>CAXIPT010000002.1:8364624-8413369 GCA_964030475.1 Tethya wilhelma | reverse complement strand
TGGACAGGTCAAATTTGACAGACCAATTCCAAACTATGTGGTCACAAGGCCAGATTAGCTAACAAAATTCTACCGATTCCATTGAGTGCCATGGAACAAGCATGTCACCTCACGTCAACATCAAACCTGTTCAGCTAGACCATGTATTTCAGGTACTTATACAGCATACACAATGCATTTAAGTTTTATCACTCAGTCATGACATTGTACTATTATTCACATTGTTTCAGTAAAGTTGATTAACAAAATAATTATGCATGTGTATGTAGCTAAGTTGCATAATTCACAATGAATACACATAATATGACCATGTGGTTATGTTGTGCTGTACACATAATAAGGTAAACTACAACCCTTTTTGTAGGAAATGACCCAGGGTTTCTGATATAGAGTGGCTTGTTCACAGGCAGTGTTCTTAGTTCAGCAAAAAGTTCATGTGAAACACACCTTTCTATTGAGTAGCAACGAAAATGAGGGTGATATGTTGTTTCAAAAGTTTGTGCTTGAAAGTATACTGTGGCACCATTGATAACAATAATCTTCAATATTTCACCAATCTCTGGCATATCACTCTCCATACAGTTTACAAATCCAGCTCCTTTTCTCCACATATTTCCATCAATTTTTACCCACTTGGCCCTGAATTAATTTTGAGAAAGTATCATTGCTTACACACACATCCATCAATAGCTGTGTTAGCTACTTACTCATATGCAGTACAAACAGTCCTGCCTACTTGTTCTGCAACACTGCTTGCCACAACAGTGGAACCTACATACAATCATGTGTAAAAACATTAATCAAGTGGTAATAAAGAGGGCACAACAACATAGATACACACCTGGTCCAACCTCCAAATCACTGCCTGGTAAGTCTTGTGTGTTGATACTAAGGTAGCACTCAAGCTGTTGGTGCCGCATTGAAAGAGAGTATGGCAAGTTGATATAATTCCCCATGGACTGTGCCAACTTCTTGAAGTATGAATGTTTTGCCTCATACCTCATGGTCCAGTGACAGACCAGAGGACCATACCTGTATATATACATACCATTTATATACAGCATCAAATGTACATGTACGACTCACTGTATCATAATCCTTGGCATGTGCACCATGAAGTGCATCTTCGGAATGATGGTGCTGGAGGGATACAATCTTCTAAATTCCTCATGATGATCGCTAATAAGGGCTACAAGATATGCAGCATTGTCCTCTGTCATCTGTGGAGAGAAAAGAATGTCCACTATCTCCATCAGCTTCAAAATGTTGGACCAGTGTTCATCTGCTTCAGGTACATGATCACCAATTAGTAGTGGCAAAAGTCTTCCAAGAAGCCACATTTGTGATGCTATAGAAAAAAAAAAGAGTATTGTGGGTTCTGTATTCAGGAATGTAAAGTGGTTTCTGGTAGCATAACCACAACATGGTATTATAGTAGTACAAACCTTGTTGCTTGAGCTTGTTTCCTTCACTACATAGAGTAGTTGGAGCAATAAGAGTTGGGCGATCTTTGATTTCCATATACCCATAATCAAAGTTCTCTAGTCTGCTGTTCAGCTGCTGAAGGGAAAAGTACTGTTCTGTTGATATCATCACATTGAGCAACAACTTGACTTCGTATTCCAAAGCTCCCTCCAACACATCATGCATGATGTCAGGCACAAGAGCACCATCACAAACGTGAAAGTACCTGAAATTGCATACAAGAAGAGACATTGGAGTATGCGCTCATGCACGCACACACACATCACACACACACACACATCACACACACACACACACACACACACACACACACACGCACGCACACGCACGCACACGTACATGCGCACATGCACACGCACACACATACACACACATATTACATCACATCACACACAAACACTAACAAGCTTGTGCACAACTAACTAGAATGTACATGCATACATGTAAACTTACTTTAGTTCATTCAAAAGAGCGTCTCTGTTGATGCCAAATTCCTTAGACACTTCCACAGCTGAGTCACCTTGGAGAAGAGCACAGTGATCTTTGTGAGTCTCCTTAGTTCGTAGGGTATAATGACTCTCCAAGAACTATATATGCCGCACATAAAAAAGAAAATGAATACTAAAAGCACAGCTATAACCAGACAGACAAGTTATAGCAGTGCTAGATATGAGAGTTGTCATGTGCAAAGAATATATACAGGTACTGACACACATCTATACATAAGTATACAATACTTACCAATGACTGGGTGTCCTCTTTTGTTGCAAGACATTAACGACACATTCTGTAGGCACTACAGCTTTCCTTGAAGCCTCCCAGTGCTAAACTTCCAAGGTTGTCAGCAGATACAATAGACACTGTACCATGAAATGTTGTCAGCTTTCCATCAATAGTAAATGGATATCCAGCTTCCTGTATAATGTAAGCAAGAAAACACCTACATGTACATGTATCACCACAAGCACAAATATTAACATTAAACAACAAAGCTACTTACCAACTTCTTAACATCATCAACAAAGTGTTTGAGTACAGCATCAATTCCATATGTTGCAAGTAGTTTGTGATTAACTACTGAGACAAGGTGAATCCCAGAGAGTCTGGACCTGTACTTCGGTCTCAGGTTGCCAAGTGTGAAGTAGAAGGCACCTATAATAGTACATGTGTATCACATTCCATGTATGTGTAACTTCTTCACAATCATGTCATACATATTCAACACTCACCAAGTTTATGAAGTTTGGCCTTGGATCCTAATGGATTGCATACCTCCACATCATCGTAGTACAGTTGTATTTGCAGAGAGTTTGGCTTGGCACTGAACAGTGGATGTGTTTTGAAAACTGTGCCATCACAATAATCTTCCATCACTTCGCCTGAAGATGTGTGTCCTGTCATCACCTACATGTACATGTCCAGGTTTGCATATGTGGTGTATGTATTTGAATTTTTGTAGTACAAATGTGTACATCTTTAACCAACCTCACTGAGAATGATGTCATTCTTCAACAAAGTCTGCAATGTTTCCAGTAGGGGGACATACATGGCATGGTCATCCTTCACTACACATCGCCGTTTAGTCCCGGTACCTTTCCACACATATCTTTGACCAAGAGACACACGAACTGGTTCCTATATGTACATGTATGTTTGGTCAATGCATGTTTTACATGGTTATGTGCCCATACAATCATTAGTAGTAAACACTGATAGTCATGATACCATGTGAGCATACGTATACATGTTATGTCCACTTACAATGAGATTGAGATGTTTTCGGTAGAAAGTGAGTTGTTGGTGTGGAGTTTCCAGGCCAAGGAAAGGGCGCCTCATACTCTCCTCCTCAAAGACCTCATGAAGATCAGGAACAGAAGATAAAGAGAGATCAGCATCACGCAGCTTACTGCAAACTTTAGAATACAGTTCTTCAATGTGAGCTTCAAATAGCTCTGTGACTCCATCTATCACAGCTTGTAAGGCAACTTGTGTCAACTTCTGCTGCTCTTTCAGTTTAAGAAGCAGTAGTGCTGCAGTAACCTTTAAGGGGTTTCTGGCTCTCTCTTTAGTGAAGTATTCGTCTTCCAGCATTGGTTCACAACAGTCATCATCATGGTTCTCATCATCACTCCTCGGGACTTCTGCTGAGGTAACGCTACTACCACTAGCTCCATAGTTAGGGTCACTCTCAGAGTGGCTATGATTTGCTGACACATGGTTTCGGAAAGTTCTGAAATTAGTGAATGAGCGCAAGCAGCCACCAATACCACACGTCATCTTGAAGTTTGGAAGGTTGGAGTGCAGTAGTTGAATGTGCATCAAATACTCCTTGAAGTTTGACTTTGGAGAGATAGTAGAAGAACAAAATGGGCACACAATGGCAGCCATGGCACTGAGCTATCGTTGGAGAATCTAAATGACGCACACCAGTTTTAGGAACCCAAATTCAGTTGTCACGGCAACAAGGACACGCCCCCGACTTCCGAACGCATGCGCATGTGCAGCTCAAACTTCGAAGTGTCACAAATCTTCGAAGTGTCACAAATTCAGTTTTGTAAGCGCAGCGGTAGACAACTTCAACCATCATGGCAACTGCATCTGAGTCAGTGAAGACAATGACGGCTTCCGAATTAAGAGAGTGGTTAGAGTCTGAGGGTGTTGCCGAAGAGACTGCAAGCGTGTTTGAAAACAATTTGATTTGTGGAGAAGCCTTCTTTGAGCTCAGCGAGTGTGATTTGAAAGAACTAGCGCCTGTAATTGGAACAAGGTTGAAGCTACGGGCTCTTCTGAAAAGGACAAAGGTAACTGAACTGGCATAATTTAGCGGCGACTTAGATTGTTAACAGCTAGTATTGCTGTAACTTCTGTGACTTAGTGTGTATCATGTAACAGTTTATAAACACTCTTACTCACTATTTTCTGTTGTATAAATACTTTGCTAGGAGAGTGAGGGAGAGTACTCCAGTTTAATTGTTCAAGACGGTGGTGACAGTTATGATCCAAAGCGACAACCTTTACAGGAGAAGGTGAGAGAAAGTGAAACTGTTGTGACAGTGTGTGTTGCATGTGCATGTGTGTGTGTGTATGTGTATGTGTGTTTGTGTGTTTAAAAATTTGTGGTGTTGAGTGTGATTCTTTGGTACGTTGTTGCTTTTCTCAGGACATTAACAAGCAACCAGTTGAACAAGAAACTTCTGCATCCAAATCTAACTGGCACCTTTCCTTTCGCATCCCTGAGCGTTCTGTGTTTAGTGAGTGCGTGCGTCATGCTATTGACACTGGTGTTGTGACATCAAAGAGCCGGACTCAGATCGTCCAGACTTTACGAACCCTCATATTACAACACACTCAACAGTGCACTAAAGAACAGTATCTTGCAGTCTCTCAAATGCTGATTGAGAAGTACCCCAAACTTCGAGATCCAGTTGGAACAAATGGATTTGTAAGTTGCGTTGTACGAGCTGTAGCCTCTTTTTGTGTGTTGGTTTATCATATACAAAAATTTGACTTAATTCTACCTATTCAGGGATCTTGGAAAATGTCTCTTCGTAACTCTTTCAAGAACTGGAGAAAACAAAAAAATCCTGATTCAGAACAACATGCTTCACCAAAGACCAAATCCAAAAGTTCATCAACAGATCTTGAGCCACCATCAAAGCGCACCAAGATAGCATACCAAGAGGTGCAAGGAGACTATGAAGAGGATGTTGCAAATCTCACTGCTGAGTGGAACAAAGGAAAGAAGAAAAGGAGCCAAGCTACCATAAAGAGACTTATGTTGTTGACTGCACCAGGGAGACGACAGTGGATTGTCCAAGACAGGCCTCTGATACAGGACATCATCCTCAAGTATCCATGTCTTTCAAGTGTCCGAAATGTAAGTTTGCTTAAAAAATGATATGAAACTTATACAGTACCATCCTTCCATGATGTGAATCCAAGTGTCATTTGATGTACATGTTCTTGTGGTATTGTTATCATTTGCAGGTTCGACATGATTTTCGTGCAGTATTGGAGATAGAAGGTTCAGTAAATTCACTGAAGGAAGAGTGGGTTAGCATTAAGGAGAAGGTCCTGAAGCTAGCAAGATTAGAAGCGACTTCACGGCCAATCATAAAGAAGCTTCTAAAGGAATTGGATGATACTCAGAGTGAATCAATAGACTCTCCGGATGGTAAGTATTGATTTGTGTACACTCGTACACAAATTGTGTGTGTGTGTGTGTGTGTGTGTGTGTGGTAAGTATTGATTTGTGTACACTCACATACAAATTGTGTGTGTGTGTGTGTGTGTGTGTGTGTGTGTGTGTGTGTGTGAAAGTGTGTGTGTGTGTTCAGGTGTTGGTTGAATCCTTATTTTATATACATGTACGTCATCAGGTTCAATAAATACATTCATCTATTTGATTCTCTCTCTTAGATCATTCCAATTTTGTGGTGATGGACCTGGTAATGAGGCTCCTATACCCCAGAGGGCCTGCAAAGGGAGCTGTCTTTGTCAAGAAGTTTGAGGTAAAGTTGCCTTGTACAGGCTACACATAATTATATTATGACATACATGTATGTAGGTGTCTGCATGCATGTTTGTAACTAACACATATCCTACATGTATTTGTTATGTACATGTAATAAAATACTATCTTTATTCATGCAATATTTTATTCATGCAGACCACAGATGTAAGTGTGGATGATCAGGTGTCATCTATCTCTCAGGCAGCACCATATATTGTCATTGTTGGGCAGCCAGGTACTGAAGGGGCTCAATACTTCATCTGTGGTGAGGGAGGAGTTGTGTTAGAGTCCAAGTCATTTCTAGATGCCATGCTTGATCTGATAGCAGCATACTATGTTTTCGACATAGCCTACCCAAAGCCTCTTTCTGGAATATGCCTCTTTCTCCAGCACTATGTATTTAACATAAAGGATACACAACCAGTACCACCTTGCCTTCTCAAACTCACAAAGAACTTTGATAGCATCAATTAACTTTATTTACACAGACATGTTTGCAGCTGCTTTGAAGTTTAATTTTGTTGTAATTATGCATAATTTGTAACAGTTTCAGTTGTTCTCTTAGTTCAGTTATAGTCTTGTAAATTATGTTTATTCATTGTTTCTATATGCTGAATTTAAACCTGAATGGAGCTAACACTGCACAGGGTTGGGAGCAGTTGCACGAGAACTGAGTTTGACAGACCCTCAATTTGAATGCATTGAACTCCCACTTAGAGCATAATTAACACTTAGTGAGGTGTTACAGAACACCTTTTAGGGTGTCTACTATACCACGAAAGGGTGTTTCATGTTAACAGCACATAGAACTCCCCTAAAGGTGTTACTGTAACTCCTCATTTTTTACAGTGTATTATAGTATTCATGAATCATTAATTATAACTGACCTTTGCAAACGCTTTGTAGCCTTCCAAGATTGGTCTATAGCCAGTACAGCGACACAAATTACCTTGAAGCAAAATGCATATGGACAACTCAATTCCTATTATTGTAGATAATATTTCATCTACAAGACTAGCTCACCTTCAAGAACAGCCTCTATTTCTTCTTCAGATGGAGTCGGGTTGTTCCTCAACAGTGTGTACATGGTCATGACAAAGCCTGGGGTACAGAATCCACACTGTGATCCGTGGGCCCTTGCTATCCTCTCCTGACAAGGATGAAGCACACCTCTCTTTGTGCTGCCAATTCCTTCAACAGTTGTCACAGCTGTTCCATTCACTGAGCAGAGAGGAACCAGACAGGCGTTGACAGAATAATGGACAACTTTGTCTTCCTCTGGACTGAAACGAGAGATCATAACAGTGCAAGCTCCACAGCCACCTTGTCCACATCCTAGTTTAGTACCTGTCAATCTCACTGTACTATAGTTCAGGCAGGATCAACCATGCAGTGATATCAGTATCAGCATAGCATAATGCATAATAGTAAAACTGGTATAATTATACTACTGTTGATATATATGAGCAAAAGGAAGCCTCCCGTGCGTGGAATGTGATGTTGTTTAATATAATTATAGCACAGGCTGGTCAAGTTAAAATGAAAGCTTTTAATAGGTAGCCTGATAGGTATACACCTCCTTAATTAGCCTCTTAATAAAATTAATATAATATAATAATAGGCTAGCTATAGGATACTGTTGTGTCTTACGAAATAGAGCAGGGTCATTTCTGGATCAGGATCTTCAACATGAACCTGAACAATTATTCAGAAACAAAATAAAAAGTTGATAGACCTCCAGTAGCTTAATTTTTCAGTATCATTTGCATGCATATACGTAGAATACCTCCTGTCCATTGATGTAGAATAGCAACGTTTCTTGGCTGTCCTCCATGGCTCCAACTAGTCTCGCACGTGCCAGACCCCTGCATGATACTGGGGGTCTGGTGACTATTAGACATCATCAAAGTTCAAAGTTGTAACAGCGCCTATTATTAGTCTATAATGGCGCGGCCAATCACATTAAATATGCGTCCCCCCAACCTATGTCACAGACCATAGTTGGGGCGAGCCTGAGCGAGCCCCACATAGTCGTTGTAAACGGTAAAATTTCTGTTTGTACACCGTGGACATTTTCCGTATATTCAAATTATTCGAACGTACGTGCACGTGGTGTTGCAATATTGAAATCGTTGTGCAATAGCAATAGCACATGATTTGCAAAGACTGTCAGTTTGACATTCGGTCGATCATGGATAATGAAGAGAAAAAACAAAAACGTCTTGCACGGCGAAGAGAACTCTACAGAGTACATAAAGCTAGAGAAACGCCTGATGACAAAGAAAGGAGACTCGCAAGGTGTAGACAACGAGATTCAGCTCGTCGACAAAAGCGACGCCTGAGAGAAACCGCTTCGGAAAGAGATGCTCGTCTTGATCAAGAAAGAGTCAGGATCGAAGAAAGGAGGCAGAGAGAGACCACTCCCCAGAGAGATGCTCGTCTTGATCAAGAAAGAGTCAGGATCGAGGAAAGGAGGCAGAGAGAGACCACTCCCCAGAGAGAAATTCGTCAAGAGCAGGATCGTATGCGATATCAAGCTTCAAATCAAATTGACCATTCCTCTCCTCTATTTGGTCAGCCTGCTGTTCAGAAAAAGATGCGGAATTTCCACTCAATGATGGCAGCTACCCAGTTTAACCGATGTAGTACTTGTTTGGAGCAATTTCCAAACCTGTCTTTATGTAGCCATGAGCAAGAATGTAGAAAGTGCTACCAAGACAAAGAAATTCCCAAACTGACTTTACTCCCCTGCAAATAATGTGGACCCAGGCCCAGTACCACCACAATTGCAGGTATAGTTATAATATCTATAATTTATTATTGTTTGTACTTTGTAATCAGTGATACTTTTGTATAATTTATATAGGGACTGACACAGGTTGAAGAGATGCTGATATCAGCTGTGATGCCGATCATGTCCATCTACAGGCTACCTCATGGCCAGTATGGATACAGTGGACAGGTTGTCAACCTTCCACAGAATGTGCTGTCATTTGCCACTTCCCTTCCAAGGTTACCATCAGAGATTGATGTACTGGTTGTGAGAAAGGAGAAGGAACAATCACATCAAGATTTCCGTGTCCGTAGGCATGTTGTTCAGCAAGCATTGAATTGGCTGTTTGAGAACAATCGGTACTATCGAGCTAATCAACTTCGTATGAATGAAGATGCTCTTCGTCAGCTGCCGGAAGATGGAATCCTCTCCTCCCTAACATCCATTCAACCTGATGACCTCTCATCTGCTGGTCAATCATCTCAAGTACCAGAAGAAGATCCATACACAGCACACCTGTCAAGCTCATTTGTTCCAAATGCAGCACACCAGAGCACAGAACAGGAAACCATTCGGCAAGCTGTGCAAGATCGACAATCTGGCACCAATTCTGCCTCTCTCATGTGGCCCACCATTGGAGGAGCTCCCATCAACGAGTTCAACACTGAGGGATACTTCTCAATGGCATTCCCCACTTTATTTCCTACAGGAAGAGCAGATTTCCTTGCGCAGCGATGCAATTATGTTACCATTGGCAACTACTTCAAGCATCTCATGATGTATGATGATGGGAGATTCGCAAAACATGCTCCATTCCGATTCTTTGCTCTCAACACAGAGATGCGATGGAGAGCACTCGGAGCTGGTCGTATCTACATCCGCCAGCATCCTGGAGATGCCCACTTGACAGTGGATGACCTGCGTGACATGGTCGGTCGAGAGGGAGAAGTGTTTGCAAGCAAAGTCCTGCACTATGGAGTTAATCTACGAGGTACCAAGCAGTACTGGTTCCGCCAACGGAGTCGTCTCGTTGCCATGGTGGACACCATTGGATTACCTACCATCTTCTTCGCACTCAGTGCAGCAGACAACCAGTGGCCAGAGCTAGCACAGCTCATCTGTCCTGAAGATCCCCACTCCAGAGCCAGTCGTGCCAAGGCCGTCATTGAAAACCCAGCTGTAGCATGCTCATAATTTAACACATGACAAGTAGTAAAAATTTCAAAAAAATAAGTAGTGTAGGAATGGGCAGTGCGGTAAAAAGTATTGGAACAAGGCATGTCTCAATTTCGGCACATGANAGCTGGCTCGCCCTTTCCATGGTCCTTATCGAGTTGTAACCGTGACTCAAACCAATGCTGAAGTTCGACTGGTGAACCGGCCAGAGGAGCCGTCTGTATTCATGCACCTGGACCGAGTGCGTCTTTGTCACCCGGAGCAAGATGATGCTGTCTGGTCTGGACGTAAGCAGAGGAGAGCCCGCAAGGTTCCTAATCCCAAGCCTGCTGTAGCTGTGAAGCCCTACACTGGTCCAGTCACTCGCTCACGCTCAAAGGCAAGCACTGATTGAAAGCTGTACCGTGAGTTGAATCAGAACTGAACATTGTAATATAACTGAACTTGTAAGATGGAACAAATTGTGTCTGTGATTACATTTTATTTGATGTGTTAGGAACTTGAATGCTATAGCTTAGTCTTGAACTGATTTTCTTTGTTTTTGTGACCGTGAGTCGAGGACGATCTCTCGGCTTAGCGGGGGGAATTGTAGTGCACCCCATTATGTATTATTACGTAATTTGTATCTCGTGATCTTAAGTCTACCTCAGTAGTCTACCTCGTGTACTTGTGTTCTTTTTGGCTGATAAAAAGTTGTTGTCTGTCTTGTTCATCGGCGGCGATCGGCGCTAGAACCTGAATATAGTCAGTTTTAACACCTACTGGCAAGCTTTATAAGCTACCCTTTTGCCCTGGTTAACCACCAGGCGTCACATACTAAGAAAGTCCTTTGTGTTTTTCTTCCCCTCCATGTTTGCAGGGACGGATCCAGGGATAGTTTCTTTTGTTCGGACAAACCCCCCTTTTTGGCCAGCTCACAAAAAAAACCAAACATTTGTGTGTGTGTGTTGAGAATGACACTTGTGATAGTGTGGGAATACTGTTATGGGTGTTGGGGTTAAGCCTCGGCACGTGCGGAGGATTATGGTAGTCGTTTTGTCTGTCTGTCTATCTGCTTGTCCCATCGAAATCTCAAGAAAGGCAGCTCTATCAACAAAACTTACGTTCATAAATCTGAATGATCTTGTGGAATTTTTTTTGCTATCAAAAACGCTGCAGAGTTTTAAGACTTTTGAGCACATAGCTTCAAGGTCATGCCTATTGATCTAGTGTGCATTATCTAGAATTCGTGTTTAATGGAAGCAGCTCAGCTTAGCTACATGGCTGCTGTGCTGTCAAAGTTGGCTCAACTGTTAACCCTTGGTGTGCGTATACGCAGCAAGGCTTGCGGTAGTCATTTTGTCTGTCTGTCTGTCTGTTCAATCGAAATCTCATGAAAGGCAGCTCTAGCGACAAAATTGATGCACGTAGTACAATTTTATTTACACCGGAAGTAAAAAAATGGCGCCCATGAAGCAAGCTCATTAATTATTCACATAGGAATTTTTCTATCCAGGTTTTATCTATAGCTTCAAGCTTACTTTATATTGATAGTACATTGTTTTGATCACTTACTATTAAAATTTTCTCAAGTATACCTCAAAAAGTGTGGTCTTGCAAGCCTAAACCTGCAAACTACACTCTGGACAAAAAACTATCCGGAGACTATTTTGTGCATTGCTTTGTGACATAATGCTTTGGGTACTAATAATAGATGTATCAAAGCATCTATATATGGAATAATTGGCTTGTTCCCATAAAAAGAGAGTGAAAAATAAACGGTACAAGAATACAGTATCATAATGTATTGAGTTTGGTAAGGGTCGTCGCCGGGCTTTGTAAGCTGTTCAATCTATTGGTGGACAAATTAAAGCTCTCCCAAATTTAATTTTAACCCCCCAAAGTCACTTACTCACACACACTCACTCTCTCTCTCTCTCTCTCTCTCTCACACACACACACACACATTCATACACAAGTGATGCACACACACACAGGGAGATTACTAAGCAGCATTATTGCTGAGTTTGTGATCAAAGAAGGGCAGCTGGCTACCTGAGACCCAAAGTTTGCAGCTAATCTACTAATATTTTTACATTTCTAGCTTATTATAGATGATTTGTATGTGTTGTATGGTTGGTTTGTTTTAAATATATGGAAAAAATATGGCTTACTTTGGAATTGCAGAGGTATTGCTTCCGTGTGCATCCACGACGCGGGCAGTGATACCATTCGCACTAGTACATTGGTGGTGAATTGTTAATGAAGGGGTGGAGTTGATATTGTCATGTGACACTTCGCCATTACATGGCTGAACTTAGCAAGTTTTACACTCCTGCAGTAGGCGGCTATGTTGCAGGCAGTGTCTTGAGTAATGAAGGCGCTTATCTAGTCCTACTACATCAGTACAGTAATTTCTTCGAATAGAATTTCAATTCATTGCTCCAAGTCTGCATACTGCTTTGACTAAGTGTCTGGTGGACTCCACATAACCACTACTTTCGTGCATATCTCAGAAAATAACAATCTATCCGACAGAAATAAAGTATGGACAACATTGGAAATGTAATGAGACACAGTAATAAATCGTAAAAAGAACGCAAACAAGATGAAATGGATGTCAAAGTGTGTGCAGAATTCTTCCTGTATGGGCTGCATTTAACAATCTCCTTATTGAGAATCTCATTTTGCCNGTAGAATTCGAAATTTTGAATTCACAATAAATTATTTATTATTACAGTTGACAAATTTTCACTTCATCACGCATGCATTTCATTTTGAATTAGTGATCACTACCCTGTACATGTGTTAATTTGGAGCATTCAAGTCGAAATTTAATTAACCTAACAAAATTATATACATGCATATCCTAATTTATGTAAATTTTGTAATCTGATTGAATCAGCAAGGCGATCAAAGAAGCTTCTCTCTGGTTTTTTCTGAGAGTTTAGCCAGTGTGAGTATTCTTACACAACTATGAAACATGGCCTGGTCTCGTGTTTGACTAACAAGCGAGATGTAAGTACTCAGTGACAGTTAGTACTGTTCGTTCCATGGCTCAGTCATCAAATCCGTGAAAAAGTAAGTGCGCATGCGTAGTAAAATTGACTCTTTGCTTGTAGATAAGGATAGAGAGTTCCTTCGCCACGAAGAAAGGTACTCCGTAGACCCCTCTTGTTCTAGAGAAGTCCAACCAGTTCTGTGACCAGCGCTGAGCTAGCTGCAGGTGCATTGCGGTTTATATTACGTCATCTGACCCGCAAACATGTTTGTGGTTATTACCAGATTCTGGTAACGTTATACTATGTGCTGTTCACCAGACTCTCTAATTTTTTTGCGGAGAGTCTGGCTAGTGAGACTACCCAGGCTCAGCCTCGATCGGAACACATGGAGCTCGAAGTCTCTCAGGATTGGTTGCTGTTCTATATCAACGGACAAGCGGTATACAGACATTCTCTATAGCTGTAGAATCATGCACTAAAAGTTTCAGTGTTTTATAGTAGACCTCTTAGTATAGCTAACCTTTTATGATTTTTCCCGACTCCAGATTCGTGTTGAAGATCCTGATCCAGAAACAACTTTGCTTTACTTCATAAGAAACAACTGTATCCTATTAAACTAATGCACTGAGTAGCTTTGCCTATCATGGGCCTAAATCCTACATGATTATGTGTATATATAATCTGATCATAGATGGTTATGTAATTGCTAGAACAGTGTAACTCCTGCAGTGGCAGTGTCATGTTTAGTCCACGAACCAATGAGCTGTAGCTGTTGTTCTATAGTTTAACAATTGAACATACAGTGAGATTGACAGGTACCAAACTAGGATGTGGACAAGGTGGCTGTGGAGCTTGCACTGTTATGATCTCTCGTTTCAGTCCAGAGGAAGACAAAGTTGTCCATTATTCTGTCAACGCCTGTCTGGTTCCTCTCTGCTCAGTGAATGGAACAGCTGTGACAACTGTTGAAGGAATTGGCAGCACCAAGAGAGGTGTGCTTCATCCTTGTCAGGAGAGGATAGCAAGGGCCCATGGATCACAGTGTGGATTCTGTACCCCTGGCTTTGTCATGACCATGTACACACTGTTGAGGAACAACCCCACTCCATCTGAAGAAGAGATAGAAGCTGTTCTTGAAGGTGAGTCTTGTTGGTGACTAAAAATCAGTCCTGATTCACCTAAAGTTATTTGCTGAAAGGTAACTTGTGTCGCTGTACTGGCTATAGACCAATACTAGAAGGATACAAAACATTTGCTAAGGTCAGTTATGACAGAGATTATAATAGCTCATAGTCTTATATATAATGGCTATAATATCCATGGTTTTGATATTTTCAGGCCTAATTTTCTTGCTATTTGCAAAATTTTCCTACCTGATTTTATGTGGCATGTACATTGTTCTTCAGGGGTCATGTTGTGGTGGTGAAGGTGGTATGGTGCAGACTGATCATTCTACTAGGACCATTGAGGGTCCCTCTGTGCTGTTTGATGCCAGCAAGTTTATTCCTCTTGACCCAACACAAGAACCAATCTTCCCTCCTCCTCTCCAGGTAAGTATTATTACATTAACCCTCAAAACCCTTCTAGGTTAGATTGCAAGACTTGGGCATAAAAATGAAGTAGTCATGTTGTGAAATTGCGACATGCCTTAATTGTTAATTTCCTTACTTTTTTCCAGCACTGCCCATTCCTACACTGCTAATTTTTACGAAATTAAATTTTTACTACACTTGTTAATTCATTCACTTTTTCAACACTAAAATGTGGAGAGTATCAGAGACTGGTTAGTCCCTACAAAAAGCCTGTGTAGCAGTAAAGGTTCGAGCAGGCTAAAGCGCATGCGCATTAAATACTACGTGGATAGATGACGACCTTTGAACTCTACCTACAATATGCCTGCATTGAAGTACATGAANTGAAATCTTCTAGGGTGTGTGCACCACAAGAAGGACAAGACAGGGACTTGGACTCTCTTAGTCGCTCACAGCAACACTCTGCAGGCTTCTTCCCAAGATCAAATGTAACTGCTGGCCAATTTGCCCGCGCAGTAGATATTCATAGCCACTGTGCATGCGCAGATCGTGAATATGTGTTGACTATCGCATGTGGAATACATAAGAAATTCATAACAATGCATGTGTATGCTGTGTGAAAAGTGTTGTTTTTTCTCCATTGTTGTCATGGTAAGCCACACCCATTTTTTCAATATTTCTTTCCGTACGCGTGTATCTAATTAACAGACTAAGTGAGCGCTGTGAAACACTCGTGGTATGGCCTCGGAGCCGTTATCTGACAGGTACAACCTGATGTATTTGAGAGACCAAGAGCGTACGCTTCGAGATCGCTCACAGAGACTGAGCAGAGGTACGCACAAATAGAGAAAGAGGCCCTCGCTGTCACATGGGCCTGTGAGAGGTTCCAACAGTATCTGCTGGGCAAGAAATTTCGAATGCAGACAGATCACAAGCCTTTGGTTCCCCTCCTCTCTACAAAGACGTTGAATGACGTCCCACTCAGAGTTCAAAGGTTCAGACTGAGATTAATGAGATTTTCGTTCACTATCTCACATGTCCCAGGAGCAGAACTTCACACTGCCGATGCTCTTTCACGAGCACCTGTCCACTCTGTGACTGAAGAAGATCCTCGCTTGCGACAAGATGTCCAAGCACATGTCTAGGCAGTTGTGGAAGGCCTACCTGCATCAGATTGTTGTCTGCTCGAAATAAAGCAGAAGCAAGATGAAGATGCCGATTGCCAACAGTTGAAGCAATTCTGTGAAGGATAGGAGATAAAGTGGAATCACTCTCTCAAAAGATATCAACAAGTAAGGTCTGAACTATGTTGTTGATGGTTTATTGTTGAGAGGTGAGAGAGTGGTAATTCCAAGCTCACTGAGAGCTGAGATGCTGAGAAGAGTACATGCAGGTCATCTAGGGATGACAAAGTGCAAACAACGAGCAAAAAGCTCTCTCTGGTGGCCAGGCATACAAGAAGACATAGAGAGAGAGGTGACGAACTGTGAGGTTGGCTCCAAGAATCGCCCACAGCATCCAGAGCCGTTGATGTCCTTGGAACTTCCGTCAAGACCTTGGCAAAGAGTCGGAACAGATTTGTTTGAATGGAAGAAATCTGATTACCTGTTAGTAGTCGATTACTACTCCAGGTATGTGGAGATAGCCAAACTCACAAGCACCAGCTCTGCAAGCGTAGTCAGTCACCTAAAATCGATTTTCGCTCGTCATGGCATCCCAAATGAAGTCATTTCGGACAATGGACCGCAGTATTCGGCAGAGACATTTGCAAAGTTCGCTGGAGAATATGGGTTCAAGCACACTATTAGTAGTCCTAAATACCCCCAAGCTAACGGAACTGCTGAGAGAGCAGTGAAGAATGTGAAATTGCTATTGTCAAACAATGATGACCCCTACTTCGCACTCTTGGTATACCGTTCAACTCCGTTAGAGACAGGATATAGCCCCTCAGAGCTATTAATGGGGAGAAGGTTGAGAAGCAACATACCAATGATGCCATCCAAACTCCAACCTCAAGTTCCAGATGAGAAGAGAGTGCAGGAAAAGGAGAGAAGATAGAATGAAGAACTTTGATGAGTGACACGGCTTACCTGAGTTGAAACCAGGAGATCGAGTGTACATCCCAGAATGAGAATCTGAGGGTGTGGTCTTGCAGCATACTGACACGAGATCGTACGTGGTACAAACTCCTCACGCAGACGTCCGCCGAAATAGAAGGCATTTAATTTGGTTGCCTAGCACTGAAGACCAAACTGAGCAGACTGAGTCCAGCAGAGATGAACAGAATCCTAGATCAACTCCTAATGTTGGACCGACTCAAGAGTCGACTGTGAGTGACTCCAGTCCTGTCACTCGTAGTGGAAAACGAATCAAACCTCCCGACTAACAGCAAGAATGCTAAAACCACAAAATGTTGCATCAAGGGACACACCTTTGATTTCTGGAAACGTTTGTGGACCTCTAACAATGTTTGAGCCAACCATACTCACTTCATCAATGATCACTAACACAATATGGGACAGTTTGCTACACAATGTATTCAGTCAGTCATGACTTAGAGGCTGAAAAACCACTGTGCTTGCGACGGCCTAGCAAAAATGCTGAGTGAAGGGTCATACCATTGACAGCAACACCAGTTGGTGCAGTTAGCAATACAATCACATCATCTGGTTCAATTGTGTTTGACAGTTTAAGGAGCTTTAGTGTGTCAGAGTGAACAAGTCTTATCACATGTGATTTACCAATACCTCCAGGGCCACTTAGAAACACTCTATATGGGTCAATGGGTTTGTTTTGCTTGAGAGCAATAACTGCTTCCTTACACCAGTTACGATGGAAAGTTACAATTTCTTTTTGTTTTTCATTCAAACCATAAAATAGCTTTCTGTACTCATCTGCTGGTATTTCATTGCTATTGGCAGCACTTTCTAACCTTACACTCAACCCAGATCTAGAGGATGATGGTGCAATTACATCGTCATTGTCTCTAAGGTCTTGTTCAGACACTTATGTCAATGTCTTACTGCCTTCTGCTAGGAATTGAGCTCTACTCTCTTCATTGGATGGGGCAAGCTGATTCCAACCATGCTCAGGGTTTAGATTGTCATCAAGAACAATCTCATCAGTGTTATCCTGAGTGAATTTGCTCTCATTGTCTAACACAGTTCTCTGGACATGCTGGTAATGCTCTTCATAGCACCTAGTAAGTCACTGTGCTCATCATACTACAGGAAATTCCCAGTACGGTAGTACTGGGTACACAGGAATGGCACGGATGCCC
This sequence comes from Tethya wilhelma, assembly GCA_964030475.1. Lineage (NCBI taxonomy): Eukaryota > Metazoa > Porifera > Demospongiae > Tethyida > Tethyidae > Tethya > Tethya wilhelma. The sequence continues at coordinate 8,395,629 of CAXIPT010000002.1, read as the reverse complement.
TATTAGCGCAATACAAATATTCACGCGAATAACTCAGCAAAAACTGAGCGCTTGGCACTAAAAGGCTCAAGCTGCTTTTAGCTCATTCTCTTTCTAACAAGCCTGAAAACATGGCCTAAAACCATCGCTAAAGTGCCAAACTAAACTATGCCAAACCTCCAATTTTCTCCATCTTCTTCTTCTTCTTCTTCTTCTATGTTGGCAAGGCTTTTCTCAGAGACCGCTCACTTTCAGAAGCTGATTCTTGAACAAATAAACTTGGTATCTTTGTCTTCAGTCACTTTTGGCATCGGTTTTTCATGTCTCTTGTCCAATCGCTAGATACAAGACAGAAAGCGCCTTCTCCTTATGGCCGCCATTAATTTCTAAACTCATGCATTATTCATGATTACTTGGGAATTAAAGTTGACTACTCTTTCCACACATAGGTAAGTGTGCGTTATTTGGAATCCACAGCTTACCTGACCAGTGCTGAACACCAGAGCTCTGGCTGAACTCTACCTTTCTTCAATAACTATCTTGGTACTATTGAATAAGTAACTTAGCACTGAAGGCAAAAAAGTTTTGTGATGCCACTGCTCTGCCTGCAATGATGCCAGGTCCTGCAAGTTCAGTAAGCCAGCAGGACATGTAGACTACCATCACACATTCAGTCAGACACACACACTGATATACACGGCACAAACTCATTGATAGAATATGAATAAATTAGAGTAAAAAACATTGGAAATGTAATTCCCAGTACGGTAGTACTGGGTACATAGGAATGGCACATTAGCGCAATACAAATATTCACGCAAATAACTCTGCAAAAACTCAGCACTTGGCACTAAAAGGCTTCTTGAGCTACTATATAGCCTTTTCTCTTTCTATTGAGCCTAAAAACATAGCCTATAAACATCGCTGAAGTAACAAACTCAGGGGCGTAGGAAGTGGGGGGGGCTCGAGCCCCCCTTGTCAAAAGTCAGTGGGGGCTGAGCCCCCCTCGTCAATGTTAGAGTAAGCCACCAACTATCGGCCACCATCGAATTCGGACGCGATTTTTGACCTACCAGCTGGTGCAACTACTCCAAGTTTGGTACCACAAGATAGCCCATGAAAAGTTACACTGGGTTGTGCAGACTTCAAGCCCCGCCCACTCACCTGTAAGGTTTCCTGACGTCATTTAGCGCTGGCCGAAGAAAATCAACAATCGGCCATAAACCATCATATTTCGGACTGCAGCTCAAAAAACCCCTAAAACTTATGGTTGAGCTACCAAATCTGGAAATCAAGAAGTTCAATCTTCCTGCTACTGATATTCCAAATGGGGACCTGATTGCAAGTATCACCGTCTCTAACATAGCTATCATATCATCGTGATCGAGCAATCAATAATCGGCCACTTATTTTCACCATTTTTACTGAATTCTGCCATCTACGGTAGATGCAAGCGAGATTGAGGCAGTAGGCATGTAGAGTAGCTTATTGTTAGCTTCTGTATGCAGTTTGAAGTTGCAATGACCAACTTTATGCAAATTGTCCATTTATTTCCTAGTTGCACCCATATCGATGTAGACTGGAGTACAGTCTATTGCTTCGTAGATACTCTAACAGCCATTCCATCTTGTTTGCATACTTTTTACGATTTAGCCATTCTTGTGTCTCATTACATTTCCAATGTTTTTTTTTACTTGTTTGTTCTCATTTTTCCATATTACTACAATTTCATTTGAGTTGGTGTTTGTAGCTAGCTACTGAGCTAGTAGTCTGGCAAGCCAGACTCACTGAGCCAGTGGCGGGCTGCTGAGCTGGTACTTGAAGTCACGAGTTGTGTAGCCTGCTTGATACTGAAGTGAAACACATCTCAGTCATTTAGAGGCAGGAGCTGTATCATAAGATTTACTTGTCTTTCTATATGCTAACTCTTTAGGGCCGATAGCGGATAAATTCGCATGCACGTATTCAACGGTAGCGATTTTTTGCAACCTAACGCATATTTTTCATTCTAGCCATGGTGTTTGAGCTGTGGACTTTAGACTCACTATGCAATTAGGTAAGGTACTGCACTAGTAAAATACCAAGTTTATGTTAGAAGTCAATTGTCGCGTTTGCGTCAAGATCGAGGCCACCAGTTTTAAACTCACGTTTTTTTCCTAGTGCTTTGCAGGAGAAGCTTGACGCTAGCTACTGAGGTGCAGGGAGGCTTAGGCTATACCTGCATATAATCGCTTCTGCTACTAATTTGGTGAACTTTTACTGCTTCCATTTTTACAAGCGTTTGAAGTAAACAAATACTAACATAGAACAGTATTGATACAGTTATGGCTTAGTCCAACCATACCTAAGTAAAACTAGAGAAGAAAGAGAGTAGCTATGACTATAGCAAAAACAAAAATTTGCAAAAGACAAAGCTAATTTAATATTCGTATAGTCTAATTAAGTATGCATAAATTATCCGGGCCCTAAAGGGTTAAGATAATTGTGACCTGTCAAGCGAAAACCTGACGTTTGGGAAATTATTGTTTTTCGAGTAAAATGCGGTTTTAGTTTAATTCGCGTTTTTTGCGCGAAATTTTTTTTACTGCACGGATGGGTTGCGCTACATTTCAACATGCTCCACGCAAAATTTGAGGGGTGGAGCTGCTTCAGTTGCAGAGATATAGACAGTAATACCAGCCTAGTTCTTTTCTATTTAGTTGCTAACACGGAGAACAGTTGCTATGCTGTGCAACAGACCGTAGCGAATATTAATGAGCTAGGCAGCTGCTGTTAAAAATGAATTATTGTTCAGTGTAATTTCTGCTTTATAGGCTTTTGTTTACAGAATTTTGGTATAGCACATGCACAGAGAGATCAACTAAAGCTTCTGATATGCTTGCCTAATTCAAGCGCCCACATAGAGCAGCTTTCTGCTCGTGGGTGTTGCCTCACCCTGTACGCGATCGCATACAGGTTATTCTGAGGCTTATCTTAGTTCCTAGAACTTACTCTACCTAGAATCTACCACTTTACTAGCAAGCGCTTACCTCCACGAGTCCAGTAGCCTTCTCCTGGGTCTTCTTTCCTAGCTACTCGCTTCTCACTAAATAATTAAACTGGCCACGTGGCTGTTTGTGGTAATATTCAGCATGTACTGTACATGATCTAATTAAGATACGGAGAGTATACGGACCGCCCATAGTTTACCTAGCAACAACTTTACAACCGTTTTTCTAGGAAGCCACGAGTGGAGGCAGGGCTGCTTGCAAGAGCTGTATCTGGAAAACTACTATAGCTATGCGCATCAAATTTTGATATGCGCTTCCTGAGAAGGTCTAGATAAACGTGGAATAGCTAACTCAAAATTCGCGGAAATTCGCAAACGTCAGGTTTTCGCTTGACAGGTCACAATTAAAGTCCTGATTCATCTCTTAAGAAGAGCAACCAGGTATCACAAAATTGTTCCAAGCAACTTCAGTGCATTTAATTCCAAATAACGCACACTTTTGTATGTGGAAAGGGTCGTCAATTCAAATTTTCTAGAAGCTAATGAATTATGCATGAGTGTAGAAATTAATGGCAGCCATATGGAGGAGGTGCTTTTTGCCTTGTATCTAGCTACTCAATGAGAGGCGCTAAAAACTGATTGCAAAAGCGACTGTACTGGAAGAAACCAAGTTCGTTCGTTCAAGAATCAGCTTCTAAAAGTGAATAGTCTCTGAGAAAAGTTGAGCCAAAATAGAAAAAGAAGAATAAGAATAAGAAGAAGATGGAGGTTTGGCATATTTGTGTTTGTTACTTTAGCGGCCATGTTTTGGGCTCATTAGAAAGAGAAAGAGCTAAGTAGTAGCTATAGAAGCCTTTTTGTGCTAAGTGCTCAGTTTTTACAGAGTTATTTGCGTGAATATTTGTATTGCGCTAATGGGCCATCCGTGCCATTCCTGTGTACCCAGTACTACCGTACTGGGAATTACATCTCCAATGTTTTTTTCACTTGTGAGACACAGGAATGGCCAAATCATAAAAAAGAAAGCAAACAAGTGGAATGGCTGTTAGAGCCAGTGTGTAAAGAATTCTTCCTGTGGGCTGCGAAATGAAGGACTTGACACAGTAAAAAGACTATTACATGCAGCCCATAGAAGGATTCTGCACACACTCTAACAGCCATTCCACTTGTTTGCTTTCTTTTTTATGATTTGGCCATTCCTGTGTCTCATTACATTTCCAATGTTTTTTATTCTTGTAAAACATGAGTCTGGCTCTGAACCAATTGGAAGGCTCTTTGTCTTTATTGTGCTTACAGAAACGAATGACAGCTTCTCTCTTGTGTTTTTTTATGGTGCCCATGTTATCAGTTAGCCTAAAACATGATGATGAGGAGGCTGCATCATTGTCACTGGAGGGCAAAACATCACCACAGTCACTATCTTGCTTATAGTCAGTAGTGTACTTGGCAGCATGCAAACTCAGCTAGACACATTGACTGTAACTGTGTAGGTCTATGTGTATATCTTTCAATCAAGCTTTTTTGGAATACATTTGTATCCTCATCAGGCAAGTCTTTGAGGCTCTTCTTGTCTATCAACACAGCTATTCTTTCATTTTTCTGGTTAGTGTCTACAAATACCACAGATCTACTCAACTGTTTCATAGGCAGACAGTATTCTTTACACAGCTTCCTGGGTAGTGACTTCTCTGTGAGTCAAAAAGGCAGAACCTACTTTGTTCAATTGGGTTCTTATTTTCATCATCATTAGCAACCCGTCTCAACAACACACCCTTGGCTCTATCAGATTTCATTCCCAGTACGGTAGTACTGGGTACATAGGAATGGCACGGATGGCCCATTAGCGCAATACAAATATTCACGCGAATAACTCTGCAAAAACTGAGCGCTTGGCACTAAAAGGCTTCTCCAGCTACTATTTAGCTGTTTCTCTCTCTAATGAGACCAAAAACATGGCCTAAAACCATTGCTTAAGTACCAAACTAAAATATACCAAACCTCCAATTTTCTCCATCTTCTTCTTATTCTTCTTCTATCTTCTCACGCCATATCTCAAAGACCATTCACTTTTAGAAGCTGATTCTTGAACGAACAAACTTGGTTTCTTTGTCTTCAATCGCTTTTGCCATCGGTTTTTTGTGTCTCTCATTGAGTCGCTAGATACAAGGCGAAAAGCGCCTTCTCCATATGATGGCGGCCATTAATTTCTAAACTCATTGATTATTCATAAGCTAGCTTAACGACCCTTTCCATATCCAAGTGCGCGTTATTTGGAATCTATTGCAAACATACAGTGTCCCAAGTTCTGTCCTCCTCTGTGTTCAGTTCTTCAGTAGGGAAGTTATCTGTAGCTAACAAGACACACATATAATTGACATAAATCACATTCAGCTTGATTTCAGAGTTTAAGTTGTCTGAAAGGCATGACTCAGTCACTGTAGGGTTCAGTGTAGTCTGGCCCGCAAGACCGTTAGGTTCAATGTTGGCATTGAGTTCTCTGCGCAGGCTAACGACTAAATTCAACTGGTATTATAAATAATTATTCAAAAAAACTAAAAAAATGGAACAAACAAGTACAAAAAACATTAGAAATGTAATGCAAACATAGGAATAGCCAAATCGTAAAAAAGTGAGCAAACAAGATAGAAATGGTTGTTAGATTGAGTGAGTTCATTCCTGTGTCTACAATGTCATTGAGCTCAGTAGGGATATGAACATAGGTGACACAATGAAATGAACTCGCTCAATCTGACAACCATTTCTATCTTGTTTGCTCACTTTTTTACGATTTGGCTATTCCTATGTTTGCATTACATTTCTAATGTTTTTTGTACTTGTGATATAGGAGGCTACATACATAACACAGGCATAGGCATTCATGACATACTGCAAGCAACCATTTGTCTCAGTTCACTACATTAACTATTGCTTGCCTCACATATACCTAGAGCTGTAAGCTGGACTAATTAATACTGAATTGTACACACAGTCTCCATTTGCAGACACATCATGAATTTCAAAACCACATCTTCTCTCTTCAACTCTGAGGGATTCAAATGCTCTTATCATTTGGGTGTGCTCATCATCACTGTCATCAATAGATGGTTCATCAACATCCATGGGCTCAATGTTTTCATTCAAGACAGATTGTGCAGAATCAATGGGCTTTTTCTGGGGGCTAGGCTCACACTTCATGATATCAGGCTGTCTATCACATTGTTTAGGTTGAATATCACAATGATCAGGCTGTATGTGAGAAAGATTAAGCAGATTACTAAACAATTCAGGATCATTATTGATTGCATCATCAACCCAATTATTGTTAATGGATATCTCTTTGTATAGTGGGTTATTAGCTTTCAACCACTTCAATGCATTGATAAGCTTCTCAGGAGTTATATAACCATACATGTAATGTCCCTTGTATACAAGCTTACGTTTGAATTTTAGTGGAATCAGTTCAGATTGGGAAGGCAACCGAGGCAACACAGTACACACATTATCTATCTTAGTAGGCACATTAACAGCTGGACCATGGATTGATCTCTATTTGCCAGAGGGTAATGCTACCATCTTCATAAATGGAACACGCAATGAGATCAATCTGGCTTCTAATTCATTTAAACATGACAACTCAGGAGGAACTTTACACAATTCTAGTCCATTAGCTTTAGACAACAGTGGCATGCTACCTCTGGATAAAGCTGAATGACATGTTTTGCACACAATCATAACATTTTCCATTTGGACTCACACGTTTATGCTTTGGACTAAACACTTTCTAGCACATCATCACTAGCCTTGGTATACTTGTCTGTTTGGAAGTCTACTACACTTTGACGGTACATCATTCTATGGCAGGACATGCATACATAGTCAGGGCCAGTCTCAACTTTAGACAAAAAGCTGTCAATTGCTGATTCTACTGAGACACTTAATGCTCGTTTGGATGCCATAGCCTGTTTGTTTTGAGCTGTTTGACAATATCACTTTGATTTGCAGGTTAGCCTGTTTGTTTTGATTTCTATACTGTTGCTTGACAATATCACTTTGATTTGCTCGTTTGGATGCCATAACCTGTTTGTTTTGAGCTCTACACTGCTGCTTAACACTATCACTATCATTTGCTCGTTTTGTTGCCGTATTAAACTTATTGCTTAATCTATGGTCAACTCTCTGTTGTTCTGATTTACTGGTACACTTGGACCATTTGGATCTACAATCAAGTATTTGATGATTAGCCATCTGTTGCTCAGTTTCACTGGCTCTTTGGGCAGCATTTTATCCTTGTCTTGCTTTCTACGGTTTACTACATCACATATGGTTTCCATTGATCTTAAAGCTTGCATTTGAGACTTCTTACTAGGCACACGGACTCTCTTGGTACATCTTAATGCAAACACATGGCCACAATCACAAAACAATCTTTTTATATGGTTAACACTGGAACACTCGGGGTAGACATGATTCAAACACAACAAAATTGCTATAGGAGTACAAAATCAAGTAACTCACAACAAAGAGAACTCTAAGAGAGCAGATTCAAGCAGATATAAACAGTACGTCCGACCTCAATGATAGCAGTCAGAAATACGTGTATTTTCTAAATAATGCACACTCCTACTTGGGCATATACTCCAGGCATGGCGTAAGCTTAACGCTCAGAAAAAGCACAAAAGGCTCGAATCTCAGAAACTACATGCAGTGTTTTGCAAGATTCTACACAACAAATTTCAAGGTAATTTCGATTCATGAATGTAGGTACCTTCCGTTTGGACAATAGATTTGCCATTCTTCAGATAATCTAGTAACAGACAGACACACACACACACACACACACAAAACAACTACCGTAACCCTCTGCACTGCTACGCACGCGCCGAGGCTTAATGAACTTTAGCCTCGATTGTTCCTAGACCCAATAGCGGGACAAGGCTAAAAGAACCGCTACAGCCTACCTGAGGATAAGGATGACATGACGGTACAACACGGTCACTAACTGTAAGTCAAAAATGTAGTTACATAGATACGATAAACTTTAACCAACAAAAATTTCAGAACCACAGAACTGGCTTGGCTTATAGGCTAATTAGTTGAATGATTACTATATAGCAGATGAAGCAACCGATGTGAACTACAAGGAACAAATGTGTGTTGTGATTAGATGGGTGGATGAAGCCTATGAAATCTATGAAGATCCAATTGGCCTTGTACAAGTACCTAAAACAGATGCCAATACATTGACTACTGCTTTAAAAGATGTACTTGTTCGCTGTATTCTACCTCTGAGTCAGTGCGCATACGATGGTTCTGCAACCATGTCAGGCCATCTCCGTGGGGTTGCTACACAAATCAAGAAAGATCAACCGGCTGCACTCCACGTACATTGTCTAGCACACTGCTTAAATTTGTGTTTGCAAGATGCTGCTCGGATCTGTACACATGTTCGAGATTCTCTGGAGCTAATCATGGAGTTAGTTAAGTTAATTAAGTTTTCTCCAAAGCGATCCACACTGTTTCAGGCCTTGAAGAAGCAAATGACACCTGACACAAATGACTTGCGTCCACTATGTCCTACAAGGTGGACAGTTCGAACAGGGGCTATTGGAGCAGTTCTTTCCAATTACAGCACACTATGCACAGCCCTAGAAGAGGTTAACAGTACAGGTCGTGATGAATATGCCATGAAGGCTGGTGGTTTTTTAAGAATGATGGAAAAGTTTGCCACATTTTTTGGTCTCAAACTTTGTTTAATGGTATTTAGTAGTACTGAACAACTCTCTTGCACTATACAAGGCAAAGATACTACAATCCAAGAAGCAAAAGGAGCTGCTAGCCTTGCAGAATCTCACCTTAGGAAGCAGAGAAGTGAAGATTACTTCGATAGATTCTATGAGTCAGTTGTAAGAGAAGCACAAGAACTAACCGAAGAACCAGTCTTACCGAAAGTCCCGAGGCGATTAGTTGAGGAAGCAGACTGTTACCACCAAAAGATTACTTCAGACAGAAATATTTTGAAGTGTTGGATGTGGTGTGTAATGAGATATCGAGACAATTTGATCAAAAGGACATTGCTTTAGTTGTAAGCATTGAGCAAATGTTACTCTCAGCTGGAAATGGACAGGAATTTGTCATACCTGATGATATTAGGAAGTTGTATATGGAAGATTTGAATATGGTCAGACTTACTACTCAATTACAAATGCTTCCAGAAATTGTACGAAGTTATGGTGAGTCAACAGGAATAACAGTGAAGAAGGTTACCAATGTTCGCACTGTTTGCCAAACAATGAGTGAAGTTTCTGGTGCTAAGGCATTGTGTTCTGAGTTACACAAGTTGTTACAATTATTTCTGACAATTCCAGTGACCATAGCAACTTCTGAAAGAACTTTTTCAACCATGAGAAGGCTGAAAACATATCTTAGATCATCAATGACACAAGAAAGACTTAATCACATTCTGTTGCTTCATTTGTGACGCCTGGTGGTTAACCAGGGCAAAAGGGTAGCTTATAAAGCTTGCCAGTAGGTGTTAAACTGACTATGTTCAGGTTCTAGCGCCGATCGCCGCCGATGAACAAGACTTACACCATTCAAGTTCCTAACACATCAAATAACATGTCACATACACAATTTGTTCCATCTTACAAGTTCAGTTATATTACAATGTTCAGTTCTGAATTCAACTCACGGTACAGCTTTCAATCGGTGCTTGCCTTTGAGCGTGAGCGAGTGACTGGACCAGTGTAGGGCTTCACAGCTACAGCAGGCTTGGGATTAGGAACCTTGCGGGCTCTCCTCTGCTTACGTCCAGACCAGACAGCATCATCTTGCTCCGGGTGACAAAGACGCACTCGGTCCAGGTGCACGAATACAGACGGCTCCTCTGGCCGGTTCACCAGTCGAACTTCAGCATTGGTTTGAGTCACGGTTACAACTCGATAGGGACCATGGAAAGGGCGAGCCAGCTTCCACGTCTTCCCTTGCTTCTCACTGGGCATGAACACCATCACACGATCTCCAGGCTTGACTGTCGGTACCTTTGCAGATCGATCATATTGAAGCTTCTGTGAGGCTTGAGACGTATTGATGTTTTCCCTCGCCAATTTCCACGAAAGTGTCAGACTAGACAGAAGATCAGTCTTAAAATCGCTGACATCCACAGCATAAGGACTCCTCACATGAGAGAGTACAGACTCAGTCGGAATCCTGGGATCTCTTCCATGCATCAAGAAGAATGGACTCTCCTTTGTAGAGTCTTGTGCACTGACACGATAAGCAAATAACAAATAAGGAAGATGTTCATCCCAGTCACGGTCTCTCGCATCACAAGACTTGGCGATCATATTGGTTAACGTGGAATTAAAGCGTTCCACGAGACCGTCTGTTTGAGGGTGGTATCCTGATGTATTGATCTTCTTCACTCCCAGCAGCTTGCAAATCTCTTGAATGAGAGTGGACAAGAAATTAGCTCCTCTATCAGAAAGCAACTCTTCTGGGATGCCGTGTCTGCACACAATATGCTCCACAAACAACTTGGCTAGCGTCTCTGTCTTTTGGTCAGGCACAGCAAAAGCTTCGGGCCATTTTGTGAAATAGCCCATGAACACAACAACATAGCGGTTACCTGAGACTGTAAGGGGCAGTTGCAGCACATCAACGGCAACTCTATGGAAAGGTCCACCAACAGAGATGGGTTGCAGAGGTGGTCTTGTCATCTTAGTGCCTCCTCTCCTCGAAACACACACCAGACACGATCTGCAAAACTTGTGAATGTCGTTTCTCATCCCACGCCACCAGACATGACGTCGCAAACGATCAAAAACTTTTCTCTCGGCCAGATGACCAGCAAAGCGACCTTGGTGGGCTTCTCTCAATAGCTTTTCACGAGCGCTGGTCGGTACTACAATACACTGCCGACCAGGATGAACAGGATCTTCTCGGTGGAGGACACCATCGATCTCCACAAATAGCTTACTCTCCAACACCACCTTTCGGGCTTGCTTCTCATCGTCCGGTAGACTACCATGACATAAGTAGTCTAGCATCAATACAATGTCTGGATCTTCACGTTGCAGTTCACGTACTGTATCCAGTTCCAGGACAATGGGCACATAGTCAGAGCAGTCATCAGTCCCCAGAGTATTGACAGTAGTCTTCTCAGTCAGCTCCTCAGCAACAGGGCGAAGTCCACAGCTGGGATCAGGATCAGACTCAACAACTTCCGCATGTACTGTTGAAGATTCGGCCGGACACCTCGAAAGAGCATCAGCATTGGTGTTCTTGCGTCCTGCCTTGTGCTTAATTGTGAGATCCATCTCTTGAATGGTTAGAGCCCATCTAGCCAACTTGCCAGAGGGTCGTGGAGTGTTCAGAATAGACAAACAGGCAGCATGATCGGTATAAACTGTGCAAGGATGGCCTAACAGGTAAGGGCGAAAATAACGAACAGCCCACACGAGACCAAGAGTTTCCAACTCGGAGATGCCATAGTTGCGTTCGTGTTTGTCCACTGAGCGTGAGGCATACGCCACGGGGTGAATGGTTCCATCCTGCTGAACTTGGGATAGTACTGCACCCAAACCGACTTTACTTGCATCAGTCTCCAAAATGAAACTGTGACTCGGACCAAAACGAGGATAGGCCAAAACTGGGGCAGTCGTCAAAGAATCCTTTAACTTGTCAAAGGCTGACTGGCACTCGGTAGTCCACTCAAACAGGACATCCTTCTTAGTGAGCTTGTGAAGGGGTGCTGCCACAGCTGCAAATTTCGGTACAAAACGACGGTAATAGGAAGCTAGTCCTAAGAAACGTCTAACAGCAGTCACATCGGTGGGAACAGGATAAGTCCGAATCTTATCAGTCTTGGAGGGATCAGGCTTAATACCATCTGCTGAGACGACATGGCCGAGGAAGTTGACTTCATCCCTCAACAGTTCACACTTCTTGGGCTTGAGGCGCAACAGAGCTTCTCGCAATCGTAAGAAGACTTGACGCAGGTGACAGAGGTGATCATCGAATGTCTTGGATGCCACTAAGATATCATCCAAATAAATAAAGCAACACTTGTGCTCCAATCCTGCTAATACTCGTTGCATGAGCCTTTGAAATGTCGCTGGTGCATTACAAAGTCCAAACGGCATTCGCACGAATTCAAACAGGCCATTGTAGGTAGTAAAGGCACTCTTCTGGCGAGCATCTTGATCTAGCTCAATCTGCCAGTATCCTGATGCAAGGTCTAATGATGTAAAATACTTTGCTTCTCCAAGAGAGACCAGTATGTCGTCCACTCGAGGGAGGGGGTAAACATCCTTCACTGTGAGAGAATTGAGTCTGCGATAATCCACGCAGAATCGAAGACTACCATCCTTCTTAGGGACGAGAACGACAGGGCTAGCCCATGGGCTACTAGACGGCTCAATTATACCTTGCCCTTCCATGGCAGTGATCATCTGGTTCATCTTCTCTCGTCGAACCACGGGTGTACGGTACGGTTGCTGGCGGACGGGTTGGTTCTCTCCAGTGTTAATACTGTGTTGGATGAGACTAGTACATCCAAGCTCATCGTCACTTAGTGCAAACACATCACTAAATTCAAGAATGAGTGCATTCAGCTGCTCTCCTTCTTCAGTGGTTAGCTTGTCTAGAGGTAGGCGTAGAACCTCAAGTAACTTCTGAAAACGTTCAGACGAAGGTGTTATCGCTGTCACAGACAAGTTGGTACTCGAGACATCTTCAGCGGTTTCAACAGAGTCACAGGCCAGAGGCACACACGTATCAAGCGATCTCACAGTGCCTAACTCCAATCCAGAATCCAAGTGAACAGGAAGACCTTGTGGGTTCTCAATCGGCAGTATGATATCCAACTCTTCCACTGAAACTAGCGACTCCACTGCAGTCAGTCCAAGAGTAAGGAATACTTCTCGGTTAGGTTCAAACAAAAGCTCATCCTTCATAGAAGCACAAATCTCGGGGGAGTGGATCTTAGCATGGACTACTCTGCCTTTCTGTGATGGTAGGGTAACAGATCCAACTAAATTCACAGTAGATGTCTTCAACTCAGTTCCCTCTTGTACACAGAGTTCTTGGTCTTGAGATAGCAGGGATTCACCATCTTCATGTAACACTTGTATACCAAGCAAAGGAATAGCATTCATGCCTAGCAAACACGGCTGCTCACTATCAGGCTGCACGAAAACAGGAACAGTGACACATCTTGACTTCAGCTTAAAGGTGAGGGAGACTTGGGCGGTGATACCTAATTCTCGGCCTCCTCTCTGTCCATCCTTGCCATACAGACGAGCTGTTGGTAACTCAAGGGACGGCACACTCCGATTGTCCTGCCGCATCTGCTTCACGACACTGTGTAGAGTAGTGCGAGAGATAATGGTGGATTGGGCTCCAGTATCTACAGTGGCAGGTACAGCCACACCTTCAATGTCCATAGTCACCACTGGTAGCGAACCTACAGCTTCAGCTTGTCCGTTGGTTGTGATCACAGCATTGGCACTGCTATCTTGACTTTGAAGAAGTGAGTTCTCACGTTCCAGTCTCTTCTTAGCCAAAAGGCTCTCTAGTTGAGTCTCTGAAAGATCCTCCAGGTTAAGGTGGGTATCGACATGATCCGTAGCCACCATTCCAGTACTCGAAGACTTGGTACGACCTGGGGCTTCTACCTTCAGGGGACAATCTCGACGAAGGTGTCCAACCTCCTTACACAGGTAGCACCGACGTTCCCTTTGCTCAGAGTTAGGCTTCGGTTTGTCTTGATCACGTTCAGTAGAAGGACGCTCATCGCTAGTAGTAACAGGCTTGTTCACCTTCTTGTTTGTAGAATTCTGCTTCTTACGCTGACCACCATGTTGTGACTCAGCCGCTGCACTATACTGCTTCTCGTACTCCTCAAGCATTCTTGCACGGGCATACAGGTCATGAAAGCTCTCATCAGCTTTGGGCGGGCCTAGCTTCCGCTGCCACTTAACAAGCAGGGCTTGGTAGAAACGACCCTTGAGTAAGCGATCAAAATCCTTACCAGTGATCGAAGGAAATGCCTTTCGACCTAACTGTTGGATACTTAGGCCGAGTTGCTCGATACTATCATCTCCTTGTGCACGATGATGGAACTCCAGGCCGCAAAGTTCTTCTATTCCACCAGTCTGGAATCTCTTCTTGAGGGCTTGAATAGACCTATCGATGCTGTTCTTCTCCTCATCCGGTAGCATCCTGAAGACTTCCAGTGCCGTCTTATCTAGACATAACTTGAAGTGGTAGAGCTGTTCCTCTGGACTCCAAGCAGCAAACCTTGCTCTCTCTCGGAACGTCTCTAGCCATTTGACAAAACCATCATCACTGAGATCATTGCCTTCTCCAGTATAACGTGGTAGGGGTGGGAGATGTTGTATGACAGCTGCCTTGGCTTGGGCTGCCATCACCTCAGCTTGTGCTTGCAGTAGTCGGGCAACAGTTTCAACAACATCACCATCAGTCGCTCGAGTAGTAGGGGTGATCCTTGGTGTGGTTATCACAGGAACAGACGTAACTATGCCACCCCCTGTAGTCACTACTGTTGAAGTACTGGGTACAAATATAGGTGCTGTTACAGACAGAGGGCCACTACTAGCACCCAACTCCATGGCATAACTAGATGTACGCTCTGTACCAACATGCTCAGTACTAGGCATAGAGTCATCAGGTAAAGGGGCGTCAGGCTCATCAGCTACTGAACCAGAAATTGGTAAGTGGTCGTCGGTTTCACTAGTTTTAGGTAAGTGGTCATCACTCTCACCAGTCTTGGGTAAGGGGTCATCATGCTTGCTTAACACGCTATCAGTTTCAGACAAATCCCCACTAGAAATTGCACCCTCGACACTAGTAGTTACTTTACTAGTATGACCCACCTCCTCCAATGCCGAGATCCTTGCCAGTAAATGCTCCTTTTCCATATGGTGACTCTTCTTGAGGTCCTCAATCCAGGCCTCCATACGCTCAGCTTCCTTGCTCCTTGATACCTCCTCCTTCTCCAACACCCTCTGGTGTTCAGCTCGAAGGCTCTCCAAGGCACGTAACATCTGGAGTTCACCTCTCATCTCGCTTTGCTCGAGTTCCTGTTGTAGGTCAGCCACTCTCTGTGCTCAGGCGCGTACCTACGTTGTTTCCTTGTTGCCCAGAAACCCCCTTCAAGCTTAAAAAAGGGGCGGGGCTCTCAGTTCAAGCTTGTAAAAGAGCCCGCATATACCTGCTGCATAGCTAGAGCTCCAGCAAATATAAATTATTTCAGGGGAATCTGCATTTTAGCGCTTGCATAGCCTCATTTTCAGGCTTTTTAGAAGTTGAAAACGAATGTCCTAATTAGGAGGCGAGCAAACGAAAGGGGCGGGGCTCTCAGTTCAAGCTTATTAAACGCCTGTCAGAGCATGTATAAAGCTGCTGCATGATTAGAGCTCCAGCAAACATCGACTATTTCTGCATCTTAGCGCTTGCATAGCCTTGTTTTCGGGCTTTTTGGAAGTTGAAAACGAAGCTAGCGCCAGCAAAAATGCGCTAATTAGGGGGCGTGTACACCGGAAGTAGGCGTGGTACCTCAAAATTTTTCGGCGCTTCGCGCCGGAAACCCTCACTAAAAATCCTAGTTACGCCCCTGGTGCTGACGTCTCTTGAGCTTTGACAAGCTCCACTTGAGTCCTTTGAAACTTCTCCATCTCCTTGAGTCTCTCAGCAGCCACCTCCTGAGACTTAGCCAGCTCGGTCTGTGCACTAACAGCTACTTCCTTCAGCCTGCACAACTCGTTGTCCTTCTCCCGTACATTGGAACGAAGGCACTCCAGCTCGGCTCTCAGAGTCTCCATGGTCTGCTCTTGACTCTCAGTCAGGACAGTACTCACACGTTCAAGTTCATCTCCTGATATCATTGCCAGCGGAGGGTTCGTGACTCTGCTTTTCCCAGAACGTAACCTCGACTGAGTGTTCACGTAGTTCAGCTTCTCTTGTCCTAGTCCCTTCACTTCACGGCGGGACATCAGTCAACAATCACGGTCGCTATTGATCCTGGCAGGGTCGCCAATTGTGACGCCTGGTGGTTAACCAGGGCAAAAGGGTAGCTTATAAAGCTTGCCAGTAGGTGTTAAAACTGACTATATTCAGGTTCTAGCGCCGATCGCCGCCGATGAACAAGACAGACAACAACTTTTTATCAGCCAAAAAGAACACAAGTACACGAGGTAGACTTAAGATCACGAGATACAAATTACGTAATAATACATAGCATGACAATTACTAATGGGGTACACTACATGTGAGTTAAAGAGCCTGGGTTGAGTGTGTGTACATGTGTGAGTTAAAGAGCCTGGTTCAAGTGTGTGCATGAGTTTAAGAGCCTGTTTCGAATGTGTGCGTAAGTTAAAGAGCCTGTTTCAAATGTGTGAGTGCATGCATTAGGTAAAGAGCTTAGTTCGAGTATGTGTCAGTTAAAAGAGCCTGATTCGAGTATGTGCGTCAGTTAAAGAGCCTGTTTCGAATGTGAGCATAAGTTAAAGAGCCTGTTTCGAATGTGTGAGTGTGTGCGTTAGTTAAAAAGCCTGGTTAAGTGTGTGAGCCATGATCAGTGAGTTCCAAACAAGATGGTCAGTGAATGTCGACACTAGATGAAGAACTTGATGGAACAGAATTAATGGTATATAAAATATGCTTGTTACGCACATTATGCATGCAGTTATATCTTAGCATCTTAATCAGCTAGTGACTGCATCCATGCATGCATGCAATGTCATGTGCACTAGTCTTCTGTTTATGTGCACACACACACATGCACACATACACAGTTACTCTACACGATTCTACTTCATAGTCTTTCATATTGCTTCAACCAACACTTGATCGATAACAATTTGCAGGACAAAAAAGGAGACTTGTAAAAAGTGGTATGTGATGGTGCATGTAAAGGAAGGAGTTACAAGGGAGGTATTATAATATCATGCATGTATGTGTAAATACTGTAATAGTAATAATAATATTCCTTGTATGCATGCAAAGTGCGTTAGTAACTTGGCAACTTAATTTCCTAATGTAATGCATGTGCATGTACAATATGGATCGCAAGCGGTGACCACGTGGTAGATACACTCACACACTCCTGGTATATAGTCTCTTCGATAACAACCAAGAGGTATGCTAGGTAATGTACTCAAATTAAGTTGCAGGTCTACTAATGTACAAAAAATTATAGACCATGATGTTTGGGTGGGCACTGAATTTGGTCTGACGCAAGCAGCACACGTTGGGGGTAGATCTAGTGATACGCTTAATAAACATGTGCACGTGAACAGTAATGTACAACTTTTTTTTAAGGTGTAAGTTTTATCTTGTCCACTGCCTCCTTGCTTTGCTTTGTTTTGCTTATACTGAGCATTTTGCAACAAATTGTTTTCTACTGAGCATTTTTTATCTTTCTTTCTACTGACCATTAATTTTTTTAGCAAACTTTTTTTTTACTACTATATAGTAAGCATTTTTTCCTTGAGCATTTTTCGTGGACTAGGCCTCAGGGGGATACCACGTTAAAAAAAGCGAGTGCCAGTGGCATACCTCCTGGGTCACTTGGAAAGTGCCACTATAATAATTATTATTACTTGCTTATGAATTGCAAAGAATGTTACCCTATAATTAATAATTAATACATAGCTCCCCCACAAATAAACATATGATAGGTATACAAGCACTTATTATTAGCACAACTCAGGGGTATTAACTTATCAAACTTACAATAATTGATTCAGACATACATGATTATAGTGATTGAGGCAGAAACTCTGCCAGGAAGCATAATGGCATGGGTGTGGTTTGAAATTTGATATATAGCAT
Organism: Tethya wilhelma; assembly: GCA_964030475.1. Taxonomy (NCBI): domain Eukaryota; kingdom Metazoa; phylum Porifera; class Demospongiae; order Tethyida; family Tethyidae; genus Tethya; species Tethya wilhelma. The sequence continues at coordinate 8,377,805 of CAXIPT010000002.1, read as the reverse complement.
CTGTTCTCAGTTACTCACCGCACCCATTTGGATAATTATTGTTTTGATCTTCAAAATTAATATGGAGCTAGAGACTGGACCAGCAGCTGCAGGTGCTCATTTGTATAAAGGAGAAGACTATCATTCTAAGTTCAGTTCAAGAGGTTTTCTCAATTCATATTACAAGGATATCCATGAAGGAGATAAGACCTTGATGCCATTTTTGCTGCAAATTTTTTAAAGTCTACACCAGTTGTGTAACAATCCAGGTGAGAGATAGGCCTTGGCAAATTATTCTCAAAAGTTTGCCTATTATTCTATTCTTTTATTCCCAAACTTTGAGCCCATTATTCTTTTCACCCAGCCTATTATTCTTGCATTATTCTTAGGAAAAAACACAATTTTAGTATAAAATCATCAAAATAACAATTTTTAGCGACATTCAAAGTCCTGGGTATGTTTTTTTCCCCAAAAGTTCACACATCAAATACAGTTGATTTTCATTTTCTTTGCAATTGTTGTAATGCTCTTAGGGTTAAGATTTAAAAAGCCTATAGAATTGATTGCTAATCTTCCTTAGAGAACTACCTACAATATCTGTGATGATGCACCCAGTAATTCAGTTTTTTTGGCATTTAAGCAGTGCAAATTTTCACCACAAAACTGAGAATTTGCCTATTATTCCCAAAGTTCAGCCTATTATTCTCACAGATTCAATGTGTACCTATATATTATTCTCAAATTATTCCGGGAAAAATTTGCCAAGGCCTAGTGAGAGAACTCTATAAGTTTAAGGCCAGCCAATCCATGGGAAATATTAATTCATTAAAAATATTTTGTTAAAAATGGATATCATTAATTGGTTCAAATCTATATTATAAGTTGTTGGCTAAGCGGTGGAGTAAACTATAACAGACAGTTAACTTAAACTGGACTGCTGGGTAAGAGTTGGCTATATATAAAAATGATTGAAGTAGTCCAGTTTTAAGTTAACTGTCTCTCTGTTATGCAGTGCGATAAAAAGTATTGGAACAAGGCATTGAGACCATGCCTTGTTCCAATACTTTTTATCGCACTGCCCATTGCTACACTACTTCAGTATTATAATGGTCTTATTGGGAACAGGCTAAAGCTCAAGAACCACAATGTGTAAGACTGGTTATTTCCCATTTAATTTATAAACCATAACTATGTGATAATGATTAATATACATCCATGTACCCACTTAACTTGACCACATGCATGTGCACCTGTTGCAAATGATCATGACACATGCAATCATGTGTGTGTTTTGCATGCTTTGACTATACACTTGAAACTTGATATCACTGTGCATGCACCAATTGCATGCCAATGGATGCCATCTTGATCTTGTATAACTAGTACAATGGGTTATGGTACTATTGTACAGATCATTGTACATTAATTTTATGACACTGAGGATCCATATGTATGAGCTGGGGATCAAGAATAAAAATGAAGTAGTCATGTGCCAAAATTGAGACCCTGCCTTGTTCCAATACTTTTTACTGCACTGCCCATTCCTACACTTAGGCTACTTATTTCTTTGAAAATTTTACTTGTTTATATCAGGGGTGTTCACTCGCCATGCTCCTTAATTGACATGTGAATGAATACACAGGCTACCAGCTTGCTAATTCAGTTTGAGGTCACATTGCAGACGGCTGTATGAACACACAAAATAATAATAATATTATGATGTACAAACCAAAATAAATAGTAAAATTAATTATATTATTAGAAAACAACTATATAATAGGCACTGAATTACGGACACATGCCATCTACATGTCATGCCTATATAGTAATACCAACTGGAGGCAGAGTAGTTGATATAGGATGTGGACCTGGTATTCAAGGGGTCATCAGTGCTAGTTTGAAGAGTTGTGACATCACCTGTGCTGAATATGTCGAGGGAAACAGAAAGGAAATAACAAAATGGCTGGAAGGAGACAAGGATGCTTTTGACTGGAGCCCAGTTCTGAAGCATGTGACCACAATGGAAGGGAGAAGGTATATTAAAACATGTAAACTGATTAATTTTGAATAATGAATTATATGGTCCATTGATGAATATAGGCAGAAATTCACCAGGTCTTAATTAACATGATGTCACTATGTATATATATACCCTTTAAATACCCATTTATTTCCAAAAATGTATTGTTCGAATAAATTATTGCATGATTATAGTGATTCAGAAACTGAATGGAGATCTACGGAGCAGAGGGTTCGCAATGCCATAAAGAAAGTTATCCCCTGTGACGTCACAAAAGAAAATATGTTTGAAGATCCAATATCAGCCATGGGTGGCCATTTTGATCTTGTAATCACTACCCTGTGTTTGGAGGTGGCATGTGATACTCATGAGCAGTTTTGTGCAGTAGTAAAAAGGATCGCCGATGTGTTAAAACCTGGTGGACATCTTGTGACCGTTACAGTGCTGAATGAATCATTTTACCACGATTCATTTGAATCTACCTCCAACAAGTTCTCTTGTCTTCCCATATCAGAAGATCAGCTCTTACAGAGTTTTAAGTTAGCTGGTTTCACTGTTGAGCAAAGGGTTTTCAAGCCAAATAAGCTTAGAATGAAGGATTCTGATTATTCTGGTGTCCTTGGATTAATGGCAAGAAAAACTAGCCTATAAAATTAATTTGATCAGATGTGTCCAAAATACTTTGTACAACTACTATAATAAAATGATAATACTATATTATTTATTTTGTTATAATCAAATTGTATGGTTATAAAATTAATTGCTATAAGTTTTGTCCATGATACCTCGTATGTAACTAGAGAGATCTGTGTAGAATTCGAAATTTTGAATTCACAATAAATTATTTATTATTACAGTTGACAAATTTTCACTTCATCACGCATGCACGTAAATACTAACGAACAGCTTATTAAAGCTGCAAGGTTAATATTGTCCATTGCCTTGACTTGCTTTGCTTTTTTCCCTCTCATATGGAGAAGTTTTAAATGAGATGGACATTTCAACTACAAGTTGTTGATTAATGAAGCCTTTGATGCCATTATGTGCTAAGTAAATTCTTTCACTAATTTGCACTTAATGGATCAAAAGAAACCATGGTAACATGTTATGTATGTTGACTGAGATGTCCCCATTATATACCTTTAAAAAAACTCGTGTAAACAACCTTCATTTTTTATTAAAATTATGTCAAAAGAATCCTTATGTATCACTCGATGAAAGCCTAGGCCTGTGTAGTGACTAATAGAAATTATTGTATGAATGTAATTTAGCCATGACTAAGTATATACAGGAAGTATGTATGGTACTCTTGGTTTTTGTGATAAAGTCACTATTCCTACTGACAGTGTGTATTGTTCAGTTGTTGCATTTGCTGAGAATAGAGAGCCAGATATGATATATATCTTTGTCTGTCGATAACAGTTCTTAGATAAGTGGCCACAGCTATAGCAATGCTCACACGTGCGGCCTCAGACCCTAGCCGTTACACCTGAGTTAAGGATTTTGATATTGTCCGACATTCAAATCAGAAAAATCATTCAAATCAGAGAAACGCAAGTCAGAATTGAATATTGACACCCTTTTGACCCCATTTTGTATACAGTTAGCATATGTAGCTAACATGCCTGATCATGGACATTATTAATTTGACGTAGTAAACATGTCTATTTTCCCATTGACTTCTATACAAAACTGAGTGCCACGTAAGCAAAATTTTACTTCGGAAGTTAAGTGCAGACCCAATTAATTGTGACGTCACATACGAAAATTAAATTCCTTACGCTCTAAAACGAAAAGGACTATTGTGTGGGGATTCTCCGTGATCAATCCGGTACTAGACTTAACCATAGATATTTTACACTGACTAAACAGCCTCGATCGGAACCCATGGAGCTCGAAGTCTCTCAGGATTGGTTGCTGTTCTATATCAACGGACAAGAGGTATACAGACATTATATTATAGCTGTAGAATCATGCACTAAAAGTTTCAGTGTATAGACCTCTATAGCTAGCCATAGATATTATACACTACGTAAATATCTATGCTATAGCTAACCTTTTGTGATCTCTCCAGATTTATGTGAAAGATCCTGATCCAGATTTCCTGAGAAACAACTTTGCTTTACTTCATAAGAAACAACTGTATCCTAACTAATGCAGTAGCTTTGCCTATCCAGTGGGCCTAAATCCCACATTAATAATTTAATATGTGTAATCTGATCATCATAGCTGTAGCTATTGTTCTATACTTTAACAATTGAACATATAGTGAGATTGACAGGTACCAAACTAGGATGTGGACAAGGTGGCTGTGGAGCTTGCACTGTTATGATCTCTCGTTTCAGTCCAGAGGAAGACAGAGTTGTCCATTATTCTGTCAATGCCTGTCTGGTTCCTCTCTGCTCAGTAAATGGAACAGCTGTGACAACTGTTGAAGCTTCAAGGAATTGGCAGCACAAAGAGAGGTGTGCTTCATCCTTGTCAGGAGAGGATAGCAAGGGCCCACGGATCACAGTGTGGATTCTGTACCCCTGGCTTTGTCATGACCATGTACACACTGTTGAGGAACAACCCCACCCCATCTGAAGAAGAAATAGAGGCTGCTCTTGAAGGTAAGTCTTATTGGTGAAATAAACTTAATACCGTATAGCAGGAAAGTTTCGTGGGGTTTATAACTTTCATGGATCTAGATGTCTCAGAAATGAGCTGTGCTACGCCCATATGTATAATATTACATACATTATGGAGAATTTCACAGATATATAAATGCTTTTGGTGATTGTGATCCACGAAAACTGCAAAAGTTAAATCCCACAAAACTTTCCCACTATGCGATGTTGACTCTGAGTCATCTGCAATAATCTTTTTCTCTACCTGTTCTGCTTTTCCAGGTAACTTGTGTCGCTGTACTGGCTATAGACCAATACTAGAAGGATACAAAACATTTGCAAAGGTCAGTTATGGCAGAGATTATAATTGTAGCTCATTGTCTTGTGAGCTATATATAATATCCAAGGTTTTGATATTTTCAGGCCTAATTTTCTTGCTATATGTGAAGTTTTTCTACCTGATTTTATTTGGCGTGTTCTTCAGGGGTCATGTTGTGGTGGTGAAGGTGGTCAATGTTGTATGGTAGAGACTGATCACCATTCTACTAGGACCATTGAGGGTCCCTCTGTGCTGTTTGATGCCAGCAAGTTTATTCCTCTTGACCCAACACAAGAACCAATCTTCCCTCCTCTTCTCAAGGTAACTATTGCATGTAAAGTTAGGCTATCTCATATACAGCAGTAGGTCATAATATTATATAGTTTTTTTTTTATAGCTTAAAAGTTTTATGTTGTAGAAGCATTATGAATTACAATTGTGGGTTGTAGAGATGGTGTTCTCTTAGTGCCGGTGTGATTTGTGTAAACCTTACACTTGCAGAAACCTCCTAAGCCACTTAATTTGCCATCCATAGTTCATGGTGTCAGTGGTACACTCCAGTAACTCTACAACAACTATTATTACATTAACCCTCAAAACCCTTCTAGGTTTGATTGCAAGACTTGGGCATAAAAATAAGTAGTCATGTGCCGAAATTGCGACATGCCTTGTTAATTTTCTTACTTTTCCAGCACTGCCCATTCCTACACTGCTAATTTTTTTACTATACTTGTTCATTCACTTTTTTCAACACTAAAGTGTGGAGACTATCAGAGACTGGTTAGTCCCTACAATAAGCCTGTGTAACAGTAAAGGTTCGAGTAGGCTAAAGTTCATGCACATTAAATACTATGTGGATAGATGACGACCTTTGAACTCTACCTACAAAATGCCTGCATTGAAGTACATGAATTATAGGGTAAGTTTTAAAGCTTTCTAGCTCTTGTTTTAGCACATTTAGGCAGAAAGCGAGTGTAAGAGGCACTAGTCCAGATGAAAAGAAGTTGCTCTGTGTAGTCAAAACTAGCTCAATGCCTTTAAAATTGTTTCTCTGGAAATCACTTCCAAGTAAGTAAGTAAGTAAGTATTGCGTGGGTGTAGCTTCTAACCAGCGCTCTCTAACGAGTGCTTATGAAAGTTTCTGTGAGTTTAGGCTTTCCATGCTGCATGCTTTTTATCTATCTAAGAGAGCTTCTAAGCAAGTTTGAAGGCTTAACTTTTTCTTGCTAGATTTTTATGGTGATAAACATTTTCCATGCTGCATGCTTTTAGTCTATCTAAGAGAGCTTCTAAGCAAGTTTGAAGGCTTAACTTTTTCTTGCTAGATTTTTATGGTGATAAACATTTTGTATTGTGTCTATGGGACATTCGGCCCATTCCTATTTTACGTACTACCATACATATGATTAAAATTAAAATTTGGCTTACAGTTGCTGGTATCCTGTTATTCAAAGTCTCACATAACTTGTAGTTATTGATAAGAACATCATTACAAAAATTGTGGTTTGTTTTGTTTGTAAGTAGGGTATGCATGCTTTGGTCTTGCAGTTGCAGGGAGCTCCCAAGCCACTTGCCATCCATGGTCCAGGGGGTCAGTGGTACACTCCAGTAACTCTACAACAACTGCTGGAGCTCAGAGACAAATTCCCACACAATAATGAGAGGGGCAAACCCCAACATCAGATTGTTGCTGGATTTACGAAGACAGGTATATGCATGTTTTTATTATTGTAAAGAGAAATTTTGTAACCATTTTTTTAAAAATTATTTTAGGTTTGGAAATGAAGAGTGGATCATTCTATGATGTCCTCATCAGTGTTAGTCTAGTAGCAGAGCTGAACTGTATGGAGTTGAGTGATGAAGGTCTGGTAGTTGGGGCATCTGTGTCTCTGAGCAGACTGGCTGGTAAACTGAAGGAACTGCAAGCTTCATTCCCTGGTAACAATTATACTTGGAAACAGACCAGATCATACAACTACATGTCTTTATGATTATGGCCTACAGAACACAAGACAAGAACATTTTCAGCTTTTCTAGAAATGTTGAGATGGTTTGGTAGCCAACAAATCAGAAATGTTGTTGTAAGTTGAATGTTGGTATAATTTGGCCCCTCAGAGCTTTTGTTTATCTGTTATTCTCTCTGTGTAGACGGTTGGTGGATGTGTGTGCACTGCTAGTTCAACCTCTGATGTTAACTCAATACTAGTGTCAGCTGGAGCTAAACTAAAGCTTGAATCAAAAGGTTAATAATAATTATTTCTTTATGACAAAAATATCATGGTCATCCTGATAACAATTAATATGTCTTTGTATTTCCAGTTTCACAAAGAACAATACTCATGGATTCAAACTACTTTGAGGTGTCCAAAAATGGTGTAGCCTTCCAACCAAATGAAGTTCTTGTCTCTGTCCTCATACCATTCACTAGAGAGGTACGCAGTATGCTTCATCGATCAAATAATGTGTGGCAACTATTTATCTCCTATTATACGTACAGCATGAGTATATCTATGGCTACAAGCAGGCTCGTCGTAGAACTTGTAGTTCAGCCATAGTGAATGCTGGTCTGAGGGTGATGCTCTCTCCCGGCCAGCCCCTCTGGACTGTGAAGGAGTGTTGTCTCACTTACGGAGGAGTCAGCTACGTCACTGTCATAGCAAAGAACACTCAAGAGGCTCTAATTGGAAAGTAAGCACTCAGACACTTTCACGATATTATTATCCTGTGTTTGTTTGTTTTCCCCTCATCATTCCAAGGCCTTGGTGTGAGAAGACCCTTCAAGAAGCTTGTGAGCTTCTTCTCTCAGAGATCAAACTAGCTCTTGATGTGACTGGTGGGATGGCTGAGTACAGACAATCCCTGACCACTTCATTCTTGTTCAAGTTCTACCTCACTGTTCTGTCTCGTTTGCCAGGCAAACCCCTGACCAACGAACTCGTTAGTGCCACACTACCATTCCACAGAGAGCAGGTCAAGAGTACACAGGGATTCCAGAGAGTGTCAGAAGGTCAACCGAATGAGGACACCATAGGGAGACCAGTGATGCACCTCTCAGCTTTACAACAAGCTACTGGAGAGGCTAGGTAATAATGTATGTAGAAAATGTATACAGGCACTCATGTTGCTTATAAAAATATATTTGTCGCAAAAAAAAACAGATATATTATTATAATTATGTGTATTGGAGAGGTACTGTGTGAATTATACAACCACTAACTCTAACATATTAATTTTGTGGTTAAAGTATGATAATAACAACAAAGAATGTTCAATAAAAATTTCTATGATGTAATCCAGGTACACTGATGACATTCCTCATTTTGAAGGAGAGCTGTATGCAGGTCTGGTCTTGAGTACCAGGGTTCATGCAAAGATCCTATCAGTGGACTACAGTGATGCTGTCAAGATGGAAGGGGTCAAAGGTTATGTGAGTGCAGCTGATGTACCTGGCTCCAATATCACAGGTGATTCAATAACTGCTGCAATGTGAAAACGTTATGATAGTAATAAAATTATTATGCAACACAGTGTTACATTATATTGTGTAGGTTTGTTTTCTGATGAAGTGATCTTTGCTGAAGGGAAGGTGGAGAGCTTTGGACAGGTCATTGGTCTCATTGCGGCCACGAGTAAACCCCTGGCCCAACGAGCTGCTAAGGCAGTCAAAGTCGCATATGAGGATTTACCAACTGTGATCACAATAGAGGTATGCTTCATTATTCATTGTCAAACAATTTCTTATACGGCTAGTACTATGACATGTAGTGGTACACGTTTGGGTAGCATCTACTATTCTGTTTTGAGGAGTGTAGCTTACAGTGTAGTCTCTTTTCTATATAAGTAGACAAGAAACATCAATGACAATGGATGCTTTACAGATTAACTTATGTACTAAATTGAGGCATGCCTTGTTCCAATACCTTTTAACACACTGCCCATTAGTACACTACTTATTATTTTTTTGAAATTTGTTAAAGTAATTCACAATAATGTGCAGTCCTTGTATAACTGTATCAACATTGTATGTCTGATTCTTTAGAACTCATCAGGTATGTGAGGTGCTGATGGAGTGAGCCAAAATTTCATGTTTTGGTCCACACACACACACACACACACACACACACACACACACACACACACACACACACACACACACACACAAACCTTTCATGCCACGTACACACATCACCCAGGATGCAATTGCTGCCAATTCTTTCTTTGAGCCAACACGTAAAATTGGAGATGGTGACTTTGACTCAGCCTATGCCAGTTCTGAACACCAGCTAGAAGGTGAAGTAAGGATTGGTGGACAGGAACACTTCTACCTTGAGACCCAGGTCTGTATCGCTGTTCCAAAGGGGGAGGGAGGTGAGATGGAGATGTGGAGTGCCACTCAGGGTCTGAAGAACTCACAGATGGGCCTGGCAAAAGCTCTTGGAGTGGAGGCTAATAAAATTGTCACTAGAGTCAAAAGAGTAGGTGAGTATTTTTCTTTAGTAGGTGATTTATGTTTGTTTGTTCTAATAATCTTTTGGGCTATTTCATTTTCACCAGGTGGTGCATTTGGTGGAAAGGAAACTGCAGGACTAGTTGTATCACTGGCTGTAGCTGTGGCTGCCAATAAGTAAGATCTGTTGAAATAGATATTTTTCTCCTTTTTTGATAATTCTTGAAACAGATTTGGTGTTCCTGTGAGGAACATGCTTGATCGTGATGAGGACATGATATATACTGGAGGGAGGCACCCCTACCTAGCTAAATACAAAGTAAGCTTTCTGTATTCTCTTATGTTTGTACATAGGAGGATTTTAGTGCCAATGAGTTTAAAAGGGCATTGATTGGTATCATGAGGAGGGACCTTGGTGTATGAGGCTTTGAATGCCCTTTGAATCTCTCTATAAAGACTAAAATTTTATCTCATATTGGCAAACATGACCTAATGATTTTTGTGTTCATCTGTATAGGTTGGTTTCTCCTCTGATGGTAGAGTGTCATCTCTGGAAGTCCACCTCTATTGTAATGGAGGGAGATCAACAGATAATACTATATTTGTAAGTACTAGGTTACTATTAATTGCGGCAACTAATTTTAGCGATTTTAGTGAGAAGCTTGCACAATATTTTATACTGTAATAGAATTTCACTTAATTAGAACAAAAATATTACAAATCGCTAAAATTAATATCCGCCAAAAGTGCATATGTGCCAAACTGCTAAAATTATAGTTTCCGCAATTAATAGTAACCTTAAGGTATCATACGTATACCGTAGTACGTATAGTAGGAATGGGTCGCTTGTCCCATTAACACAATACAAAATGTTTATGCTTATAAACTTTCAGGGAAAGAAAGCTAAACCTTTAAATGCATTTAATAGCCTCCCCCAGACAGTTTACTTACTGTATCAACCGAGAAAACAAGCAGAAAGTTTCTAGAGCACTCTGGTGAGAGCGCTGGTGAGAAGCCACAAGAGTGCAATTTTGTTTTCCTTCCTAATTCCTTTTCCCAAGAGTGCAACTGACTTAACTTGAACGCAATTTCCAGACAAACAAAAGGTATTGAGCCAATTTTGACCATAATTGCCGAGCGCATTAGCACGAGGTATCATAATTAAATCGGTTTGTATATTGGGTTGGAATTATTATAATTACTTTTTTTGCTTCCGATTAGAAGTTATTATGATCAGTTTTTAGCTAATTATCACGGTTTTCTCCAAGAAAGGGAAGGCTTAATTCGTTCTTATGAAGACCATACTATCTTTTGTTGATTATTTGTGCCATTGCTTCAATCTCGAGATCGTAAGCTTTTTTCAATCGGCCTCTGAGAACGATCAATCTTTGCTGCAATAGCAAGGTCAAAGGTCACGATGTCTTGCAGAAAACTGCACTTTAGAGCCATAATTCCAGGATAGGAGTCAACTAAACAGCTATTTTTTCTTACTAGAAATTGATAGAGGCTGCTTTCCACAGCAAATGCATGGGGTATATATAAGGTGGTAATTAAAATCGTCCTTCCGTGATCCATACTGTAACAGTTGTCATGGTGCACGCGATTGGAATTTGCAATAATTATTTGACCGTCGAATCTCCTCAGTTAGAGCAAGCTACACTAGGTACATTTAGCTTTAGTATAGCCCATGTATCCTGCATGCATGGCGCATGGCTTGCAAGAGTCTGTGACTCTAGTGAGACACTGGCAGCTAAAATTGTCACGAACTGTATAGTTCATTGAATGACACACTGCATGTGCGGAATTGGTGCTCCTCTGCATGAGGCACATCATGCACTATGTGTACTACTAGCTATTATAGTGGGATTTCATTTCATGCATAGTACATCATTTTCGACTCGTTTGCTGGCAAAAAGGCAGAAAACAAAATATAGGCAGCTTTGAAACTCTCGATATAAAATACTGGTACTTTTTATTTAGCCTTTTGATATAGGTAAAGGTCGTCAATAGACCACGTGGTTGCATGCATATAATGCGCATGCGCATCAAAATTTAATGTTCACTTCTGCTTTTTGTAGAACTGACTAGTCTCTACTGTGTGATTATCTCCATGCAGTTGAGTACCTTAGTGCATGTTTAAAAAAAAGTGGATGAACAAGTAGTAAAAATTTTATAAAATGAAAAGTGTAGGAATGGGCAATGTGGTAAAAAGCAATGAAACAAGGCAAGTCTCTGAATTTCTGCACATGACTACTTCATTTTTTGTACCCAACTCTCATACATTACATTCTACATGCTTATTACTTTATCTAAACTAATCAAGTGATTGCTTGCATTGACTCGTGAGCCAAATGGCTGACAATTATCATTGAATGATGAACTTGCAATTGACTCATGAAAATGCTCTGTGCCCGGGTCACCTTGAAAATGATTGAAATTTTGCCTGAATTAAAATTCAGATCTACAGAATATCAAATAGCTTTTCCTAATTTCTTTGCTATGCAACAAATTTTTGGCCTTTCGTTTTCATGTTACCAAAATCTCGTTCCAAAATAATGAATATTCATGTAAATAATGATTGGTCAATGAAACACCTTAAACTATGAATAATTAATTAGGCGGAAACCTTAGAAGGTTGCTATGGCAACCAAACTTTTTCAGGAGATAACTATTATCATGAACCTCTATAATCTCGGTTGGGGTTACCGCTGATCGTATTGTTGATAAGATATAGCCGAGAAGGAGAGAACGGCCGGTGTGCATTATATGGAAAAAGCTGCATATCTTTTATCCAGATCAGTATTTCTGAACCCCAATTAAGATTTAGGCATATATTGATAAAAAAAATTTTTATACAAAAAATGGTTACCATAGCAACAGGGGAACATTTCCGCCTAATTAATTATTCATTTTTTGCTGATTCAGCAAATATGGAACAGTCACATGACCAATTTTTGACTTAAGGATGTTTAAAATATCTCGAAGAATCTATACCTATGTTTCCATGGTTACTAATTAGTTAGTTTAAAAGTTATGACCATTCCGAATATTGATGAGATTATTTTACTATACATTATAAGGTATGCTGTTGACCCAGGCCTTAAGTACGCAGAGTGAAGTAGTCATGTTCCAAAATTCAGACACTTGCCTTGTTTTATTGCTTTTTACTGCACTGCCCATTCCTACACTTCTCATTTTTATAAAATTTTTACTACTTGTTACCCTATAGCATGAAAGCTTTGTGGAGTCTAACTTTGATATTCTCGTCAAACATTTTTGAAATTTACTTTTCACAAATGAGCTGTGCGATGCCCATAGATATAAATATTATAGCATAATATGGAGAAATTTCGTGGATAATTATCATTAAATTGGTTCAAACCTACAAGCCAGTTCACGACACCATGTGTACTGTAAGCCACTTCATGCTAGTTCCCGGGCTCTCCTCTTGGACGTAATGGTAAGGTCAAAGGGGAGAGCCTGGGTAGAGGCTACTATAGACTACTATTCTAACATCAATAACACTTTCGCTACATTTTCAGCAAAATTTAGTTGTAATAAAATACACAGAATCTAAAGTACGCCAAAAAATGTACCTTGCAAATTAATAATTGTAGCATTAAGGTATTACAATGAAAGGAAACTACATTGTGTGCAGTTTTATTGTCTTTTACTGAATGTGTGTGTATGGCCTCATTTGTAGATATTGGAACTCTCCATGACTAGCCTTGATAACACTTACAAGATTCCCAACGTCCGTATCATTGGTCAAGCCTGTCGCACCAACTTGGCTTCCAACACTTCCTT
>CAXIPT010000002.1:8334906-8364496 GCA_964030475.1 Tethya wilhelma | reverse complement strand
GGGGGGGGGGGGGGATGGGGCAGACATGTACACTGATAATATTATGTACCTTGAAAGAGTGAAATGCGATGTACTGAAGTCCCACTCTGAGTACACTGTCAGCTACAGAACTTGACCTCTGAGATGGTGAACGCACTGAGCTATCATCTTGACTCAACACTGCAAGCAGCGGTAATCCAAGACCGAAGAGAATCTGAACAAAAGGGATCGAACAGAAGCACTTGTACATCAACTTTTTACAGCTTAGGTACACAGGACGTACTACACTACAGACACTTGAGTATCTTATAGCCTCATCCACACATACACAAAAAAGAAGGCCTAGAAAAGAGGCTAAGCATTTACACAGATAGCAAGATCTAACAAAAGTGTCAAGTTACCTGAGAACCTAGTGTATTGAGACCAACAAGTGCTCCGGCAAATGGAAGACTAAAGGCAGTCATTTCACCATGGATACCGACAAACCCCGCCTCAAACCTGAGGCTTGTGATAGTTGCATGATGACCAAACCCAAAGAAATAATGGCAGCTCATCAGCGCCCAGAATACACAAACAGACCAGGACATACCTGAAAATGAACACACACACACACACATGCACACACACACACACACACACACACACACCACCACCACCACCACCACCACCAACAACAACAACAACAACAACAATAAACAATTATAAAAACAAACAAACAGAGTAAGTATATATCAACATCTTTAGAAATACAACACACTGATTCTTTTACCTTTCCCAATCCAGCTGAGGACAAAGAGAGAGAGAGTGGTTTGGACAGCCATTATGAAAGCTGAGAGTGCCAGTCCATCGTTCAACAACAGTGCAACTGGAATCCAAATTGCAACCAAGAGAATTGAAACAACCAAACACACCACCCTTCTTGTAGCAGCCATGAGCTCTGATTTCATATCTCCATCACGACCAGAAGACAATTCACTGTCCAGATCCCTTTCGCTTGGTTCGTGTTTTCTGAGCCTTGGGTACGGAGATCGATCTGAGTGACTACTAGATGCTAGAGAAGTACTCGTGGATAAGATCTTGGAATGTTTCTTTAGAGGATTGAATACAGCGAGTGAAATGATAAGAATACTGACAGAGTAGACAGCTCTGGGCAAGAGCACGTGTTGGAATGGAGTGAGCGATTGGAGAGTGGAATGAGAAAGATTTTGCATCGCCCAAAAGCCAGCTACACAGAGAGCAGCCACAGGCAGACCGAGGTACACAACAACTAGCAGCCAACGATGGATGTGTCTTGTGGTATCCTTGGTATAAAAGAGCAGAGCTAAGAGTGCAAGAGGAACGGACAGGATGGAAACACAAGAAGCAAAGTACCTCCATTTTGCAAGGGAGCCGACAAGTTCATGAGCTGTTGGCAGAGCATGGAGGAAGGTTGTCGACTCGCAGCCATCTTGGATCTGGAGATCTCTACAAGCGTAGAAAATCCTGAGCATCCTGATGCAAACCATGACACCTATGTGTGGTGCAATCGATCGCAACACACGGATGGTTACAGCATATGTACTGTGGTACTTAACTTTAGCATTTTGCGAGAAATCTGACTGTAATTTTCTTACAGCAAAACACAAGAGCATAGACTGAAGAAAGAAAGCCACCATATCTCCTTCATAGAGTATAAAACTGTTTGAAAGCATCGCAACGGCATACAACACAGACACACCAACAGAGAGAACAGAGGCCAGAGGCAGCTGTCCAGTCATGACGCTCCTTGTTACATAGAGTATTGCTTTGAAAAGGTAGGGAGCCTTCACTTTGTGACCAATGAAGATGATGTTAGAAATAGTGAGGGAATGAGAACAAAGAAGCAAAACAAGAAAAAGGATGCCGTTAGTTGAAAATTCAAACTTTGTAGAGACTACCATCCTTGCAGCTGTTACTACCGTTCCTACAACCACACCAATACACAACGACCTTACTAATGATGAGAGGGACCGTTCAATATTCAACAGCATCAGTGGGGTTGCTATGACAACCAACAGTAAGAGAACCAACCCCTCAACGATCGGACCATCGTCAAATTTGGCCCACNACACACACACACACACACACACACACACACACACACGCACACACACACACACACACACACACACACACACACACCTGTCCGATATCAATAGCAGGATTGATGCTATCCCCCACATCCATGAGAATGTCTGTCCTCAATACATTGAAGTCACCAGTCAGTGTGTCCACCTCAACTTCAGAACATCCAACTCCATGAGTGAAATATTGGAATGGATTTCCCTTCCCTTTGTCCCAGTCAAACCACAGTCCTGAAATGGAGTAGAAGCCCTGAGCAGAGAGGTTGATTTGGTGCATGTATGCTTTCTTCACCCAATTATCCCAGCCAGCTTTAGGGTCTTCCTCGATGATTGGTGTAAGACGATCCATGATCTGGTCACAGCAATCCTGAAAAAAAACAAAAAAACATTATAATCTTGGAGCAAACTAACAAAATTTATTAATCACTATACTATGTAGGAATACATTCAGCTTTGCATCAATATGTTGCAGCAATCACTCAAACATATGCATCTTAAATCTTAGATATTCACAATAATTGTTGTTTCTGTTTGTTAACTCTGACCCTTTCTTCCTCTTGTTATGGTAACACTATACACATTAGACCCACTGAAACACGAGCTAATATCGTATAGCGGGAAATTTTCGTTGGTGCAAAATTTCATATAAATCGTTAAAAATGCGGCAGAAATTTTTTTTGTAGTTTTAAATTTCGTATATGCAGCACGCGCTCGTATAAAGTAAATGCGGAAGTTAAATTTTCGCAGTTTTAATTTCGTACATTCGAACGGCAAAGAAAAATACGAAAATTTCCACCATACAAAAAATTCCCACTATACGTACGGTAATTCATTCATGATCCATGATAATGTTAGCAACAGGCAATTAGTACCTTTACAGTTATATTAAATTTGTGGACATTATAATAGTATGCATGTTCAAAAGTATTTTGCTACATTCATGCACAAAAGTGAAAGTGTTTATTATTATGCTTTATTGATTGATTACATATCTTGATTGGTTTTTTATTTACTTTCACAGCCATGCCATACAGATCAGTTGAAATTGAAGCACCAGTGATACTTGAGTTTGGCACGGTGGTGGTGTTGGTCTCTGAGATGAAGACCCTCTCTGGAGCCACCCCGAGACACCGAGCACACACCTGCACCATCTTAGTGTGGAGTCCCTGTCCCATCTCCATCCCACCATGAGTGACAAGAACTGAACCATCAGTGTAGACGTGAAGCAAGGCTCCTCCTTGGTTCAAAAACCCTGCACCCAATGCAATACCAAACTTTGTTGGGACCAGAGCTATCCCTCTCTTCTTGTAGGTGTTTGAGCTGGAGACAAACAAACCAACAAACAAACAAACAACAAACAAACAAAAAACTACATTAAAATTTAATTTTATAGCTTTGTGGCACAATATTAAAGACCTATAGATATTTCGTGTGAGGTACATCTACGTACTACTGACTTCAAAACTAATGCCTCCGGAGCTATTAAAGAAAATAGTCAGGAGATCAAAACCTGGAAATAAGTCAAATTTATGGACCATCATTCAATCACTTACTTGTTGTAGTTGTCAATGGCTATCCTCCTCTCTTTGTAAGAGGCCTTCTTCTTGAGAGTCTCCCAACACCTTCTGATGGTGCACTCTGTCAGGACCATTCCAATTGGAGTCACATCTCCATCTCTGTACATGTTCATCTCCTGCACATGCTCACTAGCCACTCCAAGGTGACCAGCAATGTGTGATATGATCTGCTCCATCACCATCATTCCCTCTGGGATACCAAACCCTCTGAAGGAAGTGTTGGAAGCCAAGTTGGTGCGACAGGCTTGACCAATGATACGGACATTGGGAATCTTGTAAGTGTTATCAAGGCTAGTAATGCAGATTTCCAATATCTATAAATGAGGCCATACACACACTCAGTAAAGACAATAAAACTTCACACAATGTAGTTTCTTTTCATTGTAATACCTTAATGCTACAATTATTAATTTGCAAGGTACATTTTTGGCGTATTTTAGATTCTGCGTATTTTATTCCTACTAAATTTTGCTGAAAATGTAGCCAAAGTGTTATTGATGTTAGAATAGCAGTAGCAGCCTCTACCCAGGCTCTCCCCTTTGACCTTACCATTACGTCAAAGAGGAGAGCCTGGGAACTAGCATGAAGTGGTTTACAGTACACACTGCAAGTGGTTTACATTAGTACACTTGGTGTCCTAAAGTGGCTTGTAGGTTTGATGGTAATTATCCATGAAATTTCTCCCTAAGCTATAAAGATTTATATCTATGGGCATCGTACAGTTCATCCGCTTTTGACAAGAGACATCAAAGTTAGACTCGAGTAGTAGTAGTAGTAAAAATGAGAAATGTAGGAATGGACAGTGCAGTAAAAAACAATGAAACAAGATAAGTGTCTGAATTTCACAAGGGGTGGTCACGACCATACCCGCTGTACTAACACCCGCGACCAGGATCAAAATTTGATTCGTCCAATTTTTAGGCCTTGACCCTTGATTTCACCACTTTGGAAGGCTTTGATCGTGATAAATTTGAACCTTGACCCACTAAAACGTGCAATTTGCAGCTAATGACCTTCGACCGTTGATCAAAAGCGAGCAGTTGAGCTCTCTTGACCCTTGATGGGGCCAATTTTTGTTGCTTTGACCCCTTGATCGAGTCTTGATCCCGGTCGTGGGTGTTAGTACAGCGGGTATGGTCATGACCACACCTTGTTTCAGCACATGACTACTTCATTTTCATGAGTCAATTGCAAGTTCGAATTTCATCATTCAATGATAATTTTCAGCCATTTCAATGCAAGCAATCACTTGATTAATAATTATTTAGATAAAGTAATAAGCATGACATTGTAGAATGTAGGTACACAGTAAGGAATGAAAGTTGGATACAAAAAATTAAGTAGTCATATGATTGTGGAAATTCAGAATTGCCTTGTTTCATTGCTTTTTACTGCACTGTCCATTCCTACGCCATGACAACTGTATGGATCACGGAAGGATGATTTACCACCTTACCCTGTGCATTTGCTGTGGAAAGCAGCCTCTATCAATTTCTAGTAAGAAAAAATAGCTGTTTAGTCGACTCCTACCATGGAATTTTGGCTCTAAAGTGCAGTTTTCTGCAAGACATCGTCACCTTTGACCTTGCTATTGCAGCAAAGATTGATCGTTCTCAGAGGCCGATGAAGAAAGCTTACGATCGATCTCGAGATTGAAGCGATGGCACAAAAAATCAACAAAAGATCGTATAGTCTTCATAAGAACAAATTAAGCCTTCCCTTTCTTGGAGAAAACGGTGATAATTATTGCTAAAAACTAATTATAATATTATTAACTTCTAATCGGAAGCAAAAAAGTAATTATAATAATTCTAACCGCCATGATACAAACCGATTTATGATGCCTTGCGCTAATGCACTCGGCAATTATGGTCAAAGTTGGCTCAATACCTTTTGTTTGTCGGTGTGTAAGGCAGTTAGAAAGGAAGGAAAGAAAAACAAAATTGTACTGTTGTGGCTTCTCACCAGCGCTCTCAGCAGAGTGCTCTAGAAACTTCCTGCCTGTTTTCTTGGTTAATACAGTAAGCAAACTGTCTGGGGGAGGCTACTAAATGCATTTAACTATACCTACTACGGTACGTATGATACTTACAAATATAGTATTATCTGCTGATCTCCCTCCATTACAATAGAGGTGGATTTCCAGAGATGACATTCTACCATCAGAAGAGAAACCAACCTATACAGATGAACACAAAAATCATGACTAGTCATGCTTGCTAATTAATATGAAATAAAATTTAGTCTTTATAGCAAAGTGCATTCAAAGCCTCATACACCAAGGTTCCTCTTTATGATACCAATCAGTGCCCTTTGAACTCATAGGCACTAAAACCTTGCTTTGTACAAACATAAGAGAATACAAAAATCTTACTTTGTACTTAGCTAGGTAGGGGTGCCTTCCTCCGGTACATATCATGTCTTCATCTCGGTCGAGCATGTTCCTCACAGGAACACCAAATCTGTTTCAATAATTATCAAGATAAGAGAAAAATATTTTTATTTCAACAGATCTTACTTATTGGCAGCCACAGCTACAGCCAGTGATACAACTAGTCCTGCAGTTTCCTTTCCACCAAATGCACCACCTGCATGGTGAAAATGAAATAGCCCAAAAGATTATAATTAGAACAAACAAACATAAATCAGCTACTAAAGAAAAATACTCACCTACTCTTTTGACTCTAGTGACAATTTTGTTAGCCTCCACTCCAAGAGCTTTTGCTAGGCTCATCTGTGTGTTGTTCAGAGCCTGTGTGCTACTCCACATCTCCATCTCACCTCCCTCCCCCTTTGGGACAGCGATACAGACCTGGGTCTCAAGGTAGAAGTGTTCTTGTCCACCAATCCTTACTTCACCTTCTAGCTGGTGTTCAGAACTGGCATAGGCTGAGTCAAAGTCACCATCTTCAATTTTACGTGTTGGCTCAAAGAAAGAATTGGCAGCAATTGCATCCTGAGTGATGTGTGTACGTGGCATGAAAGGTTTGTGTGTGTGTGTGTGTGTGGACCAAAACATGAAATTTTGGCTTACTCCATCAGCACCTCACATACCTGGTGAGTTCTAAAGAAACAGACATACAATGTTGATACAGCTATACAAGGACTGCATGTTCATTGTAAATTATACTTTAACAAGTAGTAAAAATTTCAAAAAAAAAGTAGTGCAGGAATGAGCAGTGCGTTGAAAAGTATTGGAACAAGGCATGCCTCAATTTACTACATAAGTTAATCTGTAAAGCATCCATTGTCATTGATATTTCTTTTCTACTTAGAAACAAGCTCAAGAGACTACACAGTAAGCTACACTCTTCAAAACAAAATAGTAGATGCTAACCAAATGTGTACCACTGTCATGGTACTAGCCATATAAGAGATTGTTTGACAGTGAATAATGAAGCATACCTCTATTGTGATCACAGTTGGTAAATCTTCATATGTGACTTTGACTGCTTTGGCAGCTTGTTGGGCCAGGGGTTTACTCGTGGCCACAATGAGACCAATGACCTGTCCTAAGCTCTCCACCTTCTCTTCAGCAAAGATCACTTCATCAGAAAACAAACCTACACAATTTAATGTAACATTGTGTTGCATAATATTATCATAATGTTTTTACATTGCAGCAGTTAGAATCACCAGTGATATTGGAGCCAGGTACATCAGCTGCACTCACATAACCTTTGACCCCTTCCATCTTGACAGCATCACTGTAGTCCACTGATAGGATCTTTGCATGAACCCTGGTACTCAAGACCAGACCTGCATACAGCTCTCCTTCANAAGGACTTGACACAGTAAAAAGACTATTACATGCAGCCCATAGAAGGATTCTGCACACACTCTAACAGCCATTCCACTTGTTTGCTTTCTTTTTTATGATTTGGCCATTCCTGTGTCTCATTACATTTCAATGTTTTTTATTCTTGTTACTATATAGGCATGACATGTATATGGCATGTGTCCGTAATTCAGTGCCTATTATAGTTGTTTTCTAATAATATTAATAATTACTATTTTACTATTTATTTTTGTTTGTACATCACAATCATTTTGTGTGTCCATACGGCCGTCTGCAATGTGACCTCAAACTGAATTAGCAAGCTGGTAGCCTGTGTATTCATTCACATGTCAATCAAGGAGCATGGTGAACACCCCTTTTATAAACAAGTAAAAAAAAATTAAAAATAAGTAGTGTAGGAATGGGCAGTGTGGTATAAAAAGTATTAGAACAAGGAATGTCTCAATTTTGGCACATGTCTACTTCATTTTTATTCTTGATCCCTAGCTCATACGTATGGATCCTCAGTGTCATAAAATTAATATATAATGATTTGTACAATTGTACCATAACTTATTAGAATATCTCCCATTGTACTAGTTACAAGATCAAGATGGCATCCATGCATTGGCATGCAATTGGTGCATGCACAGTGATATCAAGTTTCAAGTGTATAGTCAATGCAAAACACACATGATTGTGTCATGATCATTTGTAACAGGTGCACTGGCGTGCATGTGGTCAAGGGTGGGTACCGTGCATGTGGTCAAGGTTGGGTACATGGATGTCATGTAAGTTATATTATATCATAGTTATGGTTTATAAATTAAAAGTCTTACACATTATTGTGGTTCTTGAGCTTTAGCCTGTTCCCATGCATACAATAAGACCATTATAATACTGAAGTAGTGTAGCAATGGGCAGTGCCTTGTTCCAATACTTTTTATCGCACTGCATAACAGACAGACAGTTAACTTAAACTGGGCTACTTCATTTTTATAGCCAACTCTTACCCAGCAGTCCAGTTTAAGTTAACTGTCTGTTATAGTTTACTCCACCGCTTAGCCAACAACTTATAATATAGATTTGAACCAATTAATGATATCCATTTTTAATAAAATTAATGAATTAATATCTCCCATGGATTGGCTGGCCTCAAACTTATTAATAGAGCTCTCTCACCTGGATTGTTACACAACTGGTGTAGACTTTGCAGCAAAAATGGCATCAAGGTCTTATCTCCTTCATGGATATCCTTGTAATATGAATTGAGAAAACCTCTTGAACTGAACTTAGAATGATAGTCTTCTCCTTTATACAAATGAGCACCTGCAGCTGCTGGTCCAGTCTCTAGCTCCATATTTGAAAATCAAAACAGTATTAATTATCCAAATGGGTGTGGTGAGTAACTGAGAACAGATGCTATTATATCAAATTTCAAACCACACCCATGCCATTATGCTTCCTGGCAGAGTTTCTGCCTCAATCACTATAATCATGTATGTCTGAATCAATAATTATTGTGTGTTTTGATAAGTTAATACCCCTGAGTTGTGCTAATAATAAGTGCTTGTATACCTATCATGTTAATTTGTTGGGGAGCTATGTATTAATTAGTATAGGGTAACATTCTATGCAATTCAGAAGCAAGTAATAATTATATAGTGGCACTTTCCAAGTGACCCAGAGAGGTATGCCACTGGCACTCGTTTTTTTTAACGTGGTATCCCCCTGAGGCCTAGTCCACGAAAAATGCTCAAGGAAAAAATGCTCAGTAGTAAAAAAAAAAGTTTGCTAAAAAAATTAATGGTCAGTAGAAAGGAAGTTTGCTTTAAAAAATGCTCAGTAGAAAACAATTTGTTGAAAAATGCTCAGTATAAGCAAAACAAAGCAAAGCAAGGAGGCAGTGGACAAGATAAAACTTACACCTTAAAAAAAAGTTGTACATTACTGTTCACGTGCACATGTTTGAGCGTATATCACTAGATCTACCCCAACGTGTGCTGCTTGCGTCAGACCAAATTCAGTGCCCACCCAAACATCATAGTCTATAATTTTTTTGTGCATTAGTAGACCTGCAACTTAATTTGAGTACATTACCTAGCATACCTCTTGGTTGTTATCGAAGAGACTACCAGGAGTGTGTGTGCATCTACCACGTGATCACCGCTTGCGATCTATATACATGCACATGCATTACATTAGGAAATTAAGTTGCCAAGTTACTAACACACTTTGCATGCATACAAGGAATATTGTATTACTATTACAGTATTTACACATACATGCCTGATATTATAATACCTCCCTTGTAACTCCTTCCTTTACATCCAACATCACATACCACTTTTTACAAGTCTCCTTTTTTTTGTCTTGCAAATTGTTATCCAATCGAGTGTTGGTTGAAGCAGATTATAAAGTAGAATCGTGTAGAGTAACTGTGTATGTGTGCATGTGTGTGTGTGCACATAAACAGAAGACTAGTGCACATGACATTGTATGCATGCATGGATGAGCAGTCACTAGCTGATTAAGATGCTAAGATATAATTATATAACTGCATGCATAATGGTAAACAAGCATAATTTTTACCATTAATTCTGTTCCATCAAGTTCTTCATCCAGTGTCGACATTCACTGACCATCTTGTTTGGAACTCACTGATCATGGCTCATACACACATGCACACACTTAACCAGGCTCTTTAACTAACGAACACACTCACACATTCAAAACAGGCTCTTTAACTTATGCTCACATTTGAAACAGGCTCTTTAACTGACGCACATACTCGAACCAGGCTCTTTTAACTGACGCACATACTCGAACCAGGCTCTTTTTAACTGACGCACATACTCGAACCAGGCTCTTTTACCTAATTCATGCACTCACACATTTGAACCAGGCTCTTTAACTTACGCACACATTCGAAACAGGCTCTTAAACTCACACATGTATACACACTTAACCCAGGCTCTTTAACTCACACACACACACTCGAACCAGGCTCTCACACAGAAGGTACTCAAATTAGGCTCTTTAACTGACGCACACATTTAAACCAGGCTCTTTAACCATACACACAATCAACCAGCTAGCTAGGCTCTTCAGTAACTCACACACATACTCGATCGACAGACACACCCACCCACACAAACACACCCACCCACACACACACACACACACACCATANCACACACACACACACACACACACACACACACACACACACACACACACACACACACACACAGACACACACACACACACATTCACATGCAAACGCAAACAATGAATCAAACATAAAAACATGAAAACATTAATTCAGCTTGAAGAGACAAGAAGCTC
This sequence comes from Tethya wilhelma, assembly GCA_964030475.1. NCBI lineage: Eukaryota > Metazoa > Porifera > Demospongiae > Tethyida > Tethyidae > Tethya > Tethya wilhelma. The sequence goes on along the minus strand of CAXIPT010000002.1, from coordinate 8,353,712 downwards.
AAAAGAAGCCAAACAAACCCAATCACTAATGGCTGTATGCCCCAGCCATGGATGTGGTGTGACTGAGCCAACTCCTAAGCAGCCAAAGCACTGAAGAGATCACCAGTATCACTAGTGATACCTTGTACATCTATCCTGACTCTAAGACATACACTAAGATGAAACAAGCAACTCTTGTAAAGAACAAACCAAGAGAGCCAGCCAAGACAAAATTAATAACCTCCAACAGTTACAAGATCTGGCGTGGACATGTCGCTAGTTGTATAAGCAACATGACCACATTGATCATGATGGCAAAAAAATATACCTGTGCATGTAGAAGCATGCCGGATACAGACATGAACCATCATGCCTAAAAATTTTAAAGAATTGAACCAGATGGATCACTTTTACTCACAGTATGGATGAAATAGTGATGTGAATGACAAGAATTGTTTAATTACAATTTATTATACTAGTGGTGAAACAAGAGATGTGTTACAGTGCACACAGTGCAGCTATGTGTACAAAGAGACACAGACAATGGAAGATAACAGCAAATAAATAAAATAATGGCCGGCAACCAACTTTGTTTTTAATTGTCACATGTTCAAAATCATACACAATTGTAGATTAGACCATAACAATTGTCTCTATATGGACACTCATCTCCATTATACATTCACACAACAGTATACTAAATAAAACAAAACAAAAAAAAACCAGAAAAAACACCTGGTTTAATACCAACTATAACCAAAATTGCAACAGAATTTCCGAAAATTATATAATGCCATCACATTTGATGTACACGTCAAGATAATACAACACACACCTTTCAAGATACCATTAAATTGCACAATTTCATTACTCCTCACTCTTGGTTGGTGACACAAAGACCAAAAATCTCAAGAGAAGGGTATATGAAGTATCAGGATTAGTAACAAGAATATAATACAAGTGTGGAGACTTTAGCAATAATACTGCATGGTTTCACTGTGGGAGTCGGTACACACACTGTTTGCTATACACATTGTACCTCTCTACAATTATATCTCATCAATTCAAACACAATCACATGAATCATGGATAGAGTACAAAGGCCACGATCACAACAAGTATGTTAGTTCGTAACAATATAACTGAACATGAGTATAATACCATCATACCATAAAATAGATACCAACACACCCCACCATTCATACCTTAACCTGTATATACATGCATGTACGCGGATTCATTGATGTCATAGCAGAAGACAAGAGTTGTTTCGTTTCGGCTGACAATGTGTACATATTCGAATTCGTAAACGATAGATGAAAATAAACCGATGTGTTGATAGTTGGAAGGATGATAAAAGCAGTATGATGTTCTTGAAAGGTACCACTGTACCATTTGAGCAATAGCTCCTTTTTTGGATGTATGTTGGAAGAAACCTTTGTTTCCTGGAATTTTTTTTTAAATTACCATGGTACCTATATGGTTAATTGGAGAAACCTGGATGTGTGTCATAGTGGAGAATATTGAACATAATATTATGATGAACAATACTGGTGTAAATGCAAAACTCAAGCTTTGCTTTCAAACTACAGATATTTTGAAAGCACCCATAAATCAAAGAAAACAAAACAACTTTATAGAACTACACATGTACAGCTGGAAATTGTGCACAGTATCACTGCAACACATTTTAGACTAGACCCTAGCCTTACCTGAAACTTGGCTCTCAGATATTCTTCTTGCTGGGTGGTAAGTAGTTATGTTTCAGTAAGTAGGCTGCCAGACTGAGCTGGTCAGAGTCTGAGACAGGGAGCAATAAATAGGAGTAGTACCGTGACCATAGTGACCACTTGACTCAACACCACTTGAACTCTGAGAGAAATCTGAGAAGCTTTTATCTCCGCAAATGTGACCTTCAGACGTTCCTAGCTCTCTGCATGTCCTGAAGTTGAATGGAAAAAAAGCCCTGTAAGCTGAGAATTTATTTAGTTCCCGCGCAACCCCCAGGCAAACTATTGGCGCGCGCCAAACTTTGTTTCTGCGCATGCGTACTAAATTGCAGTAAGGGTTCCTCATTTTATGCGAGCTCCACTCCAGAGTGAGTTTATCCACACAGTGACACGTCTATTGAGTCATTGCGTCCCTCCTCATTGTAGGTTTTTCTGTGCCAGAATCTTGGTGGTGGAAGTCTTCTTGCATAGCTCAATGATAGACTATGTTAATAAAATGGAAATGGTCATCAAATTCAATAGCTCAACTTGAATTAATCAATTTTGAGACATTATGGACGGTAAGTCCTCTTCATCAAAAACTTCGATCGTGTCATGGAGGACACTCGAGATTGGTTGCTCTTCTACATCAATGGACAGGAGGTAGACGTCTAAATAGACTCTTCCACACTATCAAATCTTGCTTACTAATTATTTTGCCTCTGGATAAATTTTCAAGGTTCATGTTGAAGATCCTGATCCAGAAATGCATCTGCTGTATTACATCAGGAACAACTGTATCCTATAACAGTAAACTATTTTGACACTATAGCTTGTAGATGGAAAACATATGACATGTGTGCTTTAAAAGTTTATAGCCTGTGTCAATCTATGACTCCTACCTTAACTTTTGACTTACTACAGTGAGATTGACAGGTACCAAACTAGGATGTGGACAAGGTGGCTGTGGAGCTTGCACTGTTATGATCTCTCGTTTCAGTCCAGAGGAAGACAAAGTTGTCCATTATTCTGTCAACGCCTGTCTGGTTCCTCTCTGCTCAGTGAATGGAACAGCTGTGACAACTGTTGAAGGAATTGGCAGCACAAAGACTCGGGTGTGCTTCATCCTTGTCAGGAGAGGATAGCAAGGGCCCACGGATCACAGTGTGGATTCTGTACCCCTGGCTTTGTCATGACCATGTACACACTGTTGAGGAACAACCCCACTCCATCTGAAGAAGAAATAGAGGCTGTTCTTGAAGGTGAGTCTTGTTGGTAAAATAAAAATCAGTTCTGATTCACCTAAAATTATATACTGAAAGGTAACTTGTGTCGCTGTACTGGCTATAGACCAATCTTAGAAGGATACAAAACATTTGCTAAGGTCAGTTATAAGAGCTCACTGTCTTATAAACTGTCTTGTAACGGTAGGCAAACTTTTCCTTACCTGATTTGGTTTGACTTGTACATTATTCTTCAGGGGTCATGTTGTGGTGGTGAAGGTGGTCAATGTTGTATACAGACTGATCACCATTCTACTAGGACCATTGAGGGTCCCTCTGTGCTGTTTGATGCCAGCAAGTTTATTCCTCTTGACCCAACACAGGAACCAATCTTCCCTCCCCCTCTCAAGGTAACTATTATTACATTAAAATTTGGCTTACAGTTGTTGGTATCCTGTTATTCAAAGTCTCACATAACTTGTATAGGTATTGCATGATAAGGACGTTTGATTCGTAATCTTTTTAAGTGGTGTATGCTGACTAATTATTGTGTGTTTTGTAAACTTTGGTCTTGCAGTTGCAGGGAGCTCTAAAGCCACTTGCCATCCATGGTCCACGGTGTCAGTGGTACACTCCAGTAACTCTACAACAACTGCTGGAGCTCAGAGACAAATTCCCACACAATAATGAGAGGGGTAAACCCCAAAATCAGATTGTTGCTGGATTTACAAAGACAGGTGTTTATATGAAGACTAATTTTGTGGCAAGCTATTTCATAATTATACGTACGGTAGTACGTATAGTAGGAATGGGCCACCACCCCCATTGGCACAATACAAAATGTCTAGGCTTACAAATGTTTAGTAAAGGATAGCTAAGGCTTTAAACCTTGCCAAGAAGCTTTCTCAGAGACTTTTCCCAATGTATGCACTTAGAAAACCAAATGAAACTCCCCAGAAACACTCTAAGAAAGCGCTTAGCGCGAAGCCACACAAATGCATTTTTGTTCATTCTTACTTCCTCCTAACTGACTTACTTGAACACGATTTCCAGAGAAACAAAAAGCGTTGAGCCAACTTTGACTGTACATAGTAACTTGAATTCATCCGAACTACGAACCTTTACACTTATTTTGTGTCTAAATATCAAGAAACAAGAGCTAGGCAGCTTTTAAAACTTTGATATAAATTACCGTACTGAAACTGTAGCCATCTTCATGTTGGTAAAGGTCGTCACATTTAAATAGCAAACTTGACCACGTGGTTTGCATAATTATGTCTAATGCGCATGCGCATCCAATATAGAGTAAGCACTTCTACTGTTTGTAGAGACTGATCAGTCTCTTGCAAAATTCACCTTAGTGTTGAAAAAAGTGTATGAACAAGTAGTAAAAATTTTATAAAAATAACAGTGTAGGAATGGGCGGGGCTGTAAAAAGCAAGGAAACAAGCCAAGACTCTGCATTTCGGCACATGACTACTTCATTTTTTGTGCCAAAGCCTTACAATCTCAAATGTAGGTTGCCTGCATGACTGCTGATAGGTAGACAAAGGACCCTGTATATACTATGATATGATGAAGACTGAAAATGAAGTAGTCATGTGCCGAAATTCAGAGTCTTGGCTTGTTTCCTTGCTTTTTACAGCCCCGCCCATTCCTACACTGTTATTTTTATAAAATTTTTACTACTTGTTATCATTAGGTTTGGAAATAAAAAGTGGATTATTCTATGATGTCCTCATCAGTGTTAGTCTAGTAGCAGAGCTGAACTGTATGGAGTTGAGTGATGAAGGTCTGGTAGTTGGGGCATCTGTATCTCTGAGCAGACTGGCTGGTAAACTGAAGGGACTACAAGCTTCACTCCCAGGTAACAGTACAGGGCCACGTCATGCAATTACATGTCATAATGATTATATATGGTACATACATAGAACACAGGACAAGAACATTTTCAGCTGTTCTAGAAATGTTGAGATGGTTTGGTAGCCAACAAATCAGAAATGTTGTTGTGAGTTACATGAATGAATTTCAGTTTTATCACTGCCTTGTTCATTGTTGTTCTGTCTGTGTAGACAGTTGGTGGATGTGTGTGCACTGCTAGTTCAACTTCTGATGTTAGCTCAATACTAGTGTCAGCTGGAGCTAAACTAAAGCTTGAATCTAAAGGTTAACAATTATTTCTTTATGTCAAAATTCATCATCGTCAACATAATATGTCTTCGTATATCCAGCTTCAAAAAGAACAATACTCATGGATTCAAACTACTTTGATGAGTCCAAAAAGGGTGTGGCCTTCCAACCTATGAGAATGACATTGTTTGTGTTTAAAAATGTGACAATAAGTGTTCTACGTCATCATGAAATCCCATGGCAGATACACTGATGACATTCCTCATTTTGAAGGAGAGCTGTATGCAGGTCTGGTCTTGAGTACCAGGGTTCATGCAAAGATCCTATCAGTGGACTACAGTGATGCTGTCAAGATGGAAGGGGTCAAAGGTTATGTCAGTGTAGCTGATGTACCTGGCTCTAATATCACAGGTGATTCTAACACTACAATGTAACATATTGATTATAATGCAACACAATTATACATATTAGGTTTGTTTTCTGACGAAGTGATTTTTGCTGAAGAGAAGGTGGAGAGCTTAGGACAGGTCATTGGTCTCATTGTGGCCACGAGTAAACCCCTGGCCCAACGAGCTGCTAAAGCAGTCAAAGTCACATATGAGGATTTACCGACTGTGATCACTATAGAGGTATGCATCATTATTCACTGTCTAAAATTCCTTACATGGCACGTTTGCATAGCGTCTACTATTCTGTTTTGAGGAGTGTAGCTTATACTGTATTGTCACTTGAGCTTGTTTCTAACAAGACAATAATATGATGAAAATGGATGCTATATAAATAAACTAATGTATTCCATCTATTAATTCCCTATATATAACTCCCCCTCCCCTTCTCCCCTTACTTTCAGTGAGTTCTAAAGAATCAGACATACAATGTAAATTGGTACAGTTATACAAGGACTGCATGTTATTGTGAATTACTTTAGTATAGGCCCACCAGGTATGTGTGGTGCTGATGGAGTAAGCCAAAATTTCATGTTTGATTCCGGTGAAACACACACACACACACATACACACACACACCCTTCATGCCACGTACAAACACCACTCAGGATGCAATTGCTACCAATTCTTTCTTTGAGCCAACACGTAAACTTGAGGATGCATGCATGGTGACTTTGACTCAGCCTATGCCAGTTCTGAGCACCAGCTAGAAGGTGAAGTAAGGATTGGTGGACAGGAACACTTCTACCTTGAGACCCAGGTCTGTATCGCTGTCCCAAAGGGGGAGGGAGGTGAGATGGAGATGTGGAGTGCCACTCAGGCTCTGAACAACACACAGATGAGTCTAGCAAAAGCTCTTGGAGTGGAGGCTAACAAAATTGTTGCTAGAGCAAAGAGAATCGGTACGTAATGGTAGCTAGATCAACCTTGGGTTTCACTCAACTCTCTACATGCCAATTTGTTTCAAAATAACTATAATACTGATCACTGATCCATAATAATTATTATTATTATTTGGCATTAATTGCTAATGTGATGTAACATTAGGTGGAGGATTTGGTGGAAAGGAAACTGGATCACTGTTTCTTTCCACTGCTGTAGCTGTGGCTGCCAACAAGTAAGATTGTTGTGGCAGTTAATCTCTAAGAGCTTATCATGATAATTTAACTTTGATATAGATTTGGTGTTCCTGTGAGGAACATGCTTGATCGTGATGAAGACATGATATGTACTGGATGAAGGCATCCACATCTAGCTAAATACAAAGTAAATTATAAATCAAATCTGGCTATTTTGCCTGCAACTATTATTGTACATCAGACCTAATACCATGGTTGTTATTGTTTAGCAATGATTGTATCTCCTGTACATGCTAAATGTATCAATGCAGTTGTGTTCATTTGTGTGTAGGTTGGTTTCTCCTCTGATGGTAGAATATCATCTCTGGAAGTGCATCTCTATTGCAATGGAGGGAGATCAAAAGATGTTACAGTAGCTGTAAGTATCACTACTTATATGCCTCATTTAATCAAAATTTAGATCTCTTATTTGTCATGTAAAATACAGATTTTGGACAGAGCTATGACACATATAGACAATTGTTACAAGATTGCCGACATTCGTATTCTTGGTAGAGGTTGTCGAACCAACTTGGCCTCCAATGGAGCTTTCCGAGGGTATGGAGGCCCTGAAGGAATGATGGTGATGGAGCAGATCATATCACACATTGCTGATCACCTTGGAGTGGCTAGTGAGCATGTGCAGGAGATGAACATGTACAGAGATGGAGATGTGACTCCAATTGGAATGGTCCTGACAGAGTGCACCATCAGAAGGTGTTGGGAGACTCTCAAGAAGAAGGCCTCTTACAAAGAGAGGAGGGCAGCCATTGACAACTACAACAAGTAAGTTATACTTCTCTAAGCTTAGGTACATCACTATACTTCTGTCAGAATGACTAAGCTTACATACACTATACACCTCTCAGAATTACTAACTAGTAATAACTTTGTATTTAATAATAACACAGGCTCTTCCTTTTGACCATTCACTCTCATGCAGTACTCGGTAAGATGAGCCTTTAAATACTACAAGTAGTAAAAATTTCAAAAAAATAAGTAGTGTAGGAATGGGCAGTGCGGTAAAAAGTATTGGAACAAGGCATGTCTCAATTTCGGCACATGACTACTTCATTTTTCATTTTTATTCTTGATCCTTCATAATTATGGATCCTCAATGTTGTAATTTATACAATGATCTGTACTGTAACAACAGTATACCATAATAATTATAGCTTATTATTGCATTGGTTCAAATTCCTATACTAATCAGTCGGCTAAGCAGTGGAGCAAACTATAACAGATAGGTAATTAAACTGGACTATGGGGCAAAAATTGGCTATAAAAAATGAAGTAGTCATGTGCCGAAATTGAGACATGCCTTGTTCCAATACTTTTTACCGCACTGCCCATTCCTACACTACTTATTTTTTTGAAATTTTTACTACTTGTTCATTCACTTTTTTCAACACTACAGTGTGGAGACTATCAGAGACTGGTTAGTCCCTACAAAAAGCTTGCACTGCATTATGCAATTTATGCTGGAGGAGGCTAATGCGCATGCGCATAATAATGCCACATGGATAATGACCTTTGAACTTTACCTCTAAAGATGGCTGCATTGTAGTACATGAATTTATACACTAAGTTTAAAACCTTTCTAGTTTTTGTTTAGGCCTATTTAAGATGAAAACGAGTATCAAGGAATGTAGTACCCATTAAAAGAACTTACTTTGTGCTGTCAAAGTTGGCTCAACACATTCTGGTTCTCTGGAAATCCTTTTCAAGTAAGTCAGTTAGGAAGTAAGTAAGTACGTACGTACGTACGTACGTTAGCAGAACAAAAATGGCACTATGGTGGCTTCCCACTAGCGCTCTCTACGAGTGCTGAGAAAAGTTTTTGTGAGTTTTAGGCCTTGCATGCAGTTGGTAATCTGTCAGTGAGAGCTTCTCAGCAACTTTGAAGGCCTAATTTTGTTTGGCTAGATTTTTATAGTGACCAACATTTTGTATTGTGTCTATGGGACAGTCGACCCATTCCTACTATACGTACTACCGTACGTATGATTATTATGATCACCCCATAAAAGAATTGCTCAACAGTATCTTAAAACTTTGCTATTGATTATTTTACATAAGATCAATTAATAAACTACAATAGACACAATAATCGTATCCCTCTATTGGATATAACTGACTTATGATTTATTTTTTACTTACTCTTAAATTTTTTTTACTGTTTGTGCTTTAAAGAACAAACTGCTACAAGAAGAGAGGGATGGCTCTCGTCCCAACAAAGTTTGGTATCTCATTTGGGGAAAAATTCATGAACCAAGGAGGATCCTTGCTTCACGTCTACACTGATGGCTCAGTTCTTGTCACTCATGGTGGGATGGAGATGGGACAGGGACTCCACACTAAGATGGTGCAGGTGTGTGCTCGGTGTCTCGGGGTGGCTCCAGAGAGGGTCTTCATCTCAGAGACCAACACCACCACCGTGCCAAACTCAAGTGTCACCGGTGCTTCAATTTCAACTGATCTGTATGGCATGGCTGTGAAGGTAAATAAAATTCTAATTAAGATAATAATTATGTACTCATGATGATAGCTAATAATGTTAAGCGCTTCCACTTTTGTGCATAAATACTTTTTAAACATATAATTATTATCTTACATAATATAATGTCTACAAATTTAAATTTAATTACCGTATAGCGGCCGGGTAAATTTGGCGGGCTTAAAATTTGGTGAATTCTCATTTTAGCATGATTGGCGATTTTAAACTTGGCAATTTTTTTCACACACTGCATTGTTTATATGCGCGCACTTGCGTATAAAACTGTTTGGCGATTTTTAATTTGGCGATTTGAAAAATAATTCGCCAATTCGCCAAATTTAATTCTCACCAAATTTACCCGCTATACGGTATTCAGGATTGCTGTGATCAGATCATGGATCGTCTGAAGCCAATCATTGAGGAAGACCCTAAAGCTGACTGGGATAATTGGGTGAAGAAAGCGTACATGCAGCAAATCAACCTCTCTGCTCAGGGCTTCTACTCCGTTCCAGGACTGTGGTTTGACTGGGACAAAGGAAAGGGAAATCTTTACAACTATTTCACTTATGGAGTTGGCTGCACTGAAGTTGAGGTGGACACACTGACTGGTGACTTCAATGTGTTGAGGACAGACCTTCTCATGGATGTGGGGGATAGCATCAATCCTGCTATTGATATCGGACAGGTGTGTGGGTGTGTACATGTGCGTGTATGCTTGGGGTGATTGCAATTAGAGAGGGGGGGGGGAGGTTGTGGGTTGTTCTAATAATAATAATTATTATTATTGCCGAGCGCCTTAGCGCGAGGCAGTGTAATCTTGCAGGGCCAAAAATTGTGGAAGTAAAATCCAATTACACGTCATCAACACCGGATGAAAACGGGCAAAAATTGTTCCGGTTTGCCAATAATTGCGGAAGTAAAATCCAATTATACGTCATGAACACCGGATGAAAACGGGGCCAATTTGGCAAAAATTGTTCCAGTTTGAAACAAGCTAGCTGCATGCTCGTGATCGTGATGATCCTTACCATAATATACGAAACACGTGCACGCGCACAGCTCGAGATCTCGTGCTACGTATATATATATAGAATCATGTGTGTTATGAGCCGGCATAGACTGCAGAGACATCATTGTGGTACCTTACTAACTGTACAAGAGGTGAGAGTTTAAAATACATGGAGTTAGCTGATCAGGTATTCATGGTAGTCCATTTCTTTCGGTCTTAACTAAATGTCGCGCGCGAGGCAATTAACTGCACTCAGTGTACAACTAGTTATAATTGTGATTGTTTTGAGTTATTGATATCTTTCAGGTTGAGGGAGCCTTCACTCAAGGCCTGGGACTGTTTACCCTAGAACAGTGTGTCTATCTTGAAGGTGATGATCATACTCAGCGTGGCACTATATTCACAACTGGTCCTGGGACATACAAGATCCTACCTCTTCAGATGTCCCTGTTCAGTTCAATGTGGCCTTGATGGACAGGACACCAAACCCAAATATAAATAAAAGCCATCTTTTCATCAAAGGTTGGCATGCGCTCTAATTTAAGTTTGAAGTTGTCTTTCACATGCGCACATCTACTGCAACTGTTACGGAAACTTTTGCAATAGTTGTTTTATTTTTGTGAAAATGGCAAATTTCTCCAAAGTACCAAAGCGAATCTATATTTATACAGAGCTTAGTGCACTGTTTGTTTGAATTGTTGCTTTGCTTGATTATATTGTCCAATCAAAGGAGAAGAGGGCATTGCTACTTTGTTCTATGGTTCATTCGCCAGCATGCCAATATCATTTGAGCTTTATTTCAGTAGGCCAAAAGTTAATTCTCGATCACCAAAATAACTGGCAACAATAATTATCATGACAGTGTACAAGTACTTAAGCCTATAACCTCATACATATGCCCCTCCATCCTCGAAAATAAGATGCATGGGAAAGGCCTACAGATGAAGCTAAAATACCCCATTTAAAAATGTTTGACCAAACTCTGCAGTATTTATAATCATAATAATAATAATGAGTATTATTATCTTTAATTATTGCAGGCGGTGGGAGAGCCTCCTCTCTTCTTGGCTGCCTCAGTGTTCTTTGCCATCAAGGATGCCATAGCTGCTGCCAGGAAAGAGAGAGGAGAGAGTGGTCCTTTCAGATTGGACTCCCCAGCCACCTGCGAGAGGATCAGGATGGCCTGTGTGGACCAGTTCACTAAACAGGTTCGACACGAATATTGACTACATAGTTAAAATTATTGTAGTGGAAAGTGTATTCTCCCTACATGTATAGGCATATTCTGCATGCGATGAACACTGGAACCAGTGAATGAACAGTTGTATGATAATTACCGTCTTAATTTTAAGTTTGTCAACAATAATCAAAGCACTGTAAATTTACAGATTTGAATTTGCATGCATTACTAACTGGTTTGTGTTCACACTATATATAATTATAATTATTTGTTTAAATTATGTAACTATTTATGAAAGGAACTAGCAGGCAACTGATTAATTTTACCTTTATTACACAAATCATGACTGTTTATCATTATTATAATTATATCATCATTTTAGAGGTTAAACTCCTTCATGACTCACTGATTTAAACCTTTGTATGGAATAGATGATATTCACAGCAGCCTCCTAGGTTCTAATGACCCAGCCTAGGCCGCCTGAGCCCTCGTCCCCAGGCGGCGCCGACCGAAGGCTACAAACGTGCCATTACGCATGCGCACGCACGCGCACGCACGTCGCACGCAAGGAGCGTTGATCAATTCCGGATATAGGAGGGCCCAAGAAAACAAAAAATTTTATGGTCATTGTGTTACTAATTTTGGGGGGTCTCCCCTATTATGAATAAGTTTTAATCCGCGTTCGTATCATGGAGGAAACTCAAGACTGGTTGCTGTTCTACATCAATGGACAGAAGGTATAGACTCTATGAGACTAGCAATATCAAACCTTCGCTTACTTATGTCATCTGGCTGATTTTCAAGATTCAGGTTGAAGATCCTGATCCAGAAATGACTCTTCTGTATTTCATAAGAAAAGGTATCCAACTATTCCAGCTGAATCAGTATACTTAGCTTATAATGCTATAACAATATACTGGCCACAGTGGCCAGTATATTGTACATTGCTACTCAATGGAACAAAATTTCTGGCTGCATGGTGTTTTTTTTAAATGTTACCATAAAAATTTATACTGATATCACTGGATGATCATGCCTTAACTATAGCATAGTAAGATTGACAGGCACCAAACTAGGATGTGGACAAGGTGGCTGTGGAGCTTGCACTGTTATGATCTCTCGTTTCAGTCCAGAGGAAGACAAAGTTGTCCATTATTCTGTCAACGCCTGTCTGGTTCCTATCTGCTCAGTGAATGGAACAGCTGTGACAACTGTTGAAGGAATTGGCAGCACAAAGAGAGGTGTGCTTCATCCTTGTCAGGAGAGGATAGCAAGGGCCCACGGATCACAGTGTGGATTCTGTACCCCTGGCTTTGTCATGACCATGTACACACTGTTGAGGAACAACCCTACTCCATCTGAAGAAGAAATAGAGGCTGTCCTTGAAGGCTAGTTTTGTGGATAAAATAAAAATTAATACCATATAGCAGGAAGGTTTCATGGGGTTTAACTTTCAATGATCCAGATGTCTCTTACGAAACATTTTATAGTTTTAACTTTTGTACATGAGCTGTGCTAGGCCCATATGTATAATATTACATACATTATGGAGAATTTCACAGATAAATGCTTTTGATGATCGCGTGATCCACGAAAACTGCAAAAGTTAAATCCCACAAAACTTTCCCATTATGCGATGTTGACTCTGACACTATTTCTTTTTCTCTACCTGTTCTGCTTTTCCAGGTAACTTGTGTCGCTGTACTGGCTATAGACCAATATTAGAGGGCTATAAAACATTTGTAAAGGTCAGCTGCTCTTGTTAGTTGAACTGTTATTATTGTAATAGCTGCTATTCATTACTGGAATTTTGATTCCATCTCTAGGGGTCATGTTGTGGTGGTGAAGGTGGTCAATGTTGTATACAGACTGATCACCATTCTACTAGGACCATTGAGGGTCCCTCTGTGCTGTTTGATGCCAGCAAGTTTATTCCTCTTGACCCAACACAAGAACCAATCTTCCCTCCTCTTCTCAAGGTAACTATTGCATGTAAATTCAGGCTATCTCATAATACTGTTTACAGCAGTTGGTCTTACAAGTTTTTATAGCTTAAAAGTCTTGTGTTGTAGAAGCACAATTGTGGGTTGTAGAGATGGTGTTCCTTAATTAGTGCCAGTGTGAAACCTTACACTTACAGAAACCTCCAAAGCCACTTGCCATCCATGGTCCACGGTGCCAGTGGTACACTCCAGTAACTCTACAACAACTGCTGGAGCTCAGAGACAAATTCCCATACAGTAATGAGAGGGGCAAACCCCGACATCAGATTGTTGCTGGATTTACAAAGACAGGTATAATATTATGTTTTTTTTATAAGACTATAATTTTGTAGCAAACTATTTCAAATGTAATTTAGGTTTAGAAATAAATAGTGGATCATTCTATGATATCCTGATCAGTGTTAGTCTAGTAGCAGAGCTAAACTACATGGAGTTGAGTGGTGAAGGTCTGGTAGTTGGGGCATCTGTGTCTCTGAGCAGACTGGCTGGTAAACTGAAGGAACTACAAGCGTCACTACCAGGTTACAATTATAATGCGTTGGAAACAGGACTCGGTCATTCAACTACATGCCTTTATGATTATGGCCTACAGAATACAAGACAAGAACGTTTTCCGCTCTTCTAGAAATGTTGAGATGGTTTGGTAGCCAACAAATCAGAAATGTTGTTGTAAGTTTCACTGTGATAAGTGATGTATATATGATTTTCAGTTTTGACACGTACTGCCTTGTTTTATTTATGTGTTTTGTCTGTGTAGACAGTTGGTGGATGTGTGTGCACTGCTAGTTCAACTTCTGATATTAACTCAATACTAGTGTCGGCTGGAGCAAAACTAAAGCTAAGATCAAAAGGTTTAGACATTATTTCACAATTGCTGAGCTTATAAATGACTAATATCCCTGTACAGCTTCACAAAGAACAATACAAATGGATTCAAACTACTTTGAGGAGTCCAAAAAGGGTGTAGCACTCCAACCAAATGAAGTTCTTGTCTCTGTCCTCATACCATTCACTAGAGAGGTTAGCAGTACACTTCATCGATCATATATTAATAATGTGTGGTAACTATTCATGTCTTTTTATACTTTCAGCATGAGTATATCTATGGCTACAAGCAGGCTCGTCGTANTACATAGTTAAAATTATTGTAGTGGAAAGTGTATTCTCCCTACATGTATAGGCATATTCTGCATGCGATGAACACTGGAACCAGTGAATGAACAGTTGTATAACCCTTTCGCTTGGAGTTTGTTGTAAATTACCAACTCTAAATTTAAAAATTTCTTAAATACGTCATCATTTTGGTTCATGAATTTTTTCATTGTCGGCATGTTGGCACTGGATATATCCCATAGTGGATTTTGAAGTGGTCAGCACTCTGATCTATAATGGATTAAGTGGTTCGCTTTTGAACAAGCTTTGAAGTTTGCTTTCATCGACTTATTTTTTTTTTTTTTCAAAAAATATGAGCTTTACAGTAATGTGTGTGATTGTGGGTTGATAAACAAAGACTCCTATCAGTGGCGTAGCTAGGATTTGAGAAAAGAGGGAGCAATAAAAATATTGCGCGCGAAGCGCGCCGAAAATTATGTGCGACCGGAAACCACACCCACTTAATTAGCTAAATTTAGCCCCTCCCATTCATTAAATTGAATCGCAGCACGCGCTCGCTAGATCGAACGCTCTCTAAAGTTTTGTAGCAGCAAAAAGAAAGCTTTTAAAAGTTGTTTTGTATTGAATTCTGGCCAAAGATGACTGCTAAGCAGCGTTGCTAAAGTAAGTGCACGAAAGAATAGTGCATTATAATACCAAAGCGTAAATTTCGCGACTGAAAAAAGGGGGGGCAAATGCCCCCTGTGCCCCCCCCTGGCTATGCCACTGCCTATGTGCATGCAACACTAGTGCTTGCATTTCTGGGTGAATTCTGGGCGATCGAACTCGAGAGGTACCTGCTGGCATCCATTGAAGGGGTGTGGGTTGAGTTATGACGTAGACCAGTGATTGAAAACGTCACAACAGGGTTCAAGAGTTCATGTTATCATGCATCATAAATTAATACCAAATGTGTTCTGTATTGTGTGTCTATCACTCTGTTTTAGTTTCTGTTTGTTGTTGAAATAGTTATAAATGGATACTTAGACATTGTATTAGCTTAAGCTATTTCTTTGTATCCACAAATTTGTTTCATTAAAAAAAAAAAAAAGAGTTCATAATCTTGTGAATTTCGAGAGCGATCATAACCAGAAACGCCGATTTGCCGATTTCATCAAGCGAAAGGGATAATTTCAGCCATGGAATTTTTATCATCATCAGCTGCTAGCTGTAGCAATGGATGCCTCTTGGAAGAAGAGACTCTAGACAACGAAAGCAGTATCTGTGACAGCGATTTGGAAGAAATGAGTGAGTATGAGCTGTGCATGGCAAGCATTTGGGAAGCTATTCACTGTAGTTTCTGAATGAATGGATGCTATAGTGTGTGTTGAGCGTGACAGTATTCACACAAACAGGTAGCGCTAATGGATATCTAGCTATATTGAGCACGCTAGAAAATTTTCTTCCTGAATAGCAGCTTTTTCACCGACTTCCAGTCTTCTGCCTATCGCATCTATTTCAACACAAACTAGAACGATCGAAGAACCAAAAAGGAGGTATAGAGTATTCAATCGATTATCGGGCGGCACCTATATTCGGACGATCGCGCGGCCACTCTTCAAAAGAGAAGCTGATGTCTATACCGTTACTATTGACTACTACGTAGTATCTATGCATACACCAACTTTGAACTTCAGACATTGCCTACACACGAGAGAAATACAACGATTTGCAATAATTTCGGATAGACAGTGTTCGTTCCGAAATCTTGATATTTAACAGAAAAGTAATAATTTCAGCATGAACTAATTCTTAGATGTAGTAAACTAATAAGCTGAGCTCCCAGGAGTGCTCACTTAGCACGCTTGCAAGCTTGAAATGGAAATTCCAGTATATTTAATATACGTACATCTGCAAATGATCAAAGGTCAGCCACACCCATCCACCCCGAATTGCGAGAAACTGTCATGTCAAGTTGAACATAATAATAATCATAATATTTTATGAAACGACAATAGTTTCAGAGTCAACAACACTAGAATTCTCAGGGGCATTAAGGACTGGGTCAGCTGGAAATTGAATGGAAAAGAGCTACATTCACCCTGGCCAAAGCAAAACATTCATGTATTTTAACAAATATTAACATGATATTAATGTTTATCGTTTATAATATTTTGGAAAAACCCGCAAGTTATTAATTCAGATTAATTAACTAAGTGGGGGCGTGGTTGCAAAGTACAGCACCTGTTTGATACAATTTTGCAAAATCCGGAATATCCTTACTATAGCTATGACTCCCGCTGCTTTATCATTCGATAGAATACAATCAACTAATAATATTTACCGAGTAGAATTATGCATGCACTTCTACTTACTTATATATGAAACGATAAGTCCCATCTTGGGTGGTAGCGTTCAGGTTTGCGTCCTTGTAACGATGATAGACTTTGTATTTACTTAATTCTACTCGGTGAAATACTAGACAGCTTAACAATCGTTAAAAAAACAGTCTCGCTTCGGCGTAAGACTGGCTCTAGATATTCCGACTAAAAAGCAGTATCAAACTAATCATTATCTTGTAACTTTATTCATGTAAGTCACATGACCCAAAACCGCACCCACCTACGCATATGAAAAATATTTTGGCGGCAAAGAGACAATTGCGTGGGACGAAGGTTTGCATGGACTAAACAGCTCTTCAAGCTTCTTTCTGAGGCCCACGCAGGGTAAGTAAAGAGCTATAGAGTTATGTATAGCAATAGGATTACAAATTATTTACAAACACAATACACCAATCAATAACAATGTTCTTGTTATCACTGAGACTCAGTCTGCCAGTATCAATTTATAGTAGAGGCTGGTCTCATATTGCCATACAAAAAATAATACAGGACTAAAAGTAGTGATTGGAGAACTTCAGTTCAGTCAGCTTTGAAAAATCAGCCGGCTTACTCTTGTTTACTCAGAACTAGAANAGGCTCAAAAATACAAACTTCATACATTATAGATCAAGGTTCCATTCCGAAGTGCTTCTATCAAATTGAACTGGATGATCACAATGAAAGTGAAAGCGATACAGGGCCGTAGGAGTAGGGGAGGCTGGGGAGGCTTCAGCCTCCCCACTTTTTTATTCCCATCATGTTGTAGCTAAGCTGCTTACCTGGACAGTTTAAATAGCTAGCCTACTACTCGCGTGCACTAAACTGCATGCACTGCACTCTGACGACACTGTACCCACTGTACCGCCTGTAATGTGCCATGCACATGACAGGAACTTCAGTAGGCTATATGCGCCCGCACGCACATACGTGTAATTTAATGTGTAAACGCACGTGCACACACATGCAATTGCATCAGCTGAAAAAACAGAAAATGTAGATTAGCTGTTCGAGTGCTTGAAGATGGCAAGCCATAGCCACAGTGACATTCCTGAGGTGGTTGCATGACCAGGTAGAACAATTATTACAAGTAAAAAAAAACAGTAGAAATGTAATGAGACACAGGAATGGCTAAATCGTAAAAAGAACGCAAACAAGATGGAATGGCTGTTAGAGTGTGTGCAGAATTCTTCCTGTATGGGCTGCATTTAACAATCTCCTTATTGATTCTGAGACTCATTTTGCCCACAGGAAGAATTCCTTACACACCGTCTAACAGCCATTCCATCTTGTTTGCGTTCTTTTTACGATTTAGCCATTCCTGCACTGAAAAAACAAATGGGTTATATTAACCCAAAAATATGGGTCAGACTGTGTGCAATTCAGCTAACCCATCACATTGGTTACTTTAACCAGTATATTGTTTGGGCTAAATTGACCATGAAAATTGTGGTTTAAAACAACCAAATTTTTTGGTTAAACTAACCAAAAGATGAGTAAGTTAGCATTCCACTTTTGGGTTGATTTTACCTACTTGCTGTAGGTTCTAACTATAAATTCATGGGTGTATTAACCAAAATAAAGTTACAATAACCCAGACGGCTCAGTGAAAATAACCAAACTTCAGCATCATAATTATTTACCTATTGAAGTGCTTTATAACTCCTTTGATTAGGTCAAGTATACCAGCTAAATAGTTACATTGAACCTNGACCAGGTACTGTGTGGACTATGTCAAAATGAAAGAAATACGATTGAAGAGTTCATTAGCAGTGGGGTAAGTCCACACACACACACACAAATTATAGTTACATGGCCCTTAAGTGGGCAGCACTTGATGCATGGTCGAGTGCTAGACACTTAAGGGTATGCAACTATTTTGTTCGCCATTGACGCCCTGTGACCCCTAGCTACTCTATTGTCACCTCCACCCAGCCACTAACTAGCATTTAGCCTACAAAAACTTTGGTTGCTAGATAATGGCACACACACACACACACACACACACACACACACACACACACACACACACACACACACAC
>CAXIPT010000002.1:8290175-8334626 GCA_964030475.1 Tethya wilhelma | reverse complement strand
GTTAGAGCCTCTGAGCAAGTTTGAAGGCTTAATTTTGTTTTGCTAGATTTTTATGATCATAAACATTTTGTATTGTGTCTATGGGACATTCGGCCCATTCCTACTATACGTACTACCGTACGTATGATGTTATTGCATGATATTCATTATGTAGAACTTTTCTTGGATTCAAGCTGTAACCCTACCATGCTTAACCCATGTAAGTATAGACTGTCTTTCATGTATATACAGATAAAATGAAAAATTAATCTCCTCCACAGGTGTTTTGTCATGGTTTAAGAGTGGTCCGTGGTCGTGACTGGGACCCAGTGGACACCAGTGATGGAGGGGAGGGTCATGTGGGGACAGTGGTGGAGATATCAGAGCCATCATCAGGTGGAGGGAGAACAGCTCTAGTCCAGTGGGACTGTGGTGACACTGGTCACTACCGGTGTGGGGTGGAGGGCAAGTTTGACCTCAGAGTACTGGACAGTACTCCTACTGGTGAGTTGAATAAGTGTACATTAGCAGTACAATTATTAAAGCCTCAATGTAGTTATGTATTTGTGATTTAGTCACAATGGACAGGCAGCAGATCTAAAATTAATGTGATAGTAGCATGCATGGCTGTTATAGATAGTGAGTATACCTATAATTATTAGTTTTGTTTGTTTATTACAATCCCTGTGTGTGTGTAGGTGTGGCCTTCAAGACAGTGCAATGTGACTCATGCAATCAACACCCTATCTGTGGGATGAGGTGGAAGTGCAGTGAATGCTGGAACTATGACCTCTGTTCTCACTGCTACCACCAAGGAATGGTAGCATTGAATGACTCATTGGAACACAAATTTGTACGATATGACTATCCTCCAAAGGCCTTGAGGTATGTTGTATGATAATCAGAAAAGAAAAAGGTTCTAATAATTAGAGAACTCCTCTAAATGTATTATCTCTGTCACCCAAAAGGACTACTAATACTCGTCCAATCACACTTCTTAGATTAGCTTGAGTGCCAGAGTTTCATCCATAGTTGAGCTGTAGGAAAGAAAATTACTATGATCACAAAGTTTAGACCCATGCACTGTGAAGTCAACTGTACAATGCCATACATCCCCATTCTAAGTGAGTAGACAAACATTCAATTTTATAGCGTGGTCACATCAGACAATATGCCATTAGGATGTCAAATAAGACCATGGTACTGTACAGAAAATACTTCAAAACTTTGTTGTGTTCGTTGCTTACTGTCATCAGTTCTGTTTGGTTTAATTATAGTGTCCAGTTGCCGCCCAGAGCTGGTGCTAGGAGAGTGGAAGCCAAAGGGATCTTCCTAGGAGCAGTGGAACGCTGGAGACCATGATGGTATATGAAGCATGAGAGATTTTGTTATGTAGACAAGAAATTTCTACCTGGGTAGTGAGTATTTGCCTATATGATGATAATGGCCCTAGTTAACATAATCTTTTGTATACTGATTGAGTTGTGAATAGAAAGCATCTTACAAGTACTTTGCTGCTCATTTAATTTGCCAATCATGTAATTGTTAGGTGGTGAGGGAGAAACAGGAGTTGTCAGTGCTAACAATATTTCATTAGAGAATACGGAGCAGTCATTTATATACCAGGTACTATCTGACGTTATGATACATGTCATGCAGACATGTCATAATAGTATCTTCACTGAAAAAACGGATGGTTCATTTCAACCAGCATAGGTCAAAATAACTGATTGCAAGAACAGTTACAGCTACCCAGCAATGGGTTATGTTAACGATGCTTGGTTATTTTAACATAACTTGGTTATAGCTACCCCAGTTGGTAATATTAACTAAATGCTTTAGTGGTTAAATTAACCGCTATTTGGTTAAAATGACTGCTTAATTGGGTTAAAATACACAATGGCTTTCACTAAGCAATGACATCATTACTGAGCATGCTCAGTAGCGCAGTTTTGAAACAGACTTAGCAGCTGTCAAAGAAGTGAAGAGAAAAAAACCTTGGAAAATCTTCTAAAAGAAGGCTATCAAGTCTACTCTTTTGGAAAAGGAGATGTCTGATATGGTCAGCAGTACAAACTTGAGTGTTTAAGGTAGGAAAAATAGACTGTAACCACAGCAAATTCTGATTTTGTGTTTCAATTTAGACATAGCTACCAAAGAAGGGAAAAAAGTGAAAAAAAAAGGACAAAACTTCAACAAAAATGCTACAAAAGGCTATTCTCTGAAAAAGAAGATGTCTTTCATGGTCAACAGCACCATTTTGAGTGTTTTAGGTGAGAAAAAATTTTTGAACAGCAATCTTGTGAATATCAATCCAATTTTGTGCTTGGCTTAGTTGACAAGCAAAGTGGAGAGAGAAAGAGAGAGGACATACTGGCACAAGACTCTACTCAGTATGAAGTACCTATGAACTTGAAAGGTAAAAGCTAGTCTATCATACATGCATTCAGGAGACTGAGTTTAATATGTACTTATATTATCATCTCTGTTAATAGGTCAAAAGAAACACTGCCTACACATGTTGAACTTGTGTCTTACGTTCGTTGACTTGTGTGTATGCATTGACTATTCTTATACTATTGTGTGTACATCACCATTATTATTAAGTACTGTTGCTATGGATACATTTTGTGGTATTATTTGCATGAGGTTCAATGTAACTATTTAGCTGGTGTACTTGACCTAATCAAAGGAGTTATAAAGCACTTCAATAGGTAAATATGATGCTGAAGTTTGGTTATTTTCACTGAGCAGTCTGGGTTATTGTAACTTTATTTTGGTTAATACACCCATGAATTTATAGTTAGAACCTACAGCAAGTAGGTAAAATCAACCCAAAAGTGGAATGCTAACTTACTCATCTTTTGGTTAGTTTAACCAAAAAATTTGGTTGTTTTAAACCACAATTTTCATGGTCAATTTAGCCCAAACAATATACTGGTTAAAGTAACCAATGTGATGGGTTAGCTGAATTGCACACAGTCTGACCCATATTTTTGGGTTAATATAACCCATTTGTTTTTTCAGTGTTGTAATGATGTTTTGTGATAATAATTATTATTCTTTTTGTGTACACAATCAGAATGATGCTCCAGTACAAGTTTTATGGGATGCTACCAAAAAGAAAACAAATTGTAGACTAGGCTACCAAGGGAAGGTAGGCACATTACTATGATGAATATATAGTGATCACAATCGATAACAGTACTGTGTAATGTAACCGTCAATTGGTATAATATTATGCATAATAATTATTATTGTTATTATTTACTTTAGGTTGATGTGAAGTGCATTGTCCCATCCAGTGGAGGTTATTACTATCCAGACCATTTACCAATGTTAGGTAAATTTTTATCCCATCCTCATACATACAGTTAAGTTAGATATATAGTTACTTGCGATTGATTGTAAATTGTATAGGTGCCGCTTACAGTGTTCAAGAAGAACAAGTTGTTAAAGTTAACGTTCAACACTCAATTCAAGTTAAAAATAAGGTCAGTTTTGGCATGCAAACTATACATGTTTAAACAAGAAGAACAATTAAAAACTAAGCATAACTATGTTTCAAGCAACTATTATCCACTTGTATACATCCACTCTTTTACATAAGCAGTCAGTTCTCAGTTGTGATGTACACAGACCATTGAGTCATGATGATGATGGATCTAAAGGTGAATCGGAACAGATGAAAAGTGGAGAACAGACAGACCAAGGTATTAGTTGGAAATTCAATTAAAATAAATATTAATTGTTGATCAGAATTTTTGTTACAATGTCATGTATAACTTAATTGTCTTTAAGCCTGTTCACAGCAAGCCTAGAGATAGATAGTACTTGATGTATGGGACAAAAAATTTAATATTAATGTCAAGATCTGGTAAAGGGTAGTTAGCTGCTCTTTAGTCTTTGCAATTACAATCTTTACCTATTGTCAGAAAATTTTGAAGATTTTGACTTGAATTTTCACTCGTGCAGGTGGTCTGTGTGTTGATGATTTAAAGACTGTCCGAACTGCTCTCTGGAAGCTCCGATCAGAATGGTACAACTTTGGAATTGAACTGAACATGAGCACCTCTTCCCTGGATGCCATCAAGAGAACCCACCATCATGTGGTGGAGGACTGCTTCACTGCCATGCTCCAGGAGTGGCTGGAGAGGTCCCAGCCTCCTCCAACATGGGCTGAGCTAGTTGAGGCTCTGAGGGCTCCACCAGTGAACAAACCTCAGCTAGCAGAAGAACTGGAAGGAAAGTACTACTAGCAATAGCCAGCAGCCATGCAGTCTATTTGAAACTGTGACATCTCAATTAATTAAGTTTGTATATCTCATTGTTCTTGAGAATCCTCCTTGTTTGTTAATTAAAACATTGTTGTACATGTACATATCTACTTTTTATATAATTCTTTGCATTTAATTATTATTATTATTATTGAACCTCAAAAACGGCACAAAATTTACAATGTCATATGATCATGTAGACAGTGCAACTTTTAAACCACAACTGTCCATTTACTAGCACCAGCATCCATTGGTGTCTACAGGGAGGAAAAAGGCGTGTGCATGCATGCACAGTGACTAATATTTAGTTGGCATGGACTTTTTATTTGTCCAACCTGTTTTGTGAACTGGTCCACACAGGCCATCCTGATCCTCTCACAGGTGGCTGGGGAGTCCAATCTGAAAGGACAACTCTCTCCTCTCTCTTTCCTGGCAGCAGCTATGGCATCCTTGATGGCAAAGAACACTGAGGCAGCCAAGAAGAGAGGAGGCTCTCCTACACCCTGTGAATGAGTGCACTGAATGGAATGCATGAATGACATAGCTATACTAAATTCGATCAGCTGACCTTTGATGAAAAGATGGCTTTAGGGTTTGGTGTCCTGTCCATCAAGGCCACATTGAACTGAACAGGGACATCTGAAGAGGTAGGGATCTTGTATGTCCAAGGACCAGTTGTGAATATAGTGCCACGCTGAGTATGATCATCACCTTCAAGATAGACACACTGCTCTAGGGTAAACAGTCCCAGGCCTTGAGTGAAGGCTCCCTCAACCTGAAAGACATCAATAACAATATCAGTAACACAAACAATAACAAGTAAAAAAAACATTGGAAATGTAATGAGACATAGGAATGGCCAAATCGTAAAAAGAAGGCAAACAAGATGGAATGGCTGTCTGAGTGTGTGCCGAATTCTTCCTGTGTGGGCTACATGTNCCTTTGTCCCAGTCAAACCACAGTCCTGGAACGGAGTAGAAGCCCTGAGCAGAGAGGTTGATTTGCTGCATGTACGCTTTCTTCACCCAATTATCCCAGCCAGCTTTAGGGTCTTCCTCAATGATTGGCTTCAGACGATCCATGATCTGGTCACAGCAATCCTGAATAAAAAGCTAGTGATCTTGCAGCACACTAACAAAATTCATCATAACACTTATAACCTTGTACCCAGGCATCTTTTCATCAAAGGTCAGTTGATTTATGAATCAGAATGTGTTTCAGTATAGCCTGGGTACGAGGCTAAGAACACTACTGAGTAGAAATACATTCAGCTTTTAAATTACATCAATAGGTTGAGGTAATCGTTCAAAAAACTTATTTATAAATCTCAATTCTTCCATTAGATATTAAATTTATTATCATAATACACAATTATTGTTTTTGTCCGGGTCTCTTTGTGCCTCTTGTTATGAGCATGGAAAAGAATAACTTTACACTATAATTTATGAGACCCAAAACATAAGCCAAGTCATTTACGATCCCTCCATGTTAATGTTAGCAACATGCAAATAGTACCTTTACAGCCATGCCATACAGATCAGTTGAATTTGAAGCAGCAGTAGCACTTGCGTTTGGCACGGTGGTGGTGTTGGTCTCTGAGATAAAGACCCTCTCTGGAGCCACCCCGAGACACCGAGCACACACCTGCACCATCTTAGTGTGGAGTCCCTGTCCCATCTCCATCCCACCATGAGTGACAAGAACTGAACCATCAGTGTAGACGTGAAGCAAGGCTCCTCCTTGGTTCAAGAACCCTGTACCGAATGCAATACCAAACTTTGTTGGCACCAGAGCTATCCCTCTCTTCTTGTAGGTGTTTGAGCTGGAGACCAACAAACCAACAAGTAAACAAGTAAACAAACAAACAAACAAACATTAACACATGTACCTCCAACAAAATATCTATAGGTCTTAATATTGTACTATAATAGTGCAAATATGTTTGTGTGTGTGTGTGTGTGTTTTGTTCTAATGCCTCCTTTGCTACTGAAGAAAAAAGTTATGGCGTCAAAACTTAGAAAGACGGCTAAATTTATGGACCATCAGTATAATTCACTCACTTGTTGTAGTTGTCGATGGCTGCCCTCCTCTCTTTGTAAGAGGCCTTCTTCTTGAGAGTCTCCCAACACCTTCTGATGGTGCACTCTGTCAGGACCATTCCAATTGGAGTCACATCTCCATCTCTGTACATGTTCATCTCCTGCACATGCTCACTTGCCACTCCAAGATGACCAGCAATGTGTGATATGATCTGCTCCATCACCATCATTCCCTCAGGGCCTCCAAATCCTCTGAAGGAAGTGTTGGAAGCCAAGTTAGTACGACAAGCTTGACCAATGATACGGATATTGGGAATCTTGTAAGTATTATCAAGGCTGGTCATGGAGATTTCCAATATCTACAAATGAGGCCATACACATGCACACTCAGTTAGACAATAAAACTACACACAATGTAGTTTTTCTTTCATTACATAGTAGGAAAGTTTCGTGGAGTCAAACTTTTGATTGCGGTTTCTTGTGGATCACATTCCATATTGACGAAAGTTCAATATTTTCCACGAAATTCTCCATAAGTTATTAATGTATAATAACTTAAACATCGCACAGTTCATACACGAAAACTTAAATTCCAAACTGTTTGTCGAGAGACGTCTGTGAAAGTCAGATTCTGTTAACCTTCATGCTATAGGGGAATACTTACAAAAATAGAAACATCTGCTGATCTCCCTCCATTACAATAGAGGTGGACTTCCAGAGACGATATTCTACCATCAGAGGAGAAACCAACCTACACAGATGAACACAAAAATCATGAGTCATGTTTGCCAATACGAGATAAAATTTTAGTCTTTATAGAAAAGAATCACCGTGCATTCAAAGCCTCATACCAAGGTCCCTCCATTGTGATATCAATGAATGTCCTTTGAACTCATCAACTTAGACCTCAAACAGAGAGAAGGTTGATAAAAGAAACAGTGCTAGAGCAATTCAAGCCCATATTATCCCTAAACTTAGACAGTCACTAGGCCTCAAACCCAGGCAGACTGGTTGAAGCCACAGCATATACTCTACCAGTGAGCTATATATGACATCCCTCCTGGCTTTATAGGCACTAAAACCCTCCATTGTACAAACATACATGTACGTAATAGAATACAAAAAATCTTACTTTGTACTTAGCTAGGTAGGGGTGCCTTCCTCCAGTACATATCATGTCTTCATCTCGATCCAGCATGTTCCTCACAGGAACACCAAATCTGTTTCAAGAATTATCAAGATAAGAGAAAAATATTTTATTTCAATTAACAGATCTTACTTATTGGCAGCCACAGCAACAGCCAGTGATACAACTAGTCCTGCAGTTTCCTTTCCACCAAATGCACCACCTGGTGAAAATGAAATAGCCCAAAAGATTATTAGAACAAACAAACAAACAAACATAAATCACCTACTAAAGAAAAATACTCACCTACTCTTTTGACTCTAGTGACAATTTTGTTAGCCTCCACTCCAAGAGCTTTTGTTAGGCTCATCTGTGTGTTGTTCAGAGCCTGAGTGGCACTCCACATCTCCATCTCTCCTCCCTCCCCCTTTGGGACAGCGATACAGACCTGGGTCTCAAGGTAGAAGTGTTCCTGTCCACCAATCCTTACTTCACCTTCTAGCTGGTGTTCAGAACTGGCATAGGCTGAGTCAAAGTCACCATCTTCAATTTTACGTGTTGGCTCAAAGAAAGAATTGGCAGCAATTGCATCCTGAGTGATGAGTGTACGTGGCATGAAAGGTTTGTGTGTGTGTGTGTGTGGACCAAAACATGAAATTTTGGCTTACTCCATCAGCACCTCACATACCTGGTGAGTTCTAAAGAATCAGACATACGTACAATGTTGATACAGCTATACGAGGACTGCATGTTATTGTGAATTACTTTAACAAGTAGTAAAAATTTCAAAAAATAAGTAGTGTAGGGATGAGCAGTGCGTTGAAAAGTATTGGAACAAGGCATGCCTCAATTTACTACATAAGTTAATCTGTAAAGAATCCATTGTCATTGATGTTTCTTGTCTACTTAGAAACAAGCTCAAGAGACTACACAGTCATTTGAAGCTACACTGACTCTTCAAAACAGAATAGTAGATGCTACCCAAACATGTACCACTGTGATGGTACTAGCCGTATAAGAAATTGTTTGACAGTGAATAATGAAGCATACCTCAATTGTGATCACAGTTGGTAAATCTTCATATGTAACTTTGACGGCTTTGGCAGCTCGTTGGGCCAGGGGTTTACTCATGGCCACAATGAGACCAATGACCTGTCCTAAGCTCTCCACCTTCCCTTCAGCAAAGATCACTTCATCAGAAAACAAACCTACACAATTTAATGTAACATTGTGTTGCATAATATTATCATAATGTTTTCACATTGCAGCAGTTATTGAATCACCTGTGATATTGGAGCCAGGTACATCAGCTGCACTCACATAACCTTTAACCCCTTCCATCTTGACAGCATCACAGTAGTCCACCGATATGATCTTTGCATGAACCCTGGTACTCAAGACCAGACCTGCATACAGCTCTCCTTCAAAATGAGGAATGTCATCAATGTATCTGGATTACATCATAGAAATAATTATTATTATTGAACATTCTTTATTTTTACTATCATAATAAACCACATGTGCTTTAACCACAAAATATGTTAGAGCAAAGTGGTTGTATAATTCATACAGATACATTTTCTACATACATTATTACCTAGCCTCTCCAGTAGCTTGTTGTAGAGCTGAGAGGTGCATCATTGGTCTCCCTATGGTGTCCTCACTTGGTTGACCTTCTGACACTCTCTGGAATCCCTGTGTACTCTTGACCTGCTCTCTGTGGAATGGGAGAGTGGCACTAATGAGTTCATTAGCCAGGGATTCACCCGGTAAATGAGACAGAACAGTGAGGTAGAACTTGAAGAAGAATGAAGTGGTCAGGGATTGTCTGTACTCAGCCATCCCTCCAGACACATCAAGAGCTAGTTTGATCTCAGAGAGAAGAAGCTCACAAGCTTCTTGAAGGGTCTTCTCACACCAAGGCCTTGGAATGATGAGGGAAAAACAAAACAAACAAGAATTCATGGATCAACATAATTATTGTGAATATGCCTGGGTACTTACTTTCCAATTAGAGCCTCTTGAGTGTTCTTTGCTATGACAGTGACGTAGCTGACTCCTCCGTAAGTGAGACAGCACTCCCTCACAGTCCAGAGGGGCTGGCCGGGAGAAAGCACCACCCTCAGACCAGCATTCACTATGGCTGAACTACAAGTTCTACGACGAGCCTGCTTGTAGCCATAGATATACTCATGCTGTATGATAGGAGGAATAATTAGACAAGTTAACTACCACCATTATGATCAATTAAATTCTTCATCACTCATGTGAGCCATCCCTTTATAGCTTGCAGAGGAGGTATGACAGCTGTATGTCATGCTGAGCTGGCATAGCCTCGTTCCCAGGCTCCTCCTTCGCGAATATTTTCTTCGAAAATAAGGAAGGAGAGAGCCTGGTACCAGTAGTCACGTGAGTGACGTACAGGGTAGTTTATATCCGCGAAGGAGGAGCCTGGGAACGAGGCTAGAGCTGGCATTTTACTGCATCTGTACTTTGCCCATACAATTTGCACATGACACTAGGAGCTTAAGTACTAAAATGATCACATTCGGTTAAAATACCAGCTTGGCATGAAACATATGCATGAAACATGGCTGTAAAAGTGCTGACGTGAATGCAGAAGAAGTTATCAAAAAAGTGAGCAATTATTGTAAAAAGGTCAAGTGTGTCTGACCTCCTCTGGTACACTGCTAACCTCTCTGGTGAATGGTATGAGGACAGAGACAAGAACTTCGTTTGGTTGGAAGGCTACACCCTTTTTGGACTCCTCAAAGTAGTTTGAATCCATGGGTAGTGTTCTTTGTGAAGCTGGAAATACGAAGACATTATCTTAATAATGATGAACATTTGTCATAAAGAAATAATTATTATAATATTAACCTTTTGATTCAAACTTTAGTTTAGCTCCAGCTGACACTAGTATTGAGTTAACATCAGAAGTTGAACTAGCAGTGCACACACATCCACCAATTGTCTACACAGACAGACAGATAAACAAAAGCTCTGAGGTGCCAAATTAATTATACCAACATTCAACTTACAACAACATTTCTGATTTGTTGGCTACCAAACCATCTCAACATTTCTAGAAGAGCTGAAAATGTTCTTGTCTTGTGTTCTGTGTACCATAATCATAAAGACATGTAGTTGTATGATCTGGTCTGCTTACAAGTACTGTTACCAGGGAGTGAAGCTTGTAGTTCCTTCAGTTTACCAGCCAGTCTGTTCAGAGACACAGATGCCCCAACTACCAGACCTTCATCACTCAACTCCATACAGTTCAGCTCTGCTACTAGACTAACACTAATGAGGACATCATAGAATGATCCACTCTTCATTTCTAAACCTAATTTTTTAAAAAAATTGTTTTCCAAATTAGTCTTTACAATAAAACATACCTGTTTTTGTAAATCCAGCAACAATCTGATTTTGGGGTTTGCCCCTTTCATTGTTGTGTGGGAATTTGTCTCTGAGCTCCAGCAGTTGTTGTAGAGTTACTGGAGTATACCACTGACACTGTGGACCATGGATGGCAAGTGGCTTTGGAGGTCCCTGCAACTGCAAGACCAAAGTTTACAAACACACATGCATACACCACAAAGATTACAAATCAAACAAACCACAATTTTTGTAATGATGTCCTTATCAATGCTAACATTTTATGTGCGACTTTGAATAACAGGATACCAACAGCTGTAAGCCAAATATTAATATAATAATAGTTACCTTGAGAGGGGGAGGGAAGATTGGTTCTTGTGTTGGGTCAAGAGGAATAAACTTGCTGGCATCAAAGAGCACAGAGGGACCCTCAATGGTCCTAGTAGAATGGTGATCAGTCTCCACCATACAACATTGACCACCTTCACTACCACAACATGACCCCTGAAGAATAATGTACACATCAAACCAAATCATGTAAGGAAAAGTTTGCCTACCATTACAAGACAGTTTACAAGACAGTGAGCTCTATATAATCTATGTCATATAACTGACCTTAGCAAATGTTTTGTATCCTTCTAAGATCGGCCTATAGCCAGTACAGCGACACAAGTTACCTTTCAGTATATAATTTTAGGTGAATCAGAACTGATTTTTTATTTCACCAACAAGACTCACCTTCAAGAACATCTTCTATCTCTTCTTCAGATGGAGTGGGATTGTTCCTCAACAGTGTGTACATGGTCATGACAAAACCAGGGGTACAGAATCCACACTGTGATCCGTGGGCCCTTGCTATCCTCTCCTGACAAGGATGAAGCACACCTCTCTTTGTGCTGCCAATTCCTTCAACAGTTGTCACAGCTGTTCTATTCACTGAGCAGAGAGGAACCAGACAGGCGTTGACAGAATAATAGACAACTTTGTCTTCCTCTGGACTGAAACGAGAGATCATAACAGTGCAAGCTCCACAGCCACCTTGTCCACATCCTAGTTTGGTACCTGTCAATCTCACTGTATGTTCAATTGTTAAAGTATAGAACAATAGCTACAGCTCATTGGTTCGTGGACTAAATATGACACTGCCACTTCAGGAGTTGTACTGCATGTACTAGCAATTACGTAACCATCAGATTACACATGATATTATAAATGTGGGATTTAGGCCCAT
The DNA here is from genome assembly GCA_964030475.1 of Tethya wilhelma. Lineage (NCBI taxonomy): Eukaryota > Metazoa > Porifera > Demospongiae > Tethyida > Tethyidae > Tethya > Tethya wilhelma. The sequence continues at coordinate 8,322,596 of CAXIPT010000002.1, read as the reverse complement.
GACAGGCAAAGCTACTCCATGAGTTAGGATACAGTTGTTTCTTATGAAGTAAAGCAAAGTTGTTTCTGGATCAGGATCTTTCACATGAATCTGGACGGGAAAGATCATAAAAGGTTTATATATAGACGTTTTATACTATATAAATACACTAAAACTTCAGTGCATGATTCTACAGTTATAGAGAATTCAAATCAAGTGTCTATATATACCTCTTGTCCGTTGATGTAGAACAACAACCAATCCTGAGAGACTTTGAGCTCCATGTGGTCCGAGGCTATTCAGTCCCAGATTGATCATGGGGAATCCCCACACAATTAAGTTACTACCACGTCCTTTACCAATATCATAATTTGCAATACATGCGCGATGATGTACAGGCTGCAGTGCATATTATGTTTTCATCAACTTCACTTTTTTACGATTTGGCTATTCCTATGTTTGATGCATGGATCCTGGTCCCAGTGGATTCCATGCATATGATTGATAAGAATCAGTGGTTGTCAGATTGAGCCTCTGAGTTCATTCCTGTGTCTACAATGTCATTGAGCTCAATAGGGATATGGATATAAGTGTGACACAGTGAAATGAACTCCTTGACTCAATCTGACAATCATTCCTATCTTGTTTACTCACTTTTTTATGATTTGGCCATTCCTATGTTTGCACTGATTACATTTCTAATTTTATTTTGTACTTGTTAATAATTTAATTGTGTAGTAGTTGAAGTTGTACTACTAACATTACTTAATTCGAATTGAATACAATGTTCCAAGAGATTGTGAGAAATAGTGATAATGGTATAATTATATGTAGTAGCTACACACTCTAGGTATTTATACTAAAATCCATAAGCTACTAAAAATAGTGTGGTGTACCTATGGTTCTAGACAGAAAGCATAAAGTAAAAGGATCAATGTGGTACAAGTGTTGAGTATCTCGCACTATCATTGATCAGTACTGTTACTTTGATGCTTTTAGGTTCTTATTCACCATTCACCTTAATTATCTACTTATTCTTTTATCTTGCGCCCGTTTTTCTCTGAGAGTGCTCACTTTCAGAAGCTGATTCTTGAACGAATAAACTTAGTTTCTTTGGGAATGAGCTCAAGGCTGCATGTGCATTTGAAATGGCTGTCCTTGAGCTATTGATGATGTTTTGTCCATAGTTCGGTCATTTATGTAGTCATCATTCACAGAATCACATTAGCATAATTGAAGCAAAATAGGTAGAGTTTGGGAAAGAAAATAGGTGTTTTAATTTTAGGCAGAATTAAGAGAAAAGAAAATGGGCAGGAAAAAAAGTATAATTTATCTGGGCATACTCATGCTTAGACTGACCAGTCTCTGATAGCTAGTGTTCCATTGCAATTGAGCACCTTTGTCGGTTGGAAAAAGTGAACAAACAAGTAGTAAAAATTCATAAGAATAATGCATGGACAGTGCTGTAAAACGGAATTAAGGCAACAAGGCTGGGACTTTAAATTAGGCACATGACTAATTCAGTTTAAACTGTTCAAAATTTTTCCAAGCTCACATAGGTTGCTTCTGTATCTTCTAATTCAGTCAATAATTCATGACTTAATTGGATAGAGATCGTTGCAGAAATGAATTAAGTAGCTCATGTGCCCTGTTTCCTTTCTTTTTACAGCACTGCCCATTTCTACATGCACTGCTAATTTTTATGAAATTTTTACTATACTAAATGCAGTGCTAGCTATAGGGTTGTATGTACAAATTATTTTTAATTTCAAATTGTTTTTGCTTTGACGTGTCAGCTAATTTACAATATCAATGTTGTCGACTAATTAACAAAAATATTATGATTGACAATTAATGTCTATTAATTAATTATGTTACAAGTATAGTAAAAATTTCATAAAAATTAGCAGTCTAGGAATGGGAAGTGCTGTAAAAAGGAAGGAAACAAGGCTGGGACTTTAAATTTCGGCACATGACTACTTCATTTCCATGGTTTCTATCATACAGTATTTTATACCAGAGTTTTAAAATGCCTAGATTTTGTTTGTTAAATAGCTTTTAGGCACCGAACGAGTGTAAAAGGACGTAGTTCGGATGAAGTCAAGTTGCACTGTACAGTTAAAGCTGGCTGAATGCCTTTTGTTTGTCTGGAAATCGCGTTCAAGTTTGTCAGTTAGGAAGGAAGGAAGGAAGGAAGGAAGGAAGAAGAAAACAAAATTGCACTGTTCTGGCTTCCCGCCAGCGCTCTCTCCAGAGTGCTCTAGAAAGTTTCTGTGAGTTTTGTTGATGCATGCAGTTAGAAAACTATCCAAGGGAGGCTTAATTTAATCCATGTCTGAAGGCTTAGCTGTCATTCTCTGAAAGTTTATGAGCATAAACATTTTGTATTGTGTCTATGGGACAGTCGGTCCATTCCTACTATACGTACTACCGTACGTATGATAGCTCGATAAACAGATTCATGCACAATTTCAATTTAAGTGTAAACAAAATTTAATTAATTTCAAAACATTAGTAGAATTATTCAAAGATAATATAATATACACACTTCAGAAACTTCTCAAACTTATAGATAACTATAATAATTATAGAACAAACTTACTGTTTAGCAACAAACCAAACATAATTAAACACCTAGAGAGCTACCTATGGGCTTGCACAAAGAAAAAAAAAAAGTGCATAAAACTAATCAACACGAAATATTAATGTTAATAGATAAATGATCTTAATAGCTAGATGATAAATGTATCAATATTAAATATTTGCGATGGACAGCTCAAACTATTATACAATCACAGCTATACAAATCTAATAAGACAACTTATAGTTATTTATCTACCACAACAATGCATGTCATATCAATTTTAAGTTCCAAAATTAGTAAGTTTTAGTTTTAACATAATTCTCACATCAGATTGTAATACTGTTGGGAATTTTATCAGGTTTCATGAATGTGTAAGGGACATCCAGGTGCTTGTTCCTTTCATGAATATCAATATTGATGTCTTCCAAATCTTTTTGGAATGATACGAGAAGGTGTTGCACAGTTGGTTCAGAAAACAAGCCAGAAGGGTAATCACCCAGATAAATCTATAATAATAATAAATGCATGCATGATCAAACACAGCTTTAAAGGTAGATTAACAAGACAATAAATCTGTGTGTCTATATATTCTATGTGGCTTAAACAATCATTACTAATAATTATTACCTCATCTGGACTATACTGAGAGAGCAATTTTACGACCGAAATTTGAATAGCAGTATCTTTCTTGTCAGGCAATGACCGTAGGAGCACACTGTAATCTGCTTCACCTTTCTTAGTGGGTGGTGGTAAACGTAAAGTTGAAGGAGCATTAGGGACAAATCCATAAATATCGTACTGACCAAAGTTGATGGAAGCATGTTGAGCAGACCCAGTGAACATAATAAGGGTACAGTATTCACTGAGCTCTTTCTTTGTAAGAATCTGCTTAGGAAAACCACGACCTTCTTCAGTGCTGTTATATTTTGGGAAAGCTTTTGTGTGAATATCTTCAGCCCACTTCTTGAGCTCATGATCGTCTTCAACATCCTTATCTGTCTTGTAGAACTCATTGATAACACCACTCACAAACTTTTCCATTTTCTCCCATATTTTACAGCCGTCATCTCGGTAGTAATAGCCTGGAAGTTTTTTGGCATCATCCACTCCACGCTCTTTTGCAAACTGGACAATGTTTGTCCAGTGAACTCTGTATTGCTCAGAAATACGATGGAATAGCTTTTGTTTTCCTTCTCCACCAATAGCAAACAGCTGATCAATAACACCTCCATCATTGATAAGTGAGGATCGAGCAGCTGTGTTGATAGCCATTGTATAGCGGAAATGTGGACGAAGAAGCTTGTATACTGGATGGGGATCCGGAAGGTTGCGCATTGTAGCTACTGCATAGGCTTCCATTACAGCATGGCAGGAGAAATAGTGAGTAGAGAGTTGATGAAACTAGAAATAGTATAATTATATTAATATATTATATTAATAGTGGTCATAATGGAATCAAGTATTATTAGTACACTTTCTATACTACCGTATAGCAGGAAATTTTCGTTGGTGCAAAATTTCGTATAAACGTGCCAGAAGAAATTTTCGTAGTTTTAAATTTCGTATACGCGGCGCGCACTCGTATAAAGTAAATGCGAAAGTTAAATTTTCGCAGTTTTAATTTTCGTATATTTGAACCGCATACGAAATATACGAAAATTTCCACCATATACAAAAATTTCCCGCTATATGATATGACAATTAAGTATAATAATTATAGTAAAAAATTCATTTAAAAAGCACTGTAGGAATTTATAAAGGAGGCAGGACTCTGAATTTCAGCACATGACTATACATACCTTCATTTTTCAGTCTCAATTACATGACATTGAACAAAATTGTTGTAGCTAGAACCACAACGTTTATATAATTATAATGAATTTAAATTCTGATCCCTAGTCAAATTCAGGGTATTTGTTTGGGATGAAAGTTTAGCAGGTATGTATAGCCAACTTAAAATATAAGTAAGATTGAAAGACTTTAGAATGATATATTATAAAAAATGAAGTATATAATCATGTGCCAAAATTCAGAGTCCTACCTTGTTTTATTCCATGCAATTGAGCACCTTAGTGTTTATAAAAGTGAACAAACAAGTATATAGGCATAATATTAAAAAGGATCATAATTTATTGGCAATTTTTAGAATATGGAGTCTCTACAAAAATCATAAGTTGCTTGCTATAACATTGGATGCACATGTGCATTTTATCATGCAAACCATGACATTGTGGTTTATCTTTACCCACACCCAAATTGCTAAACTGCTAGTGAGATCAATTTAGACCAGTGAAAGAATGGGCAGTGCTGTAAAAAGCAATGAAACAAATCTATAGACACTGAATTTTGGTACATGAAGTTACTGTTTAAAGATTTGAACAGTAACAAAAAAGTCTACAGAAAGGCCAAATTCACAGCACATTGGAGTACTCAATAGGCCAAAGACTAGCCTCGTCCCCAGGCCTAAAAGAAGGCCTGGTATACATCTATTGACTGCGCATGTGCCAGTTTGTACCCAAAATCTGGGTACTCGTAATTTTTACCTTCTCTGTTGACTGGATTACATCATAAGTATTTTTCGAAGCACTATTATAGGCATAGAAAAGCTAAAAGAACGCTTATCTCTTTCCAAACACTCACTTGATATAATTATATTTCCAAAAGAAAAGAGCATAGAATAGCAGCAGTAGTCAACACAGCTAGGTATATGTCAGCAAATGATACAGATGGAGTTGGGACTTTACTGCTGCAAACTGAGACTCAGAATTTCAGAAAAGATTATAGCTATATAACCTAAAAAAAAATCTATAAAGCCATCGATCAGCATTGGTGCTCTCCGATATAGAGATTTTTGTGATGGTCAGTCACATTAATTGGTGCTCTCCATATAGAGCAGATCAGTTTTGGGATGGTCAGTAATACCAATCAATGGTGTAAATATATACAGGCTGTCAGCTATAAAAATTAGGCTTAAACTTTGAAGACTTATATTAATAATAATTTTGTTTTGCTTGTTTTTTATGATCATAAACATTTTGTATGGTGTCTACATATTATGATAAAATGATAATGCATTATTATATTAATTTAATAAAATTATAAAATTATTATACCTGGGCATTAGCACTTTGATAATAAATCTTTGCAAGAAGCCAATCAATGAGATTATCACTTGGTAAGAATATTGGGTTGTCATCTCCTTTCTTCTGCTTCAATTGGATTGCTATTGGCACCAGATTACCATTGCCATTGACATAGAGCAGGCAAAGTGGTGCAGTACAATACTGTCCAGGCCTGGTTGGCAGTCCATCCATAATTTTCAAATCACAGATATAGATGTATCCATCCTGTTAGTTAAGATGTGGTTATGTATTTGTAATAGAGAAGATAATAATAATCATTAATTTTAACTTAAAAGCTGAACTAAAACTCACCTCCATCTCTTCTTCAAGAGTTTTTCCTCGGTTCAAGAAACCTTCCACCATCACATTTGTGACTGGGAAGTTGGCAGGAAGAGTTGTGCACCTTTTGATAACAACTGGATTGACTCCATTTAGGATTTGTCTTCCAAACTCTACATCAGTGGTCCACCTAGCAGCATCGTAAACAGATATGCCAGGAGGACCGAGAGCAGTTGCCAGCGCTTCATAATCATGCATGTGTGTAATTTCTGTGAAAAAACATTTTGCAATAAGTGTTGCAGCATCCTTCAAAGCGGTTTTAGTAAAATCAATTTCCTTCACCCTCTGAAACTTCTCTTCTTCAGGGAGAGCATTGATAAGGCCAAATGCTACAGTTAATTTATCTTTAATGCATGAAGGTAGACCACTTGAAAACATCTGCCAAGAATAGCGAACTTTCCGCTGTTGAAGCTGAGATTGTCGCTGAACTTGAAATATCCTATGACTACCACCAGACTGTCCAGTGATTTTTAGAGGACATGCAGCTGTATACAAAACAGCATTTAGTTGATTAGATATAATATTATATGATAATTATTTATAATTGAGATCAAAATTAATACCTGCAGTGTTAGCAGTGATGCTGACACTATCTCCTTTCCCAATCCAATGGTAGCATGGGAAAGCATCTTGTTTTCCAGTCTGAGCATTATAAACTCCTACTTCATTTACATACCATGAGGGATGAGCCAGGCTTTCAAGGAGACTTTTTCCAATCCCGACAATGACAACCAGTATTTCTCCAAGATTTTTATTGCTTTCAACTATCAAAGTATCCCAGTAGCCACGTTGTTCCCATGAGAGTAGGCTGTGAACATGAAGTTGACCTGAGTGACCTTTGGTACCAACCAAGCAGATGAATACTTCCCATGATGTGGTCCCAGCTCCTTCTTGTTTGCCATTCATAATTGAAACACCATAGCAATATGTGTTAGCTATGAGAGAAACAATAGTAATTATAATATTATTGTTACGAGTCAGAGCAAAAAGTTCAAAAAATAAAAGTATAGTTTAGTGTAACAATTGGCCGTGCAGCACATGACTATACATCATTTTTACAAGTAATAAAAATTAAACTCTACCTACATAGATTGCTACGTTGAAGTACATGAATTAATACTATGTTTCAAAGCTTTCTAGTTTTTGTTTAGGCTTATTTTGTGATTAAAACTAGTACCAAGGAACATAGTTCCCTTGAAAAGGACTAATACCTTGGGCTGTCAAAGTTAGCTCAACATTTTTTTGGTTCTCTGGAAACCATATTCAAGGAAAGTCAGTTAGCTAGTATGTAAGGAGGTGACAAAAACAGCACTAATATGGCTTCCCACTAGCGCTCTCTATACTAGTGCCCAGAGTTTTGGGCCTTGCATACAGTTGGTAATCTGTTGGGGAGAGCCTATAAGCAAGTTTGAAGGCTTAATTTTGTTTTGTTAGATTTTATGGTGCATGATACTTAAATTATTTGTATTGTGTCTATGGGACAGTTGGCCCATTCCTACTGTACGTACAACTGTACATAATAAGTCACGTAAAATCTCCCCATGATCAACCCATGGGACAGGTCATGTAAAATCTCCCCATGAGTAAATCATTAGCGGGGTCAACAGCAGCTACGTACGTGCAATGACAGTTATGTAGTGTAATTATATAAAGTAACTAATGCGCATGCGCATGCGGGGTATTTTTATTGGCTTATCATTAGCCTGGTTCGAGGCTAGTTAATCATGGTAATTTCTCTAATTTACATTAATGTATAATATTATGACAGTAAAAGTTGGCTCAACATTTTGGAAAATGTGTTCAAGTAAGTCAGTTAGTACGAAGTACTGTAACTTATAAGTATGTACGTTAGGAGAACAAAAATGGCACTAAAATTAAAAGTGTCTTCCCACTAGTGCTCTTTACGAGTGCCTATATAATAGTTAGACACTGTTTTGGAGGTTTCTGCGTGATTTAAACACCCAAAGTATACTATGGCATGAAAGTTTCTGTGAGTTTCAGGCCTTGCACACGTGCAGTTGGTAATCTGTCAATTAGAGAGAGCGTTTGACTAAGTTTGAGGGCTTAATTTGTTTTGCCATTTTTGTCATGATGGTGATACTAATTGTGTATATATGGTGTCTATGGGACAGTCGGTTCATCCCTATTATACGTCAGTATTACCGTACTATATGTATGATTTCTGATCCCACATATGGATCATGCAGTGTCGTAAATGCAGTGATCTGTACAATAGTACCGTGCATGGAACCTCTCATAACGACCCCTCCTATACAAGTGGCGTGTAAAGTTAAAACTAAAGGCCATGGACAGAAATCATGCCATGTGGTCAAATTTATATAAATTTGACGACCTTTACCAACATCAACAGTACAGTATAAATTTATAGTACCTAAGTTTGGAAGTTGCCAATAGCGGTTGTTCCTAATACTTAGACAGAAAATGAGTATCATACGTACGGTAGTACGTATAGTAGGAATGGGTCGACTGCCCCATAGACACAATACAAAATGTTTATCACCATAAAAATCTAGCAAGACAAAGTTAATTAAGCCTTCACACTTGCTCAGAAGCTCTTTTAGGCTGATTACCAACAGTATGTAAGGCCTAAAGCTTACAGAAACTTTCCAAAGCACTCGTTGAGAGCGCTAGTCAAAAGTTACACCCACGCAATTTTGTTCTCACTTCCTTCCTTCCTTCCTTCCTTTTTATTTCCTTCCTTCCTTACTTCCTTACTGAACGCTGTTTCCAGACCGGCAAACAGAAGAATTTGAGCTAGCTTTGACAACACAAAGTAACTTCTTTTCATCCGAACTAGGGTCTTTTATATGGCAAGCCAAACATAACAAAACCCCCTTCAAATTACGACGTCCCCGGAAGCCGTCCTCAGTACGACCTTTTAACCTAGAGCGCGTTGTACAGCAATAAAGTCGTTTTCAGAACGACCTCCTAAAAGAGAGCGCGTCCTCCAGCAATAAAGCCATTCTCAGAACGACCTCCTAACAAAGAGCACGTCCTACAACAGCAAAGCCGTTCTCAGAACGACCTCCTAACAGAGCGCGTCCTACAACAGCAACTTGAAGCCGTTCTCAGAACGACCTATATAATTATATACTATACTGTACCAAGATGCACAATGTCATATTATATGCACCGAGCATGCGCACCCCACATGCAGGCATGCACGAGTGGAAAATGTGAAGTACACACCCAAGATTAATATTGGCACAGAAAAGAACGTAAGATAATATTATAGAATCATTATAAGCCTGAACAAGCTTGGATATAATGTTTATAATTATATTAGTTAAACATTCTCATTAGAATGACTAAACTGAACTCAGGACCATGATTCTATCAGGAGGAGCAGAAAAAGCACACAACATAATTATAGCTATTTATTTTAAGGTAGAGACATACTGGTAACAAATTAATTAAATAGATAATTAAGAATTAAAATTAACAGTAGACATGTAATAATTTGATCTATAGGCTGCCTGGTTACATCTATAATGATAATAATAATAATAACAACAACAACAACACTATTATAATGATCTGTAACTTGATTTACTAGGAATGTTTGCTGGGAAGGATAGTATCTCTATGATGCAATCATTCAAAGTGCATGCTCGCTCGAAAACCATAATTATGCCTGCACAATAATTATTATGTATCTACTGTATCTATGCCTGCACGTACCTATATCTACCAACCTTTGACCTTTGCGGTATTTGGCCAGGAACCTTCTGAACAGCGGCTTTATTTTCTAGGACGTGCTCTGTTTGGAGGTCGTTCTGAGAACGACTTTATTACTGTAGGACGTGCTCTCTGTTAGGAGGTCGTTCTGAGAACGGCTTTATTGCTGTAGAACGGGCTCTCAGTTAGAAGGTCGTTCTGAGAACTTGAAGGCTTTATTGCTGTAGGACGCGCTCTCTGTCAGGAGGTCGTTCTGAGAACGGCTTCCGGGGACGTCGTAAAATTTCGTAGGGGGTTTTGTTATGTTTGGCTTGCCATACTTTTACCCTCGTTTACTGCCTAAATGTGTTAAAACAAGAGCTAGAAAGCTTTGTAACTTCAGTATAAATTTGTGTACTTCACATGTGTAGCCATTAATTTTTTCTAGTAGAGTTCAAAGGTCGTTGTCTCATCCACGTGGCATTTAATGCGCATGCGCATTAGCCACATACTATTACTCAAGTATTTTTGTAGAGACTCCAGTCTCTGAGAGTCTCGAGCACTGTAGTGTTTAAAAAAGTGAATGAACAAGTAGTAAAAATTTTAAAAAATAAGCAGTGTAGGAATGGGCAGTGCTGTAAAAAGTATCATACGTACGGTAGTACGTATAGTAGGAATGGGCCGACTGTCCCATAGACACAATACAAAATGTTTATGCTCAAACTCTCAGAGAATGACAGCTAAGCCTTCAAACACAGATTAAAGCTTCCCTTGGATAGTTTTCTAAGTAGCGATGTCAGACCTCTACAAATTCACCTGTTTTTCCGCAGAGTTTTTCTAAGTAATATATGTAAATGTTCAAGTATCTGACGATAATTATCCACGAGGGCTATCCAATGGTGCTTCACATAAAACTGTTGCAAAGCCCACGCCCACCCAAAAATTTTCAATAGAAACTTCCATACATACGAGCTATAGCCGTGATTCCGCGCAACTAATTTGCACGGTTTAGGTGTCAGCAGATAGCTCATTCATTGTCCCGTCCAACACAATTTATTTCATGAGCGTACTTCAAGCACGAGTCGAGATATTTTTGATATACTGAACGTCTTCGGAGGTCTGATATCGCTATTCTAAGTGCATGCATCAATAAAACTCACGGAAACTCTCTAGAGCACTCTGGAGAAAGCGCTGGTGGGAAGCCATGGAGAACAGTGCAAATTTGTTTTCTTCTTCCTTCCTAACTGTCAAACTTGAACGTGATTTCCAGATAAACAAAAGATATTTAGCCAGCTTTAACTGTACAGTGCAACTTGAATTCATCCGAACTACGTCCTTTTGTACTCGTTTGGTGCCCAAAAGCTATATAACAAACAAAATCTAGGCATTTTTAAAACTTTGGTATAAAATACTGTACTTGCATGTTGCCATCTTGATGTAGGTAAGGGTCGTCAATAGACCACGTGGTTTGCATGCATATAATGCGCATGCACATCCAGTGCAGTAGCTCCTGCTTTTTGTAGAGACTGACCAGTCTTTGATAGCTTAATAGTTATACAGTGTAATTGATCATTAGCACCTTAGTGCTGGAAAAAGTGAACAAACAAGTATAGTAAAAATTTCATAAAAATTAGCAGTGTAGGAATGGGCAGTGCTATAAAAAGGAAGGAAACAAGGCTGGGACTTTAAATATAGGCACATGACTACTTCATTTTTAACTATTCCAAAGTGTTCCAAGCTCACATAGATTGCCTGTATATATATCTTCTAATTCATTGGAGTAATTCATGACTTATATTGTATATAGATCATAGCATTTATGACACTGAGGATCCATATTAGGGATCATGAATAAAAATGAAGTAGTCATGTGCCTATATTTAAAGTCCCAGCCTTGTTTCCTTCTTTTTTATAGCACTGCCCATTCCTACACTGCTAATTTTTATGAAATTTTTACTATACTTGTTGGAACAAGGAATTAATGGTCTCAATTTCGGCACATGACTACTACATTTTTTGTGCCCAAGTTCTAACTCTGCCTGCTATAATATTTTATTCCACTTTTTAGCGAAGTGATAAGATTTGTGATTATAGTGTACTCGTTAGCTATTCAAGTAGAGATCATTCTTTGAACCATCCATTTACGACAAATAGCTATATATAATTATGAGGGATCAAAAGTAAAATTATGAAGTAGTCATGTGCCGAAATTGAGACCATTCCTTGTTCCAATACTTTTTACAGCACTGCATGCCCATTCCTACACTGCTTATATTTTTTTTGAAATTTTTACTACTTGTATATTAAGGTACCATGAATTCTGGGATATTGGACCTATTCCTACTATACATAGCACATTACTTATGATAATACTGTAAGTTTTACATTACCTTCTACAGCAAAAATGTCTCAGATGAATGCTATAGATATGATTTTTTTTCAGATTCTGAAATTTTAAATAGTTTTCAAAGCTTAGATCTAAGGCCTCTTTGATTAGGGATTAAGTTTAGACCAGATCACAAATTTAAGCTAATTACAAATTAAGTTTATAGGCCTGGCATTGAAGCTTATACACCTAATTGAGAGGCTAATAGAGCTAAGCTTCAATCTGACAGTTTGAAATAATTGTAAAGTAGTTATATATACCTTGAGTTTTGTGTTTCCAAGCGGCATTTTGTGCAGCTCGTTTGCTTGCTGTTGAGTCACTCTCTGGTGCATCCACTTGCTCTTTCTCCTCGTGAAGTTTGCATACTTTACACTGGTAGTAAGGAACACCATACTGTACGGCAATAGTTTTACGATCCATTGGTTACGTCTTCTTCCAAAGATCAACTATAATAATTATTATAATACAAGGTATATACATGCACTATTAGAAATGGGTGGTACTGCATGGTTACACCTTTATGGTGCACCAAGGCATAAATGTCAAAAATGTTTATAGACGCTGTGTACACCATAGTTTGTTTTTTTTTTTAAATCCCATCTGAAATTTATACGTACGTACCATTTATATACGTATCTGCAGTCTAAAAATGGGAGCCATTATATAGAAAATTCTGTGGGGGACTAGTTAGGATTTCTAGTAACTTAAAGATGGTACCTACAAAAAGTTATAATTGTAAATGTGTCATTTCTATGACGTAGATCAAAGGAAGCGGTACAACTACAAATAGACTAGAAACTCCCAGGATTACTCACCTGTGTCCAAAAGTGATTTAACTGAAGCCACAGTGCTTTAACCCGCCCACGCGCGGTAGTAAATGACACAAAACACTTATATCACGCGTGTATCGGGTTGTATCCGGTTTTAAAGCATTCAACCCTCGGGCGCTTCGCGCCCTCGTGCTTCATGCTTTAAATCTGATACATCCCTCACACGCATTTTATAACTATTACTTAAAAAAAAGCTTTTGTAATTTTGTTTGCCATTTACCCACTATTACACTCTCTCCAACTTATAGAGCTTCACCACATACTAGTTAGCTTTCAAAGGTGGTGGGGGTGGGGCTGTTTGGAGAGCCATTTTGGCATTACATCATACCATCTAGAGGTCTAACTATAACATTGTGTGGCTTTAAGGTTGTATAGAGTTTTACTGCTTACTTGATATGCTTACCATGAACTCTTTGTACTTAATTAACAAAAAAAGTGAATTTATTTTGGACATTTATATAGCTTTTACCATAGTAGAATTTAGAAACCACTATATCACTTATTTACACCCGTTTTTAACTAGAAGAATGCAAGGCATTGTGGGGCGAGCCTGAGCGAGCGCAGCTTTTTGCATGAATTGTACAGCGAATCATAGATAATGGAGAATATTTGTCAGAATGCCAAATTATGATATAGATCTGGCTGTCAGTCATGAGTGTGAGTACAAAACTGACAGTGTTCAAATGACTGTGCCTGTGGTGTGAATGTCAGAAGTTTGCTTACACAAAGGATTGCTAATGAGATGTAAAGTCTAGGGTTGTATTCGAACTTGGTATCTCTTACCCTCTGACAGGCTGTATGTTTGTTGAGCAAGCCTGGCATCACCGTTTTTCTCCTTCTGCATGCCTATCTTTCTGTTGGGCGTTGCTGTTAAACTGTTCCTGTGCCTTTCTCCCATAAGATATGCTTAGCAACTGTCTAAGTCTCACAACCTTTGAGCTATTAGCAGAACCATGCATTTCTCAACTGTTCTGCTCTAGCTGCCTGTCTGATTTCTCGATCGACTGTCTCGAAAACTCGTGCACACTCTAAACTTATGCGCATGCGTGACGTGAGTAATGCATGGTACATGCATGGTACGGGTCGATCAATATGTTAGCTAGAATTAGCTTAGGCGAACACACAAGATGACAGACAGACGCACCCCACGTACTACTCGCTATCTTGGGCTCGCTCAGGCTCGCCCCAACAAGTAGTAAAAATTTTATAAAAGTGAGAAGTGCATAGGAATGGGCAGTGCGGTAAAAAGGAATAAAACAAGACAAATATCTGAATTACGGCACGTGACTACGTCTTTTTCATGAGTCAAGTTATAAATATCAGTCGTTTGGCTTATGAGTCACTGCAAGCAATCACTTGTCATGACTAATTTGTATGTAATAACTGTACAGGCATTATACTAGTAAATACACGACATTGTAGTGCCGAGGGTTGTGTGCCCGGCATATTATGGTGCTATATTTACGTCGCACAGATAGAGCTACACTGAATCTGGAGCGAGTTATACTAGTGCATGCACGCAGCGCAGCACAGATCATATATAACACTATGACATTGTAGAAAAAGAAGAAAGCAGCAGGTATAATTATAGCATTAATGATTCAAATTATATAGACAAGAAACAAAATTAATGCTCAAAAGCAAAGTGAAAGAAAGCCAATTGAGAGAAAGAACACCATGCAACAACCCACTAAATTTACTTTTGTCCTTTCATTTGCAATGAATTACTAACAAAGACAATTAAGACACCATCTCATCATCAACTGTCATACATGCATACTGAATCAAAGGAAATGCAATCCAATTCTTGCAAGACTTGCAAGAATTTGCAAGAATCTTCAGTGCAAAAAATTTACATTTCTTACACCAAGAAATTTCTACCTGAGATCACATCCACACATGCAATTATAACCACTGACTGCATGTTAATTAACAAACAAAATCAATAATTAATAAATTATTATAATAATTATGCCTATACCTCACATGCATTTTACCTGCTGATATAATCACGAATTCACAATAGATACTAATACCTTTTCCCTATAATTATATGGAACACACAAAAATTNGCATGGAACCTCTCATAACGACCCCTCCTATACAAGTGACGTGTAAAGTTAAAACTAAAGGCCATGGACAGAAATCATGCCATGCATGTGGTCAAATTTATGATTACTATTTAACTCCCTATGCCCCTTAATACACAATACGATACAAGCACCAGCTTGATGCTGGTTATACTTTGGTGGTTGGTGGTGGAGTTAGGGGTATGCATGTATTGCATGGGATCCCCGTACAGAGGCATAGTAACTTAATTGACATCAGGTTAATTCTAGTAATGAAGCTCATCATGATTTCCCGGGTCCCATACACCATGCATACCCCACACATACAAGTACAGCCTTTGGCCTGTAACATATACTTGACGTCAGTGCCTTCTCTGACATACAGGGGTTTGCCCCTATTATCTTATTCATCATCAGAGCCTTAATTCTCTGAGATACTTCACTTTATTATCTTATTCATCATCATAGCCTTCTCTGATATACTTCACTTTCAGGGTCTTTGCCCCTATTATATTATTTATCATCAGAGCCTTCTCTGATATACTTCACTTTCAGGGTCTTTGCCCCTATTATCTTGTTCATCATTATTATTATATAGGACTTCCCCCAGTTAATCACCTTATTGTTGCACTTTATTAAGCCTTGAGGGGATGTTTGGGGGGGGGAGGCCCAGACCCCCATTATCACCGTAGGTGATCCCCCCCCAAACATCGCACTTCCTTGTATCTTTGTAACCCTACACGTGCACCCCAGAGTATTTCACCTGCCACTTGGCATCTCCGTTGGTTGTTTCTTAAAATGCAGACAACAACCCAAACGTTTTGAAAACTGCAAATTTTTGTAAATACTTCACTATGGAGCTGCATCCTTAAATAAGCCCAAGTCAATCCTGATTGACGATTGACTATCAATCATGAGCCACTTCTATTTTGAGAGTCGTTAAGCTTTGCCACACGATATACCAATATATCTTTCATCCTGTCTTGAGCTAGCTCGCATTGACCTTTACAGAATATATGCGGCGGTTTAACACCCAAATGCGTGACGTTGTTAGTTTCGCTTGTGTTCATGTGGTAGATTTAAAGCTCATCTTCGTAGACTTGTAAGAATTATTGTATCACTTCATTTTATGGTTGCTCCACCGAAGGAGACCATACCCTTTCGGTACTAAATTTAATGCAACTAATATTGTTCGCTCATCATTCTCAATTCGTAGTACTGTAAAGCAACTATGTAATATAACTACTCATACGTACGGTAGTACGTATAGTAGGAATGGGCCGACTGTCCCATAGACACAATACAAAATATTTATCGCCATAAAAATCTAACAACACAAAGTAGAGGCTTCAAACTTGCTCAGAGGCTCTCCTTGACAGAAAACCAACTGCATGGAAGGCTTAAACTTTGCCAAAACTTTTCTGATCACTCGTAGAGAGAGCGCTTGTGGGAAGCCACACTAGTGCAATTTTGTTCTCCTAACTTACTTACTTCCTTCTAACTGACTTACTTGAAAACGATTTCTAGAGAACCAGAAAGTGTTGAGCCAACTTTGACGCCACAAAGTAAGTTCTTTTCTTGGGTAGTACGTTCCTTTATACTCGTTTTCATCGTAAATAGGCCTGAACAAAAACTAGAAAGCTTTGAAACTTAGCATATTAATTCATGTACTACAATGCAGCCATCTTTGTGGGTAGAGTTTAAAGGTCATTATCTATGCACGTGGCATTTTATGCGCATGCGCATTAGCTTCCAGATGTGCATGTAGCTGCTACTCAAGCTTTTTGTAGGGACTAACCAGTCTCTGACAGTCTCCACACTGTAGTGTTGAAAAAAGTGAATAAACAAGTAGTAAAAATTTCAAAAAAATAAGCAGTGTAGGAATGGGCAGTGCAGTAAAAAGTATTGGAACAAGGTATGGTCTCAATTTCGGCACATGACTACTTCATTTTTATGTCCAACTCTTGGCTGGCAGTCCATTTTAAGTTATATACCTGTCTGTTATAGTTTACTCCATTGTTTCAGTAGCCAAATGATTAGCTATAGTACTGAGAAATTTTAACTAATGCAATAATCATATGCTAGCNCTTAGAAAACTATCCAAGGGAGGCTTTAATCCATGTCTGAAGGTTTAGCTGTCATTCTCTGAAAGTTTATGAGCATAAACATTTTGTATTGTGTCTATGGGACAGTCGGCCCATTCCTACTATACGTACTACCGTACGTATGATAGACAAGAAACAAAATTAATGCTCAAAAGCAAAGTGAAAGAAAGCCAATTGAGAGAAAGAACACCATGATGCAACAACCCACTAAAACTTGAACACATTATGGAATTGGTCTTCCGTTTATGAAATGAGAGGGTCATATGAAGAAGTTTTCCCTCAAAACGCTCATGTCCTCCTTGAACTGCAAATTAGTAGAGCCTTAATTGATTCAGCAGGTGCCAATTAGTGAGAACTCAGGACCAAGGTGTGACTATCATTGCTCACTGTACATTAGTAATGCTACCAAGAACCTTCAAACTGAACTTTCATCCAATTTTGCCGCGCTATAAACTCACTTTTTCTTAACACAATGATTGGCAAAAAGTAAGCTGAGGCTCTAAACAACATCACCACGTGTTGCAATTTTTCATTAAATTCTTATAATTGGAGAAAATCTAGAAAAAGGTAAAGGGTTGTTGGATCTGCCAGCTCAGTTGCAATACAGTTCAATAGAGTGAATGGCTAGAGTTGTCTCTTTCAAGTGAAAAATGCCGCGGGAAAATAAGACAAATACCTATCATATTAAGCATCATCAGATAGAAGAAAGACTGAATAACTTTAGAATGGGTTGCAAAATTTGAAATATCAATTATGAAAAAAAATATTCAAGAAAAACATACAAATTATAGACAATTCTGGTCATTTTCCAATGTCAAAAGGTGTGACAAGCTGTGAATTTGCAAAAATGATCACAAACTTCTTCATATGGTTAAAATTCACTAAGTTTTTGTAAGATTTCAGCATGCAAGTCTTAATTATTTCAAATCTTGACAAAATCTTACATAAAGTGTCCAAAGTTGAACAAAGATGTGTGAATTCTGACATGGGTATACAAATTTGTACACCCTTGACCTGACCAATGGTATACAAATTTGTACAAATTTGTACATCTTGAGTGGGTGTACAAATTTGTACACCCTTCAAAATGAAGGTGTACAAATTTGTATACTCTTCGTAATTTTGGAGGTGTACAAATTTGTACACCTCATAGATATGCAACATTTTACTTTGTTTGGCTAAAATTTTTGAAAAATTCTTACATTCTAAAGATGATAATTTTTTTCTGGCAAAAGCAGCATGTTAATTTTTAGCAATTCAGGTTTTTCAATTTTAATTTTAAAAATGTCGAAATTTACCAAAAAGTCTACAAAATTTAGCAAGCCCTATTTCATAAACGGAAGGGTAATTTCATAATAAACTCTTGTCCTTTCATTTGCAATGAATTACTAACAAATTAAAGACAATTAAGACACCATCTCATCATCAACTGTCATACATGCATACTAAATAAAGGAAGTGCAATCCAATTCTTGCAGGACTTGGAAGAATTTGCAAGAATCTTAAATTACATTTCTTACACCAAGAAATTTCTACCTGGGATCACATCCACACAATGTCATGCAATTATAACCACTGACTGTTAATTATTAACAAACAAAATCAATAATTAATTATAATATGCCTATACCTCACATGCATTTTACCACAAATTCACAATAGATAGTTAAATACTAATACCTTTTCCCTATAATTATATAGAACACTGCAAAAACTGTGGTGTGATAATCACACAAATGCAGTGTGGAATCCACATGATTGTGTTTTACACGCAACGTGTAAACGCTCCCTGTGTGAAGTTAACACACTCGAGTTGTGAACCGGACATCATGGAGTGCGTGCGCTGGTGTTGTTTGAATATACGTAGGCGTGGTATCGTTAATATAGAGAGTAATATTGAACTGTATTCTATTTCTGCACAGTGCATGCAGTACATGTACGTACAGTGAACACAGATGACGTCGACTGCAGAGCAAGAGCTAGAGATGAGAGATCTGGAAGAATCTTAGATGTGAAGTTTCTGGAGATGAACAAGGAACACTTATTGATAGTTCAATATATTTTAGACACTATGATTTAAAGAATCTCGCAACCGTCTAACTCTGACTCTAGACTATTAAATACTAAGCAATTATGGCTAGCGTTACTCTCGTGTACCCTCGTTGTCTTTGTATGGAGTCTCAGACAAGGATTATCTTCCTGATGTAAGGTAAACCAGGACTATGAACACCGTTAGTAATCTTTTGTAACTCTACTATAAAATTTCTTTCCTCGCACAGAATCATCAAACTTTCCAGATAAAGCACACCACCCATACTTGCTATTGGGTCATCCTTCTTGTTCAGTTCGCAAATTGCAGGAGTATTGATTCCTAAAGGAGTGGCTCCTGTAAACTCTTCCTCGCATTGAAGGTTGGCAACAAATAAATCGACTGAAATCAACTGTTAGATTTATTTGATAGCTAGTGCATATAGTCATTGAATCGATCATAATGCAAGTTCTAGCTGAACTGCTCAGTTTATATGTACCAATCATAAAGACTACTAGATACCACAAAATGTTTAAAAATCATTTAAAATTACTCAAATACTCACTGTTAAGCAGTTGTTATCCTGTTCTCAGTTGTTTAAGTTTTGTATGTCCATGTCCAACTTATCATTCTCTTCACTTGTACATGTATTTCATTATAGTCTTCTCTTTGTCTTGCCTTGATAAAATGTTTGTGATTAAGCTATTGTGTTTATTATGATAGTTTAATCATACATATTATATACAATTTGAGTCTAACTTGATGAGTTCCATACATGTGAAGCGGTATAATTGTGGTTGGACACATACTTGCCAGAGTCCCACTTCAGCTTCGATCCTTAATCTATAGCTAATTATTGTTGATCCACCCAACTGTTCTCCTCATATAATATACTATGTAGTTTAATATGTAAATTTCATAGCTTTATGGCTCATATTTATTTTGAAACGTACTTCTAACTGTAACTGTCTACATATAGTCTTACACACACTTTGAATTCTGTTCATAGCTAAAGCCTACCATGTGGCCACACTGAAAACATTTAGGCTTCCAAACTACATCAGTATGTAGTATTTGATGTGAAGAATGAGAATTTGCCATTGCTGTTGTTGTCCGATCGTGTTTGGTTGTTACCACCCTGTGTGACGTGTTACTACATAGGTATATAGTCTTACACACAGTTTGAATTCTGTTCATAGCTAATGCCTACCTACATGCTATGATACAAGTTTGGATTTCATGCATGTCAGTCTTGAATCTGCCTGAAGGTCCAATTAAGGCACACCATCCATCCTCTTTACATGTGAAAATGCAATTTTATATAGTTAGGCTCTGGGGCATCTCTTTCTTAAATGTTATAGTGAGAAATTTAGATTTGCTGAAATTCTAATTTTATAATGTTTAAAAGTCATTTAAATTACCATTATTTTTAAATACAAGCTGTCTAAATCTGTTCTCATCGTCCTGTTCCTTGTCGTTTAAGTTCTGTATGTCCANGGAAGCCACCATAGTGCCATTTTTGTTCTCCTAACTTACTTCCTAACTGACTTACTTGAAAAGGATTTCCAGAGAACCAGAATGTGTTGAGCCAACTTTGACAGCACAAAGTAAGTTCTTTTCATGGGTACTACATTCTTTGATACTCGTTTTTATCATTAATAGGCCTAAACAAAAACTAGAAAGCCTTGAAACTTAGTGTATAAATTCACGTACTACAATGCAGCCATCTTTGTAGGTAGAGTTCAAAGGTCATTATTCACGTGACATTATTATGCGCATGCGCACTAGCCTCCAGCGTAATGAAGTGCATGTAGCTGCCACTCAAGCTTTTTGTAGGGACTAACCAGTCTCTGATAGTGTTTCCACACTGTAGTGTTGAAAAAAGTGAATGAACAAGTAGTAAAAATTTCAAAAAAATAAGTAGTGTAGGAATGGGCAATGCGGTAAAAAGTAGGTACCATCTTACTAGAAATCCTAACTAGCCCCCCACAGAATTTTCTATATAATGGCTCCCATTTTTAGACTGCAGATAGGTATATAAATGGTGCATACCCTAATAAATTTCAGATGGGATTTTAAAAAAAATCTATGGTGTACACAACGTATACAAACATTTTAGACATTTATGCCTTGGTGCACCGTAAAGGTGTAACAGTACCACCCATTTCTAATAGTGTATATACCTTGTATATAATAATTATTATAGTTGATCTTTGGAAGAAGACGTTACCAATGGCTAGTAATGCCGTACAGTATGGTGTTCCTTACTACCAGTGTAAAGTATACAAACTTCACGAGGAGAAAGAGCAAGTGGATGCACCAGAGAATGACTCAACAGCAAGCAAACGAGCTGCACAAAATGCCGCTTGGAAACAGAAAACTCAAGGTATTATAACTACTTCACAATTATTTCAAACTGTCAGATTGAAGCTTAGCTCTATTAGCCTCTCAATTATAGGTGTATAAGCTTCAATGCCAGGCCTATAAACTTCGCAATTAGCTTAAATTTGTGATCTGGTCTAAACTTAATCCCTAATCAAAGAGACCTTAGATCTAAGCTTTGAAAACTATTTAAAATTTCAATCTTATCTAACATTCATCTGCAACATTATTGCTGTAGAAGGTAATGTAAAAAACTTACAGTATATCATAACTTCATAAGTAATGTACTATGTACAGTAGGAATAGGTCCAATATCCCAGAATTCATGGAACCTTAATATATATTCGTTTTCTGTCTAAGTATTAAGGAACAACCGCTATTGGCAACTTCCAAACTTGGGTATAAATTTATACTGTACTGTTGATGTTGGTAAAGGTCGTCAAATTTATTAGGAGTTTAACAGTATGACGATGTTAACTCTCCTCCTTGGGTTGGGGTTGGTGGTGGGAGTGGTGCGCATGTGCTATTAGATCAGAGTCACGTGTACCTAATTACTCATTCTCTCAACTTGCCAGTTCCCTAGCGGTTGCAACTGGCAGCATAAATACGATAAGCTAGGCCAGTGGCGGAGACCCCTCGCCTATGTATCACTCTGGGACTGGCGGACGGGGTCGGACAGTCGCCGACTGAAGGCTTTCGATAAGCCTAAGGCCACAGCAAAGATCGGGGAGCAGCGTTGGTGGTCTCGAATAGAACACCCAGAACAGAAGCAGCGGTAGGATAGCAGACCAGGAGCCGGCTTCAAAGGAGAGTCCAAGACATCAAGATAAGTACATAAACATAGATGGTATATATCTCCCGCGTTTTTTGAGCCCAGCTGGCATGGCCACGTGCATTGCCAGAAATACGCGGACACGGAAAATAATTTTACGTAATCTCTCCGTATACTACTTCCGCTCTTAAGTACTAAAGTGATAGGCGCTTACCTGGAATCAACCCTTTCCGAAGTACTTTCTTGAAATGTATGGCCTGGTTTTATATCTAGACATGATAGTTACTTCTTACAAAAAACTTTCAAGTCTAACCGTTACTCTCAGAATATTCCAGAAACAAAAGTTTGTTAACTATTACTCCACTCGACCTCTCCGTATTGTGCTAGTTAATTTTCTTCCGGACCTCTTCCAAACATCCCGCGTTTGCAGGCTAACCGTGAAAAAATTTTCAGATGTATGGCTTGCAATTGACCGACAGAGGGTTAAACTTCACAAAAATAGTCTTGAAGGTCACGCTTGCCCATCTCAGAATATTCCAGGCAAGTTTAAAGTACTATACTAAACTGCTATTATGACATCATTATAAATTACGTCATCACACAATATTGCTGATTCAGCAGTTTCGCTAAAATCACAGATCGCTTAGAAATCTCTCTATTTAGCTTTCTGACTCCAAGAAGAAGAGTTTTGTGTTCTTAGTAGTCACTTCTGGCTGTCTGGAGTGTGTCTTCACAAGCGCTTCTGGATAATTTGGAAAATTCTGGATTTAATGATATTCATATATTCATGTATGTGGGCGTTCCGTACATGTCCTCTATTTGTATTGTAATTTCTGGCAATGGGTCATAGNATTCTGGTTCCCTGGAAATCCTTTTCAAGTAAGTCAGTTAGGAAGTAAGTTAGGAGAACAAAAATGGCACTATGGTGGCTTCCCACTAGCACTCTCTACGAGTGCTGAGAAAAGTTTTTGTGAGTTTTAGGCCTTGCATGCAGTTGGTAATCTAGCCTCTGAACAACTTTGAAGGTTTAATTTTGTTTGACTAGACTTTTATAGTGACCAACATTTTGTATTGTGTCTATGGGACAGTCGGCCCATTCCTACTATACGTACTACCGTAAGGTAAAACGGGGTAATTCGGGACGCGGGGTAATTTGGGACACTTCCGGGTTGTACCTCCTCCTGGATGAAAACAAAGAAAGCTACCAGGATAGTTTGGTGTCACATTTATAGGGGCACACCCTAGCTACAATATACCAAAGACTCACATTGGTTGCAACTCTGCTTCGTAGTTAAACAGTTGTTTTTCCTGGATAGGCCTTGATAGATTATGCTCAAGACTCTGCCTATTTTTCTTTTCTTTTATGCTCAAAGAATGGCCCTATTATGCTCCAAAATCTGCCTATTATGCTTCTCAAGTTGGCTATTATGCTAATAGCTACCAAATATTATGTCGCAGAAATTATCAATAACTGATTATTTTCAATGAGCAGAAGTACAAACAAATTGAAAGACTATAGTTTCAGCAGCCACCTATATTGTCGGTTACTCATTAATTCTTTAGTATTCCTTTGAAGAAGTAGGTTGACTCACTCACAAAGTGTGTATTAACTCTACAGGGAATTCAATCCAGTCAAATGTTGCTAATCCAACAAAATACAAGCCCATTATGCTGGGATAGTCACAAATTTGAGCCTATTATGCTAGCATTATTCTTGATGCTCAAGAGTACCTATTATGCTCGAAATTATGCTGGCATAATCTATCAAGGCCTATTCCTGGATACCTCTTACGCGAAATTGACCGTTTGCTGATAAAAAACATTACAATATTTAATATTTAGGACAGAAAACTACTAAGCATTCGACCAAAAGAGTTTCTACATATAATACATTATCTTCTCTACCTGATATCACAAATTTATGTTCATAGCTACTGCACACGAAGAGTTAGCAGCGTCAAAAGCGAGCACATCCATAGAAAGTGGGCGGGGCTGATAGGGAGAATCAGCTATTGTTCCTCTCCACCGTGTGATACAGCTCTACAATCTCTTCATACATATGTAGATAGCTTAATTTCATCTTCTTGTACATATTCTGGTACTAAATGACCAAAATTATAAACATACACAGCACTTTTAATAATATTTTTCTATTAATTTCTGTATACTTCCAATAAACTTGGCCACATGATGAAGATGAATTTGTTTCAAGCTCGCCTTTCAGTCCAGGTAAACTGAAGAGAGTCTGAAGTGTATGATTCTTCGTTTTCACTGCTTTGAATCACTCCAATCCTGACAAATGGCATGCGTCCCAAATTACCCCGCACACTCATTATTTCGCTAAATTTGTATACTCTTCGTAATTTTGGAGGTGTACAAATTAAGACACCATCTCATCATCAACTGTCATACATGCATACTAAATAAAGGAAGTGCAATCCAATTCTTGCAAGACTTGGAAGAATTTGCAAGAATCTTCAGTGCAAAAAAATTACATTTCTTACACCAAGAAATTTCTACCTGGGATCACATCCACACAATGTCATGCAATTATAACCACTGACTGTTAATTAACAAACAAAATCAATAATTAATTATAATATGCCTATACCTCACATGCATTTTACCACAAATTCACAATAGATAGTTAAATACTAATACCTTTTCCCTATAATTATATGGAACACACAAAAATTTATAAGAATAAATTATAAGCAGTGACTGTAACCGTTAGTATGATGATTGTGGCTTAATTCTCACTTAATATTTTGCATTGTGTCTAGGGACATTCGACCCATTCCTGCATATCTAATATATACTCATGCATGATAATAGTTGTCTTACTAGACTATTAATTTAATGTAAAAACAATCATGCAACTTCAGAGCAGTACTTACCTATAGCGACCAAATCACTTGACAAATGCCGATTGCTAGTAGCTGGACGCGCGTGTACTGAATATACTGATTGCTCTGTGAGTATACGGATGAGCTCTGTACTTTGTATAGATATCAGATGTCTATACTGCAGGTGATCCTTTAGCCGCTATAAGCATTTGTGCAAATGCAGGAAAATGCTGCACGCTCGTTCTGCTACGAGTTTTTATGAAGTGCCGCGGAAATAATAATTAGAATAGGGGTGTGATCCAGTTATAAGTGCATGCGCATACCGTATACCCGGAAATATTGACGGTCAGCAATTTTGACGGTTTGCTCCGCAGAATGATAAAAATAAAAAATATTGACGAATTTAAATTTGATGATTTGCACGTGCACATATACATTCATATATTATTATTATTATTAAACACACCACAATAGGTGCAGAGGTAAATAAGTAGTACATACAGACACATATAATTATATTATTATAGTAATAATGAAAAGAGTTAGATTTAAGCAGTACACACATATATATATGATCTCACTCTCAAGGTGTGTGTTCAGGGAAGAGTTGATTCTAGCATCCCGAATGAAAGTAGCACAAAGCACATGAGCAGATTGGTGTGTCTTCTTGTGAAGATGTCCAGTCAGATTGTTGACTCCAAAAGAAGTGTAAATGAGAGAATAGCTCTGAGAAAAGATATCAGATNTTTCCACAACATAGTAGTATGTGAACCTGACAATAACACATAGTATGTGAAAATAACATGAGAACAAGTGTGATCATTGTGACAATGAGTTCACACACCTTTTTGGTGTGAATTCCACACAGTTGTTTTTGCAGTGAACACACAAAAATTTATAAGAATAAATTATAAGCAGTGACTGTAACCGTTAGTATGATGATTGTGGCTTCTCACTTAATATTTTGCATTGTGTCTAGGGACATTCGACCCATTCCTGCATATCTAATATATACTCATGCATGATAATAGTTGTCTTACTAGACTATTAATTTAATGTAAAACAATCATGCAACTTCAGAGCAGTACTTACCTATAGCGACCAAATCACTTGACAAATGCCGATTGCTAGTAGCTGGACGCGCGTGTACTGAATATACTGATTGCTCTGTGAGTATACGGATGAGCTCTGTACTTTGTATAGATATCAGATGTCTATACTGCAGGTGATCCTTTAGCTATAAGCATTTGTGCAAATGCAGGAAAATGCTGCACGTTCATTCTGCTACGAGCTTTTTATGAAGTGCCGCGGAATTAATAATTAGAATAGGGGTGTGATCCAGTTATATGTGCATGCGCATACCGTATACCCGGAAATATTGACGGTCAACAATTTTGACGGTTTGCTCCGCAGAATGATAAAAATAAAAAATATTGACGAATTTAAATTTGATGATTTGCGCGTGCACATATACATTCATATATTATTATTATTATTATTATTATTATTATTATTATTAAACACGCCACAATAGGTGCAGAGGTAAATAAGTAGTACATACAGACACATATAATTATAGTAATAATGAAAAGAGTTAGATTTAAGCAGTACACACATATATATATGATCTCACTCTCAAGGTGTGTGTTCAGGGAAGAGTTGATTCTAGCATCCCGAATGAAATTAGCACAAAGCACATGAGCAGATTGGTGTGTCTTCTTGTGAAGATGTCCAGTCAGATTGTTGACCCCAAAAGAAGTGTAAATGAGAGAATAGCTCTGAGAAAAGATATCAGATAGCATAGTAGAAGAGGAGTGACGAACAGCAGAAAGAACAAGAGTACGAGAACGACGTAGAACAACATCACGGATGCTGGGAAGGCCACTGATCAAATGCAGGATAGTGGTACGACATCTACCTGGTAGGCTCCAGATCTTACAAAGTATGTTATTGTAGCAGACTTCTAATGATCGAAGCTCACTAGAGGCAACAGACCACAAGGATGAACCATATAAAGACATACAAAAACTCGAGAGTAAGCGCATTTTAGTAAGAGGATCACAACCAGAAAATAGAGATATCATGGAGTTAGCCTTCCTGCAAAAATCACGTTTGACGGAGATTATATCATGATTATCAGATAAATCATGACGAACAGCAGAAAGAACAAGAGTACGAGAACGACGTAGAACAACATCACGGATGCTGGGAAGGCCACTGATCAAATGCAGGATAGTAGTACGACATCTACCTGGTAGGTTCCAGATCTTACGAAGTATGTTATTGTAGCAGACTTCTAATTATAAATTAAGCTTATTTTTCCAGAAAAATGCTCATTACTTTGAGCTACCTTAATGTTACAATTATTTGCAGGTAGATTTTTTCGCGGATTTTACATTCTATGTATTTTACTGGTATTAAATTTTGTTGAAGATGGAGCCAAAATGTTATGATGTTGGGCATAGTAGTAGAGGAGGAGCCAGGACTATAGCATGAAGTGGTTTACAGTACACATACAAAGTGGTTTACATTACTACACATGGTGTGGTGAAGTGGCCTGTACGTTGCTGGTGCCAACTTAATGATATTCATTACAATTTGTTCCTAAAAAATACGTGAACTAATTTTTGCGCTTTTGGAGCAATCCGCAAAAATATCAAACGTTAGTACCCGCAAAAATTTGTAACACTAAGGTACCTAATTTGTTCGAAAAAATGCCAGCAGAATTTATATATATGCATAATAATTTTATTGTGTGTTACTGTCATTGTGTGCTATAGCACTATTATACAGATCTAGATGAAAGATATAATTATTATTGAACAACTTGGTCCAGTCACTCCTGGACCATGCAATTGGCATTGCATGGCACAACAATTATTATTATTATATTCTCAAAACCTCTACTATAATAATCTCAAGATAAAAATTATCGTAACCTACAGTACTTCCCCCCACACTACTATATATATTGTAATATGTCAGTCCATGCACACACCTGGCACAACAATTGTATATAGTAGTGTGGGTGGGGGGAAGTACTGTAGGTTACAATAATGCATTTTATCGTGATAATGCATTTTATCGTTTTATTATAATTATATTCTCAAAACCTCTACTATAATAATCTCACGATTAAATGCATTATCGTAACCTACAGTACTTCCCCCCACACTACTACATATATTGTAATATGTCAGTCCATGCACACACCTGGCACAACAATTGTTATATAGTGCATGCATTCTTAATTCTTTCTTAATGGACTGACACATTATAATATATAATATTATAGTAGTGTGGGGGGAAGTACTATAGGTTACGATAATGCATTTTATCGTGAGATTATAATAGTAGAGGTTTTGAGAATGTTTATATAGGAATCATATCGTACTATTTGTGGATACTTTATGTGGTGTGTGTACATGTTGCACTAGATAAAGGAAATGATAGGAATTACACTAAGTTTTCACTATAATTTACCACCTGGCAAATTAACAATAGCTTGTGTCGTATAATTATAATTATTATAATAATTATCAGTATACATGTCACTTATAGGTGGATTTGCATGGGCATGCACTGTGCACACTGAAGTAGGGGGTAAAGAGCAACACACATGTGTCACTCATGCAATATTATAAGTCCTTTCAACACAGCAAGTGCTATAGTAGTCTAATATAAATAGAAAAGTATAATTATTCGTTATTTTGATTTAGTCAACTTGATTATAGTCAGTTAATATAATATAATTATATACCACTAATTTTGTGTTGCTTTTCTTCTATGAGAGTCCATAGATGTGATATACTATCACATCTATGGACTCTCATAGAAGAAAAGCTTAGACTCAATCACGTGCATGCAAGACTATATACACTTCACTACACAAAGTAAAGTCATTAGTCTAGCTGGCTTGCTATGCAGACTCCAGCTCTTCGCAAGGAAAGGAAGAGTCTGGTGAATTGTGTATGTTTTTGCCATGGTGCCAATGAACAGAATCAGGTTATGACCACAATGATGTGTCTCAAGTGCATGCATGCGTATATGCAATACTACTGGCTTACCATTACCTATAGCAACCAAATTAATTTTTATTGGCTAATCACCGGCTATACTGGCTGGGTGGAGGTGACAATTGAGTAGCTATGAGTCACAGGGGGTCAATGGCAAACAAAATAGTTGCATGCCCTTAAGTGTTCAGNACCCCCAAATTAAGGGTCACGCAAAAACTATCTATAAAAATTAAAGTACTGTATAAATGTAAATCCTAGTAAGGAAGCAGTTCAACTAACAAGTACACAAAAGGGGCAATTACAGTATAGTACTGTGGTATGAGGGAAATACTTTAGTATTGCCCGCACACTCATGATCACTTGAGATACATCATTGTGGTCATGGCCTGATTCAAGGTTAATTTCAGTTATAGTTTTACTCTGGACAGGTCACAATGACTCTTAATAATTATACATGCATACATGTCAATTAAGCTAGAAATATTGGAGATGAAAATTTTATTGGATGGTCACAATTAATTTAAACATAATTATGCTTAATTGTCTGGTCCAAGAGTTTTGCTCCAACCAACACCAAAACATGTATAATATTGTTGACTATAAATGTGTGTGGCACAACAATAGTGCATGCATTCAATACAAAATTAATATATATAATAATAATTATAGTCATGGATGGAAATTTAAATAAACTTGGTCCATAAGTGCACATTATAATTACTCACCTAGCACAACAATATGTTTTTATTAATAATTTTACTTACCTTAATGTTACAATTATTTGCAGGTAGATTTTTTCGCAGATTTTTAGATTTTATGTACGTATTTTACGGGTATTAAATTTTGCTATTAATTTTTGTTGAAGATGTATATAGTCAAAATGTTATTGAGAGGAGCCAGGATTATAGCCTGATTGCATGAAGTGGTTTACAGTACACATAGCAAAGTGGTTTACATTACTACACATAGTGTGGTGAAGTGGTTTGTACGTTGCTCGTACCAACTTAATGATATTCTTTACAATTTGTTCATAAAAAAATAAATTTTTACGTGAACTAATTTTTACGTTTTTTGAGCAATCCGCCAAAATATCAAACGCTATATTAATATTATAGTACCTACAAAAATTTGTAACACTAACTTGAAGGTATAAGGAAAAACAATGCCTGCAGTATAATTGTTGTGCCAGGTGTATGTTGCATGGTATTGCATGATTGCATGTGCACTGAAGCATAACAATAGCAGTGGAAGGGGGAGGATCCCCACACAATTAAAGTTACTAGTAACGACGACCTTTACCAACATGAGTCCACGTATCAACAGGGCCGGCGGCATAGGTGCGGCAGCTACGGCCATGGCCGTACCTATTTTGGAAGATTAAGCTTCTTAAAAGCAAAAAATCTTACTTTGTTTTGATCCTGCTCTTTTGTGCTGTGTAAACTAGAAGCTTTCAACAGCTACCTACGCGCTCAGAGTCGTTTGCACTTTAATTCTCTTGTTAACGCACACCTGTTACACCCTCTTTCGGTAGCCCCTCCCACTTATTCTACGTAGCTATTAGCGCTATAGCTATAGCTTATTGGATACGCTATGTAGCATTACGCTTGAATGTACATGTCCTGAGCAGACTGTATTCTGCTAAGCCAGTCATACTCAGTAACTCTTATCTCAGCAGAATCAAGTCAGTAAATCTAGATAAGGACTGAAGCGTTGGAAACTAAGACTGAAATATGCCTCAAAATGCCCCAGAATTCACCCTAGAACGTGCAAAATGCAAAATTTTTCTGGGGGGGCATGCCCACAGACCCCCCTAGCTTGAGTCACCGCCTTCGGCGGCGACAGGCCGTAGCACTCACCCTGAGGAGGCTCCGGGCCTGAATCAATGGACAGAAGGTATGCATGTAGACACTTTAGACTATGTCAAACTTTTGCTATAATAATAATATAATTTTATAATAGCTAACTTTCTCTAAATATAATGTTGAAGGTCCTGATGATCACTATGTCAACAATCAGAATTCTTCATTCTAAGCTCCGGCATTTGGCTGTTTGGCTTGAAAACCCTTTGCTCCGCAACAGTGAAAACAGCTAACTTTAAGACTCTGTAAGAGCTGATCTTCTGATATGGGAAGACAAAAGAACTTGTTGGAGGTAGATTCAAATGAATCATGGTAATAAAATTATTCATTCAGCATTGCAACGGTCATAAGATGACCAACATCCTTTTACCACTGCACAAAACTGCTCATGAGTATCACAGCATGCCACCTCCAAACATTAACACAGGGTAGTGATAACTAGATCAAAATGACCACCTATGGCTGATATCGGATTTTCAAATATATTTTCTTTTGTTTAAACCTGCTTAGGCCTAATCAAGTGGCTTAGATTTAAGCTTTTAAACTCTTTAAAATTTCAGAATCTGGAAAAAAAATTATCAGATCTTATCTGAATCCTGTTCATAGCGTAATTTTTTGTGCAAAATTATCTTACCATTTATTTTGATCCATTTATAATATTATATAGATCGAGGTCTTCTTCTATCATCCAGTGTTGACATTCACATAATAACTTATAAATCCTCAACTGATGGAGTGTCTGATCGAGGCTTTTCCCTATCAAAAACGTAATGTACATGTATTAACATAATAATTATTATACCATTCAAACCCACTTTTTAATTACAATTTTGGACACAGCTGTGTTATAGAGTATACAAATTAGCATATATAGATATTTTTCAGACACTTCAATGCTTTTATTTTTGGCATGAAAAGTTTCGAGTGTTCATTTATGATTACACTCCTAACTGTTATTAAAATCCATTGAATCAGACACCTACAATTTTTGCTACAGTTTGTAAAGGATACAAATCAGTTGTACAAACATGGTTAATGTTATATAATCATAATAATATCAAACTAAAACTGTCCATTTGCTACCATCAGCATCCACTGCAGAACATGTCTATGGAAAAAATGAACAGTGACTGAAGTTCAACAGTTTTACAGTTTATTTATTATCCAACCTGTTTTGTGAACTGGTCCACACAGGCCATCCTGATCCTCTCACAGGTGGCTGGGGAGTCCAATCTGAAAGGACCACTCTCTCCTCTCTCTTTCCTGGCAGCAGCTATGGCATCCTTGATGGCAAAGAACACTGAGGCAGCTAAGAAAAGAGGAGGCTCTCCCACACCCTGTAAATGATTACAATGAAACGCACAATACAATCAATTGTCACACACACGCACACACACACACACACACACACACACTCACACACAC
>CAXIPT010000002.1:8258574-8290086 GCA_964030475.1 Tethya wilhelma | reverse complement strand
CCCCCCCCCCCCCCCAAATTAAGGGTCACGCAAAAACTATCTATAAAAAGTACTGTATAAATGTAAATCCTAGTAAGGAAGCAGTTCAACTAACAAGTACACAAAAGGGGCAATTACAGTATAGTACTGTGGTATATGAGGGAAATACTTTTAAAATTAGTATTGCCCGCATATATACTCATGATCACTTGAGATACATCATTGTGGTCATGGCCTGATTCAAGGTTAATTTCAGTTATAGTTTTACTCTGGGCAGGTCACAATGACTCTTTAATTATACATGCATGCATGTCAAGCTAGAAATATTGGAGATGAAAATTTTATTGGATGGTCACAATTAAGTTAAACATATGCTTAATTGTCTGGTCCAGGGGGTTTGCTCCAACCAACACCAAAACATGTATAATATTGTTGACTATGGAGCTTAATTCATGCCAAAATTCAGTGGTCAGTTTAGTTGTCAATTCAAAATTAATATATATAATAATAATTATAGTCATGGATGGAAATTTAAATAAACTTGGTCCATATATAGTGCACATTATAATTACTCACCTAGCACAACAATATGTTTTTATTAATAATTTTACCTACATTAATGTTACAATTATTTGCAGGTAGATTTTTCGCAGATTTTTAGATTTTATGTACGTATTTTACGGGTATTAATTAAATTTTGCCATTAATTTTTGTTGAAGATGTATATAGTCAAAATGTTATTGAGAGGAGCCAGGATTATAGCCTGATTGCATGAAGTGGTTTACAGTACACATAGCAAAGTGGTTTACATTACTACACATAGTGTGGTGAAGTGGCTTGTACGTTGCTCGTACCAAGTTAATGATATTCTTAACAATTTGTTCCTAAAAAAATAAATTTTTACGTGAACTAATTTTTACGTTTTTTTGAGCAATCCGCCAAAATATCAAACGTTATATTAATATTATAGTACCTGCAAAAATTTGTAACACTAACTTGAAGGTATAAGGAAAAACAATGCCTGCAGTATAATTGTTGTGCCAGGTGTACGTTGCATGGCATTGCATGATTGCATGTGCACTGAAGCATAACATAGGATTGGCGACTACAGTGATCTCCTGGAGAAAGCAGAGCTCCAGTCCCTTGCAGTCAGGAGACGGCATCTGAAACAATACCAGCTATATAGTATAGTAAATGGCATTTCATTCTGCTCCTCCCTTTCATCCTCTCGAGAGGATATAGCACCTGCTGCTGGAAGAACAAGATCAGTTGCACGGTCTACACTGCTGCAGCCATTTGCTAGGACTGACTTGTACTTTTACTCTTTCTACCCGTCCTCAATTCGTGTCTGGAATTCCCTTCCTCATGCAATAACCAGCAGTGAAACATTGCAAGCCTTCAAAAAAGCTTTCAAGAACTATCATGGTGGAGAGGATCATTCATAACACTTAATAATATTATACTTGTCATTTCTTATAGTTTTTATGTCATTTGTTCACCATTGACAGTTATTGTATTGTGTCAACCGTATTAATATTGTGTGTATGTAGGATGCAAGACTAGTATTAGCTCTATATTTTGCTATTTCTTGTAATCCTGAATTTGGCTATTAAAAAAAAAACAAAAAAAAAAACAATATAGCAGTGGAAGGGGGGGGGGGCAGTACTGTAGGTGAAGGAAAATAATTATGATAATGCATGTTATCATATGATCTCATAATAATAATTATAATAATTATTATAGTATAAGTTCTTGAGAATGTTTGTTTAGGAATTACAGTACTATTAAAAATAATTATAATACAGTTACTCCTATCATTTTCTTCATCTACTGGAACACGTACACACACCACATGAAGTATACATCTACATGGCATACTAACAATAGTGCATGTACACATTGTTATCTTTTACCGTAAATGTGGAAATATTGACAGTAATTTAATTTGGGAATTTTGGTCTGGCGGCCTCCAACAAACATATTGGTGGTTATAAATTTGGTGGTCATCGACTGATCACAGGGGGTCAATGGCAAACAAAATAGTAGCAGCCCTTGACCAGGCATCGAGTGCTCCCCACTTAAGGGGTATACAACTATAATGTAAATCCTATAGTAAGGAAGCGTTTCAACTTACAAGTACACTGCAGCGGCAAATGCAGTATACACTGTTAAAGCTGGGTGTAAATATACACCCTTTTGGGCATAATTTTAAAGCGTATGTGCATGTACACCCAAAGGTGTAAAACCATTGTTGTCATGGGTACATTTGATGTCTAGCACCAATTGACACAAAATTACACCCGTATGGAGTGTAAGTCCAGTTGTAAAGGAGCCAAGCGTGGAGTTGAGCGTTAATGACTGTTTTAAGATGTTTGATTCAAAAACAGAGGCCCGAGCCACTCCTAGCTTATAATTATAGTAAACGTAGCCTAAAGTATGACTTAATCTGTATACAAAACATCAAAGAAAAGTAATTAATACAGGAAATAAGAACTGAAAAACCACAAGTAAAGCCAAGCACCTATGTATGACCATATTGATCCAAGCATGCAAATACAAAAATAAGGAAATAAACTCAAAAGCATAAGCTTAGATATTGCACAAGATATAGCCGAAAGATCACAACTATAAAGAAACCACATCCTCCATAATAAATTCCACAATCTTCCTAAAAATAAATTTGTCCAAGTCCAATCCTTCACACAAGTGGTTTTAGACCCTAATTTCAACAGTTTACGCCTCAGTATATAGTACTGTAGTATAAGGGAAACATGTTAGTATTGCCCACACATTCACTTGAGATACATCATTGTGGTAATAACCTAGCTGATTCTGGTTATTGGCACAAATGTAGTTTACATGCAATTCACCAGACTCTTCCTTTCCTTGCTTGTAGTATGGCTTGCCAGACTACAAAGTCATAGGATTCTGCTAGTTTTACTCTGGCTAAGTCATAATGACTCTCTACGTGCATGTCAAGCTAGAACTATTGCAGACAAAAATTTAATTGGATGGTCACAAGTTAAACATATGCTTATGCTCTAACCAACACCAAAACATGATTGTATGTGTGTTGCACAACAATCACATTCTGGGTAAGTTAAGTTTGTGTGTAATGTGAATATCATTAAAGCAAAGGTAGGTGTGTACATATACCTGCTTATAGGACCCAGCATATTATGCTCCAACTTTTTGTTATTATGCTATGCTCCAGTGCTCACAAAAGCATTGAATTATGCTCTCGAATACTACCAATTATGCTCATCAGTATGTTCACTATAATTATGTGACCTGTCAAGGGAAAACCTGCCGGTTAGGAAATTATTGTTTTTGGAGTAAAATGCGGTTTTAGTTTAATTCGCGTTTTTGCGCGAATATTTTTTTCTTACACGGATGCGCTGCGCTACATTCTCAGCATGCTCCATGCAAAATTTGAGAGGTGGAGCTGCTTCTGTTGCAGAGATATAGCCTGTAGTTTCAGCCTCGTTCATTTTTACTTAGTTGCTAACACGGAGAACAGTTGCTATGCTGTGCAACAAACCGTAGCGAATATTTATGAGCAAGGCAGCTGCCTCTAAAAATGATTTATTATTCCGCGATGTTCTCTCTAACTTATAAGCTGACTAATCTCAAAATTTTGCTACAGCACATAGACAGAAAGGTAAGCTAAAGCTTTGTACATGCTTGTCTAAGCCAAGCGCTTTCATTCAGTAGCGGATTTCTACTCGTAGGTAATGTCTCTCCCTGTACGGCGATCGCGTACAGGTTATTTTGAGGCTTATCTTAGTTTTTAGAACTTACAGTACCTAGAATCTATCTTTCTACTAGCAAGCGCTTACCTCCTTCAGTCCATTAGCTGTCTTCTGGGTCTTCTTTCCTAGCTACTCGCTTCTCACTAAATGATTTTTAGTCCCCCCTGGCTGGCTGTGGTAATTTCAGCATGTACTGTACATGATCTAATTATGATACGGAGAGTATACGGACTAGCCTCGTTCTCAGGCTCCCTGCCTACCTTACACGTAAGGAAGGCGGGGAGCCTGGGAACGAGGCTATATACGGACCGCCCATAGTTTACCTAGTAACAACTTTACAAACGTTTTTCTAGGAAGCCACGANTATAGTAGGAATGGGCCGGCTGTCCCATAGACACAATACAAAATGTTAGTCACCATAAAAATCTAGTCAAACAAAATCAAACTTTCAAAGTTGCTCAGATGCTCTCACTAACAGATTACCAACTGCTTGCAAGTCTTGAAACTCGCAAAAAGTTTCCTCAGCACTCGTAGAGAGTGCTAGGGGGAAGCCACCATAGTGCCATTTTTGTTCTTCTAACTTACTTACGTACGTACGTACTTCCTAACTGACTTACTTGAAAAGCATTTCCAGAGAACCAGAATGTGTTGAGCCAACTTTGACAGCACAAAGTAAGTTCTTTTTATATATAGGTACTACATTCCTTGATACTCGTTTTCATCATAAATAAGCCTAAACAAAAACTAGAAAGCTTTGAAACTGAGAGTATAAATTCATGTACTTCAATGTAGCCATCTTCTTGTAGAGTTCAAAGGTCATTATCCACGTGGCATTATTATGCACATGCGCATTAGCCTCTTGCACTTAATGTAGTGCTGCTACTCAAACTTTTTGTAAAGACTTATAACCAGTCTCTAATATTTCCACACTGTAGTGTTGAAAAAAGTGAATAAACAAGTAGTAAAAATTTCAAAAAAATAAGTAGTGTAGGAATGGGCAGTGCGGTAAAAAGTATTGGAACAAGGCATGTCTCAATTTCGGCACATGACTACTTCATTTTTTATACCCAACTCTTGGCTAACAGTCCAGTTTAAGTTACCTGTCTGTTATAGTTTGCTCCACTGCTTAGCCTACTGATTAGTAGGAATTTGAACCAATACAATAATAAGCTACCGCACTATTGTACAGATCGTTGTATTTACGACACTTATAGCAGGATCCTAAGGAAGGATCAACTGACAAGAATAAAAATGAAGTAGTCATGTGCCGAAATTGAGACATGCCTTATTCCAATACTTTTTACCGCACTGCCCATTCCTACACTACTTATTTTTTTGAAATTTTTACTACTTGTAGTTAATCATGAGTGTATCCTAAATTGTGCTCAGACTCTGCACATGATATATGTAGGCTATGATTTGTTTAAATGTAGTATATTATGGGAAAGGGAATAATGTGATGGGGGGCTTGGGATAGTACCGGGGGTAACCGAGCAAAAGGAAGAAAGGGCTGGCTAAACTAGAGCAAATCATGTAGCCTAATTTGCTAAAATCAGTTGTGCTGGAACTGTAACCATACACTTTGTAGCTTACATGAAGACTTAATTTGTCAATTGATCCATTCTCAATAGTACTGGGTACATAGGAATGGGGCAAATGGCACAGATGGCCCATTAGAGTAATACAAATACTCATGTCAGTGGCGTAGCCAGTGTGGTACTAAAGGGATACTTGCATCCCCTTTTTTCTCTCACAAATTTGCTTAATATAATGCACTATTTTTGTGTTCTTACTTTAGCAACACTGTTTAGTAGTCATCTTTGGCCAGAGTTCAATCCAGAACAACTATTAAAATTTTTCTCTTTGCTGCTACAAGGCTTTAGAGCTAGAGCGTTTGATCCAGCAAGCGTGTGCTATGGTTCAATTAATGAATTGCAAGTCTTAGAGCTAAAATTACCTAATTAAGTTGATGTGGTTTCCAGTAACACAAATTTTCAATGGCGCTTTGCCTGCTGCATTTTTTTGCTCCTATACTTTTCTGAAATCCTGTCTACGCCCCAGCAAGCTAATATCTTTGAAAAAATGGGCGCTTAGCACTATAAGGCTTCTAAAGGTACTTTTTTGCTCATTCTTTTTAACAAGCTTAAAATCATAGCCTAAAAACTTCTTTCTTGTTCTTCTTCTTCTTCTTCTTCTTCTTCTTCTTCTTCTTCTTCTTCTTCTTCTTCAGAATCTTCTTCTTCTTCTTCTTCTTCTTCGTCTTCTTCTTCTATACTATTGGCAAGACTTTGGCATTGATTTTGTATGACTCTGATTCAGTTGCTAGATACAAGACAAAAAGTGATTTCTTCGTATGGTGGCCATTAAATTTCTATAGTCATGAATTACTGTACAACTGGAAACTTTTGTGAGGATCATCAAAGTTTATTTTGGTGAGAATTGGCGAATTTCTCCAAGTTGCCAAACTTAAATCCACCAAAAATTTATTGCCCAAATATGAATATTCAAATACCTGCTAGTGCAATCCCAATAGAATTAAGGGTTTAGAACGATATCTATGTTTTCTCTACAGTCCTTCATGAAATATGCTTGAAATTTGTTAAGTAGGCGCAGAAGCTCTTATAGGCTATAAAGCAATTACATCACTTTTGAAAACTTGGTTGCCTAGCTAAAAAAATATAATGCTTAAGGTTACGGGGTACAGTTAGCTCATGAATATGCTAATCAGTAAAAGCTAGTTATTTTAGATGCGGAAGTATAGAGAGATAATTTTTGCGTCAATTTTTGCAAAGCTGGCTACAAATCAAACCGGATATGGGCGGTCATCTTACCATTCTGTCAACAGAGAAGGGCCAGACTAGTCTCGCGTAGCCAGACCCCTTTCGCTCCGCTCCGCGGGAAAGGGGTCTGGTGTATCTCGCATCAAAAAGTTGTGCAGAGGNCACAGCTCAATAATCATCAAAACATGGGGAGACAGTTCCTGCTGTGGTATGAACAAAACAAGAAATTAGAGATAGTGACAATCATAAGTAGTAAGAGGCACAACTAACCTTTTGTAAACAGCTTGAAAGAGTGCTCTGCAAAGTAAGAGGTGTGATACTGAAAGCTTTTAAAAATGGTAAAACTAACTAATTTTGTGTGGCCCCTACAGCTAAAGAAAGGTATTGTTGAATATCTTATGGTAAAATTCATGCAAAAGAGACTTTAAACACCTTATAGACAGAGTCTGAAGATGTATAAATAGCGCGGGGAACCGAGTGCACTATTTTAGTGAAAATGGCTAAAACCGGCCCAAAAATCTGCCATTAGTACATGTACAAATCAAGCTTACTTATCCTACAAATTCAAGATAGATAGCTAAAATGAGGGTGATCACTGTACAAATAAGTTGCTTTACCTTGAAAGCTAGTTAAATGTCGCTGTAGTCCCCTCAATAGCTTGTAATGTCGACTTGTTTCAGAAGCTTTTCAGGCGGCCATCTTAAAATTTCCCCATACAAATTTCCCTATCTAAAATGCCACTTTCGGGTGCATTTTTCATTTCCGGGTGTGACTGAAAATTGTAGGTCGTCCTGTAGACTGATGGGAAATTGTAGGTCGTCGTGCAGACTGATGGGTTGTGGCTGTGAAGGGACGGTCCCAGGTACTTCCCCTACTCTGCATCAGCTAGACAGTTTGCTATAAACACTGGCTCGCCTGGTTTCCGATATAGATATCATAATCTGACAATCGCAGTTTCAGTACGGTAGTACTCTATAGATCTAGTTGGGAAAACACTGGGGAGAGTACATGGTGGGTACCGTAGACAACATGACGGTTGCACTGTGGCCTTTGCTGAATCATTGTCGTGGAGCGCGCGCCGCGCGCTGCAGTTGGGAAATTTTTTTGCTGCGGATCGACAGCGTATTTATATATAAGTAGCCTTGAAGAGGCATCACCAAATAGATCACGGATCAGTGCAAGTTCCTATAAACCAACACGACTGTATAGATACCTGAGTCTTGACAGCATACAACTGTAGCCTCGCCGCTAACTTGGACAGAACTTCAACTTATCGGAGTCAACCTTGTGACCTACTGAAACAATCAGTGTCTTTTCAAATCACGGTATGCAGCATTATAGAATGTTGCAACAATATTATGTTGTAACAATGATTCAATGATGCATTGACAATAATAGACTACATAACCTATACAACAATGCTGCTCCATGCATGTGTATGGTGGTTTGATTATGTAATCCTTTGATGTGGTCATTCAACATGCTGCTTGTCAATAAGTTTTGATACCTTACACAAAGTAACATGTTGCAGGCAACAATGTTGCTTCGTATATATAAAAATGCCCGGCATGGATTTTAGCCTCTAACCCTCCGTGTGTGAAACCTAGCTGAGTAGCCTGTTTTCATGTGTGTGTATGTGTTTACGTACTCTTAATCTAAAGAACAGCAAGTCTATTGTAACTCTAAAAATTATGGGTATAAGTATAAAGCATGGGTGTTTTTCTTTAAATACGTAGATTTTTCAGAAGCTAAAAAGCTTAGTAATTCCTGCTGATGAGCTATATGCCAGGAATTTCAGTTCTCAATAATAAGGAGCGCTCAAACTAGAGTTGCCCGAGCATGCATAGACTAGCTAGCTGCACCTAGCTAGTACAACATGGAATATCTNAGAAAATGAAGTAGTCATGTGCCGAAATTCAGAGACTTACCTTGTTTCATTGCTTTTTACCGCACTGCCCATTCCTACACTTCTAATTTTTATAAAATTTTTACTATACTTGTATAATTATAAACATTATATCCAAGCTTGTTCAGGCTTATAATGATTCTATAATAATTATTATCTTACGTTCTTTTCTGTGCCAATATTAATCTTCTTGGGTGTACACTTCATATTTTCCACTCGTGCCTGCATGTGGGGTGCGCATGCTCGGTGCATATAATTATGTGCATCTTGGTACAGTATAGTATTATATATAGGTCGTTCTGAGAACGACTTTGCTGTTGTAGGACGCGCTCTGTTAGGAGGTCGTTCTGAGAACGGCTTTGCTGTTGTAGGACGTGCTCTCTGTTAGGAGGTCATTCTGAGAATGGCTTTATTGCTGGAGGACGTGCTCTCTTTTAGGAGGTCGTTCTGAAAACGACTTTATTGCTGTACAACGCGCTCTAGGTTAAAAGGTCGTACTGAGGACGGCTTCCGGGGACGTCATAATTTTTGTAG
The DNA here is from genome assembly GCA_964030475.1 of Tethya wilhelma. Lineage (NCBI taxonomy): Eukaryota > Metazoa > Porifera > Demospongiae > Tethyida > Tethyidae > Tethya > Tethya wilhelma. The sequence goes on along the minus strand of CAXIPT010000002.1, from coordinate 8,281,135 downwards.
GGGGTTTTGTTATGTTTGGCTTGCCATATCATAGACCCAATACAAAATATGTATCACCATAAAAATCTAGCAAAACAATGTTAAGCCCTCAAAATTGCTCAAAGGCTCTTCCCAACAGATTACCAACTGCATGCAAGGCTTGAAACTCACAAAAATTTCACTGGGCACTCGTAGAGAGCGTTAGTGGGAAGCCACAATACTGCCATTTTTGTTCTTCTAACGTACTTACGTACTTACGTACTAACTGACTTACTTGAACACGGTTTCCAGAGAACCAGAAAGTACTGAGCCAACTTTGACAGTACAAGGTAAGTCCTTTTCAAGGGAACTACGTTCCTTGATACTCGTTTTCATCACAAATATGCCTAAACAAAAACTAGAAAGCTTTGAAACTTAGCGTATAAATTCGTGTACTTCAACGTAGTAATCTCCTCGTAAGTAGATTTCAAAGGTCATTATATCTATCCAGTGCACGTGGTATTTAATGCGCATGCGCATTAATTACTTAAGCATTATAATACATGTAGCTGCTACTCAAGCTTTTTGTAGGGACTAACCAGTCTCTAACAGTCTTCACACTGTAGTGTTGAAAAAAGTGAATGAACAAGTAGTAAAAATTTCAAAAAATAAGGACTGTAGGAATGGGCAGTGGTGTAAAAAGTATTGGAACAATGTATGTCTCAATTTCGGGCACATGACTACTTCATTTTTTTGTGTTCTAGTCATGGCCAGTATAATCTAATCCTTCCTGCTACACTTTATTCCACTATTAAATTTAGCCAAGTGATAAGATTGGCAAGATTATGAACCATTAGTATTGTGATACTGTTGCATGGTGATAATATATTCGTCTACGGATGATTCACAACATTCCACGACAATAAATTGAGGGATCAAAAATGAAAATGAAGTAGTCATGTGCCCGAAATTGAGACATACCTTGTTCCAATACTTTTTACACCACTGCCCATTCCTACAGTCCTTATTTTTTTGAAATTTTTACTACTTGTAATTATAGTGTGCATGAATGGTACACTGTATCTGAATAGCTTAGCTAGTAAGTATATATAGTAACTAACAGCTGTACATGGAGCTACATTACTCATTGCTCAAGTAAACCTGTGAAGTCTGGAAGTTTTTCTGATAAATTAAACATAAAATTAATTATTAATCCATCTACTTTTGTCACTGATCTGCAGTCACTCACCATTATAATTATTATGGTGTATTATGGATATTGATGCGTGTCACGTGTCTAGTAGGGATAGCTATAGGGGAAAGTCCCCACCCATTGCAGCCAGAATCTTGAAAGTTACCAATTACCGTATAAAAATCTCTCAATTTGAGCCTCAGAGGTGAGTCAGTGCTAGTCAGTTAACCTTGTAAAACTGCATGTAATACCATTGTCACTGATGATATATAGTAATCAGGCACAGGCACACACACAAACACACACACACACACACACACACGCACACGCACACACACACAGTGAATGTGATTCGGCTCACGATCTGTGTGCTGGGTGGGGAATAAAGCCAAACACAGTTCACTGGAAGAAAAGGGTAAGTTTATATCATGAGTGTATCCTAACTCTCCATTGTACTAAATAAATTAGACTCTCAGGCTATGATTTGTTTTAATGTAGTACATGGGAAAGGGAATAATGTGATGGGAGGCCTGGGATAGTATCGGGGGTAAAAGAGCAAAAGGAAGAAAGGGTCTGAACTGGAGCAAATCATGTAGCCTAATTTGCTAAAATCTAATCAATTGTGCTGGAACTGTAACCATACACTTTGTAGTTTACACGCGAAGACTTAGTGTGTCAATTGATCCATTCTCGTAACGATAGTATACTGCATGGGTGGGTACATAGGAACGGGCCAAATGGCATGGATGGCCCCATTAGAGTAATACAAATATTCATATGTCAGTGGACAGGTGTAGTCAGGGGGGTAATATAAAGGGGCACTTGCATCCCCTAGAATTATAAGAGTTTAGACCAATGTTTTCTCCCACAGTCCTTCGTGAAATATATGCTTGAAACTTGCTAGGTAGGTGCAGAGGCTTTAAGGCTATAAAGTAATTACATTGCTTTTGAAAGCTTGGTTGCCTGGCTAAAAAATAAAATACTTTGGTTGTGTTGCTCTACTGCTTAGCCTACTGCATGATTAGCCTACTGATTAGTAGCCAATGCAATAGAAGCTAATGAACTATTGTACGTATCATTGCATTTATGACACTTAAGATCCTTATGAGGGATCAAAAATAAAAATGAAGTAGTCATGTGCCGAAATTGAGACAAACCTTGTTCCATGCAATACTTTTTAACCCACTGCCATTTCTAAACTGTTTATTTTTTTGAATTTTACTATTTGTCTTTATTAAGATTATCATTTCAGTATGTGGTCACTGTATAGTATAAGCTAGCCATGCATGCATTATTAATTATTTTAGAGAGCAAGAATGAGGAAATATCTATAGAAGTCAAACCATACGTGACGATTGTNTTTTACTTACCCCGCCCAAAAAATTGAAAATTTTTTCATCTGTTATGCAATAATTGCATTCCATTTGCACAACTTTTTGATGCGAGATACACCAGACCCCTTTCCCGCGGAGCCATATAGGCGGAGCGAAAGGGGTCTGGCTACGCGAGACTAGGGCCAGACAGTGAGTTTTCTCGAAAAGAAGCAACTGAACCATCCAGGTCGCCGCAGTTTGCTGCCTGACACTGGCTGACAGCTGCCTATAAGGCGCTTCGGAGAGCGCTTTTTAGCTCCATGAAACTTTTCGTATTCGAAGTAGAAATAAAATCTCGATGTCAGGCCCTGCAAAACCAAGGTAGGTTTTCTGTGAATCAGCGTTCTGGATAGTGCAGCCATGCTGCTTGGAAAAAACTGACGCAGAAAATTTATTTTGGTCGTAGTTCACTGTAGCACTCGACAGAAAAGCTATGAAAACTAGATTTTCTACTTTCCAAGAACAAACTGACTACTACTGTGCTTCTGAATAGGAAGAGTTTTGATCATACAGTTCTGTTGATAGATTTTGGTAGATTTTTTTTGCTCATGAATTATTCACATGCATGATTTTGCACTTTGTACCCCGTAACCTTAAGTTGCATTGTAATATCATTGTGCATTAGCTCCTCCTGTATTTTTCTGCCGCATGAATTAGGCTTTGTCAATCAAAGCCAGCACACTAAGCTTTCAAAAGCAATGCTATTGAACCTATACATAGAAATTTAGTTTGAGTTTTGTGAAGTACTACATTGTTTACACCTTTTTTCAGGATGCAAGCTAGTGTACATTTGAATATTTATATTCATGCATTTAATATAAGTGATTTGGAGAAATTTGAAATGACAATACTTTTCTAATGGGACAAAATAGCTAACTTTCGACTGGTAAGGTGTAGGAAGCTGAAAAGGCCAATCAAGAGAACTGGGAGAAAGAGCACTTTTCAATGGTACTTGAAATTTTGAAATAGATAGAAAAAATAATTATTTGATTTTTCTAATAGCATTCTCAAACCAGATGGACCTTAGCTTTGCCTCCATGGAACCATAGAAATATCATCATACATACGGTAGTACGTATATACAGTAGAAATGGGTTGATTGTCCAATAGACTACGGTAGTACGTATAGTAGGAATGGGACAACTGTCCCATAGACACAATACAAATTTTGATCACTATAAAAATCTTGTCAAACAAAATTAAACCTTCAAAGTTGTTCAGAGTTTCTCACTGAGGGTCTAGCTTGATAGGCTATAATCAATTTTACCACAATGCAGTAGACTTTCAGACTATAATATTATATTATAATTTGAATTCAATGTGTATTCTGCATGACCAATACTGAGCTTTGTATACTATAGACTATTAATATTGTTGTTTAAATGTAGGATTATAGCGCCATTTTGACTAATTAAAATGAAATGTATGCATCAATAATCAGTATTTGTAACTTGCATTTTTGGCTAAATTTTCCAATCTAAAGTGTACTCCACTGATAGACATTTTTGAACCTTTCATTGTTTATTGTCTATAGCCTTAATGTTGAACATTATAATAGCATAATAACTCATGAATGTCTCTTGACAGATTTAAAGTTTCATACATTGCTAAAATGTAATTTAAAAATGGAGGTATTTGTTGAAAGTTTAAAGACAAAATACTGCGAGAGGCTTATCTTGAGTCCTGAGAATCAATATCCCCCTTGTCGTGGAGAGAAGCTTGTTAAACTAGAACTAGTGGAAGGAGAAAAGGCTCAAGGTTATGCCGCTAACTGGCAGAGAGGAAAAGAGGAAAAGGAAGAGGAAGAGGAAGAAAGTATCAAAAGACGTCCTATTGAGTGTGCCGATCTCTTTAAAACGGATAAAGCAATACCAATAAGGAGAGTATTAGTGGAGGGAGATGCTGGTATAGGGAAGACAACCTTGACAATCATTGTATCCTTAGATTGGGCAAATGGGAAATTGTTTGGCCAATTTTGTTTAGTCCTTCTTCTTCCACTTCGAGACAGTCGAGTAGCAAGTGTAGCTTCTCTCTCTGATCTCCTGAAGCTGTTCCATGGAAGCAGTAGAATCTGTTCCTCTGTGGCAGAATATTTGGAAGAGATAGAAGGTAAGGATGTTCTGATTGTTGCTGATGGTTGGGATGAGTTAAGTGATACAAACCGTCAACCAGGATCTTTCTTACACAACCTTCTCTTTGGAAATGTCCTTCCATTTGTGTCAGTACTACTGACATCAAGGCCGTCTGCCTCAAGTTGTTTTCACAAAAGTATGATTGTAAATCGATTTGTTGAGGTAGTAGGGTTTAGTGAGGAAAATATCACTGAATACATCCAATCAGAGTTTCAAGATGACCCTGATAAAGGAATGAGCCTCTTGCAGCAGTTAGAATCAAATCGTTTGATTGCCAGTATATGCAGTGTACCCCTAAACTGTGCGATCGTGTGCCACTTGCAGCATACATTAACCCATTCACTTCCACGTACCATGACAGAACTTTATACAATCATCATATTACAGGCCTTGTATCGTAACATCACCAAGTACCCACAGTATTCAGATATCCTAAGCCTCTCTAGCTTTGAGTCTTTGCCTAAAGAATTGCAGGCTTCTTGGTATCATCTTTGTGAATTTGCTTATCAATCTATTAAAAGAGATAAATTAGTCTTTTCTGAGGAAGAGCTATCAGTAGTGTTCCCTGGAGGACCAACACAGGATCTGTTCTTGTTCGGCCTGGTTCAGTCTGCATGCCCACTCCATTCTCTCTACTGAAGCTGGTTATGGTCTATCCTTTCACTTTATCCACTTGACTTTCCAAGAATACCTAGCTGCTCTTCATCTTGTAAGGCAGTCTCCTAACACTCAGCTTGCAGTTTGTCAGGAATATGGGAACTCCAGCCGTTTTGAGGTATTGTGGTGTTTTTTCTTTGGTATTGCCTGCAATGTGACTACTGCCACTAGTATAAACCTATATCAAAAGCATTCCTGGAAAGTTTTCTTTTTGAAAATCGAACTAATTCAGTTTATGCGGCATCACTGCGTATGTTATCGCACTGCTGTTTTGAAGCCCAGAGAAGTGACATCACGGCATTTGTAGTTCAATCATTCACTCACAAACTTTTACTTCAGATTCGTACTGCCCATGATAGTTCTGTTGCTATATACACATTGTCCAATCTACAATCTTACACATGCATAGAAATATCTGCTGAAGGCTTTAAACTTGGAGACAAAGGTGTGGATTCCCTGGTAAATGTACTTATCAGTAAGTCCAAACAGCTACAAATTGATGGTTTTAAGCTCAAAGGAAATAATTTGACAGATGAAAGTGTCAGTACTCTCTTCTCATTAGATTCTCAAGTGTACAGTTCCCTTACTAAGCTAGATCTCTGTGACAATCAAATTGGACAGAAAGGAGTTCAATGTATCATTAAGGCTGTTTCAGTCAACATTCCCACTTTAGTTGTCTTGAAGCTATCTCATAATCCTCTTGGAGCTAATGGTTTTCAAATACTAGAAGACGCAGTACTAAATGGAACACTGGTACATTTAAGTCATCTCCACTTAGCTGACACCCTTTCATCTGATCCTGAAATCAATGGTGTGGTGCTAACTACATTTTTGCAGGCTGTTTGTTTTGAATGCCCTAAGTTAATTTTACTTGATTTATCCGAAAATCATCTAAGTCTACCAGGAGCCCAAGCTATTTGTAATAATATATTGACTAATCAGCCTAGTGAAATCTTATTATGTGAGTCGAATGGATTCAAGGGATTGATGTTCACATTATGTCTCCATTTGCATGAGACGATGTTAGGTGATGATGGTATTGTGGCCCTAGTTCAAAGTCTTGGTGGATTAAGTTACTATTGTAATGAGCTTCGACTAAGTAGAAACAAGATAGGTCATCACGGAATATTAGTTCTGTCAAAAAGTATCATGGCAGGCAGTTTGAATATGACCAGACTAATTCTTGACGGTAATCCATTGGGGCTACAAGGAACCCTATTAATCTGTAGGATGCTCAGTAGCACACAGTGTTGTGTGGAAGCTTTATCAATGGTTAATTGTAATCTCACACTAGCTGAAACACATGGTCAACCTGATTCAGAAGTTCTCTCTCAAAGTGATTTAGCAAACTTGATTGAACAATTACCCATGAACAAGTCAGTTCACAATCTCAATGTCTCTGAAAACAATTTTTCTGGTGAAAGCTTCTGTGTTTTTAGCTCACTTGTCTCTTTGTGTTGTGGTCTAGTTCACCTCACTTCTAAAGATTGCTCTTTAACTTCAAATGATATTCAAACATTTGTTTCTCTTGGCCTAAGCCATCCGATTCTGTATTCTTGGGTTTTAGGAAACTTCAATATTTGCGATGAAACAATTGAGATTTTGGTGAACAGTATACCAACACTGCTACCAAATATTAAAAATATTGTTCTCAGTACAAATCATGGCAAGATAAACCTTTCGAGTGCAATCAGAATTAGAAAAAAGGTGAGTAATGAATATTGAGCCTATTAGAATAATTATTATAGTTTTTATCAATAATTATTTTAATTTTATTACACTCTAATTTCTAATTTTTATTTAAACAGTGGTCATTGCAGAGATGTCAGAGATCAAATAAACTAAGAGAAACTATCTTGTGTGGACTGAGTGAAAATGACAGAAAAGATTTTGATCATTTTATGAGCAGTGAGGTATAAGATATAGTGTATAATGAACTATTGGAGTTTTATAACCAACAGCTAGTGCATGAGTATATATTGATGTGCTTTTTTCTTTTAAATCAAGCTGTCTCTGAAAGAACAATTACATACGCATACACACTGCATAAACCAATGTACATACCGTGACTGCACATGTATGCACGTATACACACTTTATTCATACAGATACACTCTGATATATTATATTCAGCATCTGATTCAGCTAAGTTCTTGAAAAACCTCTTTGTATTGGTGTACATTGAATTCTTAAACTCTCTTTTGCCTCCATCCCCTCACAATCATCCAGCTATAACTCTCACTGTAACTAATGGGGATGAAGTGAGTTTTAAATCATAGTGTACATGCATGCATCTTGGTTATTATGCATGGTCATAATTATTACAAGTAGCAAAAATTTCAAAAAAATAAGTAGTGTATAGGAATGGGCAGTGCGGTAAAAAGTATTGGAACAAGGAATGTCTCAATTTCGGCACATGACTACTTCATTTTTATGCTTGATCCCTCATATGGATCCTCAGTATCATAAACGCAATGATAATAAATTATTATTATGTACATAGTATACCATAGCTTATTATTGCATTGGTTTAAATTCCTACTAATCAGTTAACTAAGCAGTGGAGTAAACTATAACAGACAGGTAACTTAAACTGGACTGCCAGCCAAGAGTTGGTTATAAAAATGAAGTAGTCATGTGCCGAAATTGAGACATTCCTTGTTCCAATACTTTTTACCGCACTGCCCATTCCTATACACTACTTATTTTTTTGAAATTTTTGCTACTTGTTCATTCACTTTTTTCAACACTATACAGTGTGGAGACTATCAGAGACTGGTTAGTCCCTACAAAAAGCTTGAGTAGCAGCTACATGCACTACATTACACTGGAGCAGGCTAATGCGCATGCGCATATTAGTAATGCCACGTGATAATGACCTTTGAACCTACCCACAAATGGCTACATTGAAGTACATGAATTTATACTCTCAGTTTCAAAGCTTTCTAGTTTTTGTTTAGGCTTATTTGTGATGAAAACGAGTATCAAGGAATGTACTACCTATGAAAAGGAGTTACTTTGTGCTATCAAAGTTGGCTCAACACATTCTGGTTCTCTGGANATAGCTGCTATCAGCCATTAATACACTAATGTGGCCATGCAGCTAGCAGTGAACAGCCATGCAGGCCATGATCTAGAATAATTATTGTTGATGATTATCAGCTGTTTCTCTCTAGTATATTATAGGAGCCTTCTTTGCCTTCTAGCTGTTACTCTTGCACAAAAACAGACTCTTGCTCACTAAACCAAAGATACTGAGCATCATGATACATATACATAGACGCGAGGGCCCTGTTGAGCTACTAAGTAACGATCTTTACCAGAACAAAATTGCATTCCAAAATGACGTGACGTCACGTTAGAACTAATTGCATTCCTAAAGCGTGACAGGACATACATATCATATTACAAGTAGCAAAAATTTCAAAAAAATAAACCGTGTAGGAATGGGCAGTGCTCTAAAAAGTATTGGAACAAGGCATGTCTCAATTTCGGGCACATGACTACTTCATTTTCATTTTCGATCCCTCAATTATTATCGTAAATGGTTCCACAATTATCTGTAGATGAATTTATCAGCAACAGTATCACATACTAATGGTTCAAATTTCTTGGCTAAATAGTGGAATGAAGTATAGCAGGCAGGATTAGATTATACTGGCGAAGACTTGAACACAAAAAAAATGAAGTAGTCATGTGCCCGAAATTGAGACATGCCTTGTTCCAATACTTTTTAGAGCACTGCCCATTCCTACACGGTTTATTTTTTTGAAATTTTTGCTACTTGTTCATTCACTTTTTTCAACACTACAGTGTGAAGACTGTTAGAGACTGGTTAGTCCCTACAAAAAGTTTGAGTAGCAGCTATATGCATTGTATGCTAGAGTAACTAATGCGCATGCGCGTTAAATGCCAAGTGGCTAGATAATGAGTGACCTTTGAACTCTACCTACAAGAAGATTGCTACGTTGAAGTACGTGAATTTATAATATTATGTTAAGTTTCAAAGCTTTCTAGTTTTTGTTTAGGCATATTTGTGATGAAAACGAGTATCAAGGAATGTAGTTCCCTTGAAAAGGGCTAACCTTGTACTGTCAAAGTTGGCTCCACACTTTCTGGTTCTCTGGAAACCGTGTTCAAGTAAGTCAGTCAGTACGTACGTAAGTACGTTAGGAGAACAAAAGTGGCACTGTTGTGGCTTCCCACTAGCGCTCTCTACGAGTGTCCAGTAAAGTTTCTGTGTGTTTCAGGCCTTGCATGCAGTTGGTAATCTGTTGGGGAGAGACTCTGAGCAAGTTTGAGGGCTTAACTTTGTTTTGCTAGATTTTTATGGTGATAAACATTTTGTATTGGGTCTATGAGACATGTGGCCCATTCCTACTATACGTACTACCGTACGTATGATTGGGGCGAGCCTGAGCGAGCCCCACATTTGTGAGTAGGTCGGCTCTTCTGTTTTTTTCGTCGTCGTCGTCGTCGTCGTACAGTCTACAATAAGACCCCCGGAAGTACATATATTTTCTTGGACATTGCCGTTTGTACAGGGCAATAGGGAGTGGCCCTACACGTGGGCAGCTGTAAACAAGCAGCTATTTCTACCAGCTCTAGCTCACACTCAAAACTGGACCAGCTAAAACCATTATGATATTTGAATAGAGTAGGTCAAGCGCTCTGGATTGATGCTAAAATTTAGCCCATAATAAGACAAAAAAGTTGCATACTAAAGCTGTTTTGATGGCTACCTCAGCGTGAAGGTGACTACTTTGAAAATGGTTCAAATTAGTACTGGGCATATATGAGACCCATACTGTTGCATTTATGACTATATACATCTAAAACTGTAAGTATTTGAATGCAACAAATCTACAGCTAAAGTATGAATGAAATCTAGCTTGCACAAAAACAGAAAAAAACGCTGTAAACAAGAAGCACTTACTTGGTCCAGGAAGGGTCCACAGAGCTCTAACTGGTATAGAAATGTAGCCCTATACTTGTTCTACAACATACTAAAGTTTTTATTGTAAGCGCTACAGTTGTAAAGAAAAGGCAGCCATCTTTGTTAGGGATATTTCAAGGCTTCACAAAAATTTAATGATATTCATTAACTTCACAAATGGTTCAAATCAGTACTCGATGTTTTTGAATCTGCAGCTTATATAATCCAGTTCCTGCATACTACAGCTACACTTATCTTGAACCTGGAATCCAAAAACCGTTGCACCTTGGAGATGTCAAACTTGGAAAATCAGAAAAAGTGTCAATCAGCTTATTAAAATTGCCTACTTGACGTCATCATTTGGCGGCGCTAGCAAATTGACCACGTGTACGTAACCACAATACCACGTGCAGTAGTTTGGCTGCATGAGATAACAATATTCATAGACCACAAAACATCATTGTGACATGCTTCCGCTATGAATACGTAGTTTACTACGCGCTTCCGTTTGTCCAAGAAATTAGGGGTCTTATTGTAGACTGCGTATGCTCGATAATCAAGGACTTTGACCTTCAGCTTAGCCTATGTGCACGTGATCATCACGTGGCAGCGCTGATTGATCGAGTACGAGTGTTGCCAGAGTGTTTGCTATGAGTGAAATGATCTACTGCTATATAGCTACTACTCAGCGTTTTGTAAGTTTTATTTATGCTCAACCTGTGGATATATGAATATGGTCATAGACATAGTAGAGACGTTTGCTTCATTCAGTGGAGCGCTATGAATATTGCCAAATTGAGCATCAGTTAGCCTCAGTTAGCCTAGCTATTAACTTTGAAAGTATTATGTTTAATGGCAAGATATGCCTGGCAGCCAGTTTACATGCAAATTAGTAGCAGCATAGACTCTACCACTGATAAATTAATCAGAAAACTCACACACTCTGAAGGTTGCATGATCCGTTTTATATGTACCACTGCATGGTTGCTCATGAAAACACACACTTACCAATCACCCCACGGGTTACAGGTCTGGAGTCATCATGTTACCATGAGAGGCTATGACGTAGGATCAACTCTATAGCACTTGCTCCGTCCATACCAATGTTGAACAAAGAAAAAGATACATATATCTCAGGCTATGCACCCCGTGCTTAAAAACAAACACTAAGCATTTAATATGGTGGGGGTGCGGGTTTAGATGTATAACTGTTGTGCAAACTGCAATGCTGTTGACAGATACCATGCATGCAGTACTATAGCCTAAGACACATGAAATACATACTGTATTATAAGTCATAATGTCGCTCAGGCTCGCCCCTATCAATGTCATGCATTTTCCTAGTAAGCAAAGTTTTGTGTGTCCGTCCGTGTGTCACGGGAGCTCACCGGAAGTGATGCGACCTCGAGCTAAAACGCTACTTATTCTCTAGACTGTGGAGAATGCAAGCTAAGAAAAGTATGCCTAGAGAGCTAGCTTAGACAGTACTAGCCTAGGATAGAATCACAGGCGCTACAAGTATGGCTGACTATTTTTGAAATCGCTAACAAGGCTTACCAGTGGCATCTGTATCGGCCAAAGAAGCGTGATAGAGCAGCCAATCTTTTACAAAAGTAGCGTAGCAAGGGGAGGCCTTTCGCTTCTAGGAGTCTGCTTCTCTGTCGCTGTACACGAAACACAGCTAGCCAGATAACGAGTTTCTTTGCCAGCTGATTGCAAAAATGGCGGAAGTCGGAAAAGGGTCGTCTGTGACGTCACGTAGTGAGCTAAATTAATTGCATTGCTGAGCTGTCCAAATTGCAAAGAGGAGCAATGCATACCTTTCACTGCCCTGTACAGATGCCTGTGCACTGCTTGCATGCATATAGCAGTAAACATCAGCATACTTCACACACAAACAAGGAGCGTGGCAAGCGAAGCGAGCCACACTCCTTGTATTATTATTATTATTGTGTAATATATCACGCCACCAAAAGGCGCAGAATGTACAAAATGATAATAAGTAATTATAAAGGAAAGATTAGTTACAGCACAAAGATATAACATAGTCCTCATCAACTTGGGCAGCATCAGGAAAGAGTCGGATGTGTCGAATATAGTGTTCCCAATGGAAATGTCTTGATCAGAGTAAGATTTGTAGTATCGAGAATGAAAATAAGAGTTGAATCCAGCAAAAGAAAACACATTGGCACGACTGAAGAGAAAGATAAACCGAATGAAGTTGTTATGAGATAAGCAAGAACGTGACAGAAAAGAGAGGGTGCGATGAATAATTTGATTAAACAAACTGGGTAGTTGAGCCGTACAGTGCATGCAAGATCCTTGTATGGCAGTGAGATGGAAGGGACCAGATTTTCCTCAGCGCATTGTTAAAACATACTTCCAAAGAAGACAACTGAGAACTGTCAAGACGCCAGAGACAGGAACCATAAAGAGACAGACAGTATGATTGCAGCAACTTGGTTTTAACGACAGGGTCACAACAGGAGAAAGTTAGAAGAATAGAGTTTGCCTTGCGGGAAAAATCTCTAGTAATAGCATTAATGTCATGAGAGTCCGAGAGGGCAGAGTTGAGAACATGGCCCAGATGCGTAACTGTGTCCTGAAAAGCAAGTTGGTTACCAGAGAAATTTACTAAAGCAAACTGTGAATTAGAGACTGACAGTATACATACAATCATGCCTCGATATCCTTCCTCATTGCCTCATTATAATGCATGCAATAAAAATCAAGTTGTTATCACAGTGTATATACGCCAAGGGTTGTGCACCATGATATGGTGCCTTTCATTGACCAAGCATGAGGTTTGTATGGAATATACAGTGCCTGATACCCGAGGGCGATAGCCCGAGGGTGAATGCACTGTATATTCCATACAAACCGAATGTTTGGTCAATAAGTGTTTTCTTGCCAAACAAGCCAAGCTATTGGTCAGATTTTGCAGTTACCATGGACTACTATATGCTGTTTTTTTCTATAATGGCAAAACTTCACCCTCAGAGGAGGCCAGGAACATCGAGATCTCTCAATAAAGACGAACAGAGGACCACTACATCTACGAAGAAAATTCTTCCAAGAACAGACAAGGAGGATGGGAACAAATGCGACTAAAACACAAGTGTGTTCCGATTTATCGCACCCCAGAGGCAGGAGACAGATGTCACTTTAAATTACTGGACTTCTACATCAGTAAACTCCCAGCAGCAGCCAGAGAAAAGGATTTCTTTAATGCTCGCCCACTGTCCACTGTTCCATCAAATCCAAACAAGCCATGGTTTTGTTCAGCACTGATTGGAAAGAATTATCTTCAATCTATGATAAAAGACATGTGTGCTGAAGCAGGAATAGCAGGACACAAGACGAATCACAGCCTCCGTGCTTCTGGTACCACAGAACTGTTTGAAGCTGCTGTCCCAGAGAAAATTATCAAAGAAAGAACAGGACATCGCTCTCTGGAAGCACTCAGAATATATGAACGCACCAGTGCACAACAAGATAAAGCAGTTTCACTCATACTTTGAATTCATCTTCACAAAAAACAACATTTGAGCAAGCTATTACTTCTACAGAAACAAATTACCCTGAAACTCAATCATCATCGTCATCATCATCATCATCATCATGTCGGGATCCTCTCATCCAAGTACTGGTAATGTATTTGAACACAGTAAAAACAAATGTGTCGTTTTAACACGCAATCGCGTGTCATTCCATTGTCCTTTCAAACAGCACACCTTACACACGTGTCAAATGTGTTGTGTGCTAAAATAACATATGTGCTGCAGCAAAATTGTGTTAAAACAACATAGGTGCTATCTCATTTAATGTGTCAAATAAAAGTTTTTTTTATCACCAAAAAATTTATATGCTTTCAAAAGAGACAAATTGTGTACATATTAAGTACAAAACAAATGTGACCCAACAAAACATTGTGAGTAGCTATCTAGCTAGCAATTACAGTCAATTATTAGCAAAGCAGTCAGTGGTTACAACTTAAACAAAACCTGCATTGTACTGAATGCAAGTACATGTACATAGAACTACAGTAAAACTTGTTCAACAGCTATAGTACAAAACTAACTCAGCCTCGGTACAACCTGGTGGGCGAGGGGGCATGGGAGATACTTTTTGTACTCAATCCTGATGGTCAGCATGACTTGACTGTATAGTTAGCCTATACAATGTCATGTGTGTATATAGAGAGATACTATTGTCATTGATGAAAGTTTGAAAATAAAGTAGATAGAAGGCATCCCAATTAATGCACACTGATACACACAACTCACAACTGATACTGCACACACAACATGATGAAATAGTATCAAAAACATAAAACTATATTGCTAGCTATCACATACCTGCACAGTACTGAGGTGTCATGATGTACTACTGAGTCACACGGTGGCAGCATAGCTTAATTGGGACTGAGCTTGGTTGTCAAGACTCAAACACAGCGGCCACAGGGAGTGTTGTTTAATATGACCTTAACAAGTGACAGATATGGTAGTCAAGTAAATTAACTAGAGTTTAATACTGCTTTGACAAGTTATTACTCTTACCTAAAGATTTCATAGCCTCTGTCACTCAGGGCTTCTTTTCAGTCTTCAAAGAAAGTCTCTTGTAGACTCTGATGATCTTTTGCATCATTGTATATAGATAACTCTATCTTTAGACTGCTCTTTCCACCTCTTTGATTCTTTGCCAACTGTGAAAGTGTCAAATCAAGTCACAGGCACATTATTAGAGCTGTTTTCAAACAAGCTAAACTTTTCTCACCTCAAATCCTCAAGCTTGTCTTTTTGACTATGTCTTTTTTGAAAACCTAGTCCTTTGCAGCGTTCTTTTTGGAGTTCTGTCCAGTATTTCACTCTCTCCACTTTCTGACACTTTTCTAAGAACAAGTTTTCAATTTTTGCTACTGAGCATGCTCAGTAATGACGTAATTCTTAATGATGTAATCACTTGCAAATTCTGTAGGTTAGCACTCTAATCATAGATGTCAGAACACTATACACACTAAGCTCAACATATACTCACATTAATATTGATTTAGTATACAAACAGTGAGTGTACCAAGTGACCAATAGAGTGACATGTAAGCATATGTATGGCACTATATGTATGCACATAGCTGATGTTGAATTCAGTCACATATGAATTTGGTTCACATGGAGTACCTTTTTCGGCCATGTGACCACATGGTTTAGAATTGTAAGCTACAATTGCATCAGTGTGTTTGTCTACATGTTTATAATAAGGTGAGTGTGTTTGTTGAGCCTGTCCCCTCAGTTTTAGTGTCTTCGTCATGTGACATAGGAGTGTATAGCTAGTATATTGAATTCGGTTTACATGGAGTACCTTTTNTACACAGTAAAAACAAATGTGTCGTTTTAACACGCAATCGCGTGTCATTCCATTGTCCTTTCAAACAGCACACCTTACACACGTGTCAAATGTGTTGTGTGCTAAAATAACATATGTGCTGCAGCAAAATTGTGTTAAAACAACATAGGTGCTATCTCATTTAATGTGTCAAATAAAAGTTTTTTTTATCACCAAAAAATTTATATGCTTTCAAAAGAGACAAATTGTGTACATATTAAGTACAAAACAAATGTGACCCAACAAAACATTGTGAGTAGCTATCTAGCTAGCAATTACAGTCAATTATTAGCAAAGCAGTCAGTGGTTACAACTTAAACAAAACCTGCATTGTACTGAATGCAAGTACATGTACATAGAACTACAGTAAAACTTGTTCAACAGCTATAGTACAAAACTAACTCAGCCTCGGTACAACCTGGTGGGCGAGGGGGCATGGGAGATACTTTTTGTACTCAATCCTGATGGTCAGCATGACTTGACTGTATAGTTAGCCTATACAATGTCATGTGTGTATATAGAGAGATACTATTGTCATTGATGAAAGTTTGAAAATAAAGTAGATAGAAGGCATCCCAATTAATGCACACTGATACACACAACTCACAACTGATACTGCACACACAACATGATGAAATAGTATCAAAAACATAAAACTATATTGCTAGCTATCACATACCTGCACAGTACTGAGGTGTCATGATGTACTACTGAGTCACACGGTGGCAGCATAGCTTAATTGGGACTGAGCTTGGTTGTCAAGACTCAAACACAGCGGCCACAGGGAGTGTTGTTTAATATGACCTTAACAAGTGACAGATATGGTAGTCAAGTAAATTAACTAGAGTTTAATACTGCTTTGACAAGTTATTACTCTTACCTAAAGATTTCATAGCCTCTGTCACTCAGGGCTTCTTTTCAGTCTTCAAAGAAAGTCTCTTGTAGACTCTGATGATCTTTTGCATCATTGTATATAGATAACTCTATCTTTAGACTGCTCTTTCCACCTCTTTGATTCTTTGCCAACTGTGAAAGTGTCAAATCAAGTCACAGGCACATTATTAGAGCTGTTTTCAAACAAGCTAAACTTTTCTCACCTCAAATCCTCAAGCTTGTCTTTTTGACTATGTCTTTTTTGAAAACCTAGTCCTTTGCAGCGTTCTTTTTGGAGTTCTGTCCAGTATTTCACTCTCTCCACTTTCTGACACTTTTCTAAGAACAAGTTTTCAATTTTTGCTACTGAGCATGCTCAGTAATGACGTAATTCTTAATGATGTAATCACTTGCAAATTCTGTAGGTTAGCACTCTAATCATAGATGTCAGAACACTATACACACTAAGCTCAACATATACTCACATTAATATTGATTTAGTATACAAACAGTGAGTGTACCAAGTGACCAATAGAGTGACATGTAAGCATATGTATGGCACTATATGTATGCACATAGCTGATGTTGAATTCAGTCACATATGAATTCGGTTTACATGGAGTATCTTTTTCGGCCATGTGACCACATGGTTTGGAGTTGTTGGCTGAAATTACATCAGTGTGTTTGTTTACATGTTTATAATAAGATGAGTGTGTTTGTTGAACCTGTTCTTTCAGTTTTAGTGTCTTCGTCATGTGACATAGGAGTGTATAGCTAGTATATTGAATTCGGTTCACATGGAATACCTTTTTCGGCCATGTGACCACATATGGTTTGGAGTTGTTGGCTGAAATTACATCAGTGTGTTTGTCTACATGTTTATAATAAGATGAGTGTGTTTGTTGAGCCTGTCCCCTCAGTTGTAGTGTCTTCGTCATGTGACATAGGAGTGTATAGCTAGTATATTGAATTTGGTTCACATGGAGTACCTTTTTCGGCCATGTGACCACATGGTTTAGAATTGTAAGCTACAATTGCATCAGTGTGTTTGTCTACATGTTTATAATAAGATGAGTGTGTTTGTTGAACCTGTTCTCTCAGTTTTAGTGTCTTCGTCATGTGACATAGGAGTGTATAGCTAGTATATTGAATTCGGTTCACATGGAATACCTTTTTCGGCCATGTGACCACATGGTTTGGAGTTGTTGGCTGAAATTACATCAGTGTGTTTGTCTACATGTTTATAATAAGATGAATGTGTTTGTTGAACCTGTCCCCTCAGTTTTATAGTGCCTGCATGAATTCATTAGGTCGGACATAGGAGTATATACATATAGCTGATACTAGCATGTATGGCACTTAATGAATGAAGCAACCTTACAAATACATGTTAAAGTACATGAAAATGCTTGTAGAATTACAATTAAGCTATTGAGTGGGTAAATTTGAGCTAAGTTGCCTTATAATTATTATGTAGCTGGTTGCAGCTTATGCTATAGGTTTCCATAAGACGTACCTCTTGGCTCTAATGTGCGAGTCCCTTGGTATGCTAGTTACTTCTATGACATTTGTATTTCAATCATTAGCTACTTGTACCACCTAATGAAATATGAGTACTCAAAACTACACATTGATCATGTGTTGAATTGACACACAAATAGTTAGCATGTGTGTCATTTGGTTGCACGTGTGTTAAAACAACACACTTTTTGAGTTTAAAACACCATTTTGGTGAAAATAACACACTTTAGCACTTTTGACACATGTGTAACACACTACACATGTGTTGAATTGACACACCTGTTTTTACTGTGAACATTGCAGTGTACAGATATTCCAGGCTCCAGTGACATACGTACAGCCACCTCAGCAAACAGCCTATTTTTAACCTCAATGTAATCAGTCATTGTCATAAAATATATAATATGCCATCATTTAACAACAATACAGATATTTATATGTTTTTCAGTTCATTTAATGATTTTTAAACAGCAAAAGTAATCACAATTCTCTTGTTAATTATCATTATTGCCATTATTATCTGTGAAACTCACATTTTACATGCAAGTTGTAGTCACATGTGCAAGACAAAACTATTACATATAACTGGTAACTTTTTGCACACTACTTGCTTGAGGGTCTGTATAACACAATTTTTCTAACCACAGGGATCTGTATATGCCCTCCTATCAAAATGTACACAGTAGCAGGGACTGTATAGCATTTATAGACCACTGTAAAACTTAACAACCACTTGACAACGGGCAACAGACATACAAATCCCTCGTTCGACACGTACACTTATGCAGTAAATTAATATATTTTTGAGACTTTCTAGTAGAAAACAACTAGTAGCTAGAAATGACTATAAGGCTGCTTTACTCATGATCAGTAGATACAACCTGGCATACTCATCACTGACTAAATTCTTCGAATTATGATAAAACTTTGAAACACATGTACACACCCTGACAACTGAGTTTCTTCCATCATGCACTGTGCCTCTAAGAACTGAAAGACACCTCTTTGTGGCTGAGTGAAAAACTGATCATGAGAAAGCGCCAGAAAGATTTTTCCACCGTATAAGTTGCAATCAACAGCAAAGGCCACTGGGCTCGGCAAATGGAACCCCTATAAGAGAGACTGGCAAAGAGATGGAAAGAAGATTGATCTATACTACTATAATGTATCGGAACAAAGTTATATCACTATTATACTGAATGCAATCTGGAAAAAGGGACGACTTCAATTAAGAAGTATGGCACAGCCCTTGGGCAGCCCGAAAGAGTTTTGGAAGGCAATAAAACAACTAAGTCTTACCAAATCACACCAATCATCAAGCCCTACCTTGAGGCACGAGGGAAAAACTGCTATCCGAGTCCAGTAAAGACAAGGCAGAAATGGACACTACTTTATTCTCAACTTAAGTGCTTTAATATAATACCTTCAAAATTGCTATACACCTCCTCTATATGGATGACACTACATCGTTACCATCCTGTATTGGCTCCTTGGAGCTGGATCCAGACAAGCTTGTTATCTGAACTTGGCTGTGAAGCCCCACTGATCATACATGTGCATGTAAAAATTAATGTTTGAATCTTGCAAATGTTTTATAACAGTTACTATGCCATGGATTAGCCATGCATGCATTCAATTAAGGACCTTAATAAGTGCTAATGACCGATATATATAGTAGAGAGATTGGTCGATAGTTCTGCAAATCTGGTCAAGTACCAACTGCATAAAGCTTTTCATCTGAGGATCCAATTCCTAAAGGAAATGAGGACGTGTACGTCATTTGCATAGACTGCTGATTGTTGTTACCACAGGGTAAATGCAGTGCTGATCTGTACGTGTGGCTGATATACCATCCGGTCCATTAATTTGCCTTGGTTACATCAAGGTTCACCAATAAATAATTTGTAGATTTTTTTTCTTCTGTGCAAAGCAGGAAGTCAACAGTTGGAGCATGCACTGTTGGCTGCCACAAATAATTGGCTTGACACTTTTGACAGACATGCATGGATGTCGGTGCTGTATTTTTTGATATTACTCAGTAATAAAGCATTTGACTTTGTTCCATATCAATCACCAAAATTATTATTATAATAAAAAGCTCCACCATTCTTGGCTAAACAAATACCAATTATTATAGTCGATATTATCGTACGTACCTAAACAGAGAGGAAGCAATAAGCGGTTGTAATGTATCCATGGAGTTTCATCACAGATCTAGAGCTATAGCATGCACATGCAGTTGGAGGTTCCACAGAGGTCAGTATTGGGCCCTTTGAATTAACAACATCAAAAATCAAATCATGTCATAATGTACATTAAAATTTACGCAAAATAACTTAAAGATAAAAATTACATTAGTGCCATATGGCATACTTAGTCTAATAATTACAAACTGCTAATAAAAAAATACATGTTTGTCAATCTTTAGCAGTACCTTGTTTCAATTTGATCTGCAATGAAATAAATTGTATTTTGATCCATTTCTACAAGAGCTGTGCACAATTTCTCCCAAGAAGTATCTCGATCACTGTGTAACCATAGAGCAATCATTTCAACTCTTTGAGAAGAATTTCCAAGGTGAAAAAAGTCTCTTCTAATTTCATCTAGCTTAATTTTCTTTAGTCCTAACTTTAGACCTAGCTGGTGCCAGTCCAGGAGGTCAGTCAGAGCCTCGGATACAAGTTGAACACTAATAGTAGATTTATCTGTAGACAGTGTATGAAGTGATGCAGCACAATGTCTATTATAATTATCTGATAGATACTCAGATACAGTACATACTTAGTTTTGTGGCAATCATGCATCCCTGAGTAAATATTTATATAGTCAATTTAAAGTTAGGAAGTGATACTTAAATTTACTTAAATTTACTTAATAATACAATACAAAATTTAAAGGGGCATGGCTTCAGCCGACATTCTTTAAGTCTAGCTCTACATAATACTGTGCATACGATGTGGCTACATAGTTATCATGAAAAAAAAGGGTATACTCAGGAAAAATAAGCTATAATTATTATTATTGTTGTTACACACCACGGAGAGGTGCAAGGGGGGACATAACAAAACACATAGGATTATGTAAATTATATAGTTACTTTAAAATCAAGTCTCGGAATTGAAATTCTCTAATAGAATTGCCATCTGGAGAAGTCAATCTCACAGAAGCTCTAGCAGTAGAGTAATAATACCAGCAGTCACCAGAGAGCTTAGATATGAATAAACATTCTTGCACAACACCAGGAATAATGACATCTTTAACTTTCACAGAAACTTTACGACCAGGAAAAATCACCTTCGACCATTGGTTCTTCATAGAGTCTCTGACTAGGTTGGCAGAGCTAGCATCTTCACACTTGACAAAGTCTTCATGATACTTTGTAGTACCAGCGATCTTGTCAGGTAACTTTAGAAACAATTGAGTGTGAGTAGAATCTGAGGTGTTTTCACTGATGACCTGAGAGATTGATTCCGCTGGTTTCTGCTGAGTACGTAAACAAAAAGCACCATGGCTTCTAGTACGGGAAGCAACTGGACTATCTGCAACTACAGTGGAATAGGATTCACCAATATCCTTAGACACAGTAAATTCACCAGCATCTGATTTCAGCTTGAGATCATACTGATCATCAGATACCTCAGGGTCATATGTATTCTCACTGATAGTAACAGCTGCTGGAGTTCCAGCAACAGGAGAAGTCAAATCACAGCTTTTAGACTCTTCTGCTGGAATTCCAACAACAGGAGAAGTCAAGCTTTTAGACTCCTTCTTCTTTTTGGAAATAAAGGCTTCCATTCTCGATTTATTTCTGCGTTTTCGACGAGACATTGCCGAGTGGGCTTTAATTGAAGATGCCCCGGAATGTTGGTCCATTTTCCAGAACAAACGCAAGCTGTAACCATTGTTGTGTTTGGCAAGGGTCCATACAGGTTTAACACAAGCTTCAACAATGGTATTCTTCAAAACTGCATACAGGTCTTCAGGAATTCCCAGACTGACATTAGCAGCTTGATTGACCACTTCCATTTTTTTTTTTTTGTTCTACATCTTGGTATGAATACCTTGGTATGTCTCTTCTCTACTTTTCTTCTGTTCCAATTCCCAACTAGATTCATCATCCTGATGACTCAATGGTTTGTGGCCCACATCACCTGATCTATTGAGAACTGACTGTATGAAAAGCATAATGAAAATTTTTAAAACTATAATTATAACTAGTTGTACACTGAGTGCAGTTAATTGCCTCGCGCACGACGTTTGAAGTAATTAGACCGAAAGAAATGGACTACCATGAATACCTGATCAGCTAACTCCATGTATTTTAAACTCTCACCTCTTGTACAGTTAGTAAGGTACCACAATCATGAATGATGTCTCTGCAGTCTATGCCGGCTCATAACACACATGATTCTACATATACAAGTAGCAAAAATTTCAAAAAAATAAGCAGTGTAGGAATGGGCAGTGCTGTAAAAAGTATTGGAACAAGGCATGTCTCAATTTCGGGCACATGACTACTTCATTTTCATTTTTGATC
>CAXIPT010000002.1:8230366-8258520 GCA_964030475.1 Tethya wilhelma | reverse complement strand
GCAAAAATTTCAAAAAAATAAGCAGTGTAGGAATGGGCAGTGCTGTAAAAAGTATTGGAACAAGGCATGTCTCAATTTCGGGCACATGACTACTTCATTTTCATTTTTAATCCCTCAATTATTGTCATAAATGGATCCAGAATTATCAGTTTATATCCACTGAGCAACAGTATCACATACTAATGGTTCAAATTTCTGCAAATCTTATCACTTGGCTAAATAGTGGAATGAAGTATAGCAGGCATGATTAGATTATATTGGCCAAGACTTGAAAAAATGAAGTAGTCATGTGCCCGAAATTGAGACATGCCTTGTTCCAATACTTTTTACAGCACTGCCCATTCCTACACTGCTTATTTTTTTGAAATTTTTGCTACTTGTTCATTCACTTTTTTCAACACTACAGTGTGAAGACTGTTAGAGACTGGTTAGTCTCTACAAAAAGCTTGAGTAGCAGCTACATGCATTGTAATGCTAGAGTAACTAATGCGCATGCGCATTCAATGCCACGTGGATAGATAATGAATGACCTTTGAACTTTACCTGCAGGAAGATTGCTACGTTGAAGTACATGAATTTATATGCTAAGTTTCAAAGCTTTCTAGTTTTTGTTTAGTCTCATTTGTGATTAAAACGAGTATCAAGGAACGCAGTTCCCTTGAAAAGGACTTACCTGGTGCTGTCAAAGTTGGCTCCACACTCTCTGGTTCTCTAGAAACCGTGTTCAAGTAAGTCAGTTAGTACGTACGTAAGTAAGTACGTTAGGAGAACAAAAATGGCACTGTTGTGGCTTCCCACTAGCGCTCTCTACGAGTTCCCAGGGAAGTTTCTGTGAGTTTCAGGCCATACATGCAGTTGGTAATCTGTTGGGGAGAGCCTTTGAGCAAGTTTGAGGGCTTATCTTTGTTTTGTTAGATTTTTATGGTGACTAACATTTTGTATTGGGTCTATGAGACATGTGGCCCATTCCTACTATACGTACTACCGTACGTATGATACGTAGCACGAGATCTCGAGCTGTGCGCGCGCACGTGTTTCGTATATTATGGTAAGGATCATCACGATCACGAGCATGCAGCTAGCTTGTTTCAAACCGGAACAATTTTTGCCAAATTGGCCCCGTTTTCATCCGGTGTTGATGACGTGTAATTGGATTTTACTTCCACAATTTTTGGCCCCTGCAAGATTACACTGCCTCGCGCTAAGGCGCTCGGCAATTATTTTTATTATTATTGCTTTACAACTGCTTCACATAATGAGGTGGTGTGTGGTGATACAGGTGATCTGATGGCATATGGTATACAGTTGAAGGACTTACAGTCGAACCTCCGAACAAGGGACACTTTCGGAGCATGGCTTTTGTCCTCTATTCGGAGGTTGTCCTCTGTTGGGAGGTTTTTTATTTTTCACCTAAAACACCTTTTATTTGACATTCTGACACATATTTAGCTATGCACACTATGCAGTGTACCATGGAAGATCTAGAGTACCAGGATTCCTAGGCAGAGTGGAAATAATCATGGAATTGACAATTTGTAGTCTGTGTTGATGAAGAGAGAGACAACTACAACCATCTCAAGGGTCTTGTTTTCCACCAAGACATCAAGAATTCCTGCCATTTAGAAGATCCAGAAGCTGACCGCTCGCACCTTCTCTGACATTACAAAATTATATGCGCATGCACGTGATGATAATGAAGGTGTGGTTTCCTATTTGTCCACTATTAGAAGCACTTTTCAATCATAATTGCTTGTTCGGGAGCAGCAGTTTGTCCGTTGTTCGGAATCGAGAAGTGTCCCTTGTTGGGAGGTTTTTTTTGTATTGAGTAATGGGGATTTCGTCCGGGAGCACAGCTACTGTCCGCTATAGAGAGGTTGTCCACTGTTGGGAGGGTCAGTTATCGGAGGTTCGACTGTACTACAATAATGTAGCAGCCTGACGAGACTTATTATACATGCATGGTCAGGTGTACCAAAACTAACCTTATTTTGTAGTTCAATTGAGTGTTGAACTTTGAGTTTGTCAACTTGTTCTTGTTGAAAATTGTAAGGGGCACCTACAATGTACAATCAACCATAAGTAATAGTTGTGACCTGCCAGCACTAGATTGATAGTGAGGAAAAGATGCATGGCTAAATGATTTTAATTACCTAACATTGGTAAATGATCAGGGTAGTAGTAACCTCCACTGGATGGAGTAATACACTTCACATCAACCTATAGGTTACAAGGTAATGTCAATTGGTCAATTAAAAGACAGATATCTATCATCATGTGCCTACCTTTCCTTGGTAGCCTAGTCTACAATCTGTTCTCCTTTTGGTCGCATCCCATAAAACTACTACTGGGGCAACACGAGTCTACATGATTATTAATTTTGTATACATAAATAGTAGTTATCAGACACCCCCCTCTAATGACGCAAAGGAGTCTACCAATGAAGAGAGCTCGCCTCACAAACATCTAAAAGAGGAGCTACACAAATCACCCCAGACAGTACCTGATGAGTTATGAATAACTGTTTTGTTTCTGTTGAGTGATTAGTAGACTCTAAATTGCTGACTATTCCTTTTCCTCCTTCACTACCTATAATATCATGCATATATAGTTGCAATTGAAGCTAATACCGTAAACGTGGAAATATTGGCGGTACATTTCTATAATTTGGCGAATTGGCGATCGTCTCAGAAATCGCCAAATTTAATGTACCGCCAATATTTCATCATACATATAATTCTGCGAGTGTTCATTCAATGCATGACCGCCAAATTTAAAACCGCCAATATTTTTGCTGGAGGCCGCCAGACCAAAATCGCAATTACCGCCATGCAATATTTCCACATTTACGGTACTATAAATGCTGTTTATAATATTTACAATGTTTTATAATAGCAAAATGGCAACATGGATACATGCATATAATGGTATTAGTTAAAGCTTTGAGATCTCGAGATCTATGTATCATGAGGATGCCATGGCATGGGCCGGTACAGGGCAATGTAGTATTACAGACGTATACGTACTGTCTTATAGTTTGGTTACTTAGATCTATGATTCTGCTGTCATGCATATTCAAGTTTAATGATACCATCATGGTCTCCATAGTTCCAGTCTGGCCCTCTCACCACCACTCCTCCTGGGAAGATCCCTTTGGCCTCCAGTCTCCTAGCACCAGCTCTGGGAGGCAATTGGACACTAATGGCATGTGACATATGATGGAAATCACACGATTAATTAATATGAAAATTTACTTGGTATACTCCAGGCATAACTACATCAGCATTGATCATTGAAATATTATTCAAGTGAACAACATACCTTATGAGTGTAACTCTTGAAGGATAGTCATATCGTACAAATTTGTGTTCCAGTGAATCTTTCAGTGCTACCATTCCTTGGTGGTAGCAGTGAGAACATAAGTCATAGTCCCAGCATTCACTGCACTTCCATCTCATCCCATGAATAGGGTATCTTTTGCATGAGTCACATCGCACTCCCCAAAAGACAATACCTAAGTAGATTAAAATTATTAAGAATCAAAATCATATTTACCTTAATATACATATATACAAAATTGTTGAGGAAGCTTCAATTCAACTAGACTCACCAGTAGGAGTACTGTCCAAAACTCTGAGGTCAAACTTGCCCTCCACCCCACACCGGTAGTGACCAGTGTTACCACAGTCCCACTGCACTAGAGCTGTTCTCCCTCCACCTGATGATGGCTCTGATATCTCCACCACTGTCCCCACATGACCCTCCCCTCCATCACTAGCTGAGAAGTTTGCTTACATAGGTCAGGGGTGGTAGAGTCATAGCCTGACTTGAAGAAATATTCTAAATCAGTGTGAATGTATACATGTAGGTCGACTATCACAGTACAATTGTCATATACTGCCAATTAAAAAAATAATGATTACTGCATAGTGGAAAAGTTTTATTGATTGTATAGTCAAACTTTTCGCGGATGTCTCTAGTCAAACATTAGTTTGTGGTTTAACTTTCATGAATGAGCAGTGCAAGCTCGAAACTTCCCCTTTATACAGCAGTCATATCCTATCATGCATACTTACTTATCTGGGATGGACCCATGCATGCATACTATATGTACGTTCGTCACTCACATGGATAAAAATGACTAGGCTCTATGTTACACTTCAAGTCGTTAGTAAAGAAGCCATGGATGGGGTCTCTTAGGCTAATCACTAATAGCTAGTTTTTACTTTTTAACTCACCTGGTCCCTATTAGTTACAGTGAGAGTTATGGTTGGAGGATGGCGTGGGAAAAAAGGAGAAAGAGAATTCAAGACTTCGAGACACACCATTACAAAGAGGATTTTCACCAACTTAGCTGAACCAGATGCCATCAGAGTCTGTATCTCAAACTGTTTCTATATGTAAGTTAAGTGTGCATGTGTGTACACATCCATTAATATAATTTAGCATGCTATGTACATAAATATAATGACTTGTGTGTTTGTAGTCTATTGAGCTACACCCATTTTTCACTACATTATGACTGGCACACTAAAAAAATTTCTCTGTGAAAGGGTTAAAGCAGTCTAGCTCGATAGATTAGTATGTCCTATTTACAGACTCTCCTTAAGTTTAATTTATTATTCACAGACATCAGAGAGGACATGCATATACCTTCACTGACCTGACAAGTGCATTTCAATTATGTGACCACAATAATCACAATCAGAATGGATAATGTGCATGCACCTGCTTGCTAATTCAGCAAGACCATTCATGTTGTACCTATATAGCTCCTAGCTCTGATTAGATCAGCGCTAGCATGCATGCAAACAGTTATTTTTTAACTTGATATGACAAGTGGCGTCAAGTGCATTGAACTACCCTATATACCTCAATTATTTGTTCAATCTCTTTTTTCTCATCCTCACACAATGACAGTCCACACAACACAATTTCTCTTAGTTTTGTCCTTCTCCATTTTTCCTAAGAAGATAAACAAATGAGTGTATGATTTTCAATAATATAATATTGATGTAATAATCAAGCGATCATGTACTCACCTGTTTTTGTTTTCGGACTGCATTTTCAAGTTTTTCAACAATTTCTTTAGGAATACCAGGGAGTGTATCAAGAACAATTTTTTCAATATTTGGCAATAAGGTGGGTATGCTATTTGTCAGAAGTTCTATGCTTTCATTATCAACATTGAGGTTTCCTAAAACCCAAAACCGCATCTCTTTATTAAATGGATGGCTTGAAACATGAGAAGCAAGTGTCTGAATATCATTCGAAGTTATGTAGCATTGCTGAGAATTAAGGTCATATAGATCAGAACACAAAGAGAGAAGTGAGCTAAGGACACAAAGGTTTTCACCTGAAAAGTTGTTTTCAGAGACATTGAGATAGTGAACTGACTTGTTCAAGGGGAGCTGTTTGATCAAGTTTGCTAGATCACTCTGAGAGATAACTTCTGATCGAGTTGATTCTACTGCTGTGAGACTACAGTTGGCTATTGACAAAAATTCAACACAGCATTGTGTGCTACTGAGCATGCTACAAATTGTTAGAGTTCCTTGCATCCCCAATGAATTACCATCCAAAATAAGATTGCTCACATTCAAGGTGCCTGCTGCAATACTTTCAGAAAGAGCTAATACTCCATAATAGGATATCTTATTTCTACTTAGTTTAAGAATGTCAAGACGCCAAACTTGATGTTCTGGACTATGGCTTTGAACAAGGGCTGCAACACCTTTATCACCTAACATTGTCTCATGCAAATGTAAAGTGAATATCATACTACGTGATCGATTTGGCTTACTTAAGCCATCATCCAGCAGCTTAGCGATCTTCAAATTAGAGAGTAAATTATTACTAATTGCTTGGGCTCCCAGTACACTGAAGAGGTTTTTGGACAAATTGAGTATCGTCAACTTTGGGCATTCAGAAGAAAGAGCCTGTAAAAATGTAGTCAGCACCACACCATTGATTTCAGGATCACCTGAAAGAGTATCAGCACTTTCTAGTGACTGAAGACCATTGACTCCAAGAGGATTATGAGATAGCTTTAAGATGGATAACATAGGAAAGTTGACTGAGAGTGCACTCATGATAGAGTCCACTCCTTTTGGTCCAATTTGGTTGTCAATTAGCTCTAAATTTGTAAGGGAAATGTACACTTGAGAATCTAATGAGAAGAGTGTGGTGATGCCTTCATCTGTCAAATTGTTTCCATTGAGTTTAAAACCATCAATTTGTAGATGTTTGGACTTGGAGGCAAGTACATTTACCAGGGAAACCATTCCTTTGTCTCCCAGTTTGCAACCTTCATAGTTTGAGGATATCATGACTCGTGTACAAGATTTAAGATCGGATAATGTGTAAATAGCAGCAGAGCAATCATGGGCAGTACGTATCTGAAGCAAGAGTCGAGTATTCATTGATTGTGTTACAAATGTGGTGATATCATTCCTTTGTGATTCAAAGCAACAATGAGATAGCAAACGAAGAGAATTAAAATACATGAAAGTCCAATTTATATGGAGAAAAACTTTGAGGAATTTTTTGGTTATTATTGGTGGACTAACACAGGTTACATTACAGGCAATACCAAAGAAAAAGCCCCAAAATGCCTCAAAACGAATGGAGTGCCCATATTCCCGACAAACAGCAAGTTGAGTGTCAGGGGACTGCCTTACAAGATGAAGAGCAGCTAGGTATTCTTGGAAGGTCAAGTGAGTGAAGTGAAAGGAAAGACCATAACCAGCTTCAGTAGAGAGAATGGAGTGGGCAGACTGAACCAGGCCAAAAGAGAACAGGTCATTTGTTGATGAATTCCCTCCTGGAAACACTGCTGATAGCTCGTCATTAGAAAAGACTAACTGATCTCTCTCAATAGATCGATAAGCAAATTCACAAAGACTGTACCAAGAAGCCTGAAATTCTTCAGGCAAAGACTCAAAGCTAGAGAGGCTTAGGATATCTGAATACTGTGGGTACTTGGTGATGTTACGATACAAGGCCTGTAATATGACCATCGTGTACAGCTCTGTCTTGGTACGCGGAAGTGAATGGGTTAATTTATGCTGCAAATGGCACACAATTGCACAGTTTAGAGGTACACTGCATATACTGGCAATCAGAGGATTTGATTCCAATTGCTGCAAGAGGGTCACTCCTTTATCAGGGTCATCTTGAAACTCTGATTGGATGTATTCAGTGATATTTTCCTCACTAAACCCCACTACTTCAACAAATCGATTTACAACCATACTTTTGTGAAAACAACTTGAGGCAGATGGCCTTGATGTCAGTAGTACTGATACAAATGGAAGGACACTTCCAAAGAGAAGACTATGCAAGAAAGATCCGGGTTCACGGTTTGCATCACTCAACTCGTCCCAGCCATCAGCAACAATCAGAACATCCTTACCTTCTGTCTCTTCCAAAGATTCTGCCACAGATAAACAGATTCTACTGCTTCCATGGAACAGCTTCAGGAGATCAGAGAGAGAAGCTACACTTGCTACTCGACTGTCTCGAAGTGGAAGAAGAAGAACCAAATAAAATTGGCCAAATAATTTCCCATTGGCCCAGTTTAAGGATACAATGATAGTCAAGGTTGTCTTCCCTATATATACCAGCATCTCCCTCCACTAACACTCTCCTCACTGGTATTGCTTTATCTGTTTGAAAGAGATTGGCACACTCAATAGGATGTCTTTTGATGCTTTCTTCCTCTTCTTCTTTTCCTCTCTGCCAGTTAGCGGCATAACCTTGAGCCTTCTCTCCTTCCACTAGTTCTAGTTTAACAAGCTTCTCTCCACGACAAGGTGGATATTGATTCTCAGGACTCAAGATAAGCTTCTCGTGGTATTTTCCTTTTAAACTTTCCACAAATTCCTCCATTCTAACACTGTACAAAACTTTATATCTGTCAAGAGACATACATTAAAGAATTGTTTGCAAAACATATATAATATGTTTAAAATAATAATATAGATACACAAAACGTTGTCCATCTATATACAGACTAGTGAGAGAAAAAGGTATAGAAGCGAATGCTCATTTGTAGCTCTAAACCACTGCGGTGAAAATATGACCCTCTCAGGTTATCAAATTAAATTCTAGGTTTTGGTTTGACTGATCAAAGAACAATCTCTGAATAATAAAGGGAAATGCAGATAATGATCCATCTGAGTGTAAACTTTTTTTTCTACAGGAAAACAAAATGCTCATGCATCAATAAAATGCTCAAGACAACTGTAACATTAAAATGATCGAGAAACCTGTAAAAAAATTAGTAAGGTAAGGCAGGGCAATTTCGATGTGCTTATTTCTCTGCCATAAACGCTATTTAGCTGTGACTTTATTCTATCGACAGAACCAACCATATCTGAAAAGCATATAATCTGAACAGCGTTCATAGTAGCTAGCCCTATGACATCGGAATTATACCCCCAGGTTTGGAATTACCCCATTTTACCTTATAAGACTTTTATCTAAATAAACTATTAATCAATACAAACTACCAGAAAATTTTCTTAATATTCAGGATCAATTATTGACAAAGTTTTCAAATCAGTCAAGTTTCATAAAGTGTGTGGTTACAATTCTACAGCACTTCTACATTGATTTCAACAATTATTCGTGGCTAAGCCATACATCATTGATTTGTTTCCATGCAGACCCTTCCATCACCCACTGGCCTGCATCTCCTATCACAAAAAACATTGTTCTATAGCTAGTGAGAATATACTTACCCCTTTCTTTTGACTTAATTGTGCTTCTTCAACATTAATTTTTTTAACAGAAATATTTTCACACTGAATCACCTAGTGAATAGAGAGATCTTTTCACTAGTGTATGTGTGTATATAAGTGAGTGAGAGAGGGAGAGTGAGAGATGTGAGATAGATTCTAAAAGCACTCACGTCAAATTGAACGAACTACAGTACATTGACTTGCTGAAACTAGGAGACTCAGACTTCACTGACTCTGTGGCGAGCAAAGGATGCATGATCAGATGCGTAACTTATGCATCATCATTGGGACTTCCCCAACCAGCCTACCTCATACACGTGACATAGCATAATTTATTATGATAAACAATGAACATCATAGGAGACTGGGAGAGTATACAGTGATCTATTATAAAGATGACTCAAGCATCCATGGATATTGATGATCATGCGTTGCTCAGTTTGCTGATCGAGAGATGTAGTCACTTGCTAGAAGCTACAACTGTTTTTACATACTTTGGAAGTAATAGAAAACAACTTCAAGACTTGTTGGAAACTATCCGAATGAAAGAACACACATACCAAGTTCCTTCCACTGCTGTGCCTCCTCAGAACTACTGCAGTGATCAATTTAAAGATATCTCCTTGTGGTTGAGTGAAAAAGAAAAGGAAATCAAAATTCTAGAAAGGTTTTTCCTAACAATAAAAAAGAACGAACACATCATTGTTACAGCATCCACATCAAACCAATGCAAGGTAGATAATTTCACCAGTGACTCAGAATCAAACTATGGTCGAGTGGTGTGTCTGAAGATCTTGATTCCCTCCTGTCACAAGACAAACACAAACAGGACTGAGGAAATTTTAACATCAGCAAATGGCTCAGTAAATGGAACCACTGAAATTGAAGATGACTCTAACTTAAGTATCGAACTATTGTGGTACAAAGATAAAAAACAATTGAGGCATATTCGGAAGCAAATTAGACAGTTTGTTTCTTTTGCGAATGCTAATAGGAAAGATGATGTCAAGTTTGTTGCTCTGTTTGGTGAAGGAGATGAGTGCACATCTTCCATTACACTTTGTAGAGATGGACAAACATTAGAGGATTTTGACCCGCCAGTGAGCCCTGAATATGTGAAACCAGTTAAAAGTGGTATCACTCATTCCAGCATTCTATTGGAGTGGTCTAAACCTGAGTATGGCTCTGATAGTGTACAGAAATACACTGTGTGCTATGGTCTAAAGGAAGAACCAGCTGACCAGTGGAAGAGCAAGACAACCACTGGCAAAGAAACCTCCTTAACTCTTGGAAACTTACGATCAGAGAGTGAGTATCTGTTTAAAGTGCGAGCTGAATATGATGCTGGTGTTAGTGAATACAGCCACCTCAGTGACCCTATTGTTACTCTCCAAACTCCTCCCAGCCACTTGTCTGACCTACTCAAGCATACATCTGTTCTTCCTCACTCAGATGCTAGACTTCCAGTCTACTTGATTCACACCAATGGTGACTTCATGCAAGAAGGAATTAGACATGTAACAATTGGAAAACAAACAAAATGCGTAGAAAATAAAGTTCTGATGGTTCTAGGAGCTACTGGTACTGGAAAGAGCACTCTGATCAATGGCATGATCAACTACATCCTGGGAGTGCAATGGAAAGATGACTTCCGATTCAAGCTCATCACCGATGAAGGCAAGAGTCAAGCACACAGCCAAGCTAACCACATCACAGTGTACACCATCCACGCTATGCCAGGATCACCACTCCCCTATTCACTTACCATCATTGATACTCCTGGATTCGAAGACACCTCGGGGTTTGAGCAAGACTTGCTCATAATGGAAAAGATAAAACTGTTCTTTACCTCGAAAAGTGTACCTTACTTGAACGGAGTTGGCTTGGTGGTGCAATCAGCATTGATGCGTCTCACTACAACACAAAAGTATGTCTTTGATTCACTGCTTTCTATATTTGGCAAGAACGTTGCTCAGAATATCTTTATAATGATCACCTTTGCTGATGGACAAACCCCACCGGTTATGACTGCCATCAGAGAAGCAAAAATTCCTCATGCAGACATCTTCAGATTCAACAATTCAGCACTCTATGCTATTGGCTCAACTGATGATGATAACTTTGATGAGATGTTTTGGAAAATGGGAATGGAATCGTTCAAGAAATTTTTCACTTTGTTTTCAGACACTAAGAACGTTGACCTCAACACGACGAGAAGAGTTCTTGAAGAACGCGATAAAGTACTAACTTTAGCACTTGAATTTCAACAACTACTGGAAGAGTGTTTGACTGAGATTGAATTTGTTAAGCAAAATAAGACATTACTGCTCACAATTGAAGCCGAATTATCTTCAAGCAAAGTCTACTCTGAGACTCAAGAAGTTCAATTAGAGTATCAAAAAACTGATACCGAAACAGCCGTTTGGAAACAGAAGATAACATTTCCAGAACTCAAGCAGCAATATAAAAGTGCTCTAGTGAGAAAGGTAACAGTAGAAAAAGAACTTGTTACATACCAAAGGAAGCTTCAAGGAGCACGTGTGGAACTTAAAAGTGTAGCTACAAGGGCTAGTGAGTGCTTGCTGACATTGAAGGATATTGCTCTAAATCCGTTCCCGTTCACAAGGGTCAGCTATGTTCAATTGCTAATAGAGATGGAGCAAAGAGAAGCCAGAGAAGGCTGGGAGCATCGAGTCAGCTTTATGGAAGCTGTAAAGGAAAGAGTGAAAATTCTCTCGTGTATAAGATACAACATCAACTTTGATAGCATCGACCAAGAGCAGATTGAACAGCTAAAGAAAGACAAACAGGAGGAGATTGTTGAGGTACTTGAAAAACTTAGAAGGGTTGTCAATAGTTAGAACCTTACTTATGTAATAGTAGACAACAAAATTAATTTTAATTATTATTCATTATCACTTGGCGTGTTGTGGGCGTGAAGGGACAGTCCCGGGTACTTTCCCTACTCTGAATCTGACAGTTTGCTCAGTATAAACCACTAGTGTTGCTGGCTAGCCTGGCTTCGTCATGATTATGTACCAGAATCTAATCTGACAATCGCAGTTTCAGTACGGTAGTACTCTTCAGATCTAGCCTGTTGGGAGAACACTGGGGAGAGTACATTGGTGTGGTGGGTAGACAACATGACGGTCACCACTGACCTTTGCTGAATCATTGTCGTGGAGCGCGCGCCGCGCGCTGCAGTTGGGAAATTTTTTTGCTGTGGATCAACAAAGTATACTAGTATTATTTCTACATAAGTAGAAGAGGCATCACCAAATAGATCACCGATCGATCTGTACAAGTTCCTATAAACCAACACGACTGTGTACCTGAGTCCTGACAACATACAACTGTTTTTAATAGTCTCGCTAATATCGACAGAACGTCAACCCAGCGGAGCCAACCTTGTGACCTAGGCTACTGCGGCAATCATTCTTTCAAATCACGGTATGCAGCATTATACAATGTTGTAACAATTATTTAATGATGCATTGACAATATAGACTTCATATATCCTATAATAATATTAACTATGCATGCATCAATGCTGCTCCATGTGTATGGTGGTTTGATTGTGTAATTTATGTGGTCATGCAACGTACATGTTGCTTGGAGTTTAACACCTTTTTCAGGCAGTAGTATACATGATGGTACGTTGCAAGCAACAATTTTTGATACTATACACAAAGCAACATGTTGCAGGCAACAAATGTTGCTCCGTGTATATAAATGCCAGGGATTTTAGCCTCTAACCCTCAGTGTGTGAAACATGCTGAAAGGGTTAACTTATAGTAGTCTGTTGTTTTTTCTGTGTGTGAATTATGGGCATAAGCATAAAGTACTGGTGTTTTCTTTAAATAAGTAGATTTTTCTGCTAAGAAATTCAGTTCAAGCGATATCACTAAAAAGGAACACTCAAACTAGAGTTGCCTGAGCATGTACTTATAGGCTAGCTAGCTGCACCTGGCTAGAACAACCATGATGGGAAGTCTGAGATAGCAACACTGACTTTAGGTTAAACATGCACTTGGAAGCAACTGAGTATTTTTGGTTCAAGTACTTGTCCAACCTCTGTAAGCATGTGTTGCATCTAGCTTGCTATATTATGTTGGCTAAGTATATAGCCATGGATGCAATAGGTAAAATTATAATTATATCATAGACAGTGTGAATAACTAACACTAATTTGCTGAAGGTTGAGCATGCATATGGTGCTATTACTAATTATACATAACTGCATAATTATTTCTATACCTATATATTTTCATTGTCATCCAAAACTCTTTCTTTATTCAGGCATTGAAAACATTTCATAATGGCTGGTAATAATTCTGAAGAAGTCATCGAAATGGCCTGTCTTGGTCGTCCTTTCAGATTGGGGATGCTCTATGACTGTCGCAGTGACAAGTTAATTCCTGGCATCACTCTTTGGAATGATGAGAGACTCAAAAGTGCACTCGATTCTAGAGAACAAGTTGGTTCTGATTTTGAAGTCATTGCTGAAGATAGCCTCGAGAGTAAGGCTTCAAAGCTCGACATTAGTGCTAGTTTGAAGCTGAGCTTCATGGGAGGACTGGTTCAAGTCTCTGGATCTGCAAAATACCTAGACGATCGCAAATCCTCCAAGCACCAATCCCGTGTAAGCCTCAAGTATTGGAGTACCTCCAGGTTCGATCAGCTCACAATGGAACAGCTGGGAAACATCCAATACCCTGACGTATTTAGCAACAAAATCGCCACCCATGTTGTTGCTGGAGTTGTTTACGGAGCCGATGCTTTCTTTGTTTTTGATCGAAAAATAGAAGACAGTGAGAATGTGCGCAATGTGCAGGGCAAAGTCGAAGCATTGGTCAAAGCCTTGCCAGGAATAACAGAAATCAAAGGTAATGCTGATCTAGATATGAACGAAGAGGATAAGAAAGCAGCTAACAGGCTTGAATGTAAATTTCATGGTGATTTACAGCTTCCAAAGAATCCTACTACCTTTCAAGAAGCTGTCAAAGTTTTTCAGGAGTTGCCAGATTTGCTGAAGAAAGATGGTATTCCACAAGTTGTTCCAAAGAAGGTGTGGCTTCATCCGCTGAGCAATTTGAGTAGTGAAGCTGCCAAAGTTGTTCATGAGATCAGCACAAGCCTCGTGAGCCAAGCGCAGAAAGTGATGGAAGAGTTGCAAGATTATGAAATGCAATGTAACGACCTCATGAACACACAAGTTTGCTCCTCTTTCTCTGGTCTCCAGACCCAGTTCTCACGATTCAAGGGAATGATCCTACAATACAGGCTGGAGGTCTCAAAGAAGCTCACTCGCCTCCTGCCAACCATCAGAGAAGGAGGAATGGAAGAGGCTCAACTAGCAGATGTGTTCAAATTAAAGGAGGCCTCTCCATTCAGTGCCCACCAGCTCAAGACCTGGCTACAAATGAAGGAAAATGAGGTGAAGGTGCTTAGCAAATACTTCCAATCTCTGCAGGAGATCAGTTGCATTGGATTTGCACTTATGGAAGGAGATCTGGATGCAGTCGTGAATGACCTCAACTATGATCACGTGGTCTGCTTTAGTTTCCAGATGTTGACAAGTAGTGATGCCAGTTTGGACCAAATGCAAGCATTCTTAGACACACAGACATCCTCTACTCCACCACAGAAAAGTACCCCATGGTTTAAAAACAAGCAAATCATCGGCACTATGAGAAAACATGTGAGACAGTTTACGACCTTTGCCAAAGCCAATGGAGATCGTGATCGAGTCAAATTTGTGGTTGCTGACAACAGTGATGAAAGTTCTGATGAAGGAACAGCTATTTGTCTCTTTGAAGATGGAATATCTGAAGAGTTTGACCCACCAGTGAGTCCTGACCATGTGAAACCGGCCAAAGATGGTATCACTCATTCCAGCATTCTATTGGAGTGGTCTGAACCTGAGTATGG
Source organism: Tethya wilhelma (assembly GCA_964030475.1). NCBI lineage: Eukaryota > Metazoa > Porifera > Demospongiae > Tethyida > Tethyidae > Tethya > Tethya wilhelma. The sequence continues at coordinate 8,243,848 of CAXIPT010000002.1, read as the reverse complement.
CTCTGATAGTGTACAGCAATACACTGTGTGCTATGGTCTAAAGGAAGAACCAGCCGACCAGTGGAAGAGCAAAACAACCACCGGCAAAGAAACCAGCATCACCATCGATGGTCTTCAGCCAGAAAAGTCCTACTGTGTGAAAGTACGTGCAGAGTGTGATGCTGGAGTTAGTGAGTACAGCAAAGTCAGTGACCCCATTCTTACTCAACCACCCCGTGCTGATCGGCTAGCTGTAACCCTGAGAGATAAAAGCACTCCTATTCCTCAAGAAAGTGGACCTCCTGTTTACAAGCTAGTGGGTCAAGAAATCGATTTGCCAGGAAAAATGCTTCACAAGGTGTCCATCGGTGAACCAACCCCAGGTGTTCCTGAGAAGGTCCTGATGGTGCTGGGAGCTACTGGTGCTGGAAAGAGCACTCTGATCAATGGCATGATAAATTACGTGTTTGGAGTGCAATGGAAGGATGACTTCCGATTCAAGCTCATCACTGAAGAAGCGAAAAGTCAAGCACACAGCCAAACGAGTGCTATCACTGCTTACACTATCCACCACATGGAAGGATCGCGTGTTGACTACAACCTCACCATCATCGACACCCCAGGGTTTGGAGACACATCTGGCTTGAAGAGAGACAACATGATCACAGAGCAAATCAAGGAATTCTTTTCTGTTACTGGTCGCAATGAAATCACTCACCTTGATGGCGTTGGATTCGTGACCCAATCAGCTCTTGCACGTCTCACTCCTACCCAGCAGTACATCTTCGACTCAATCCTGTCCATCTTTGGTAAAGATGTAGCCAAGAATATCTTTATTATGGTCACTTTTGCCGATGGTCAAAAACCACCAGTTATGTCAGCCATAGAAGCAGCTAAGATTCCATGTTCTGGCTTTTTCAAGTTCAATAACTCTGCTCTATTTGCTGAGACTACTGATGATGACGAAGACAACTTTGATGAGATGTTCTGGAGGATGGGTGTGAACTCTTTCAAAAAGTTCTTCACAGCATTTCAAACGGCCGAGAGTGTTAGCCTCACCATGACGAAAGACGTGCTCGACCAACGTGAACGACTCCAGACCATCATCATTGGGCTTCAGCGACAGATGCAGGCATGTCTGGCTGAGATGGAGGTTCTTCGCCAAGAGAAAATTGCATTGAAAACCCATGAGGCCGATATCATTGCAAATAGGGAATTTTCATTTGAAATCAAAGTACCTTACTATCATGCCGAAAAACTGTCAACTGGAGAATACGTAACTAACTGTCTGAAGTGCAACTACACTTGTCATTACCCGTGTTATATCCCAGACAATGATAATAAGAGATATTGCTATGCAATGAATGATAATGGAAGTAGTGCCTCCTGCAGATTCTGTGATGGTGGATGCCACTGGTCACACCATAAGAACACTGGTGAAAGATTTATCTTGAAACATAGAATTGACAAAAAGACACACGAAGATTTAAAGAAGAAATTTGAAAGCGCCTCCACTGGAAAGCAAGCTGTTGAAGAAATGATTGCCAGCCATCAGCGTCAACTTGAAGAAGCGCATGCCCAACTCCATGAGATGGTTGACGAGGCTCGACTCTGTCTAATGAGGTTGGATGAAATAGCCCTCAAGCCCAACCCACTCACACAAGTGGAGTACATCCAGCTGCTCATCAACTCTGAGAAGAAACAAGCAAAAGAAGGATGGCTGGAGCGTGTCAACTACCTAGAGACGACAAAGAAGCAAGCAAAACTACTGGCTGTCATGAAGGATGCTCACGATGTTGACAAGCGAATCAAAGAAGAAGAGGAGAAGAAGGCACCAGGTTGGGAGGAAACGGTGGACACACTGAATCAGGTGAAAAGAATTCAATCCACTGTTGAATCAATCAAGAAAGAGAGAGAAAGCAAAGGCTTCTTTAGTGGTTTGTATAATAAAGCCAAAGCAGTAGCCAGTGCTGTAAAATCTGCTGTAATGTCTTAAGCTTAATAAACACCTATATAAGGGATTTCCTGTACATACTAGTTATATATAGTAACACAACATGTTAGAGATGTATATAGTTATTATTGTTCATTGTTTTAGTTACTGTTACGTAAGTTTAATATATATAATTTCTATAATTTATTGCTTTAATGGTAATGTGATATATACCTCTTTGGAACGTGGATTAATAATTTTTAGAGTTGAAATTTTTTTTTGTATAAAAATTAATATTAAATGTTTATTACCAAATTTTGCAATAATAATACATGTATATAATTGAGTTGGAGCTATATATTATTATATACAATCATGACAATTTTATATACAGATATTTAATTTGTACAAGTATTATTCTTAGCAAAACACTGACTAAAATAAACAGCATTTGCGCAAATATAAGTTCATAAACTACAACAACACACAATAAAGGATTACAATAGTATATTACACATAATTATGTCGATGTCACAGTATACTATAGAACTCACTTCTTGTTTATTTGTGTTACTGTTCAGGCTCTTTTGCTGGCTGCTCTTCTGGCACCTTCTCTTCAACAATGCACTTTCGAACACAGTTGTTGTTGTGATCTCCAACAAAAACCGTACCATCATTTGCAACGGCTACGCCCATAGAATAGTTAATACCGGTAACAGTCTTCATCAGCTTGTAGTTGCATTTGGGATCAAACACCACGAGCTTACTGTTGGAGGAGTTCCACTCAACCACAAACGGGTAGCCCTCTTCGTCTATGGTGATTCCAGTCGGACTGATCAAATCATCTTCTCCGTAGGTTTTTATCACCTTAGACTCTTCAAGAGATACAATCATCACCTTATGGTGGCTGCTTTCATAGCAAACGACGTGGAGGTTACCCAAGGGGTCGAAGGCAACTCCCCATGGCTTCTTCAGAAAATTATCCCCAGTGGGCTTGATGTTTCTGGAAAATGTTCCATCACTCTCAAACACAACAATACGGTCATTGTTCCTATCGGCCACATAGATCTTGCCATCACTATCGACACAGACTCCACAGGGATAGCTCAGCTGGCCATCTCCACTACCATTGCTACCAAACGGCTCTCGTTTGAAATTGTACTCACCGACTGCTTCTATGACTTGAACCCGGTGGTTATTGTGGTCAGCGACATACAGTGTGTCTCCACTGAGTGCTATGGCATGAGGATAGTTGAAGTTTGTATTGCCAGATCCACGACTGCCACCAATGGTTTTCTTGACAGTGTTATCGGCTGGATCAATGACTCGAACACAACTATTCTGAGACACGAACAAGGTACCATTGGTGTGGAAAGCTAAATCGAAAACATAATCTCCAAAAGTACCACTGGGGATAGCATCTGATAGCTTCTCTGGAAGATTGTTCCAGTCCTTTGCTTCTCTTACAAGTAGTGGAAACGGGCAACCAGCAATGGGACGATTTCGAACGGTCACTACAAGCTCATTCATACCGACTTCCTTTGGAGTGAGTGTAACAACGTACATATTTTTGCTCACATACTCTCCTAGACCCTCCACTTTTTCCTTTGAGCCTGGAAGCTTTAGCTCTCCCTTGATATCTTCATCACCATATTCAAATGGTTTGCCAGACTCGTCAAACACTCGTACAATGAATTTTCTCGGCTTGTCTTTCATGGCACGTGGCATGTGAAGAAATACTTTGGCATTTTCGGGTGAGCTGCCAGATTTGATCTCACCATAGTCAGCAATCTGTTTGGTAACGGCATCAGGATTGAGTGATGTTGGTATAGCTTCACTTTCGTCAAGGCGAAGTGAGAGATTTTCAAATTCCTTCAAGATCTTGTCAAGTTCGGTTTGGAGCATTCGTTTGAAAGCTACAACTTCCTCATCTTGGTACTTGACTGTCGTCTTGATGGCATCCATGAAGGATTGGATTCGTAGCTGGAGATTTACGAATTTATCCTTTTGACTGCTGAGGCATGTGAGCTTGTCAGTGGCAATCTTCTCAGTGTCATTTAACAGCTCTCCTTTTCTGATCTTCAAGGCTTCTTCAATCTCTTTGAACTTTTTCTCAATCTTGTTCCTCACTTGGTTTTTGGACGTCTTTACTTGACCTATCATTTTCTCGCTCCTTTGTTTTGCATCTTTAAGCTGAGTAGATGCATCTTCAGCTTTTCCGAGAAGACCTTGCATCTCATCAACATGCTGCTTTGCAACATCACGTAAGCTCTGGTACTCGTGTTTTTCGTCTTTGTGTTCGGCAAGAAGACAAGAATGACAGACAAGCTCCTCGCAAGTCAGACAATAGAAATCAAGTGCAAGATTTTGCCTTTCATGCCTAGGAATAGGGCAAATGCGCATTTCTGGAGGTTTGACATTCTTTACAATTTCCACTTTGGCATTCTTGTCAGCAGTGTTGACCACAATGTGTCTTTTTGTACGCTTGCTGATCAAGTGATGCTCGGCACAATGTTTACAGAGAAACTCACGGCAGTCGCAACAGAATGAGGCAGGATGCTCTTTGGAGACTTCATCCTCACAGTTGTCGCACTGGATACTGTCAGGTTTAGCAAGCCTGATTACGTACTCCATCGACTGTGCTCTGAATTCGAGTCTCAGATCTCGTGGCAGGCCTTCGACACCTTTTTCTGGCAAGGTACACTTAGTGCTGCAAGTTGGACATGTGAACTCTTTGCTTGATTCTGACGTTGAATCAATCTCCTTCTTGATGCACTCTTTACAGAAGGAGTGAAGGCAAGGCAGGGTGTGTGGTTCAATGTAGATGTGCTTGTCATTGTTGTCCGACTGATTCTCGCTAGCCTTGATCTGGCAAAAGACATCCTTAGGTATGTCTGTATACCCTTTACTAGGAACCTGTAGAATGATAAAATGCATGTTATGTGCAATTGTTAAAGTTCTGTTCGTATAATACTATTACAATATAGTCTTATTAAAAGCTTGTATAGCTACACTCTGAGCTAGACTGTTTCGACACAACATTCAATATAATTTGACTTACAAGCAAAGATTCTTTGAGAGCTTTTCTTGCAGCATGAGAACTTGTAGCCATACTGAACCCAACACACGAATTAATAACTTGACACAGATCAGAACTAAAGTATACGTAGTATAGTAGTAAATGGTCCAAAAGATGGCAAAGCAACTCCTTTTATGCACTGTACTACCAGAAGTAGTGATATTCATGATGCCACATGACGACGCTTTGGGGGAAATCCCAGAGTAATTCCCCCACTACTACAAACTAGTCCCCTCGAGGCCTCCTAGGCCAGCTAGAGGTCATCATCATCATAATCAAGATGACTCATGTGATCATGAGTTTCCCAAGTACTACACCACAAACATAATTGTGTACTCATGTTTACATTACAGCCTTACAACTGGATCAATAAGGATGATCAACTGATAATAAACATCAACAACAAAGCATACGCTGGGCAACAAAGTTCTAACTTACACACTAAGTACATGCTGAGTAAAAATTACTGCAAATTTAATAATGACTCAGAAAATAAAATTAATCTGATAGTTTTTGATATGACTGACTAATGTCAGCACTATTAGCATTATGAATTGAATCGAATTGACTGCAAGATGTATCCATTCCTTTGTCACCACTGATATAAGCAGAATCATCATTGATGGAATCAAGATTGGCATAATGAGTTAAGTCATTTTCAATTGACAATAGTTTACTTGCTTGGATGTTTTCACTTGATTTGGTTGATTTCTTTGCTTTTCCTTGAGAAAATCGACACACGGCAAATACTCTCAGCAGCTTCTTTTGATACTTTGCATTCAAAAGATACTCATAGGTATGATAACAAACAATGGTAACAAACGTGACAAATGCCCCGACTAGAGAAAGGGCAGCAACAATCTCCTGCCTTCCATTCAGAGCTTGGACATACAAACTAGTACCAGAAAAAAGAAGGAGGTTGAGAATGTACAGACTTTCCAAAGCATCGACAAACAAATTCTTGTAAACTTTTGTGACGTAGCGTTCTTTCAGAAATAGTAAGACAAGAGTCGCTGCGACAACGGAAAGAAGGTTGATGCTAGGATCTCCGAGAACATTAACAGCCAAGATTAGATACAACAGTAGACGTACAAGCAACAGTAGACCAGTCCAATAACAGTGCTTGGGTGAATGTGGAACGAAGTAAGGTTGAAAAAGCTTCACCATCCACCTGAAGTGCTTCTTTTTCGAGCATAACGTTTTTAACCACTGCCAGGAGAAGAGGGAAAGGGTAAAGACACACAATATGACAAGGAATAAGAGTGCTGTGAGAAAGAGTGGTATGTGCTTGAGTTCAAGGTAACGTACGTTAGCATCAAGCAGCCACACTGACCTGCGGGATCCATCAGGATAGTCGATAGATGCAAATGAAATTACATCTATGATGAAACGGATCAACTTTGTAAAACAGAGCAGAAGAAGAGTTGCTAAGGTTGCTATTGGATCTCGATTGCGAAGAAGGTTGGAAATCGGTTTGTAACATTTACTGAGTCCGACTAAAACTATTGCTAGAAATAAAACGTACGCTGGAAAGACAAGTTGAAGCCACGTTTTGGAATAAGCATTTAATCCAGCGTAAAAACACGTCTCTATTCCAAAGTCAAGGTTTAACCAAGCAATAAAAATTGTAATGATTCTAAAGAAGGGTCTCTGAACTGGCACCAACACAGATTGATTCGCTGCAACAATGTTGGCATAGAAAGTCAGACCATTGATGGTTCCAATTGCTACCGTCAGATTGCAAACCAACACTAGGAGTACCAAAGCAATGCCAGCAAAAGCAAAGACAACAAGGAGTAAGAGGTAGGCGTTGGAACAAGGTTTACATTTAGAGCCACCAAGCATGAGGCTGAAACCATCTTCACACGCTCCGCACAAAAGTTTCGACCGGCCCGAAGCACATTGTGCATCAGAACCATCTTTCACATTCAAATCAATGCTTACGTCAGAATCTGATATTGGGAGGCAATAATCGTAGGGGCACTGGGGAAAAGTAACAATTCCTTCTAAGCTTGTTTCATTGACATATGCAATCCATGCTTTATCTTTTCTTTGTACAGTTTTGTCAGCGTAAGAACAGTCGATGATGTAATCAGGAAACAGCCGAGGGTCACACTCACACGAGCAGTGTGATGAAGGTACTTTGAACCCAATTGGACATGGATCACATGGAAGAAATGACACAGAAATGGTTCGTTTTGATATGCCAATGTCTTTACAAGGACCTTCTGCAAATAATGCCAGCTGTTCTATCGTATTTGGAGAGCTGATGGTATATTTCAAATTGGTACATACATTATTCGTTTGTTGACTAGACTCTCCCTCATTCAGAGCACCATGACTGGATACTAAAGTGCCACGAATAGTGACATTTGTCAAGGATGAATTGATCTGATCAACAGCAGCAGCAGGTATAGTAAACGTTTCACTCTTTCTAACATAAATGGTCGGCACCTCGTAACTACAATTTGGCCGACCATTGTAACAAAAACAAATGCGAACTGGTTTGGAAGATACTTTGTGAAGTAGACTATCATTGAGGTTTGTCAATGTTTTCAGGTAGTCAACTGAATTTACACTGTAATTCTCAAAAGCGTAAAAGTCTTTAAAAACTTCAGTAAAAGGAGTAAATGAACATCTGTCCAGGAGGCCACCATATATAATACTGCCAGCAGCAGTAGCAACGTTGTCAATAAATCTTGTGTTTCTGAAATTTGATGAAAGTTTCGTCAAAAAATTGAAAGAATACAATGCTAATCCTTGAAGAAAACATTGTTCTCCAGCAGTTGATCTCACTCCAAATGGGGTATTATTACACGTATCAGAATTAGATTCGTCCGAAATGTACATTGCTCCTCCATACTCCGCTTTATTTTCAACAAAATCAACTCTTATCCACTCTTGTCCATTTAGCCTGCAAGTGCAAAACGAACACTCACTTTGACTCACATTAAAGCACTCTACCCGATCTTTTATAATATAAAGTTTTCCATTCATTTCAAAGCTAGCACCACCTCCTTGCTTGGCAGTATTTCCCGTGATTTCCAATGAACCTCCAAAGACTCGCAGAAGGGAAGTAGAAATAAATAAACCGCCACCATTCTCGCTAGCATTGTTCCTTGCTATGACTGCAATGGAGGTTTTGAAATTTAAACCACTTTGATAAGCGTACACCCCACCTCCAGCTACAATTGCTGTATTATTTTCAATAAAAAGTCGACCATAATTAAAGATTTCACTCTCAATGGCATATAGAGCTCCACCATATTCGGCTGTATTTTCCATCATGACTGAATGACCATTAAAGATCAACTTGCTTTGAAAAGTACTCACAGCACCACCTTCTGAGCTATTCTTGAGCAGAAAAGAGTTTTGAGAAAAATTTGCATGTCCAGTGATGGTCAAATTGCTACCGAATATGTAAAGAGATCCTTTATTCCCCCAGAATGTTGTGTTTCCTGAGAATGTTGCATTATTTTGAGAAAGATTTATTGTACTGAAATTGGCCCAGTTATACACAAAACTTGTGTCAGAAATTGTAACTTCACTTGTTGAAACTTGACTCAATTTTAGAAAGCGAATAGCACTTGCCCGATCAGCTGAATTGTTGACAAACTGAGAATGGTTGATATTCATAACACAATCCTCAGTCCAAATTGCCCCTCCATCATAACTGGCTCGGTTCTTTGTAAAATATACATTGTGAACAACAGTCGCAGTACTGGTACTAACAAACAAACCGCCACCCCTTTGAGCAGAGTTATCAGAGAAGTCAACATCAATCAGAGTAAGATTACCGTATTTAGAGTACAATGCTCCACCAACATATGTGGCAGTGTTATTGTAGAATCTGGTTCTATGAATGGACAGATTGCCATCGCGGTTGATAAACAATGCTCCACCATATTCTTGCAAAGGCTCAGAAGGTTGACCTCTTGCCATGTTGTGGCTAAAGTTAGTGTCTGTAATAAGTGCACCAACACGTTTGAGCAATCTGACAGCACCACCAGTTTTGGCCTCGTTGAATGTGAAACTACTATTGTTTATTGTGACGAACGATCCTGTCGAAACAAGCGCTACACCACCATCGAACTTTGCTCTGTTATTGGTAGCAGTACTTGAATTCATTGTGACTCTTCCACTGTGAGCATAAAGAACACCTCCGTAAGTACTTGCTGTGTTGTTTACGAATGTACACGAGTTAAAAGTAATGTTGCTTTTCCGTCCAAACAACGCTCCACCATAACTAGCTCTGTTGTGATAAAATTCACTACTACGAATGATAATATTGGTATTGTATGCAATTATAGCACCACCACGGGTATCATTTGGATGGTTTTTTGAAGAACCTATAAGCCACTGGAAAGAACACTCTGAAACAAATGCATTCTTTACATCACTCATGTTCAGTCCACTACCATTCTCTCCATGACCATTGAAAGCACTACTATAAACAGTAAACTCCTCAACTTCAGACAAAATACTTTCTGTACAACCAAAGAGGTGTAATCCATTAATATGAACTTTACCGACTTTATGAAAGAGAAAACGAACTCGTTGAATGCATGTAACAGTCACAGTTGTAGTGGCATTCAGTGTAACGTTGGTAGACATGGAGAATAGTGAGAAGTTTGCTACTGAAAGGTCGATATTCAGAGTGTGGTTTCCTGGCATTAGTATGAGCTGCTGTGTAGACTCTTGAGCACCATGGTCTCCATTCAATGTGAGTGCATATCCAGAGAGAGTCAAGCATTTGTCGTGCTGGGTGGTACCCGTCCAATTAGTACAATTATTAGTAAAATTCTCATGAGGTGTAATGTAGACTACAGTACTACATACTCCAGAGAAATTGAGTACAGTGGTTAGTAGAAGTAGACAGAACACACTTCTATAGTAGATGCAATCCATATGACCCTGAAATTTCATTGCAGTTAATGATAAGTACTGATTTCAATACATCAAGAATTCTAATTTTCTGAAAATTATTGCTTACCACTGAATTCATGTATCAGAACTTGAAATCATTGATAGGAGGGACATCTACAGCAAGATGAAGTATACTTCACGTAGCTAAACTTCCAGTCAGAAACATCTGAATTTGGGAAAGGTCACTGAACTGTTCATTACGGAAACACGTGAATCTGATGATGTAATGATTCTTACAGGAAATGAAGTATACGTAAACAATACTCTTGTCTGCTTAGCTTAGGGGACGAGGCTGGCCGATCTGTCAATATACTCTGATCTGGTTACCAGCCAACCAGGTCGGTTTCACCGGAAACCACTTAGCATTATTTATGATTCCATTATTATACTAAAGTAATGAATTGCGCGCCACTCCTCCCTACATCGGTTAATTAATGCGCATGCGCAGTACAAGAATGAGTGGGATTCTGTGGCCCAAGCCACCCAACTCAGAACTCAGATCAGCCTAGGTAATTTGCAGTTGCTACAATGTCTTCTGAAGACGTGCCTCTGACAGTTGAAGATCATTATGCTGTCTTGTGTTACATTTTCCAACTACATGCTGTCAAATGGAAAGAAATTGGCTTGCACTTGGGCTTACTTCCAGGTCACCTAGACAACATCCAAGGAGCTCCATTGCTTCTGCAAACAGCTCCAGTGAGTTGGATGAATGCCATGCTTGACTCGGAAGTACCTTAAAGAGAGAGAAGGTGGAGCTACGATGAATGAGTTGGAAACTGCTCTAAAGAAGGCTGGACTTGGAGCAACTGCATCACAACTCAAAGATGATGTTCAACGACTGATAGCCCAAGGTTAGCCCTGCAGCTGCAGGTATTTAATACAGTTTGCAATTATTATTATAATGCTCACATAAAATTACCTTAGTATATATACAACAATTGAATTTCCTATCAGAAAACTCTCCAAATCAGTAGACACTAGTTAAAGTCACGACTTAATACAACAGCTAGCCATTGTCCTTAATAGAGAGAATTTTGTTGTAATGTGTTAAGGAGGAGTTGCCTGTAATAAAACTTCAGGTAGTCAACAATATTGTATTGATTTCGCTGCAATATTTGCATGCAAAATGTCCCTCAAACTTCCAGTGGGCCTATCGTTTCCTCACTAAAACAGATTGTTTACAAAAATGTACCAATTAAAATGCTTGCCACACCTTATTGAGTACACAGAGAAACTTAATTTACCATGAATCTCCTCAATGTGTGAAAATCATGCATGCATGTATGTTTAATTGTAGAATTATACACTACACCATGATTGCATGGCATGCATGCATCAAATAATATACTCCCAGCTGCATGGGCAAAGGTATAAAATACTTGAAGGTGCCACCTACACAACTACTGTAAACAGAACTGTGGTTTTAAATTATAGTAAAATGCCAGTATATTCCTTTATTCCTGTATGTAGGTGTGCCTAAGTTGCATCTCTCTCCTTCTGTACAAATGTATGCCAAACGTTTGAAGGAATTGTATTCCAAGCGTAAAATGCCCGACTATCTCAAAGGACGTCAACTTCGAACTGCAAAGTTTGTTAGTCTAGCATTAATCTCTCGTGAAGGTGTGTCAAAGAAGGACATGGATGAGTTCACNTGTAGTATCAGAATATGCATGAAGTTAGTTGAAGCGCTAGTTAAAACTTACTTTAGGAGCCTTTTCAAAGACACAGAAGACCAGGGAACCTTCCAGGAGGATTCACCAGCGAGGTAAGTAAGTCTATTAAGTAGAATAATATAGCGGGTGGGCTGTAACTAGAATAACTAGGCTATAAATGGCGCAGAAATAAGCGCCCAATAATAAATGCATGTATCTATACCTATTCTAACAGTAGAAAATAGTCTAGCTAATACTTATTACCCATAATCATGAGCGCTTAGCTTCTATTAAACCCCCACAGATTTCATTGCAAATTTATAATACACAATGTACACAACATTCATTCATTATTATGCACAGATAAACAGCTCCTGGCTTAGCCTAGCAATTCTGCAACACTGTAGGCTGTCTTCTGATCATCTGAGGGAGATTTCTTTATGCTAGAAGTGTTTAGTTCATGAACAATATATTGTTTTTTGTTACAAATTAAATATGCATTATTATAATGAGATGCATAGCGGCAGCTGCATCATGTACTTTATCAGAATAATTAATCAATGAACATGGCAACGCATCCCGTGTACTAACGGGAGAGAAGCTAGCCATGGCTGACATAGCTGCATCCAAACGCTCATATCTCAGCAATAAAAGCAGCCCCACCCGTAAAATCACGTCTGCAGCTCGCCAAGGTGTGCCCCTCCCATTTGGTGCAAAAAAATAATTTTCGCGCGCGTGTCGCGTATTACGCTAAAACTGCTGATTACTACAAAAAAACTTTTGCTCGAAGTGGTCGGTTTTCCAAAATTCGGTCACCTATGTTTACATCATGTACCAATTTCTCATGTGGATTTAGGTGTAGTATAATAAGATCTTTCAGCAAGTCAAGTATGGTTACCATAGCAACTGTATTCACCTCAGCGAAGCAAATCATCCTTAAACTGCTAATTATTCATAAAATTCATGTCACATGACCCAGCTAATTAGATTGTCTTATTAAGGTTAGCTAGTACAAAAACCACGAGCGTTCCCATAGTAATAAATTATATGGTTTAGAAGATACAACGATCTCGCATAATTTTTTTCCTTAATTAGTAACCCTTGCCTTAACTGGCCTGAGAGGGCAGCTGATGTTAATGTTGTGTCTTAGGAACCGTATACAGTAGTTATTGGTGTACAGTATCTCAGTAAGAGTTTAGTTTAAGTAATGTTGTAGTGTCTTCTGTTTCAGTATTCATGTTCCTCTGTAGCAATGATCAAGTTCGGCATGATACCTGAAATTAATGTGTTTACTGTTCCTAAGGACTCAATTGCTGAACAACTCTACATCCAAACTTAGCGGTTAGTTACCAGCAACATTACACCATTTCATTTTCAATATCACTCCTCTACTGTTTACAGAGGTAGCTGATATTAATGTCGTCTCTTAGGATCGGTACAACAAGCAGTGATTGGCAGGCTGTCCCTAAGGACTCGCAAGTCTCTATGAAAAATCAGTCGACTCAAAATGAGCAATTTTACATCCAAACATAAGAGGTTAGTATCCATACCATTTCTTATGTCAATATCACTTCTGTACTGTTTACAAAGGTAGCTGATGTTAATGCTCTCTCTTAGCACTCGTACAGTAGTTATTGGTGTACAGTACGTGTCTATGTAAGAGTAATGTAAGTACTAAGCAAAGTTATTGTGTGTTTTTACCTTCTGTTTCAGTATTTGTGTTCCTTGGTAGCAATGATCATGACACTAGAGAAATTGCTGTGTATTTTTTACAAGAAACTTTCGACTTTAGAGGTTAGTATAACCAACAATAATAATTTACACACACACACACACACACACACACACACACACACACACACACACACACACACACACACACACACACACACACACACACACACACACACACA
>CAXIPT010000002.1:8198896-8230347 GCA_964030475.1 Tethya wilhelma | reverse complement strand
CCATGGCTAGCTTCTCTCCCGTTAGTACACGGGATGCGTTGCCATGTTCATTGATTAATTATTCTGATAAAGTACATGATGCAGCTGCCGCTATGCATCTCATTATAATAATGCATATTTAATTTGTAACAAAAAACAATATATTGTTCATGAACTAAACACTTCTAGCATAAAGAAATCTCCCTCAGATGATCAGAAGACAGCCTACAGTGTTGCAGAATTGCTAGGCTAAGCCAGGAGCTGTTTATCTGTGCATAATAATGAATGAATGTTGTGTACATTGTGTATTATAAATTTGCAATGAAATCTGTGGGGGTTTAATAGAAGCTAAGCGCTCATGATTATGGGTAATAAGTATTAGCTAGACTATTTTCTACTGTTAGAATAGGTATAGATACATGCATTTATTATTGGGCGCTTATTTCTGCGCCATTTATAGCCTAGTTATTCTAGTTACAGCCCACCCGCTATATTATTCTACTTAATAGACTTACTTACCTCGCTGGTGAATCCTCCTGGAAGGTTCCCTGGTCTTCTGTGTCTTTGAAAAGGCTCCTAAAGTAAGTTTTAACTAGCGCTTCAACTAACTTCATGCATATTCTGATACTACATGAAAATTGTACCACAAACATAAATTCGTTGTAACACGGATAGTATACGGATTTCGTGTACTCGCACTTAGCAACGTATTCGATTACAATTTTAGCGAGTAAAATTGGAATGAACGGTCGTTATATTTGAGCTCATATCTCCAAAACTATAGCGCCTAGCCGCTTCAAATTTGGAAAATAGCTAGCTGCAATGACGTAGATTACAATGCAATCGCTATCTCAAAATTCGCAGATTGCTCGAAGTGGTCGGTTTTCCAAAATTCGGTCACAAATTTATTAGAGAAATAGAGACAAAAATAGTGATAATTTTGGCCGAAAATGGTGTGCTATAAATAGAAAATTTGCTTTATCTCTATACATGTATACATTGTACCAATTTCTCAAATAAATTTGGGTACGTACTACATACTAAAATGATTTAGTTCAAAGAGTTTGGTTACCATAGCAACAGTATTCACCTCAGCGTAACATGTCGTAAGTTCATAAACCCCCTCATCGATTAGTATAATTATTCATTAAATTCAGATCACATGACCCAGGTAACTAAACCATCACATTAAGATTAGATGAAACAGCAATCATAAGTGTTGCTATGGTAATATATCGTGTATTTCAGATGATACAACAGTATGAATATCTTGCATAAAGTATCACTTTAATTAGCAAATGTGCCTTAACTGGCCTGAGCTTGTATACAGTAGAGGCCGGGAGTGATATTGAAAATGAAACGGTATAACTTTGTTGGCTACTAACCTCTAAGTTTGAATGTAAAGTTGGTTGTTTGGAGTCGATTGGTTTTGGAATGAGACTGTTGAGTCTGAAGGAACACGAATACTGAAACAGAAGAAAACACACCGTAACATTACTGAGATACTGTACACCAAAAGAATGGTATAATGTTGTTGGTTACTAAGCCTCTACTAATCTCTTACTCTTACTGAGACTCTGTACTGTACACCTACTGTACGGGTCCTAAGAGACAACATTAACATTAGCTGCCTCTGTAAACAGCAGAGGAGTATTTACTTGGTTATCTAGTCTTGCTAGCCAGACTCTCCGCAAAAATGGGAGAGTCTGGTGAACAGCGCATACTAAACTCATTCTCGTTACCAGAATCTGGTAATGACCACAATCATGTTCCATACATGTAAGTGGGTGCGGGTTGTAGATTACTTAATCTGAAAGCACTTGGAATCTGCAAAGCATTCAAAGAAGTTTCTCTCTCTTTTTTTTTCTGAGAGTTTAGCCAGCGTAAGTATTCTTACACAATGACGAAACATGGCATGGTCTTGTGTTTGACTAACAAGCGAGATGTAAGTACCCTGTGACAGTACTATTTGTATGCCATTAATTATCTGCTTGATGTAGGTTCCTCCTTTGCCCTTCTCCTTCTTCTGTCCTGAGTAGGTCGCTGATACCATAGATTATATAGACTACGTACACGGGATTGGAAACGGAGGTCACGTGATACATTTTTGTGAAGCACTCGGCATTGTCAATTTTGCAGCTTAGTTTTTTCTAAAGAAGTCAAAAACCAACGAACAGCAGCTAAAAGACGACCCCAAAAGATAAGAATAAGTCATAAATAGCCACTAAAATGTTTGCAATCGCGTATTGCATGCGCTTGAGAAGTTTTTAGTTCTGTGTGTGTACAGCTGTATCAAAACAGTACATGACATGCTGCTCATTTTCGACCCACAGTTCTTTCTCTGATAGGTATATTCGTTCAAACTGCCCAGAAGGGCATATGGTTTGTATTAGTGCTTGAGTTGATAGGGCATAAATTGGCTCTACTGCGTTGAGACAGCTGGGAGAGGGATGATAAGTTTTGATAGCAAAATTGTCAAAACACGGCTTTGTCCAGTCTTAGCTGACGAACAACAGACCAAGAGAATATCTAGTATGGCTAAGGGCATATACTAAGACCTTCTCGAGACATGGAGACAGCTAGCTCACATTGATAAAGCGTACAGCCAACAGGAGAGGGAGAAAAAAAAGTAGTGTAAGTGGTCCAATTTTGAGCGCCTAGAAATTAGCTAATAAAACCTGTACAGCAGCATTTATTTATGAAAACTCTAGTTCAAATAACTGACTTTACTTCTACAACTTACTTTTTCTCTTGGCTTGTACGAGGAGTGAGTTTTTTGGAAAGAAAAGCAACCTTCCTTGTACAATCAATTTTACTCGACAAAAAATGACCAAAAATTAACAATGCGGAAGGCTTCGCGAGTTAACTATGGGACTATACTGTCATGTGACCTCCGTTTCCAATCCCGTGTACGTAGTCTATATAATCTATGCTGATACCACACACAGTAAACATTTCAATTTTGCTTAGCATTGTTCATTTAATTGGGTTACACTCATATATACGGTAGGGTCTCTGGTCTACCTGATCTGAAGACAACACGTAGCCTCGTTCCCAGGCTCCTCCCAGCTCTTCAAGTTACACGTTGAAAAGCGGGAGGGCCTGGTATATGACGGCACGTGAATGACGTCAGAAGCGCATAGAAAATTTTAGCATTTCCATGGATTCTCCTGGCAAGCAGCGGTAAAAATGGCAGAAAGCACAGTCCACCAAACTCTGATATTTACAAGGCGTTCAAAGACAGCAATGAAGACGGCAATAGCGTACAGTAGCTATGCTCTGATTTTAAACACTTAACGATATATTCGAGTCTATCGTAAGTTGTCTGACAAACTTACACAGTCTTAGCTAGATCAGCAGCTGGTAAAATTACCTTTTACTTACTTGGAAAGTTGAAAATTATGGCGAAAAACCACGTTGAGCTGTACTGGCAATGGCTAGCAACTTCCCTCAAGTAGTCTCGCTAGCGTGATGAGCTCCAAGAGCTTGTATTTTGCCAAAAATTTCTCTTTTCACAAAACGGAAGTGACGTTTTTGGGTTTGGCTACGTCACAACTATGATACTGTTCGACCACTGTTCGACCTCACGTGCCGTTATATACCAGGCCCTCCCGATTCTTAGTGTGTAACACTAAAAGAGGGTGTGGCCTGGTACGAGGCTAGACAACACGTATGATCATAGATAATAGAGGTTACGTAGTTTATAATAAATTATCTATGGTATGATAACGTCCACCTAATCACCTGAAAATAACGCGTGAAGCGGGTGGGGGCGTGTTGGCCCCAAAAACATGGCCACGAAGGAAAAACCATTAGGAAGCTGTAGCACTGCGCTGAGTGGCAGTGCAGTTGTAGAATTTCAATCTATTCGGTATAAAGTGTTTGTTCAAAAGTTTCCTAGTCTAGTGGAAGCTCTGTCACCAGTTGTTGTGAAATTTGCGGTAAATGCTCGTTCAAAGTCTCTCATCTCTAACTATAGCAAAACTCAAGCAGAGAATCCTTTCGTTCATGAATACGACAGGGCAAGTATCCTCATGAGTCAGATCCTGTCCAAGATCAAGGACAGTGATGCTCACTTTGATGATTTTATTACTATCCTTCAAGATATGAACCTTACCAAGTTAGCTTATGAGCTAAAAAGCGCAGTTGATCCTACACTGACTAGTGGAGACTCTGATTCATGTGCTACAAGAATGCAAGCTTGTGGCTTTCGATGTCCCTGTGGACAGTGCACTTTTGAATCATACTTTAAAGATAGGTCAAAATGTCAGAAGAAAGACTCATTTCCGTTCCTCAATAAGAGCCATTTGAATAAAATAGAGGAAGATGTTCTGACAAGGCAACTAATACATGATGCAAATATCATGAGTGATGACTTTCAAGATTTTTCAGGAAAAGTTTTCAAGACCTTGGAAAAAAATGCAACACCTGTTGACAAGATTATAAATACTATCTTTTGTTCGAGCCAACGTCTTCCAAGACCAATTGAAGACAGACATGGTGATCAGTTGGACACAATCACAACAATACCAGGAATTCAGAAATTTCTAGTTCGTCACAAGTATATTTCTTTTATCAATTACCGATTCCTAGAGAAAATCATTGATGAACATTGCCAAGAGTGTCAGGCAGATCTTGATTATTACCTTGAAAAACTCCAAACATTCTGCAAAAGAAGTATTTTTGAAGTTCCAACATATGCCATCATGTCACCTGCCACCTCTTCAGACAACCTACTTGTGGTTAAAGTGATTGATGAACTGTGGTTTGGGAGCACTCAGCGTGGTAAACTAGGCTGTCTATTTACCTTGAGGGACATAGATGCTATCAAAAATAAAGTCTCTAAAGTCGTTGAACTAAGACATGGCTATATTGGCCTTGTGGATGTTGGTGCTGGTTGTATTCAACTGGCATTTTCAATTTTATCATATCAAGAAGATCCCATTTTCCCTCTCACTACCTCACAACTGAGTGAGTTGATACGCCATGGTATTATTGTCTTATACCAGCCAAAACCACAACTACCAACCAATGGTCAAGTCATGGGGGGTCAATTCCATAAAGAAACATCTTCCAAGGACAGTGCGACCCCTCCCATTCTACTCACCATTGACAGTGAGTCAATTGACCCCTTCTATTCCATGTATGCATGTGCATGCACCCTGTTACTATAATATTTATACCGTAAATCGCGAAATTTTCATACGTTAAATTTTCGTAGGATCACCGCATTACGCAGCCCCACCCATGCCGCACTATTTTGCAATTTTTCGTGCGTTTAAATTTCGTAGTCAGCAGCGACTACGAAATTTTCACGATTTACGGTAGTAGGACTGGATGTCCATAAATACATAATCTTTTGGCCATTGCATACAATTTGCATTCACCACCTCCCTCTCACCTTTGAACTTGTGTAGTTCAAGGACATCATGAATAATTAGGGTCTTAATTTCTGAAGTTTTGCCGTTACTCAAGCACTTTTGAGTGTCTACTCCAAAGACCTACTATAGAATGCCAGTGTATGCATGCAATTATTTAGGAGCCCAAACAACCTTGACCAAACTTGTCTAGTCCTAGATCTAGCCTCGTACCCAGGCCACTCCCTCTTTTTAGTGTTTCACGCTAAAAATCGGGAGGGCCGGGTACCAGAGGAGGTACGACACGTGTGCGCCTTTGCTGAGCTGGCAAGTGGGCACATATGATCAACTCTCGTTGTGAAGTACTGCGGTCACATGATTTGAATGTAATTAACAGACTTGCCATCTCAGCAAAGGCTCACTCATGTCATACCTCCTCTGGCCTGGTACTATATGGTACATGTCCTCACGTGAAGTACGTCAGAACTGTGTCATATTTAATTGTGTGAGGGCGTGTTGCATGTGCTATGTACGAGTTCGATTTTGCGCCCATGCAAATAATCTAAGCTTTGCTGGCAAGCCTCAGCTGCTTTTCAGAAAAGTTGTGACAAGACTCATTACCTCGCTTCTTTTTCATAAAAACAACGAAAGAACTCATGTTAGTCAAGAAAGAAGCAAAAATAAAGCTGTTTGAATTCCGTTGGAGCCGTCTTGGACCCGTGAAAAAGCTCGGGCCGTTTGCTGCCTGTAAAAAGAGGGTAAAATAAGCCTAAAAAACAGATTGAGCTCACTATAGTGAAGCACTAGGCATGCTGGTAAGCGCTAGTCGGGCGTACACTGTATAGCTTAACTCAGTAGGCAAGCGCATAGTACTCTACTATAAACAAGTAAAAAAAATATTGGAAATGTAATGAAACACAGGAATGGCTAAATCGTAAAAAGAACGCAAACAATATGGAATGGCTATCAAGTGTATGCAGAATTCTTCCTGTATGGGCTGCATTTAACAACCTCCTTATGGAGTCTCTTATTTTGCCCACAGGAAGAATTCCTTACACACTCTGTAGCCATTCCATCTTGTTTGCATTCTTTTTACCATTTAGCCATTCCTGTGTTTCATTACATTTCCAGTGTTTTTTTTTTACTTGTTTGTTCTCATTTTTCCATAATTCTACAAATCTTTGATAACAGCATACCACATGCATAATTACTATGACTTATACATTTCCAGTAGCTAGGAACACAGTACCAGCTGAAGAGCGCCCTCCACCAGAAAAACGACCTAGACCTATGTTAGGTATGCTTTTCACATATTATTATTAATTGTTAACTATTAAACTTTGTTATCGCATTGTATAGATGTTTTTGAAAATGAGGAAGTAAGGAAAAATTACATGGCTTCTGGAAAAGATACAATATCTATCTTGTTCACTGGTAAAATGGGGACAGGCAAGTCCTCCATGGTGAATGGAATCATGGGGAGGAAAGTGGCCAAAGAAAATGCAAAATCAGTTACAAGTGAAATCACAGCCTATACAGAGAGTTTTGTTGTTCAGGAAATTGGGAAAGAGGTGACAATAAAGTTGTGGGACACACCAGGACTGTCTGACCCTGATCTTGAAGAAGAAGAGGAAGCTGCAATAATTTGCCAGCTAGAAGGCCTTAAGGAAGATGTTGATCATGTGTTTTACTGCTTGGACATGAGACGGCGTTTAGAAACAAATGATGTGGATGGAATGAAGAAGTTTTCTGAGAAAGTAGGACCAGATATCTGGAACTACACAACATTTGCTTTGACGTTTGCCAATACTGTTGTTCCAAGTGACGATGATGAAGACAAGGTTGAGCATTTCCAGACAGTCATTACCTCATGGATAGAAAGTTTAAGAAATAAAATGATAAAAAAGCTCAAGCTTTCTGAAGAGATTGTAAACAAGATTCCTATAGTACCAGTAGGATATAAGGACAAATCACCACCTGATCGTGAGGAGTGGTTCTCCCCTTTGTGGGTTACAGCCTTTCAAAGAATGAAGCCAGAGGCGCAGCCATCAATGTATGCTGTGTCAGCTCAACGAATCAAACCTAAGAAAATAGATCAGATATCGCAACAACCAAAACAGCCTGAAAACAAGAATATATACCTCAATGCACAATACCCTGAATACACAATGGGGTCATCAACCTTTAGTGATAAAGTAGTTAATATGTTCACTGCTGTTGGTGCTGTTGGAGGTAGACTTGTTGGTGCTGCAGTTGGAGCAGCTGTTGGGGCTGTAGTTGGCACAGTTGGTGGTTATGCTCTTGTTAGTGTTGGCTCAATTGTTAAGTCAATTGTCAACAAAATACGTGAAGCAGTTAGCTAACTTTGTATATATACTGGCTTTGAGATCTATCTTTTAAATTAGCAGTTGTTTTTGTGTTAATTAAAAATTAATAATTATTATATAATTGTTTGTTGCTTCTATCGTAATTTTGCTTTTTTTGAAGAATTGTAGATGCATCATTATGTAAATATTTTTCTTGTACAGTTATACTAGTACATAGTGTATATGTGTATTGCTGAAATTAAGCATCAATTTTGTGAACAAGTACGTCTGAAGGTCAATGATCATATTTAGTTTACGAGCATGAGAGAACCAAAATGACACTAGTGTGGCTTCCCATTTGCACTCTCTACAAGTGCTGAGGAAAGTTTTTTTTTGCATTTTAGGCCTTGCATGCAGTTGATTAGTTGTCACAGATCTATACAGAGAGCCTGTTATCTTGATGAGTGACTTAAGGTTTATAATTTTGTTTGGCTAGATCTTTATAGTGACCAACATTTTGTAATTTATGTCTATATGGGACAGTCGGCCCATTCCTATGTACTATATGTACTACCAAACATACGATATACCTTAAGGATGGTGATATGGCAGAGTTTGAAAAATTATCTGAGAAGGATGGATCGGGCATCAGCACAACACGCAGGCAAACTCCCCTGAAAACCTGTATATACCTCAATTCAACACACCGTATGATAGGATGGTCAGAACGTACTAAGAAACAAGTGATTGAGTCACTGTACTATATAGTGCAGGTATACACACTTAGAGGCGTATTTGCTGGTGGTGGAGTACCTCGATTTATCATATGTGGTATAAAGGGCAAGGCTGTAGGTCATGCTATTGTGGGTGTCAAGTCAGTTTTTTTGCTCATTGTCAATTGGTACTATTCTGAATAGGATTACATAGTATTGTGTTAAATCTGACTCTCTTTGTCATATCTTTACACGGATATTGTAACTCGCTTTACTTTTACTTTTTTTTATAGGCTCAAAACCTAATTTTCTTTGAAGTACAATCTCCTAAAATCTTTTTAACACTAATAATGTATAAACTGATTTCTAGGATATACTAAATTGTTGTTTGTCAATATTTACTCAGTTCAGTTGTTGATGTTCAGCTTCTTTGCCAGATATAAAGCATGATCATCCCCAGTCTTGAGCTGCATCCACTCGTGTTGGGGTATCTTGTGTGTATGCATTACATATGTATAGTATTGTATCATAATACTACTACTAAAATGTCATACTTTTGTGACCACAAACTTATCAAAATCATCAATGGCATGAGTATTGTTTTTATACACAATATCACCATGGGTGGGTCTGTCATACAAGTTACAATTAATGGTCCCCCACCCCCTCCCCCCACTCCAAGTACTAGTCCCCATGGACCAAATGTGTTGTCAATATTATTATGTTATCACTCTGGACTGCCTATGTTTACATATAATTTAATGGTCCTCCAAATGACAACTTACGCATTGCAGATTGACATTAAGTTTATAAATGCTTTTCAAGTAAGTCAGTTAGGAAGTACGTAAGTACGTAAGTTAGAAGAACAAAAATGGCACTGTTGTGGCTTCCCACTAGCTCTCTCTACGANCAGAATTATGAACGTAAGTACCATGCAGCTCATGCTTTTATGCAGTGATTCGAAGAGTCTTAATTAGACGGTTCAGAGTTTCCAGCATTGCATGCTTGCATACAGTATCATAATCATAGATAATATTATCTATGTCCTAATCAAGTGACGTAATATCCTAAAATTTGATATTATGTCTATATATAGGATATAGTAATGATGTAATTAATAATTATCCAAAAATAATTGTTTTCATGCAGGGTCTAGAATGCCCTTTGGCAGTCACACTGTCATAGTGTGGTTCCAATTTGAACAGATCATAATTTGAGAGATGATGAATAATATTATTTTGATGTTCCTTTATTTCAGTATTCACAGTCATGTGATTAGAACCAACATACCACTATTAATGATTCTGGCCATATATAGCCATGCAGGATATCCTGTATAGTAGTCAAACCTTATAAATATAGCTAGCCACATAATTAAGAAGCATCACTACTGCATGTAACAATGGCCCAACAACCAATCAGAAGTATTGGAGAACTTCAGCAACACTACAACATTTCATCTCGAGTCTTAAACAGGCAATGCTCTGTTGAGCACATATCAGACATAGCCACCTTTTGGAGTAACTGGAAGCTAGTTGCTCCAAAGATTGGTTTGGATCAGCATGATGTCAGAGCTATAGATGAGGAGTCACGTAGGGAACAAGAAAGGAGACTGAAGGCTGTTCAAAGATGGAAGGAAAAGCAGGGATTCAGGGCCAGCTACAGAATGCTTATTCAGGCACAGTTGGATGTTGGCCGTGCTGACCTAGCTGGCAATGTGTGTGAAATACTGAGTCTGAGCGGGAGTGGAAGAGGTACATGATAAATTTACACACATTATTGTATTATTATAACCTTGAATGTTTGCATTGCATGACATTGTATGGTTGTTTTTACATCCCCAATGTTTTATTTTTATTTTGTATTTTTAAATTATTAAAAAAAATTTAGCCACAATGCCAGATAACATATTTGAAAGCGAGGAAGTAAGGAAAAACTACATGGCTTCTGGTAAAGGAAATATTTCTGTTTTATTTACTGGAAAAGTTGGAGTGGGAAAGTCTTCCATGGTGAATGGAATAATGGGGAAAAAAGTAGCAAAAGAAGGTGCTATTAGCAAAGCAGTAACAGGTAAATGTACTGTGTATGACAAAACAATTCCCATAAAAGAAATCAGCAAGGCAGTGTCGGTACAGCTGTGGGACACACCAGGACTATGTGATCCTGATCTTGAAGAAGAACAGGAAGCTGCAATAATTTGTCAGCTAGAAAACCTCAAAAAAGATGTTGATCATGTGTTTTACTGCTTGGACATGAGACGCCGTTTAGAAACAAGTGATGTGGCTGGAATGAAGTTGTTTTCTGAAAAGGCAGGACCAGACATCTGGAATTATACTACATTTGCTTTGACGTTTGCCAATAAAGTTGTTCCAAATGACGATGATGACGATGATGACGATGATGACGATGATGACGATGATGACGATGATGAAGACAAGGTTGAGCATTTTCAGACAGTCATTACCTCATGGATAGAGAATTTAAGAGACAAACTGATAAAAAAGCTAGAGATTTCTGAAGAGATTGTGAATAAGATTCCAATAGTACCAGTAGGATATAAGGACAGATCTCCACCTGATCGTGAGGAGTGGTTCTCTCCTTTGTGGGTTACGGCCTTTCAGAGAATGAAGCCAGAAGCACGGCCATCGATGTATGCATTTTCTGCTAAACGAATAAAACAAGAGAAAACACATCTGATATGCAGATCACAACCAAAACAGCCTGAAAACAAGAACATATATATCAATGCACAATACCCTGAATACACAATGGGGTCAATCTTGGGTGATAAGGTGGTTACCGCATTCACTACTGCTGGTGCTGTTATGGGTGCAGTCCTGGGTAGTGTAGGTGGAATAGCTGGTGCTACAGGTGGAGCAGCAGTTGGGGCTGGTGTTGGCAGAGTTGGTGGCAATATTGCTAGGTCAATTATCAACAGTAGTTAGCTTGTATACTGAATTTTACCCTTATATAGTTATTTTTTTGCATAACTGTTAAAATTTTGCCTATACTCAGTAGAATTATTATAATTTATTAGTTATATATAGTTATCCAACCATTATTTTTATAATTCTATACATAGTTGGTTATAAATTTTAGAAATCTGCTGTTCAGTGTATGTATATTATATGGTGAGAGATAGTGGATCAACTTGATTATACACAATGATTTAAGTTTAAGTTAACTAACAATGGGCGATGGGCGTTCATGGCATTCTTGGGCTGTATGTATATGTATACAATTGACACAATGTCTACGAAGGTATTATTCTAATGATATTCATGAATGAAATCATCACAACAATACTGTGTACTTAAGAGTTGTAAAGTGGGTCATAATAGATACCGTATAGCGGGAAATTTTCGTGAGGGAAAAATTTCGTTCTTTTCGTTCCAGACAGCATGAAAACGAAAATTTTGCCCACGAAAATCTGAAATTTTTAAAACGTGGCCGCGGGGTCATGGGTCCAGAACGAAAATAAGACCACGAAAACTTGTTTTCAAGGCCTGAAACGAAATTTTAACCGCACGAAAATTTCCCGCTATACGGTATTGTTTTTGTTGCTAATTGATTGGACTGTAGTAAATTCTCATGTGAATAGCTGTACTTGTCACATACACATGATTTGCATTGGGTACCATTTAGACTATACTAAACCTAGCTGTTTGTATGTATATTATATGGTGAGAGATAGTGGATCAACTTGATTATACACAATGGTCAATACTTTTGAACAACATTGTGCAGCAACAATACAATAATATTATTTCAGCTCGAGTTTTAGACTTAATGACGATGCTCTAATAAGCATCAGATATCAGACATAGCCACAATCTTTAGTAACTGGCCAAAGCTATAGACGAGAATTTACGTAGAGGATGTTTATTAATTCAGGGACATGCATGCAGTTAATATTAGAGAAAAATTATTATGCCACTCATGAGGACCAGTACTGAATTCACACACATGCATTTCTAGCTCTAGGCCAGTATGACCGACATCTAAACAATTAGGAGAGGAAGATGCTAGGCACAATTCAAGCCAAGCGCAACAGCAGTAACACAGGAAACCACAGCCTATACAATGGGATTTGGAAAAGTGGTCAGACAATGAAGCTGTGGGATATACCATCTATGCAGGACTAGATGATCCTATATCCTTTCACGACAGTAAAAATAATCTTACAAGTACACGTATATAGTAAAAGACGTATTGACTATGTGTTTACTACCTACAGTAGATATGACTCGTATGAGGCGGGACCAAGTGACCAAACAACAATATAAATAGGAATACTTTAGAGTAGCAATTACCTCATAGATCAATAAACTTAAACAATTAAGTATTAAAAGATGTGTTGAAGAGATGACTATAGTGCCAATCATACATCTTCACCTGATCATGAGGAGTGGTTCACTCCTTTGTGGGTTACGGCCTTTCAAAGAATGAAGCCAGAAGCACAATATGAATATCATATTATGGTAATGCTTCAGGACAGGCAACAACCCCAGAAAACATGAACATATATCTTAATTCAACACATCGTCAATATACAATGGGGTGGTCAGAAGATACCAAGAAACAAGTGATTGAGTTGTGTGCCAAAGCAGGTGCAGTTGAAGGAACATTTTGTGGTGGTGCATGGGATACCAGGATATTTAGTAGTTAGTACAGCTGGCTATGCTGGAGGCCATGCTATTGTGGGTATCAAGTCAGTTATAGACTTAATTGTCAATTGTTACTATTCACAAGTCATCAGTACATTTTAGTATTATGGCCAACTTTGTGCCGTATGTGTTAAATATACAACTTTTCTCTGTCCCATTCTATCATGCCTATGGGTAATTCCAGGCCAAGTCAACACAAAAAAATGAGCACCCTCACGGAATTCAACAAAACTTGAGGTACACATACCTTACCACAAGTTATTATTCCACACCTGATTTGGGTGTCATATGTTACATGGCTTCTGACTTATAAGCGTCCGAAATTTGCCATTTTTGATCATTTCTTGCTGCTTAATAGCAAATAACTTTTTTTCTGATTGTTTCCAGCTACTGAGACTGGTACCATTGTACTCGGCATAAAATTTTGCTTCAAATGATATACTTGAAGTGGGTGGTCATTCGTTAGCAGGTTAAAGGTCATCTTTTAAAGACGTTACTAAAAAAAGACGTCTTTTTTTCCCGCAATTTTTTTACAATGTTATCTGCAAAAATTGTTCCTTATTGTGTACAAGTTTGGTAATGGGATCTAAATGGGATCAGAAGATACAGGACTAAACATACACTTTTGTTCAAAATTCATGAAAAAAAATGCTTATAAATTAAAATACTATACTCAGGCATATGTTTTGACCTGTATCTCCTGATCCCATTTAGATCCCATCACCAAACTTATACAAAATAAAGGATGATTTTTGTAGATTACATTGAGTGAAAATCACGCGAAAAAAAGACGTCTTTTTTTAGTAACACTCAATTATAGATTTAAAAAATAACCTTTGACCTGCTAGCGAGTGACCATCCACTTCAAGTATATCATCTGAAGCAAAATTTCATGCCGAGTACAATGGTATCAATCTTGGCAGCTAAAAACAATCAGAGAATTAGTTATTTGCTAATAAATGGTGAAATGTCATCAAAAAATGGCAAATTTTGGACGCTTATAAGTCAGAAGCCATGTAACATATGACACCCAAATCAGGTGTGGGATAATAACTTGTGGTAAGGTATGTGTACCTCAAGTTTCGTTGAATTCCATGAGGGTGCTCATTTTTTTGTGTTGACTTGGCCTGGAATTGCCCCTATACATGGATATTGCACTAGACATTTACACATTTTATAAGCTTTTTTTTAACTATTATTTTTTATTGGAAGTATAACTAATCTTTCTAACAATAACTCAGATCTTGTATTGTGCATGGACGTGCCCAAGTTTAACAATTTGCACCAAAAATTGTTTGTTTTTGTAGTACCATTTTCATCTTGTTTCACTGTTGATGTTCAACTTCTTTGCCAGATATAAAGCATGATCATCTCCAGTCTTGAGCTGCATCCACTCGTGTTGGGGTATCTTGTGTGTATGCATTAAGAAATGAATACACACATAAGGAGTAGTCAAAACACTACTACAATGTCATCAGTTCAGTTGTGACCATAAACCCATGAATATCATCAATGGCACCAGTACTGTTTTTATATACACATTATCACCATGGGTTAGTCTGTCACACAAGTTACAACTAATGACCCCACCCCCCTCAACCAAATGTGCTGTGATAATTATGTCATCACTCTGGACTGCCCATGTTTACATAAATGATACCCCTATAAAAACATATGACAACTTATGCATTACAGATTGATATTAAGCTCATACTCGTACTGTAGTGTGCATGCAGGGAGACATTAGTCTCATTCCCAGGCTCCTTCCATACAAATTTATACTTCCTTAGGAGGAGCCTGGGAATGACACTAGGGACAGGTAATACAACAGTGAACAGTGTACAGGCTTAGCACTTAAGCTTACCGACAAAACCTCCCATCCCAGTGCCTTGAGCTGTCGGTGTTTGAGAGTGGTCTTGCCCAACTTGTGGAGGCAGTTGCGAGCATAGTGAAAGCGCCCATCAGCCTCAATTGCCACCTTACGAGCCACAGGCTCTTTCGTATCGTTAAACCTCGCCCCCAGTCGCTAGCGATCTGATAGAGAATGCCTTTGTGGTAAGGGTCACGTGACGACTGAATGCGTGATGGATGAACACCGCCCTGCACATTTAGTAGATCAGAGTAGTGAGTATTGATGCACTTTGGACCTGATGGTGGGTCAGTCACTCTGATGCTTTTCAATACTGTAAAACTTAATCGTGTGTCTAATCCTGGTCTCTCGGAGGAATTAAACTATATGTGCTCAGCTTAGTTATTATTACTAACTCTTAAAATTATTATACTATACCATTAATTATACTTCCTATACCTTTATGTAACACATACATACACTTGCACCTCTTTTGGTGTGTTTAATCAAATATTATTATTATTATTATTATTATAGTGTTCTCACGTTTCTATACTTCCACTGGATGGGGATGGTGATGGGCCTGTTTCTATGATTCAACAGCACTTCAAAGTCAAAGCTGTACCCAGACAGCGAGAGTGGTTCTTCGTTGAAATAGCTGACGCCTCCCAACGCCAATTTCAGAGCTCTTGTCACATTTGCACCAAACGCAGAATGACCAGCACTGGAATGGAGAAGGGTTCGGTCTCTCGTTGCTACTTTCATGTGACTGCTGTCGAGTCCTTTGAAGCCAGCTATGCATGTTCCCCAGCTCCTCGGCCTCACAAAGGGAGAGGAAGGTGACTTGCAGGTGGCCACACTCAGCTCAGGATGCTCACGGTTGATGGCTATACTGAGGGGCAGTAGGAGTATGGGCTTGAAGCCTTCAAGCCTCTGCATTGAGACTGAAGAGAGAAAGACGAGAGCATGAAATGGTTATTCCAATCAAAGCACACCACAGCAAACATCTATGGGACTGAGGAGACAAAAAATACAACACATTTTAGAAAACGCCAGAGGAGGTTGGACACGCATCATTACTTGTCAACTGTCATGTGACACATATGTTTTACTGCAATCATATACGCGAACTTTATGATTGAACTTTACAACTTGTGCAACCAGTTGATGAAGCTGGCCAGGCTGATTCTGAGGTTCTGAGAGATTAAGATGGCTGTCTGCAGCTGAAGGTGTATGTGAAAAATGTTCTAAAGGATATCAGTCCATTCTTTTATAAACATCAACTGAGTTGCCTCTTCTTTTGACGATTTTTCAGCATGTTATACCTCTGGTTTTCCTGCTTTATATACTTCTTAAGGTGTACTTGCAGTAGCGCTCGCCTTACACCTCTCTCTTCTGGCTTTGCTTCTGTCCTCACTTCTGACAACTCATTTTGGCTTGGTCACTTATAACATAAATAAATTTGGGACTACAGAAAGATGCTGAGGCAGCTGGTTCCAAAAAGTTCCATTTCAAGTGTTTTCACGTGATCTTTGATGATGCATGTCCAACCTCCTCTGAGAAAACACTATGAGAAAAATTGCATGCTGCAGGCAACCACCAATATAGTCTCTATCCACATGTATACATGCATTTGCATGATAGCTTCATTATCAATCTTTTAACTTTACTATAATTATATCATACAGCGAAATTCTCAGTCTCAGATCCTAAATCCCTTTTTCTCAAACCCTTGCTTAAAATATTTAACAGGAAAATGTCTATCATACTCAAGATTAAAAACAAACAAACACTACTGTATACAGCTAACAAAACTGGAAGACAAACAACTACAACTGAAGAAAGGAGCATGCACTTATCATGACATGCAGTGATTGGAACCATGAATGGTACACCCAACACACGAAAGAAAAGCAACTGTTACCTTGAACATCAGATGGCACTGGCCCAGATTTCCTTTGACATGTGCCGCTATAGATCTCACAGGAATATATACAGCTGGCCTTTCAATCTGTAAAACAATAAACCAGAAAACTTTCAAGAAGAATGCATCTCTAATGGTGACATAAATATCAATACCGAACCAACTAGGAGGATTTTGAATGGTATTTATTGCAGTCACTATTATTAGCACACAGGAACATACACTAAACGTGTGTGTGCGTGTGCGTGTGTGTGTGTGTGTGTGTGTGTGTGTGTGTGTGTGTGTGTGTGTGTGTGTGTGTGTGTGTGTGTGAAAGTCAAAAGTTTCTTGTAAAAATAGACAGTAATTTCTCTAGTGTCATGCCCAGCCTGATCATTGCTACCAAGGAACACAAATACTGAAACAGAAGGTAAAAAACACACTATAACTTTGCTTAGTAATTACATTACTCTTACATGGACACGTACTGTACACCAATAACTACTGTACGGGTGCTAAGAGACAGCATTAACATCAGCTACCTTTGTAAACAGTACAGAAGTGATATTGACATAAGAAATGGTATGGATACTAACCTCCTAAGTTTTGGATGTAAAGTTGTTCATTTTGAGTCGATTGATTTTTCATAGAGACTTGCGAGTCCTTAGGGACAGCCTGCCAATCACTGCAATGTTGTACGGGTCCTAAGAGCGCACGTAGGGTACATGCACGTGCAGACATGCATATGAGCCCATTTTTTCTTTTATAAGATGGAGTCGTGGTTGTCCGAGCTCTCTCTGAGCATCTCTTTCTAGAGTATGATGTCCAGGCTGGTTGATGGTGCTCGTTTGCCTCTCCATCAGAGAGTTATCAAGACCAAAGACAAGCCTGTATTTGGACACAGAGAGGTGTCTCAAGAGCCCTCATGGACCTCTAGCTCTCGGGGCAAGTACAGGAACTGGGACAAAGTAAGCATGGAAAATGCGACTGAAGCTGTCAAACGCGGACAGTCTGTATGCCGCGCAGCAGAGATGTTTAATGTCCCTAAATCTACTCTCTCTGATAAGGTTATGGGGAAGGTACCTCTTGACTCAAGGTCAGGTCCTCCCTCTTACTTGACTGAGCATGAAGAAGAAGACCTGACTGGTTTTCTTTTGGAGATGTCTAGAATTGGGTATGCTCGAACAAGAAAAGAGGTGTTATCTCTTGTGCAACAGATTGTTGATAGTAAAGGAATTGTGACTACTGTTACTAACAAGTGAAAAAATATTGGAAATGTAATGAGACATAGGAATGGTCAAATCGTAAAAAAGAAAGCAAACAAGATCGAATAGNCATCACAGAGTATGTCATTGCTATCTCGAAGGTGGGAAGTATCCACCACTAAGGCACAACTGATGCTGATGTGCGTGGGATGATTCGAGCACACAAGGTGACTGGGGCAATCCAAAATAGCAGTCACTGTTGTCAGGGATGATGTTCGAAGCTTGTTGTATCGTGAGTAGATGGGCATTGTCTGATCGTCATTGAGATACTCAACATCAGTATCAGTTGATGATGATGAACTGCAACAAGAAATGTAATAATTAGGATGACACTCCACAGGAATGGCCATATCCTATGTTACTCTATACCCATTTAGGTAAATGTTGCATATTTACCTTGAGTGCTGCAATTCATCATGATCATCACACCCATCAGACTCATCAGACGAAGCAATCTCTGTCAGATCAATGGGGTTCACAGGAGTGGATCCAAACTCGCAAAGAACTGCCTCAAACCTAATGGAATGTGTACCTTGTTACAACAGAATGATTTTACATACAGTGCATGGTGTGTTTTGAAAGTACATTAACCACAATTTCCTGTACACAGTATGTACACCACCTTATATGGACATGTAAAGTAGGATAACAGCCCAGCAACACTACAACTACAAGGTCACAGGTGACTGTCTAAATACATACATGTACATGTATCAAACATACACTGTGCAGGTACATTGTATATGTACTGACTTACTCGTCATCAGTCAATTCACGCTTCGCTGCTGAGTGTAGCACCTTCTTCTTCTTGTTCTTTCGAATTCTTTGTCTGGTGCTGCCTGTTGTACTTGGTTGAGTTGTGTTCTGTAGATAAGAACGCTTTCTTCGCTTGACAGGACTAGGGGGCGGTGAAACAGGAGAGCTTGGAAATCTCTTGTAATTGCTCTCATTGCGTATCCTACAAAAAGAATACAGTATCATCAGTAACAACCATTGGGTAACATAATTCTAGAAGGCTCATAACAACGCTACTCACCTAGCATTCTCCAGGTATGTGCTTAGTGGGGAACTGATGGGTCTTGCACCATCTTCATCATCGTCATCGATATCGGAGTCAGACTCTGAATCCAAACATATCACTCCTGACTCTCTTGTGGCACACATGGCTACTGTACCACGTACCAAGCTAGAGCAGGGGGGCTAACTTAACTGAAGCTTCTCTCAGCAGCTACTAAGCTCAGCTCTAGACTACGGTGACTCTGATCGATCAGAGAGACTGCATGCACTCATTGCCACGTGGCTGAGCTGATGCAGTACTGTACGGATAAATGGAACAATGCCTTATATGGATAGGGCCATAAAGCCACGTATACGGCCATAAAGCCATACAAGATAAGGCCATAGGCCAAAGGCCAAAGGCCAAAGGCCAAAGTCCAGTAGGCCATGTTTTCAGTTCACCCCAACTGTAGCATTTTATTGGACAGTAACTTGAAATTTATGCATGAACGTGAGTACCTTTAATTATCACAAATGCTACCTTGCTCAAGGCTACAGTAGAGACTATTTTGCAAGCAATTCAACTAGCTCAGAACTTTAAACTTTATATATGAAAGGTAATGGACCACTCCACTAAAATATCAAGTCAGGGCAAGAACTGCTAGTAAGGTGCATGTATGCCTACATCTTGAATTATAGGTGGCTATGTGCAAGAAAGTTGCAACCATAAAGTATGAAAAAAAAAACACAGCTTGTAATAAATTTCTGTATTAATAAAAGCACCGCTGATGCACAAGCCTCAACACACTCAACTAGCTAGTGTACTTAATACATACATGCATACACTTTGTAAAAGAGTATAATTATCATACTTATTGGGGCGAGCCCCACATAGTGAGTAGTAAGTCGGGTGCATCTGTCTGTCTGTTATCGTTGGGTCTTGTGCACTCATGTCTAGCTAACATAATTATCAACCCATACCATGTACCATGCATTACTAGCATTTGCGCATAAGTTTATAGTGTGCACACGTTTTCGAGACAGTCGATCGAGAAATCAGATCAGACAGAGGCAGCTAGAGCGGAACAGTTGAGAAATGGTTCTACTAATAGCTGGAGGTTGTGAGACTTAGACAGTTGCTAAGCATATCTTATGAGAGAAAGGCCACAGAAACAGTTTAACAGCAGTGCCTAACAGGCAGAAACAAGGAGAAAACGGTGATGCCAGGCTTAATTGCTCAACATACAGTGTCAGAGAGTAAGTTCGAAAATAACCCTAGACTTTACATCTCCTTCGTGTAAGCTAACTTCTGATGTTCACACCACAGTCATTCGAACACTGAGCCAGATCTACACCATAATTGGGCATTCTGACAAATATTCTCCATACACTCGCTGTAAACTTCATACAGAAAGCTGCGCTCGCTCAGGCTTGCCCCACAATGCCTTGCATTCTTCTAGTACGTATGGCCTGGGTGAATCAAGAAAAATAATAGGTTCATCATAATACATAGAAGGAAGCAAAGAAGCAACTTTGCTCATCAAAAACTATCAGTTTACTAAGTGTTAAGGTCCACCTGGTGTGAGAATGCCGGTACAAAAAATTGAATAACTTAATTTCTAAATATCCAACCGATTTCAATATTTCAAACACCATTCTGAAGTGCTCATTCTCCCGGTTTTTAGTTGTTTTTCCAGCTTCCTATGCCTTACTGGTTAAAAGTTAGCTATTTTGCCCAATATGAAAAGTATTGCACGAATCTCATTATTTTACTTGTGACGGCATTCTCAAACCAGATGGACTTTAGAGGGCGGTGCATAGTGCAAGGTATGAATATTAATGACACTGAGCCTCATGGAGTAATTATATTCATTAACCACAACGTGTCACAACTGCAGATTGTGACGAAACTGTACAATGCATTCCAGTGGAGTCAAACCACAAATTTCTGGAAGTCCTTACAATCATGTTAATTTTTTCTGAAGTCAGCAAAATGAAAAATGTATTATCCATGTAATTGTATTGCCCTCTTTTGCAAGAATCGAAGCTGTCCCAGGATCTTTGTGATGAATCTAAAGTACTGCATGTTATATTATATTTATAACAAATTTCTTTTTCATGCCATTTGTAGACTTGAAGAATGCAAGGCATTGTGGGGAGAGCCTGAGCGAGCGCAGCATTTTGCATGCCACGCAGGCTCGCTCAACATACAGTATCAAAGCTAGGTAAGAGATATCAAGTTCATACCACAGTTATTTGAACACTCCGCAGTTTTCTATTCATACTGACAGCCAGATCTGTACCATTGGCATTCTGACAAATATTCTCCATACACTCGCTGTACAACGCATCACCGTTTTTCTCCTTGTTTCTTCCTATCTTTCTGTTGGGTGCTGGGTTGAACTGCATGTTTCTGTGCCTTTCTCTCATAAGATATGCCTATAATTATAGCATCTATCTTGTTTTAACTGTCTAAGCCTCACAGCCTCTAGCTATCAGCTGAACTTTTTCTCAACTGTTTTGCTCTAGCTGCCTCAGTTTGATTTCTCGACTGTCTCGAAAACACGTGCACACTCTAAACTTATGCTCATGCATGAGTAATGCATGGTACATGGTATGGGTCGATCGTTATGTTAGCTAAAAATTAGTATGTGAACACGCAAAGTCCAACGATGACAGACTTATAAGCGATAAATTCATTTTTCTGACAATGCTGATCGTACAATTTCCTTTGAAGTTTCTTTTTGTCAAATCTTGAGTTGTTCCCTTAGAAGCAAAAGCGATAGAAATCTCCACAGTATCACAATGTATTGGCTTAGGTAAGGATCGTCACATTAATATGTTCAATTATTCAGTTTTCAACAGCAAAGAATTCTACAAAATTATCAGGACACACTTACAGATACTGCTACATAGAAAGAAATGCTCAATAATGTATATCAAACAGTTTTCAACAGTAATAACATCACAGAATTGACTCATTAGAAGTGTACTTGCTGAATAAATCAGTATACATTCCGGCACAAAGCTTGATAGAATTCTTTTTCTAACACCAATAAGATCTCAAGGTTTTACTAGCAGATGGGCAAGTAAAATACACATGAGATCTAACTTGTTCTCACAGTTCTTCCAGATACCAGCGCACATACCAATGCCGCCTTTCATGTGGCATCAGCAAGGTCGCTCATTTCAACAGCACACAAAAGTAATATGACAAGTAGTATGGACTTAATTACATGTCGAAACACTTTACCTGCAATGCTGTGCATGGTTTCTTTGGCCTCATTTGCTCTAAACGTGGCATACTGGCAGGGTTAGCGACACTACCTACTTTATAGAATTCAGCTAAATTTTCACCACCAAAATGACATCATAGTAAAAATAAATTCACGAGATTTTGCATATTGGCGGATTGACTGATTCCACTTGTATGACACACTTCTACAGTCTACACTAAGGCCTCCCCCCCAGAAATACATACTATTAATTTTATCAAACATTTTGGGTTTGTACAGAGAGTATGGGAGATGGCAAGTTGTAAATTAGCTGTTATTTCTACCAGCTATAACTCTCTGTTCATGACTAGTTAACCCTTGGTGCGCATGCGCAGCAGGGGTTATGGTAGTCATGTTGTCTGTCTGTGTGTGTGTGTGTGTGTGTGTGTGTGTTCCAACTATATCTCAAGAATGGCAGCTCCAGTCTACAAAAGCGGTATACCAACGTAAAATAATCGAGATTATCTAAAAAAATTACACAAAGAATTCCACAAAAGCCTGTACTTCCTGAGATATGAAGCTTTTCAGCCTCTTTGAGCGCCAAGCTTCGAGGCCACACCCATAATTTTGGGGGACGAGCCTGAGCGAGCTTCATAGCATAGACAGTAGAAGCTTAGTTACTGATATGAAATGGCCTGAGGTCCTTTTACAAAGCAACAAAAGCCTATAGTTTCTGAAATCTGAGGCTTTTCAGCCTATCTGAGCTAAGCTTCGAGGCCACACCCATTCATCCTGTTAAAATTTTGGGGCAAGCATGAGGGGCAAGCCTGAGCGAGTCCCATAGCATAGCTGCATAGCTTATTGATACACACTCATCCAACTACATTATACAGAAATAACAATATAATATTAGACTACACAATAAGCTGCTATAATATATCAAATACCATCAAAATACTTATAAGATTCAGCCTGTATGATTATATGTACCCCGCACCAAGGGTTATGCACCTTGGTGCCTTCATTCAGTTCAAGCAAGTANTGGTTAGTAGAAGTAGACAGAACACACTTCTATAGTAGATGCAATCCATATGACCCTGAAATTTCATTGCAGTTAATGATAAGTACTGATTTCAATACATCAAGAATTCTAATTTTCTGAAAATTATTGCTTACCACTGAATTCATGTATCAGAACTTGAAATCATTGATAGGAGGGACATCTACAGCAAGATGAAGTATACTTCACGTAGCTAAACTTCCAGTCAGAAACATCTGAATTTGGGAAAGGTCACTGAACTGTTCATTACGGAAACACGTGAATCTGATGATGTAATGATTCTTACAGGAAATGAAGTATACGTAAACAATACTCTTGTCTGCTTAGCTTAGGGGACGAGGCTGGCCGATCTGTCAATATACTCTGATCTGGTTACCAGCCAACCAGGTCGGTTTCACCGGAAACCACTTAGCATTATTTATGATTCCATTATTATACTAAAGTAATGAATTGCGCGCCACTCCTCCCTACATCGGTTAATTAATGCGCATGCGCAGTACAAGAATGAGTGGGATTCTGTGGCCCAAGCCACCCAACTCAGAACTCAGATCAGCCTAGGTAATTTGCAGTTGCTACAATGTCTTCTGAAGACGTGCCTCTGACAGTTGAAGATCATTATGCTGTCTTGTGTTACATTTTCCAACTACATGCTGTCAAATGGAAAGAAATTGGCTTGCACTTGGGCTTACTTCCAGGTCACCTAGACAACATCCAAGGAGCTCCATTGCTTCTGCAAACAGCTCCAGTGAGTTGGATGAATGCCATGCTTGACTCGGAAGTACCTTAAAGAGAGAGAAGGTGGAGCTACGATGAATGAGTTGGAAACTGCTCTAAAGAAGGCTGGACTTGGAGCAACTGCATCACAACTCAAAGATGATGTTCAACGACTGATAGCCCAAGGTTAGCCCTGCAGCTGCAGGTATTTAATACAGTTTGCAATTATTATTATAATGCTCACATAAAATTACCTTAGTATATATACAACAATTGAATTTCCTATCAGAAAACTCTCCAAATCAGTAGACACTAGTTAAAGTCACGACTTAATACAACAGCTAGCCATTGTCCTTAATAGAGAGAATTTTGTTGTAATGTGTTAAGGAGGAGTTGCCTGTAATAAAACTTCAGGTAGTCAACAATATTGTATTGATTTCGCTGCAATATTTGCATGCAAAATGTCCCTCAAACTTCCAGTGGGCCTATCGTTTCCTCACTAAAACAGATTGTTTACAAAAATGTACCAATTAAAATGCTTGCCACACCTTATTGAGTACACAGAGAAACTTAATTTACCATGAATCTCCTCAATGTGTGAAAATCATGCATGCATGCATGTATGTTTAATTGTAGAATTATACACTACACCATGATTGCATGGCATGCATGCATCAAATAATATACTCCCAGCTGCATGGGCAAAGGTATAAAATACTTGAAGGTGCCACCTACACAACTACTGTAAACAGAACTGTGGTTTTAAATTATAGTAAAATGCCAGTATATTCCTTTATTCCTGTATGTAGGTGTGCCTAAGTTGCATCTCTCTCCTTCTGTACAAATGTATGCCAAACGTTTGAAGGAATTGTATTCCAAGCGTAAAATGCCCGACTATCTCAAAGGACGTCAACTTCGAACTGCAAAGTTTGTTAGTCTAGCATTAATCTCTCGTGAAGGTGTGTCAAAGAAGGACATGGATGAGTTCACTCGTAGCACAGTTCAAGATGGATGCATTGATGTGATTTTGAAGAAGAAAGCTCCTTTGGAATCAAAGTGTATTGGTAAGCTGAAGAATGGCTCATTGGCTACCTGTATACTGCTCCAAGGAGGTCCTGGAATTGGGAAGACCACTTTGGCATGGAACCTGTGTCGTGAGTGGGAGTCTGGTGAAATCTTTCAAGAATATACGTTGGTCATTTTCGTTTCTCTACGAAGAAAGGAGATCAGAGAAGCAAAGGAGCTCAAAGAATTGCTTTCAGTTGCCAACTCAGACAGCAAGTCAAAAGAAAGTATTTTCAAGGAGCTTCTAAACAGCAATGGAGAGTCTGTGCTGCTAGTCCTGGATGGATATGATGAGCTTCCTGAAGATGTGCAGGAAGATTCAGTCATTTCCAAAGTAATAGATGGAGAATACTTTCCAAAAGCTAGTGTGCTAGTAACAAGTCACCCTTCAGCTTGCGAGACAATGTACGATAAATGCTGCCAGCGAGACGAAAACCTCCAGCACATCGAAGTGCTTGGATTTACCAAAGACAAAATCAATGCCTACATTGAAGATAATGTCGACTCTACACAACTACCACGATTCAATGAATACATATCCAGCCACCCAAAGATCGAGGCGATGATGTACAATCCTCTCCAGTGTGCGCTAACTGTAGAAGTTTGCAAGGAAATGTTCAAACGGGGCTCCAGTCTACCAAACACCCGAACCAAGCTGTATACAGCTATATATATGAGACAAACGTCTTAATGACTCTGGTTCGAGAGCTTTCAGCTACCCACAGCAGTGTGAAGAGGACAAAGAGTTTACAAAAGTTACCTAAAGCTCTCCACGAGAAATTTGTACAACTCTGTCAGCTCGCTTATGATCGATGGTATTGTTCAACGGCAAGTCATTTTTGAGGATGTCCCTGAAGAGATTAAAGAGCTTGGTCTCCTGGTCTGTGAGCCTGACGTAGATTCACTTCTGCCATCTTCGGAGAATTTCAACTTCTTTCACCTGACGATTCAAGAATTTTGTGCTGCATATATACTACGTCTGCAGCCTGGAAGAAGAGGAGCAAGAGTCACTCATCTCACAGCACAGTGAGAAAGATTTTTTTAGAGAAGTCGCTATCTTTATATGTGGAATCAGCAAAAATCCAGAGAAAATCTTGAACATTGTTGTTTCAGGTGTATGCAAGCAAAACGTGGACACGTTCCAAGTTGATAACGATGTGGATGATACTGACACACGTGAAACCCCGGGCCGCAGAGTTGAACTTGGAGATGCCTATTTCTACGTTGTCCACTGTGCCTTCTAATCTCAATGCAGCGATACTTGCACAAGTGATGATGATGGTGATACTGTGCAGGCCTTGATCAACCAACTTGATAACATACTAGGGGAACACTCATCACTCCCCCTTAAAGGATTCAGGTAAGGTATCACAAAGTAATTTTGATTACACTTGACATGATGCCAAGTCTCACACTTTCACACACATTTTGAAGTATCTTTGACCTGAGTATGGATGAAGCTGGGCCCAAAGTACTCTCTCAAGTATTCAAATACTGCCCTGAACTCAAAGAACTTTCGTAAGCACTGAATTGAACCCAACATTTTAGCAGCATGGCCGGTCATTAATTTGTGTGATATTTTTAACTTAAAATTATTATTGTCAATTTAGGCTTGCTAACCAATACTTAACTTTTTACGGGGAAACAGTAAAGGTATTCACTGAAGGGATGAAACATTGTCATAAACTCTAGAACTTATCGTAAGTTGTCACAGTATTATTATTATAGTTACATGTACATGCAATTATAGCTATATACAGCATGTAAAATAGTCATGATTGTTATATATATCACAAGTAGTAAAAATTTCGAAAAAATAAGTAGTGTAGGAATGGGCAGTGCGGTAAAAAGCATTGGAACAAGGCATGTCTCAATTTCGGCACATGACTACTTCATTTTTGTTCTTGATCCCTAATATGGTTCCTCAGTGTCCTAAATGCAAAGATTTGTACTATACTATAGTATACCATAGCTTAATTATATTGTTGCATTGGTTATCAGTTGCATGGATAAGCAGTGGAGTAAGCCATAACAAGATAGGCAACTTAAACTGGACTGCCGGCCAAGAGTTGGGCATAAAAAATGAAGTAGTCATGTGCCGAAATTGAGACATGCCTTGTTCCAATGCTTTTTACCGCACTGCCCATTCCTACACTACTTATTTTTTCGAAATTTTTACTACTTGTTCATTCACTTTTTTCAACACTACAGTGTGGAGACTATCAGAGACTGGTTAGTCCCTACAAAAAGCTTGAGTTGCAGCTACAATGTATTTTTTATTATGCTGGAGGAGGCTAATGCGCATGCGCATAATAATGCCACGTGGATAATGACCTTTGAACTCTACATACAAAGATGGCTGCATTGTAGTACATGAATTTATACACAGTCGAACCGCACACGAATATCCGCGCCTGATTTTGTTTGCAACGTAAGTGGGCGTGACCAGGAAAATGGCGACTTTTTGGCCGTTTGGAGGCACATTGAAGAATGAAGTTTCAAGCTGGATTACACGGAGATTTGGCCGTATCTGTGCTCACCATTGGATAGTCAGATGTCCAAAGAATAAAATAAGTCTTCATTTACGAGCTCAGGTGTAATACTAAATGTCTGCTTGCCGTGAATATTTGCACTAGGACACCAGAGAAGCAGTGTGTGGTGACTATTTCCAGGAGAATATCACTCGGTAAGCAAGGGACACAATTTTGGCTTGCTTATTTATGTTCTACGATGTCTTAAGCAACTTGTGTGCTATTATTGCTATTGCAAATGTCTTTAAACGGAAATGTCCAAAGCTTTTGTAAGGGCACTCACCCCAATCTACATATGAATGCATATAAATTCAATGTATTGTGTAGTACACGACTACTTTCTAAGTTTTTGTATTTTGCCACTGAATTTGAAGCACAACAAGGCATACTAAGACTTGTACAAGGTATATCTGTCTGTCACTAGGCTCTTTCAATGTACTATTTGACCTAGTCAAGTTTATCATAATAGTATGGAAAAAGTACATCATGATATTCATATACTGGTATTATAATAGTTCACACATAGTCTCGATTCTTGTCTTCTGCAGGCTCTGATTCAGGCACATCTTCTGACAGTTGAAACCACTTTAGAAAGTACTCCAATTCATATAAAAAACAGCATTGTGTTTGTGACTTGTACCTACCATTTAGACTTTTAATGTACATTTATGTAAGCTGTTAAATCCATCGATTGCAAGCATTCTAATAGCTGGACACAAACAAAGAGGCCATAATTCTATGGATTGGAGTCTAAGAAGGCTGAAAACTGGTTTTTGTCTGCTGGCTACTTTTAAAACAGAAATGTCCAAAGCTTTAACTTGGGGGTTAAAGTTTCCTATCTTCAGTCTGTTGGTGATTGCCATGAGCATAAAATCCCATCTCTGGACACTAAACTTTGTTGAAAGTTAGATTATTTAATGTACAACTTGCATACCAAGTTTGGAACAGCAAAGCAAGAATCTGTGGAAGAAATAAAACAATGCGTTGCATACTTCATAATCGCGAATTAACTGTACTTGACCTTATGAATAAATTCATTTGCAATTAAATCTCAACGTAGGAGCGTTTCCGCGTACGCGTGCGGTTCGACTGTACACTTAGTTTCAAAGTTTTCTAGTTTTTGTTTAGGCCTATTTGAGATTGAAACGAGTATAAAGGAATGTACTATCCATGAAAAGAACTTACTTTGTGTTGTCAAAGTTGGCTCAACACATTCTGGTTCTCTGGAAATCCTTTTCAAGTAAGTCAGTTAGGAAGTACGTTAGAGAACAAAAATGGCACTATGGTGGCTTCCCAATAGCACTCACTACGAGTGCTGAGGAAAGTTTTTGTGAGCTTTAGGCCTTGCAAGCAATTGTTAATCAGTCAGTAAGAGCCTCTGAACACCTTTGAAGGTTTAATTTTGTTTGACTAGATTTTTATAGTGGCCAACATTTTGTATGGTGTCTATGGGACAGTCGACCCATTCCTACTATACGTACTACCGTACGTATGATACTCCCGCACATAATTACTAGACAGATGCAAGCATCTATGGGGCGAGCCTGAGCGCATACAGTTTGTAAGACCACAGCACTGAGATTGGGAAGACAGTACATCGATGCTAAGCATAGATAGTAGAAATTGGCTTGAAATTTCTGAGCGAAACCTAAAAGTAGTTTTCTAATTTGACGATCCGATTATTACAAGTCAGTGTTTTGTTTTCTTTCGCGACGATCCAGTCCTGATGGCTAGATCATGCATGCATGGTGCAACTTGAGCAGAGTACGCAAGCGTGCAGTGTGCTAGCTGGATCGTAGAGCACTAAGCGAAGTTTATGTATCGACTCCGACTCTTTCTTGGGCAAGACGAGCGCGCTGTTTCCCTCGGGCGTCGCTGCTGTTGACGACTCAACTGAATCATTTCGTCTACACCTTGAAGTCTCTTTTTTTGGTCATCAGGCGTTTCCCTAGCTATGCGTTCTCTGTACAGTTCTCTTCGCCGTGCAAGGCATTTTCTTCATTATCTATGATCAACAGACCATAGATATTATACACAGACTTAGCAAATCATTGCACAATCAATTTCAATATTACAACAGTGCTTTCGAATAATTTGAATATACGGAAAGTGTCCACCGTGTACAAACAAGCAAACAGAAATTTCATCGTTTACAAGACTATGTGGGGCTCGCTCAGGCTCGCCCCAATAATCAAAACAATTAAGTGTGGGTGTGCACTGTTAAAATTGACTGTAGTACCACTGTATGAATGAAGGCACCGATGGTGCACAAGCCTCGGCACACTAGTCACTATAGCACACCATCATATGCATATACTGTACACTCTATAAAAGATTACATGAGTGTATTAAGCCAACTATGTCGGGTTAGCCACAGAGCAAGCAATGCATCATGGATACTTGCTCATCATAATTCACTGTCCGAGCCTCATCTGAGCTGTTTCTCGGAATGTGTACTTGTAGCAAGTTAACCAGATGAGCTATACTCAGCAGCTATGCCATCCACTCGTAGATATTTATCTAAGATGCACTTGAATGAGCTGTTCAAAGTGTCAAATAGCAAGGTCTAGCTGGACTGACTACAAAAATCAGTAGCCATGCAGCTTAGCTAGCAGGCCACACTGAAAAATTTATACATGCTAATACATCTATATGCTTACATAGCAAGCAGACCAACTTCTGGATGTCTTGCCTAGTACCACTGACCAACAGCAACATCACAGCATCTGAATTTCAACACTAATTCTAGAAAACGCACACCAGATTAATAGGCGTGGTCTCGAAGCTTAGCGCTCAAAAGAAGCACAAAAGGCTCAAATCTCAGTAACTACAGCGTTGTGAACACCAAAAAATAAACATCTACAAGATCATTCAGATTTATGAACGTAAGTACTATTAAATTTGTCGCTAGAGCTGCCTTTCTTGAGATTTCGATGGAACAGACAGACAGACAGACAAAACGACTACCGTAATCCTCTGCACGTGCTACGCACGTGCCGAAGCTTAATAATATACCCCCTACACATAAAATCATACATGCATACCACAACTATTATAAATTTATTCTTCTCTGTATATTGTTAACCCCATGCACGCATTCATTTATTGTACATGTATACAGCCTTGCCCATATCCAAGTTGGTGCTGAAGATTCTTCTCAGGCAATCAAACATTTTCCTGAACTTAAGGTGTTAGAGTAAGTTTGCAAAAGCAGAAATTCCAATTTGAACAGCGTTATAATTATAAAAAACTTTTTGGCCCCTACTTTTAGACTACTATAACATTACTATAACAGTACCTAATTTGTAGCAAAGTTGATTTACTACAACTTTTAAACTTTTAAACTAAATTTTACACTTGCACAAAATTATAGTCTCACTGACAACTATATTGGTGCTGATGGAGCTAAGTGTCTCTTTGAAGCATTAAA
The DNA here is from genome assembly GCA_964030475.1 of Tethya wilhelma. Taxonomy (NCBI): domain Eukaryota; kingdom Metazoa; phylum Porifera; class Demospongiae; order Tethyida; family Tethyidae; genus Tethya; species Tethya wilhelma. The sequence continues at coordinate 8,199,297 of CAXIPT010000002.1, read as the reverse complement.
ATGCTGTCCCACACTTGCGCTGCTAGAGTAAGTCTAATTATTGTAACAATGTCAACACACATGTGCAGATAAAAAATTAATAATAGTTGCATGACTCTTGTGTCGAATGCCCCTAGGGCATGCAACTACATAGTTTGTTTGCCATTAATCCTCTGATATCCCTATACTCTTTTGTCTTCTCCACCCATGCATGTAGATCTAGTAACTGGCAATTAGAAAAACTTTGGTTGCTAGGCAATGGCAAACATATACAGTCACATGCAGAGTGCCACACACTTAAAACATGCAAATATAGTTGTTTGCCATTGAACAGCAATTAATCAATAAAAACTTTGGTTACCATGGAGGCAATGGCAAATACACACACACACACACACACACACACACACACACACACACAC
>CAXIPT010000002.1:8154213-8198853 GCA_964030475.1 Tethya wilhelma | reverse complement strand
ACACACACACACACACACACACACACACACACACACACACACACACACACACACACACACACACACACACACACACACACACACACTTTCTATCTCTCTCTCGTGCATTCATTACGACAGTCTCAATGAAACTGACATCAAAGATGAAGGACTTGTGTGTCTCTCTGAAACACTCAAATGCTGGCCAGAACTTGAAGCATTAAAGTAAGTTGATTTTAGTTTATGGGCATAGGGTATTATTGTGTCGTGCACAAAGTACGTACCGTAAACAGGCATCAGATTAATTTTTGTGGTAAAATATGATATGGCCACATTAAAATAATATTTCAAATTTACCTGCATGTCTCTGATGTATATTGCAGCTGTTCAGCTGGTATTTACACAATAAAAACTTAACACACATTCACAACTATATAGTCTCTTCCATATTTCCGAAAAATTTAGTGATGATGCAGTTTTGTCTCTCTGTGAAGCTCTCAAAAGCTCTTCTAAACTGAAAATATTAATGTAAGTATGCATGTGATCATTAATATTGAACGAATAATAATTATTATTAAGATAAAGTTGATGCCAGGAGGGCAGTAAATTTGGGCAATTAGTGATTGATTATTATGTCCTTCAAAATAATGATACAGGGTTGGGAAAAGTTCCGTATCTGCCAAAGCAAAGACTGCTCTGAAACAGGTGAAGAGTGAGATAAACTCACAGCGTGGACCAGAGGATGGAGAATTTGAGATAATCTTTGCTGAACACCGTGATTCAGATTATTCTTCTTCAGATGATTCTGATACATCAGACGATTCATCGGATGATTCATCTCATGATTCATCTGATGATTCGTCCGATAGCTCTGATTAATAATATAGTCCGGAATAGTTTATCTGACTGTTACAGTAATGTATAAGCTTATAGTTTCTTTATAGGTTGACAAGTAATAATTTTTGGCATGAAATAGTTAAAACTTTAATGAAATAATTATGTAGTATACGTAATAATAACTATATTATTAATCTTTCAGTATCGGTAATAATTATATTGTTTTATATATAATACTTAAAGCAGCTTTAAATTCAGTTACATGCATACGTGTGTGTGTGTGTGGTGTTGTATCTTACTGACTGTTATTAAATTAAAACTTTGTGTGGAGAAATTCTACTTCAATCTATAAGTCAAATAATTAAGCTTTAAGAATCTTCTATCTCACACAAAATGTCAACACATTGTATAGCACCATCAATAGAGCCAACTGTTTCTTGAAGTTCATATAATCTAATCTGCATATATATATGTATGTGATCGAACATGTGCAGGACATTGTTATGCACGAGTTGCAAGAATTATGAGACAAAATTAACCTGAATTATCTCAACTTTCTATGACAGTCACTATAATTGTATGTGAATTAATTTGATGCTTGTTGTTGTACTGGTTCATTCTAATGGCCAGCATTTATGGAGAGAAGTGGTGGAAATTCATCGCTATGTTCAAGCCTGTAGGGTAGTGAATTTTGTTCTTCATTGAGATTAGTTCCTTTCATAATCGCAACACAACATTTAGCAAGGGCCTTAATTTTGAGTAGAAATTTCTTTGGAAATACAGAGTAAATTGCTTGACTAATCACATAAAGTAGAGGAATGGCTGCAACTGGAAGAGTGAAGGACAACAAGTACAGACTATCATGGTGACGGTTGTTCCCAAAATCTTCAATTATTCGATAACCTGATAGTCCCATGAATAACACACCTAAACTGGTAAAGAACACAGTGTCTATAGCAGTGTGTGCAGGGGACTTGTGGGGCCTAATGATAGCCACAGCAGCACCCATAATGAGGACCATGAACCCAGCTAAAGGGAGGTAGGATGGCCCTACAGTAACAGCAAGTAGAGTGTGGTTGGCAAGCCTCAGGAACAAATAAATTCCAGCAAAATATCGATAATCTTGAGGTTCAAACTTGTAACAGCCAGTAAAGGTGTCCATGAATATGTGAAGAGCAATGCTTTGAAATCGGCAAAAGTTCAGACAGCGATGAAAACAGCGACAAGGGTAGAGACAGAGAAGAAGCAGGGGAATGATGTTGAACACTAGGAGCATGAAAATAGCCAGCACAGCATAAGGGAGATGATCTCTTCCAAAGTATTCATAACTACCATCATAGTAGAGATATGTCTTGGGCATCTTGTTGCCATCAACATCATAGAGCGAGTTAGGAATGAGAGCATAGAATGAGACATTGAGGATCTTCACATAGGAGAGTAACATAAATGTGGCAAATGCTCCAACAAGAGATCTCTTCGTATCCCAATTGTTACGAATGCAAGCAAACCACCTACAAAAAGGATGCCACAGTCGTGCAACAATACTAAACCTATTATGAAGTTGTACAAGAAGAAATGTCACAACCAGAAGCAACAAAGGATACACAGCAACCACATAGTCCAGTAGTAGTACTTGCAAAGCAGACATCTTTGGGTGTAAGCAAAATGGATGATAGAGAGAACGAAAAAAATCAAGATTGTGAAATCCAAGAAAAGAAATGTAGAAATGCTGTAATATTCCAGTAAGCTTCATGTTACTAGTTTTTATTCTTGTAGACAATCGTAAACTGATAGGTGTTGCAATAACTTGACACATAAAAATATAACCATTCATATTTCCGGAAGTTGCTGTAATTCTAAAGACCAATATCAATAAATAGAACAGTGTAAGAGGAAGAAACGCCACAGCTACGTACTTCAACCAATTGTATGTATAAGTTTCACATTCAACACAACCCAAGCTATATGAGTACACAGGATACCCTGATCCATTTTTACATTTACTACACATCCGACCAGTTTGATATGTATAAACAGAATGGTTTTCTACGATATGAAAGCTCTCAAAAAATCCACACATAGCAGTGTTATTCTTACTCTCTATTTTTTGCTTTGATAATAGCCAATAGTTATGGTATGGTTTACCAGATCCTTCGACATTGTACAAACAACTTCCGATCACAGTGGTGTTAAACACAGTGCTGTAGGTCATACAGTGAAACAGCAAGACGTATATGCCAAGAGTAGTTGGGTCACAGAGAATTGAACCTTGTAGCTTTTTCTTGCACACACATTGGTCCAGGATAGAATTTGATTCACAAGGTTCCAACTTTGGTAAAGTCCAATCTGGACAAAAAGTTCCATTGGCATTTACTGGAAGTGAAACTGAACATGCATTCTGTACTGTTAGCAACAAGTGAATCGAGACTAGAGACCGAACACTCAACAGCTTCATTCTAAACTGCTAGCAATAAGCTGTCACTAGCTATAGAACAGTCTATAGGATGCACTATTAAATTAGCTTCTAAGAAGTAGCGATAAAATAAACTTCAGTAACTTCGATTCTTTAGACTATAGTAGCTATAGTCATAATAATTATTATCAAGAATTAGTTTTATTGTTTTGAGTTCAAACTTCAATACAATGGGAATGGTTGTTTAGAATCCGCAATAACAGCAGCAGGTATACAACCAAAGTGAAAGTAAACAGTAACTTTCCAAATACACAAAAAATTAAACTATAATAGTATAGGACCTACTATCACTATAGTCTACCTTTATAGAGCACCACAGGTCAATCCTGTGGTGATAACAGCTAAACTTTTCACGCACACTTTTGCGTGATAACCACACAACTTTTTTTGCAGTGTAATTGAGGATATGTATACCTGTGCTGTGCCAATAATTATGACTATGCAACCGCCTCCAGCTTTTGTTATTTTATTTTTTATATAATAATATTTTTTATAATATAAGTATGCCGTACATACATTGTGAAAATAAATAATAATGGAAAAAATACCTACCTTGTCACGATCAATATGGCAACACATTTGCAATTTCTCAAGTCCATAGACAACAGGTATGAGGACAGCTATAATATTATACAAGCATCATTATTAATGGTCATGTGAGTCGGTATTATTTCATGTAGCTCAAGAATTAATTGACCTGTGTCCCAGATTAGACCTGGCATCTTCAGTTTATGAATGCTACTCTCTACTTCACACATATCTGCGCATGCATGGGTGTAAAATAATGCAACTTAGAAAAAAGTCCATAGTGTGCACAATTAATACCATCAATTTTAGTACCAGTTTCATCACTCCATGGTTTGATTTCCAGAATAACTGTCGATACACAAGGTCCTATAAAGAAGAAAACACATGAAGTGACATAAGCTGGAATCAGTGACCACATCCACCTAACATGGAATGTGAACTAAAGTGACTTACTACGTATACTCTCCTCTGTGTCTGCCATCGAAGTGGTTGTCTGGAATTTAACATATAATTATGTCAAAATCAGACACTGACTGCAATGATTTGCAGTGTTCTCCCTAGAAATTCTGCAAGGCGTAGGGGTAGGGTGTGGAGAACACTGATATGGCATGCCAATAAATGAAAAGGGAAAATTATTGGTAGAAATTTCATTGTACTACATAAATGTAATAGCAAATTCTCATGACTAAATTAACTTCAATATAATTGGTACTATAATTATGTTAGTAAGAAATAAATCACACTCATGGCAAGCCACCTCAGTTCCATATGAAAAGTTATTACAGGGGATCAAACCTATTGAGAGATTGCATGCAGTTTGTTTAAATTAGTTTCGCTAGCTAGCGAGACTAAGTTTGAATTAAATAATAATTATCATCTATCATGATGATACTCACCAAGCCTGGGTCAGCTGTTCTACCCTGTTGACTCAGCTGTCGTTTCAACTGGGACACCTCGCATTGCAATTGATGATTGGTAAGGAGCATGGTTGATTTGAATCTTTGATCTTCCTTCAACCAGTGATGCAGTTCCTGAACAAGCACTTCCACTATAACTCTCAGTCTCTCATTCTCCCAGTGTAATAGCCTGACCTCTCTGTCGGCCTTTTCTCTGATGGACTTCAGGAGCTGGTCCCTCTCCTTCTGCAAGTCATCAACCATGATGAGAAATACATGCAGCATAGAGTGATGGATGCCTAGAGCATAGTGTACTGGATGAAGAGCTCTAGATGCAGGCTGCACCCTGAAATGGCATCATGAACTTGGTAAGGTGTCGATAAGAAGAGCAAGAGTTCTAATAAACCGAAATTGTGAAAAATTAGAAATGTTATTTGCAAGCACATGGCCGCTTTGTGTTTGCAGAGAAGAACTCTCCTGGCTGTATCTGCTCTCTCCCACCGATCACTGAAGTGTTATAGATATGGATGCAAAGGTCTGTGCTACTTGCAACCAAGGCGATGCTATGCTGATCAAACGAATGGTATTACATCAGTAGAGAAACTGTTGAATGATGTGACTGAATACAGGCAAGATGAAACTAAGGTCTTGCAATGCTTATCAGAATTAGTGAAACAAGCACGTGAACAGAAGAGGATCAGCGAAGTCCAAAATGACCAGAGGTTTGTAGACCACCTTAAGACGATAGCTCGTGAAGCAGACACCCTCTCATCCAGTGCCCTTGTTTCGTACCTCCGTATCTACAGCAGCTTTTACTTCCTCTCTCTCGAACACATCCAGCCTCTTGTGTCTGTGCTTGAAAGGCGTCTTCCAAATCTAAGATTGAGGACATCGTCCAAGATTGCTCAGCAACTTCTGCGAATTAAAGCTGGGAAAAAACTAGCCAAGCCATTTTTGAATCATTCTGCTGAGCTGTTTATGGAGGACAAGCAATTAAATCTGAACTCTTTTTTACGAAATTTGGATGTTCTTCTTAACAGCGACACGTGGTCGAATCCCAAAGAGATGAACCAGTTACGTGAGTTTATTGTAGCCAATATGTCAACTCTGAATTTACGAACTCTTGCTCATGTCATGACAGCGTTGGCAAAACGAAATGCTCTTTCGTTGGAACTTCTCGATGGTGCTGCTAGTGCTGTGATCGGAATCTTGTCTCGAAGTACGCCTGTTCACAGTCGAGTTGAAGAGTGGGGTGAGAACTACCCTCTAGAGCTGTGTCTACTGCTACAAGTGTTTGCTAAGAACAAATTCTACAACGAAGAATTTTGCAACCTACTAACGCAAACCGTACTTTCAGAAGACGATTCTTACTTACTTTCTCCGCGATTCCTCTCCACTCTAGCCTGGTGTTTTGGCAAACTTTCCTACTATAACCATTCCCTAATGGATCTCATTGCTCATTGTGCTATGAAGGACTTGAAAAACTTTAGCTCTATTAGCCTTGGCAATTTGGTGTATGGGTTTGGTCAACTCAACCACCCTCACCCTGAGCTCCTGCACAGGGTGGTGGAGAGCATGTTTGAGAACCCGGAGAAATTGAAAGAACCATTGTTGTGTTGGACCGTCATATGGTCGGCGATGGTAATGGACCTCTGTCCCGAGAGACTATTTGAGTTGGCCGTCACTGATGAGTTTATTGAACGTAAGTGCTCCTTTCTTCAGTTGTAGTTGTTTGTCTTCCAATTTTGTAAACTGTATATAGTAGCGTTAGTAATCTTGAGTATGATAGACATTTTCCTGTTAAATATTTTAAGCAAGGGTTTGAGAAAAAGGGATTTAGGTTCTGAGACTGAGAATTTCGCTGTATGATATAATAATAGCAAAGTTAAAGGATTGATAATGAAGCTATCATGCAAATAATATGTATACATGTGGATGGAGACTATATTTATTTGGTGGTTGCCTGCATGCAATTTTTCTCGTGTTTTCTCAGAGGTGGTTGGACATGCATCATCAAAGATCACGTGAAAACACTTGAAATGGAACCTTTTGGAACCAGTTGACTCAGCATCTTTCTGTAGTCCCAAATTTATCATACGTACGGTAGTACGTATAGTAGGAATGGGCCGAACGTCCCATAGACACAATACAAAATGTTGATGCTTATAAAATCTCAAAGAAAGATAGCTAAGCCTTCAAATATGTTTAGAGGCCTTCTTTGGACAGTATTCTAACTCTATAAATCAAAACTGACAGAAACTCTCTATAGCGCTCTGGAGAGTGCGCTAGCGGGAAGCCGTACCAATGCATTTTTGTTTTCCTGTTCCTGACTTACTTGAACACGATTTCCAGACAAACAAAAGGCATTGAGCCAACTTTGACAACATAGTGAGACTTCATTTTTCCTGTAGTACGCCCTTTTACATTCGTTTACTGGCAAAAAGGTAGCAAACAAAATCTGGGCAGCTTTGGCAACATTGGCACAAAATACTGTACTTTTTATGTAGACATTTTAGTAGGTAAAGGTCGTCAATAGACCACGTGGTTTGCTAGCATATAACGCGCATGCGCGCATTTAATATACCATAACTCATGCTTTTTGTAGAGACTGGCCAGTCTCCATGCAATTAAATACCTTAGTATTAAAAAAAAGTGAACGAACAAGTAGTAAAAATTTTGTAAAAATGATCAGTGTAGGAATGGGCAGTGCTGTAAAAAGCAATGAAACAAGGCCAAGTCTCTGAATTTCGGCACATGACTACTTCATTTTTTGTATCAAAGTCTCATAACTGCATGCCTACTCAGCCTATATCTGTTATATATTTCATCCAAATCAGCCAAATTAATAAACTGAATTAATAGCAGCTTAATTGAACCATGCATTGCGGACTCAGGTTTCAGCCATTCACCATCTCAAAGTATGAGCAATTAATGTACTATACTATAGGATGTCTACAATAATCATTACTTGACTTATGAAAATGAAGTAGTCATGTGCCGAAATTCAGAGACTTGGCCTTGTTTCATTGCTTTTTACAGCACTGCCCATTCCTACACTGATCATTTTTACAAAATTTTTACTACTTGTTTATGTTATAAGTGACCAAGCCAAAATGAGTTTTCAGAAGTGAGGCCAGAAGCAAAGCCAGAAGAGAGAGGTGTAAGGCGAGCGCTACTGCAAGTACACTTTAGGAAGTAAAACATCCTGAAAAGTCACCAAAAGAAGAGCCAACTCAGTTGATGTTTATAAAAGAATGGACTGATATTCTTTAGAGCATTTTTCACATACACCTTCAGCTGCAGACAGCCACTCAGAACCTCAGAAATAGCCTGGCCTGGCTTGATCAACTCGTTGCACAAGTTGTAAAGTTCAATCATAAAGTTTGCGTGTATGATTGTAGTAAAACATATACGTCACATGACAGTTGACAAGTAATGACGCGCGTCCAACCTCCTCGGGCGTTTTCTAAAATGTATTGTATTTTTTGTCTCCTCAGTCCCATAGATGTTCACTATGGTGTGCTTTGATTGGAATAACCATTTCATGCTCTTGTCTTTCTCCCTCCAGTCTCAATGCAGAGGCTTGAAGGCTTCAAGCCCATACTCCTACTCCCCCTCAGTATAGCCGTCAACAGGGAGCATCCTGAGCTGAGTGTGGCCACCTGCAAGTCACCTTCCTCTCCGTTTGTGAGGCCGAGGAGCTGGGGAACATGCATAGCTGGCTTCAAAGGACTCGATAGCAGTCACATGAAAGTAGCAACGAGAGATCGAACCCTTCTCCATTCCAGTGCTGGTCATTCTGCGTTTGGTGCAAATGTGACAAGAGCTCTGAAATTGGCGTTGGGAGGCGTCAGCTATTTCAACGAAGAACCACTCTCGCTGTCTGGGTACAGCTTTGACTTTGAAGTGCTGTTGAATCATAGAAACAGGCCCATCACCATCCCTATCCAGTGGAAGTATAGAAACGTGAGAACACTATTGAAAAGCATTGGAGTGACTGACGCACCGTCCAGCCCAAAGTTCGTCGATACTCACTACTCAGATCTACTAAATGTGCAGGGCGGTGTTCATCCATCACGCGTTCATTCGTCACGTGATCCTTACCACAAAAACATTCTCTATCAGATCGCTAGCGACTGGGGGCCGAGGTTTAACAATACGAAAGAGCCTGTAGCTCGTAAGGTGGCAATTGAGGCTGATGGGCGCTTTCACTATGCTCGCAACTGCCTCCACAAGTTGGGCAAGACCACTCTCAAACACCGACAGCTCAAGGCACTAGGATGGGAGGTTTTGTCGGTAAGCTTAAGTGCTAAGCCTGTACACTGTTCACTGTTGAGTATTACCTGTCTCTAGTCTCATTCCCAGGCTCCTCCTAAGGAAGTATAAATGAGGCTAACCTCTCCCTGCATGCACACTACAGTACGAGTATGAACTTAATATCAGTCTGTAATGCATAAGTTGTCACAGGGAGATCATTAATGTAAACATAGGCAGTCCTAGCCTCGTTCCCAGGCTTTCCCCGTTNAAAAAAAAAGAAGGGGAACGCCTGGGAACGAGGCTAAGGCAGTCCAGAGTGATGACATATCACAGCACATTTGGTCCGGGGGGGGGGAATCATTAGTTGTAACTTGTATGACAGACCAACCCATTGTGATAATGTGTATATAAAAGCAGTACTCATACCATTGATGATATTCATGGGTTTATGGTCACAAAATTGTGACATTGTAGTAGTTTTATGTTACAGTACTATACCTCATGTGTATGTATTCGTTTCGTAATGCAAACACTCAAGATACCCCAACACGAGTGGATGCAGCTCAAGACTGGAGATGATCATGCTTTATATCTGGCAAAGAAGCTGAACATCAACAACTGAACTGAGTAAAACAGCAATTTGGTATATTATGTCCTAAGAATCAGTTCATAATTATTGTTAGAAAGATTTTAGGAGACTATACCTCAAAGAAAATTAGGTTTTGAGCTTATAAAGAAAGTAAGTTACAAAGAGTTTCAGATTAAAGTTAAACACAACACTAAATTTGGCCATAAGATGTATTACCTATCCTGTTAAGAATAGTACCAATTGACAACTGAGTCTATAGCTGACTTGACACCCACAATAGCATGGCCTCCAACATTGCCGACTATGGCACCTACAATAAATCCTGGACCAGCATATACACCTCCAAATGCACCCAAACTAGTACACGAATCAATTACTTGTTTCTTGGTATGTTCTGACCACCCCATAGTGTATTGTGGGTGTGTTGACTTGAGGTATATGTTCATCCTTTCTGGTTCTTTTGCCTGTTGCGAAGCGTTGCCAGACGACATTCGTTTGGCTGATACAGCATACATCGATGGCTGTGCTTCTGGCTTCATTCTCTGAAAGGCCGTAACCCATAAAGGAGAGAACCACTCCTTACGATCAGGTGGAGGGTTGTCCTCGTATCCGATTGGCACTACTGGGATCTGATTCACTATATCTTCAGGTAGCTTCAGCTTCTTTATCATTCCTTTTTTAAGTACATAGATCCATGAGGTCATGGATCTTTGGAAGTGTTCCTGTTTGTCTCCGTTTGGATCACTTGGTTTAATTTCATTGGCAAATGTTAAAATGAATGTTGTATTTTTCCAGATGCCCGATCCAGCTTTCTCCGTAAACTTTTCTAATGCTGCCATATCACTTTCTTCAAAACGACGCCTCATATCCAGGCAGAAAAACACGTGATCAACATCTTTAATAAGCCTTGTTAGATTATCAAGAAATCTCTCTTTCTCCTCTCTTGACAGGAAAGGGTCACCTAGTCCTGGTGTATCCCACAACTTCATTGACACCTCTTTCCCAATTTCCTGAACAACAAAACTCTCCGTATAAGCTGTGATTTCAGTTGTAACTGATTCTGCACTTATGTTTTCTTCGGCCACCTTCCTTCCCATGATTCCATTCACCATGGAGGACTTGCCTGTTCCCATTTTACCAGTGAACAAGATAGATATTGTATCTTTTCCAGAAGCCATGTAATTTCTCCTTACTTCCTCATTTTCAAAAACATCTATAATACATATTTATTTACAACAAAGTTTAATAGTTATAAATTATAACAATTGATTATGGTAAAGCTTACCTAACATAGGTCTAGGTCTTCTTTCTGGTGGAGGGCGCTCTTCAGTTGGTACTGTATTCTGTGTGTTGGTAGCTACCGAAAATTATACAGTGTAAGCGGTCATTATTATGTGGTATGCCATTATCAATTAAAGCATGAAGCTGAATGAAGTCCAACATAATATACATTGAATTGTATTACCTAGCTGTGGTTCAGAAGGTCTTGGACGTCTTCTTCCAGTTTGAATTTGTGGCTCTTCTACAACTTCTATAAGAGTATTGGTCATTGCCGGATAATCATATGACTATGCATAATATTATGCACGATTTTTCATGATACTACATCTGTTATTGTACCTTTTCTTCCGGTTAATACTTCACATATTCTCTGAGCAAGATCAGCACGGCGAACAGCCAACTGTGCCTCTACAAGCATCTTGTATGTAGCTCTATGTACGTATTTCCTCTTCCACTTTTGAAGAGCATTCAGTCTTCTTTCTTCTTCCCTACGCGAATCCTCCATCACATCTCTGATATCAGTCTCATCCAAACCAATCCTTGGAGCGACCAGCCTCCAGTTATCGAAGAAGGTAGCCAGCTCCAGTACGTGTACATCAGAGCAGGTTGTATTTAATTGTCCAGATGTAATGTCAAAACGACCACTCTTCCACACTAACTTGTGGTGTAGACATAATCCCTGTCACGTATGAAAATAATAATAATCGTTTGAGGAATCACTCGGTGTAGCTATTATATATCTATACTGCTTGAGACGCCACTGGTGTTGAAAATAACTTTAAACATGATGTGACTTGACAATAATGAACCGAGATACTCCCTATCTATGAATATCGTAATCCTATGCGCGATGTATGGTTACGTTTTCGCGCTTATACTGCGCATGCTCAGTGTTAATTTAGCAACATGCGCGCGGAATCATGATTCCAAGTATGAGATTTCATGTTTCTTGTAGAATTAAATATTGTACTAGTCACTTATAGTCAACACAGGTTTATAAAGATTCAATTTATACTCAGATTAATTTTTGCCATAGTCTCACTACCGACAACTTAAATTTTTAACCTGTCATTGACAGCCGAGTAGGCATAGTTATTAAAATCAACCACAATGCATGGAAATTACACTTTAAACTGTGCTTGAATGTTCAAGCTCAGTTGGTTCAGTGTCACTGTCTTCTACAACTATATTGTTATCTATTTTGGTAGTAATTTTTCTTGCCTTCCAATGCTGTACGTGTAAAAAAAAAACAATAACAACATATGAATTCAAGACTATAATATAGCTATGATATCATAAGCCAACTACAATTTTTAGCTCATAATGATGACTTAAGAGCATAATGACTATATACACAGACTGGATCTAGCTGTGGAATTTTACTAAAGAAGTGGTTATAGATTGTATAAATGTATATAATTATGCCATGATGACAAATGAATTTAATAATTGGAATAAATAATTGGAAGGGCTCATGTATACCCTTTTGGAGTAATTTACCTTCCAGCAAGCATAGAAAGAAGCAGCAAACACAACAACAGTTGCTTCAGCAGTGAACCCAGTAAACAATGCCAACATTCCTAACAGAGCTCCACTGATCCTGGAAAAAAGAAAAGGAAAAAAAAGACGTATAACCATGAGCTGTTATATATTCTCGGCCAAAAGAATTATAGCCTAGCTTTAAAATACATGATAATAATATTTTAATACATACATAATTATTATGTATGCATTGTTAGGTCTGGAATTCATTATCACTAATTGTCAGTGGTTTACCCTAATCCCCACAAGGCAAAGAAGATGCCTACTACAGTGGTGAGCCGAAAGAATCCTGCTGGAGTGATCAGTTTGGTCTGATGATGGAGAGTGAGCCAGCCAGTCAGTGAGGCCCGCAGAGCAACTGGAGGGAGAAAGGAGACATACTATGTGATCCCAGAAAAGATACAGGATGCATGGTTAAAGAAATTAAATTGATGGGTATAAGTCATATCAAGAAACATGTACTGGTGATACTTGCATGGATACTCGATCATCGGTAGCTGTTATTATATAGTCATATATACATTTACACTTTAGCTTAAACTGGCAATGTCACAATCATAATTATGTGAATCACATGTCTTTCTAATTCTTTCAGGATAGTCTGACTGCTCACCTGAGAAAGTGATGGCAGTGTACACTCTGAGAGGATTGACACTCTCCAGAGCCAGTCGATGAGGAAGACCAATGGCATGCTCCATGATGGCCACTGACACACCAGGCACCCAGAACAGGAGGATGGACAACTGTGTGTGGCATGCCAGAGAATCAAAGATAAAAATCAACAAGTTTGCTTAGATTCAGTTTTCAAGAGACTAGTTTTGAACGTACCACGATGGCTGCACAAAGTGTAGCAATGGTGAAATATGCAATCTTCTTGCCTGCTAAAAGTCGACGTCGCTGGTTATTGGTATCTGGCTGTTTATCATTAGTGCTTTGAACGGTCTACATAATCATAATGAATCAATGAGAGCAAGGATCATTAGAGTATACAGAAAATTCAATAATTCATTCTATGTCGCTTCATATTCAATATTTTTGTCTATTTCAGCAGAATTAAGGGTGATGTAACTGGTTCCGGGATGGATTTGTCAATAGACAATTAATAGTAGCTAGTTTACGATAATCAATACTATAAGTCTTTGAATGCACATGTCAAACAAACCTGTTGGAATGTCGGTGAAATTGGTCTGCACTGGTTCATCAACCCATACACCAGTCTGCCCATGGGGTAGACTGCAGTGAGGATGGCCAGGGCTTCAGTAGCGAGGCACTTGTTGGGAGAGAATTTAGAGACGAGCAGGTTGATGATAGGTCGAGTGATCTCTTGGACTCCCGACACAAACATCAGAGGGGAAATGAAGACAGTAAGTTTGCACAACATCACTTTGACCTGTATACATGTGTTTGATGTACATGTAGACTGATGTAGCTATGCATGCATGGGTATTAAGTTGGAGGTTTGACTATATAACACAATTTGTGATCCTTAGATATACTAACGATTTCCTGGCAAAAGATTTCATTCTGAGGCTAGCTGTCATGAAATATACCTATATGCAATAACAGACCATCTGAGAAGTGGACAATGCAATTCATAACAGTACTCTATGCTATATATGAAATACCCTTACAAGTTACAAATTCTGACAAGCTTCAATCTTAATGACAGGCAGCAAACAAAAAATAGGCTCCCAAAGTATAGTTTTCGAAACAACTACCTTCAAATGATGGACGTGTATACCCATGCAGAAATCAACCCTTGAAATTGTGACTAGTCTGAATAATTATTGCCAATATACCCTATGATGGCCACTGAGATGATCTATTAGTGAGGGAATTAGAATCTCAAAAAAAAATTAACTTCAAAAAAATTTGAAAAAAAATTGTGCATGTGCCTATTGACTCTCTAGTATATGAAGGTATCTTGGGTTCACAACACTCTCAGAAAACGAGCAACACACAAAAATTAATGTTCTCTCAAAGACTGACTAAAATTTTAATGGTAGTGCACACATATATAACAATACTAGGTTTACATTGTTCAAAATTGGTTCAAAATTCTAAATCTATAAACTATGCCTCAACTGGAATTAGTAGAAATACGTTATGCCATACACTTTACTTCAATCACTAACCTGTACGATGATATCTGCTAGAGAGGCAACACCCACAAGAGTACTATGACGCCACTGTATAGGAGCACACCACCATGGTACCAAGACTGCACAAACACACACACACACACACACACACACAAAATAATAGGAAATCATTATAGTATGATGATTATCATGTACTGAACAATAATTAATAAAAAAATCCATGCATCTATTGCCTATAGCTCTTGCTCAATAAGCTTTTTTCCCAAATTTAAATGACACAAGGGCGAACTGCATTCTACTGCTACAAACAATAGCTAGCTATATATATAAGCTGTATAGAGAGGCTTTCCGCTCATGTTTAATATCTTCAAAGAACGATTGATTCTGTATACTACAGAAACGGCTGCTGGTTTGAATTCTCTTTCTATATTATCTTAAAATTGTAGCTGATCATGAAATATTTTAGGTATACACTTACCATTGAGTCGATGAGAGGATAGAGAGCAAAGTAGAAGAGAGCTTGGTTTGTGAGTTGAGAGACTGTCAATGTCACACCATACACATCTTCTATCAGCCACACCCCTAACTGTGTCTTGGCTAGAGTATTATGTATGTATAACACAATTATACTTTTGGTAGTTATCATATTGAGCTACAGTATAAAATGAAGATTAGGTAACAACAACATATAACAGTATATCTGACACTTATTGACAGAAGTTACAACATCGATCTTCATCACGTATAAATTAAGCCGAGTTATACATCTCAAACAATAATAATAAATGTGGGAAATTGGCTGCTGAAAGCTCACAAAAATCATACACCCCCCCAGCTCTTAAACAATATTGTTTCCGAGTTTAGTTTGGTTTGGTTTTGGTCCACAGACAATAATTGTAACAGCATGCTTGCATGTGCTTGTCTCGTACTTTACTGTACACTTACAAACAATGACAGTGAGTAGAGCGACAACATTTCCCATGACAAACACACAGATGAGAATCTTGAGGAACTGTGGCCAGTCATGAACCAACACCACACCCACTGGTTTCACCTCTTGGAGAATACGAACAAAGAACTTGACAAACAAATAGGCCAATCCGAATGCAGCCAGGGTGTCCACCACATTGGCAGCATGGGACACACTTCGATTGAGAAACTGTACAATGTTGAAAGCATTAGTTTCAGTAAACTAAAGACTGAGAGCATGCAGATACTAGCCTATATAGCTTGTTACCTGCATGGCTCCTCCTTCACAAACTGTGAAAGTATGCCACCCATAGCATGTTTAACTAGCTAACATACATACTTCTAGGGCCTTAGACTGGACACTATGTGCATGGCATGTCATTGAATACTAACAACAGTTATGCAACATGTTGACATAATATGAATTAATTAGCAAATCAATTATGTGACAATGTTATGTAACAAAAACAAATCTCACCTGCTCTCCAACATCCACAGCAATCTCTGTCACTGCTAGAGGCAAGAGAAACCTGAATAAGGTGAAGTAGTCATTTTCTAACAGCCTCCTGATCCAAGCACACTCCATTGTCAACAATTATAACTTTCTGTCTAAGTTGTACCATCAACATGTCTCTAGTATAGCTGGGGTGTTAGGATAAAATACTTACAGAGTTTAAGCAAATTTTGACAATAATAATAGATAATTAATCCTAACAATCATAAGGTGCTATACTCTAATAAGCAGCAAAGTCTTGACATGCAAGAGTGGACATGCAAAGTACTAAAAATTAAGGCAATTTGAAAATGTAAGTCAAATAGTAATTTAGCTCTATTAAAAATCTCGACATTCTCAACTATATATATCCCGAAAGGCCGATTCTTTACCTAGATCATCAGTGCTCCATACACTCAGCCCTTCTTTCCTTAATGTGATAACATTATGTAGCTTTGAGTCAAGACTCAGCAGTTGTTCGTGGCTTCGCCTTCAAAAAATAATTTGCTTTATTATAATCGTCGGATGAGTTTGACCTTTACCCTTCATTTGACGGGAGTAGATCAGATTCTGAGCATGCGCAGAACGAACTGCAGAACGATCAGAGTTGTGGGAATAGGATATTGTACAATTCAGTGATCCAAATGAAACTAACCTGAACATAATCATCACTGATATAATATTATTGAAGCTAATATTGAGACAACTGATTCAGAAATAGTAGTATAAGAGTGCATCAAAGCACTCTTATAAAGCCGGCCTTGGATCGCTGCATGATTGAAGTTTTAATTTCATATTGGTGAGTTATAACTGCATGTAGAGACATCAATAATTGGTATGTAAGCCCTGAAATGTTGTCAATCACCAGAGCCAAGCCTCTACGGCATAAAGATTACTTTCACACGAATAGCTTGATAGAACCACTGCCAAACCAGCTACAGTGCATGAGCATGGTGCTGGACCCTAGCTGCTAGTTCAAAGGCACTACACAGTTAGACCATTTTAATTTTGCACACATACTTATTATTAATAATTATTATTAATTATCTAATTTAATTAGCAATGCATCATCCATGGGATTCGTGGTACTTTCAGAATAAAGAATAGCAATTGTAATTGTTAATGGAAAGAAAATTAAAACTTAACTGAACTTAACTGAATATCAAGACTATCACAGTTCTTCGTATACGAAAACAGAGTGGTCTCAGTACACTATATTACTGGCACCTTGCTCAAGAGAGGAGTTCAGTCGCGTCCTGCCTCGGTCTCTAAAGCCTAAAATTGTTTTATTGGAAGTTCTACTAACTTAAAATTTGGTAAACTGATGATAATCAGTTGAAGAGCTATAAAGGATCAACTGCAATATTGTTGTTTGCATGATCACTCAGTCATCACAAACTGCATGTGGCCCCAGCAATATGGGTAGAACTGAGCAATCATAGGGTGAGCTAACACTGAGCTTTCAATACTAATGGATTAATACATTAAATTAACAATAAATTATAATATCAAAAGCTATTGCATGCAATTTAAAATACATTATTAACCTTGCAACTATAATCATACGTACGGTAGTACGTATAGTAGGAATGGGCCGACTGTCCCATAGACACAATACAAAATGTTTATCACCATAAAAATCTAGCAAGACAAAGTTAAACCTTCAAACTTGCACAGCAGCTCTCTCAGACAGATTAACAAACGCTTGCATGGCCTAAAACTCACAGAAGCTTTCATAAGCACTCATAGCGAGCGCTAGTTAGAAGCTACACCCACGCAATTTTGTTCTCACTTACTTACTTATACTTCACTAACTGACTTACTTGAAAGCGATTTCCAGAGAAACAAAAGACGTTGAGCTTGTTTTGACTACACAGAACAACTTGTTCTCATCTGGACTAGTGCCTTTTACACTCGCTTTCTGCCCAAATGTGATAAAACAAGAGCTAGAAAGCTTAAAAACTTAGTATATAAATTCATACACTTCAATGCAGCCATCTTTTGTAGGTAGAGGTCAAAGGTCGTTATCTATCCACGTGGCATTTAATGCGCATGCGCATTAGCCTAATAGTACTGCTACTCAAGCTTTTTGTAAGGACTTACTAAGTCCCTGATTTAGTCTCCTCACTTTAGTGTTGAAAAAAGTGAATGAACAAGTATGGTAAAAATTTCATAAAAATTAACAGTGTAGGAATGGGCAGTGCGGTAAAAAGTAAGGAAACAAGGCATGCCGCAATTTCGGCACATGACTACTTCATTTTTTATGCTCAAGTAGATCGAGTATTGAGGAGGTATGGAACTTAACTGTTAGCTAGCTAAGTGGGGAAAAGTATATAAGCAGGCAATCTAGGCAAAGTTGTTTTAGTTAATCCTCAATTAATCCATCGGCACTCCCTGTCAGTATCTCCAACCATAAGGTGGCACACTCTGCAGCATACTGATTGGCATGCATGATCTATGAATTCAAACCATTATTTTATCCAGGCATGTACAACATTGTTTGAAGCATATCAATATTTATTTTCATATGACAGGATGTATGAGGAATCAAAAATGAAAATGATTGTTGACATTGTCAAAGCTCAGATACTCGGAAATTTTTGCTTTAACAAGCTCAGTTTTGAGCTCTGCCATTGTGGTAGCAAGCAGCTCATTCTGTCGGCTTTTCAACACTTGTGCAGCTTGAGGCCAGGCTTTGGTAAATTCTTGCGTGGATAAGGAAACAACAGCTGCTCGAACACGTTTAATGCACTCTTGAGCACTGTTCTGAACACCATGGTCTCCCTGGAGTTGTGGCAAGTTTGCATTGATTCCTGAGATGATACAATTTCGTAGAGCAGAAACTACAGCATTCTGATGAACGGCGAAGTCGGAAACTATTTTTGGTGGAAGTTGAGTCATTAACTTTTGTCTGCAATGAGTTTCAACAACATCATTAACTTGCTGCACAAGATCTTTCTGCTGAGAAACTTCGGCCCTCTTGCCAGTGATGTTTACTGAAACAACTGATGTTGTTATTGACTCTTTCAGCTCAGTGATCTCTCTCGTGAGGTCGTCAATGATACTTTCGAGTAAGATGGTTGCACCATGTGTAGTTGACATTTCCAAGAGCCTCTCTTCTACTTTTTGGATGTTGCTAAATTCTTCCAAATGTTTTCCTAGCTTTGCAATATTGTCTGGGTTATAGGGTTTAATCAATCCCTCTACAGCATCTTTCAGGGGTGTTTTTCGTAAAAAGTAGTATGCAGTACCGAAATCATCTTCACTGATTCTTGAAGAATCTTTCTGCCACTGGCGTGATTCTAATGCCCACTTGGCACTGAAGGGGATGATCTGATTTGCTGGAACTTGATTGTCAAACAAATCGGAGACTTTTTTACACAGCTCCTCAAGCGACCACGACTCTGTATTTCCATCAAAGCAGATGTCATACTTGTTTAGCAATACTAGTATCCTGTGATGTCTCTTCATCATTAGTGGGTGAAGAACTCGAATTTGCTCAAGGAGATCAGACTGCATTTTACCAAATAGAGATTGAACGTCAAGTATCAACACCAATGCTGCCATATCTTTCAATGCTTTCTTGCTTTTGCTAAGGGCTGAGGAGCAACCGAATTCTCCAGAGCCAGGCGTGTCAAATATCTCAACCCTCAAGTTGTCTCTTCCTTTCAAGAAACTGACAGGTGCACTCAATACCATTTCATGGTAAAGAGGCTGTCCTGGTTGCTGCTGATCCCTGTCTTTGTCGTTAAACTCTTTTACTCGACGACAAATTTCTTCCTTGCCACTAGCAAGCGAAACGAATTGACCATTTGCAGCTGTCTTGCCTTGAAGTATGCCAGATGTAGAGTGATTGGGAACTATACAGACTGTCCCCACTGTTTGCGGTTGAAACGAAGCTGGGAGGAACTTTTCTCCTAAGAGTGAATTGAGAGTGGTACTTTTACCAGAATTTACAAGTCCAACTACTCCTAAAGCCACTTTTCCTGATTGTAGCTGGTTTAACATGCGATTCAGCTGTTGGGTAATGCCATCCTGTTTCAGATCAGTTGAAATGCACACAACAGAGTTGATAATAGTGCTTGCGACTGTGATGGCTCCTCTTGTACTTTCTGTTATGCATGCAGACATTTATCATAGTAATATATATACAGGTCAATCTGCAAGTAATATGAAATCTGAACACAAGAACAGCAGCTAGACTAAGTATTACATGTACGATCAAGCTTATAATATTATATGTATAATATCAATAGATGTGAAATAAATTTAAGCTAGCTCAAAATTCAATAATTACTGATCTAAAAAAAGTACATCACTGATCATAACTAATGGACAATGCATGCTGATTGAATCCTTATGAATGGCTGTGTTGGATAGTATTATTCATAGAAATACTTTTGTAGAGCAAGATAAACAGGTATAGTATGTGACATTGAGATGCCTGATTCAGAATGTGATAGGTATGCAGAGGAGGATTGCAATATGACTATACAGTATAGTATGGCAAGATAGACTTTATCTTACGTACTCTAATCGGTAAAAAATTGATCTAATTAACTCATATTGTATTGGGAATTGCACTTGGTTGTAAAAATAATATTAGATTATTGTTAGGCAGTTTTTGGAGTTTGGATGCATGGTAATTCTGGAATCACTATATACGTGGCCTGCGTCACTTGCGGGTCAGACGTTCTTTGTGGGTGCACTGGGAGGGGTGGGGAGAAGAGAAAAGGGGAAAAAGAGAGAGGGGTGGGGAGAAGAGAATTATTAGAATTAGATTAGAATCGCCAGATTTTTGTGAAAATTGTTTGTTACGTCACATAGTTGTATGGCACGTGACAATTGACAGTCAGGAATTATGAGCATTCAAACGGAGCTTAGAAAACTCTAGCATAATAGCTTGAAACATCATGATACCATAGCACAGCCGATTTGAGGTATTTTCTAGCAGGTTTGAAATCAAATCTTCATTTGATACATGCTACATAATACATAATGTCACTGAATTAAATTATTACAAAATATATACAGCAATCAAATCCACTCTTACTGCCAGCACTGGATTTCGGCAGAGTGGACACTAAAAAAAACCCTGACATCTCTGACCAAACTTCTTTGCGTCAATTGCCAAATTTCTCCCCTCCCCTCACCCTTTTCCTCCCTCTTCAAGCTCTACCCATTAAAAAATTCTGGCCAGTGAGACTAGCCCAAGATGTGTTGATTGTCAATACCGTATACGTATATCAGTGTGCATGACTTTTGGCTGTGACAAACCATTATAGTTCAATTCAAATCCAATATCATACCTTGACTTTGCATTCTTCTAGAATCATAGAGTGCATGTTCAGATGATCTTGGCTTCTTTTCTTGCTATACAAGTGAAATGTATTTTGCTGTGTCACGGTGACTAAGATTTCAATTAGGCTGCGGTTAAGTACAGGAAGTTGAAAAACTATACCTTAGAAGAGCGCATGCGCATTTTTTCCCGGAAGCTCATTTTGCCGCGGGCTCTGTCCTCAGTATTAGGTAAAGATGGTCTTGACTCTGATAATTGGAGTTCTCTCTCTCTCTCTGTCCTTAAACTCTAAGAACTAGGTGAGTCAAGTGTTTTAGGCAGCAACTTTGATTCATTGTTTTGAATTCACTTTGTAGGACGCACGATGTGGGCAAGCCAGACTACCGAGTCACCACTCCCTTGTGGTTATTAGAGTTCATGAACTGTTGCTTGTGTTCGTTTTCATTTTTCAACATCTCCGCGGGTTCTTGTATAGTAGTCTTTCAGTAGCTTTTAAAGAGAATTGGAACAGTTTGTGGTAAGTATTTCAGTATAAACTTCAGTACCTTTCTATCTCATGTTCGTCTCGCGGGCCAGACCTCCGGAAAGGGGGAAAACCGGGAGGTCTGGTAACGGTAGTACACTTTTCGTGGCACAATGGAATGTGGTAGGCGTGGCATTTGGTTTCCTGTCACGAGTTAAAAATGCAATTTACATCAGTTCAGCAGCGCAGGTAACCTCTAGTCGTCTCTATTTATCTTGAAAGTTGTTGGCATGATTTTTGATTTGCTTCTTTGCGATCACATGGCTACAAAATTTATAAATTAATGAGGATCACATGACCTCTGAAACGTGATTGGTCAAATTTTCTGTGGCGGGAAAAGTAAACACAATTATTACTCAAATTGGAAAATACTGTGATATGATTGGCCAGCTCAACATTCTGAGCTGTGCAACGAAAAGTGTACTACCGTTACCAGACCTCCTTTTCCCCCTTTCCGGAGGTCTGGCCTGCCAGACTAATCTCATGTATGTTGCTGTCATTGTCTCTATAGGTATGACTTGCAGCTTGAATGTTGACTTCCCTCCAATCTATTTCCTCAGTGACAATCATACACCTTATTTGGCTCATGTGCATTTTGAGATGTGGAAGGTACAGTTGAGAGTACCTATAGCTGGCTTCAAAAGTGAATGTTTTTAAGTAGTTAAAAAAATAAATAAATAAACAGTGTACTGGATACATTTTGACAAGAATTAAATTTGGCGAATTGATGAATTATTTTGCAAATTGCCAAATTAAAAATTCGTCAAATAGCCGGTTGATATGTATTCACATGCATAATAATACAGTGTGCAGAATCAATTAAATTATCGAATAAAATTGCTAATCATGTCGTAGTAAAATGCGAACTAATCAAATTTTAGCCCCTAAATTTAGCCTCTATCATACGTACGGTAGTACGTATAGTAGGAATGGGCCGAATGTCCCATAGGCACAATACAAAATGTTTATGATCATAAAAATCTAACAAAACAAAATTGAGTCTTCAAACTTGCTCACAGTCTCTCACTGACAGATTACCAATTGTATGCAAGGCCTAAAACTCACAGAACCTTTCGTCAGCACTCGTAGAGAGAGCTAGTGGGAAGCCACAATAGTGCCATTTTTGTTCTGCTAACGTACGTACTTACGTACTTACGTACTTTCTAACTGACTTACTTGAAAAGCATTTCCAGAGAACCAGAAAGTGTTGAGCCAACTTTGACAGCACAAAGTAACTCCTTTTCATAGGTACTGCATTCTTTGATACTCGTTTTCATCACAAATAAGCCTAAACAAAAACTAGAAAGCTTTGAAACTTAGAGTATAAATTCATGTACTTCAATGTAGCCATCTTCTTGTAGGTAGAGTTCAAAGGTCATCCATGCACGTGGCATTAAACGCGCATGCGCATAAGCTGTCTAGCAGCCAATGTATATAGTTGCTTCTCAGATAACTCAAGCTTTTTATAGGGACTAACCAGTCTCTGATAGTCTCTTCACTGTAGTGTTGAAAAAAGTGAATGAACAAGTAGTAAAAATTTCAAAAAAATAAGCAGTGTAGGAATGGGCAGTGCATTAAATAGTATTGGAACAAGGAATGGTCCCAATTTCGGCACATGACTACTTCATTTTTGTGCCCAAGTCTTGGCTGGTGTTAATCTAATCACATTAATTTTTATCACATGGTTCAAATTCCTGCCAATCTTATCACTTGGCTAAAAAGTGGAATAAAGTATAGCATGCATGATACTGGTAAGCTATATATTCAAGTACAGATCATTCTTTGAACCATTTACGACAATAATAGCTATGCATGAGGGATAAAAATGAAAATGAAGTATAGTCATGTGCCGAAATTGGGACCATTCCTTGTTCCAATACTTTTTAATGCACTGCCCATTCCTACACTGCTTATTTTTTTGAAATTTTTACTACTTGTAAGTATATGATACGTGTTATACCCTTAATTGAATTGTACATAAGCATAATAATAATTATATCAATTGTAAAGTACATCAGTGATTTCCCTTTTTGCTGGGAAAAGTTATATTGGTGGTCAAGGAGTACCGCAACTGTTTTAGGCCCAGCTGTACGTGGCTGCTTTAATTACCAACATCAATGCTAATCCCTTCACTCAGTATGAGCACTTTGCGAGCATGACATTGTGATTGTTAGGCCTAGCTGCATGCATAGTTACTGAAGCTTGCTTCCGTATAATATATATTCTGAGATTAAAGAGCATCATGCAGTTTGTGAATCTTGTGTATAGGAAGGGGAGAGGCTTCCTACTTCAAAAAGATTTGTTTACAAATGAATTGGGCTTTGGTGGCCGGGGCGTGCATGTGCTATAGGTAGCTATTGTTATGCCTATAATGCTTCACATTTTCAATACAATGTCAGATGCCAAAACCTAAAACCATAAGAATGTTGGAAGCCATGTAATTCTTTGAATATGTTTGTGCTTTTTTTTTGTTTTCTGATGTTATTGATCTCCTATTTTGAGTACGTATCTAGCTTAATTTCCCCTGGTTTGCATGTTATGTGTATTATAATTATAGTATATGCACCATAATAAGGGATTGAACACTATTTCTAGAAACTGACCCAATTAAGCTATATAATATTATATTATATAATGTCTTGGAAAGTTGCATAGCTGAATGGCCCACATAAAGTTGACTTATTATAATATATCACACAATGGTATAGCAGCATGACCATGCACTCACTCAGATAGTTTTCACTGCTCGTGAAAGCACATGTTCAATTTTCTGGCATAATTATATCGGACAAAATAATCTAATTGTTTTAGGCCCAGCCGTGACTGCCTTATGTTACCAACATCTGAATGCTCATGCATTTCTTCATGCATTCTTCATGAGCATTTTGGGAGCATGGCATTGTATTTGTTAGGACTGCAAGCATGGTCACTGAAACTTGCTTCCATAATATGTATTCCGAGGTATAAGGTCACCATGCCGTATGTGAATTAAGTAATCTTGAGTTTACACAATGTCATTCAATGTCATAGGAGTGACTTCTTCATTCAAATAGATTTCACTACATGCAAGTGAATTGGGCTTTGAGAGGGGCCTGTGCTAGGTGCTATCATGATCGATGCATAATATTGCCGCTTCATATTTCAATGCATGTAATGTCAGATGCTATCTACATATAGAACCCAAATTATTATCATGTATGGAGAACTTTAAATTAGAAGCCACATAATTCTCTGAATATGTACGTGCTTATTAGTTAACTGAATCAAAATTGATCTCCTAATTCAACATAAGCAAGTTAAGCGTTTAGTATACAAAAAAATTACATAATTAATTTAATTTAATGAATGCAGTTATGGTATTTTATACAGACTGAGTATACTGTGTAGCGGGAAAAGCTTCGTGGTGTTGACTTTTGCAGATTTCTGTAGTCAAACATTTTTTGCATAATAATTATTGCAAATGAGCTCTGCAATGCCTATATTATATGTATAATTTACATTTTGGAGAATTTAACACTGATATATATTAACTTTCACAGATTCATGAGTGCATCGGGATTCGCAAAACTTTCCCATTGATATTAATAATAATTATAGTTTTTTTGCTTAGTTTATTTCAACATATGTTGCTGGGGGTGATGCTGGTAAGAGAGGAGGGTATTCCTCACTGTGGTAAAACCTGTAGGATAGTACATGTGTCACTTCTTCAGAGTCAGCTCTCTTTGTTTTAATGTAGTTCCTACAGCATTCAAATATAGATTGGAGCTTTTGTAGTATAGTCTTTGGAATAAGTGAGTAGACCACTAGTCCAACACCATACAGGGGTAACACTACGATCAATGGAAGCAATAGTATATCCAATAGAAGTTTAATGTACTGTATTTCATGTCTGTGTGCTTGAGAACTTGACAATCCCAACATACACAAGCCTAAAAGTAAAAAGAAAACTGCATCCAGGACTGTATGTGTTGTTGACTTGTAAGGCCTGATTATAGCAACCAGCACTGATGTGATAACGAAAGTGGTACAAACGTACAAATAATAGCTTGGTCCAAAGTACATTGCTGCAATTATGAGGTTTAGGAATCGTTGGAAGACATAAATAGCAGCAAAGTACCTATAGTCTCGAGGCTGTAGCTTGTAGCAGCCATGGAAGGTGTCCATGAAGATGTGTAATGTCAAACAGCGAAGATTAAAATAGTTCAAGACCTTGTGAAAACATCGACAAGGATATAGAGACAGAGAAGAACCAGTGGGATGATGTTAAACACAAAGACCATGAACATTGCTATGATGGCATAGGGAAGATGATCTGGCCCAAGAAACTCATATGAGGCATCGTACATTACAAATTGCTTTTGAACTTTATTTTTGTGAACATCATAAAGTGTGTTTGGTGTGAGTACAAGAAAAGAAATATTGAGGATCTTCACATAAGAAAGCAAGATAAATGTGGCAAATGCTCCCACTAGTGATCCCCTGATGTCCCAGTTGTTACGAAACCGAACAAAACATTTGTAGAAAGGTCTCCACAACCGAACAATAAAGATGTAGCGCCTGTGTAGCTCAGCAAAGATGTAAGTGAAGACAACGAGTAGCAGTGGGTAAACAGCTACTATGTAGTCTAGCATGAGAGTCTGGAGTGCTGTTAGGTTAGGATGCAAACAAAATGGAGGATACAATCCTCGAAAAAAATCAAGGTTCCACACTCCAAGAAACATTAGAAAAGTTTCACCATACACAGGTCGATTAAGTCTAGTAACAACTATTGTCATTGAAGGTACTGATAAAAGCTGGCATATGAGTACATAGCCATTCATTCTTCCAGACGAGGCAGTTATCCTAAACAGGACCACTAGAATGTAGAAGACAGTGAGAGGAAGAAATGCCACAGCAAGGTACTTCAACCAGTTGTACTTGTGGTTCGAACACTCAACACAACCAATGCTGTATGAATAGACAGGATAGGTATATCCTTCTTCACAGCTGGTGCACATCAGACCAGTCTGATGTTTGTAGTAGACACAATTGCTAGCTGAAATACAATACTCGGGAAAATGGCACAGCAAGCTGTCATTCCTGTGATAGAGTTTGGGTAATGGTGTGTAGTTGCATTCATAGTCATGTGTAGTACCATGATGGTAACAGGGTCCTATGACTGTTGTATTTAACACTTCACTGTACGTTATGCAATAAAACAGTGCAATGAAAATAGTCAGATTTTCCTTACAGTTGACTAAATTGTGTATGTCATCGCCACACACACATGTCACTTTTCCATCTTTCTCTGTTGGTATTGTCCACAAGGGACAATCCACGTCTTTCACAGAACTCCCTGAGACAATTGACAGCCATGATAGTGTAGCAACCATACTCAACTTCACAATGACTGTGTTTGTCATGGCTATATCATTGTATAGCTGTAAGTCAAGCTTAATATAATGCTGTTGGAATCAATTGATCAGAACCTAACTAAAACCTAATAAAACTTGTTGCTAAAATGCTTGTACTGTGGTATACTATAGTGGTATTTTATAGCTAGTAAGCCAGGTGTTGGACGTTTGTAATTATTTGAACCTTGTAACATAATCAGTAGTATAATTAAATAAGAAATGCTTGCGCGATGACGTATACATTGTATTAGGTACTGATGTCACAAGATCACTCAAGCAGGACCCACGGACAAATTAAAGTATAATTCTCTCATTGGCCTGGTATGTGTAGATAAATTGGAAGAATATTGTTATGACTACACCCTAATTAACTAAATATTACTATTATTCATCTAATTAGTTGAACTTTTATCATGGATTGTTACAGTCAGTTTAATCCAGTAGTACAATCTTAATTAAATTACTAGTATAACGCAACCTAGCTCAGCTGTTCACAGTTTTGGCAAATATATACTTTCTGTGAAATAGCATTCGAGACTATTCACATGATTTCTTCATGCAGTTCTTAAAACTCATGTGATACTTCAAAACCAATTGTGCTGTATATATGATATATCATTTAACAATTTAATTTTAATGTCATACCTCTGTGTTGATTTTGAAAATTTCTTGTAAATATTTATCTTTATAATTGTAGTACACACACACACACACACACACACACACACACACACACACACACACACACAGCTTCGGCTCAGTACTAGCCCATGAATTTGCTCTCAATGTCTCTCGAAACTTGTCGGAAGCTCACAAGCCATAAAAACGCCACCATCAAATAAGGCCATACCCTAAACAGAGTGGTTTGATCTTTGAACTTTTGTATAATTGGCTAGAAAGGAGAAGAACTGGCAATTTGTGGACAAGAAGTACTAGTGTCAGATTGGAAAGAAAGGTCTCATTGCAGCATATTAAATTTTTGTCAAATTCAGCATGATCACATTATAATTTTGGTATATTCACAATAGTGGCTCTGTACCCTTGTTGGTTGCTAATTAGCGAGTTTCAATCAATATACAAGTATGCACTAATCATCATCACGTTATACAGTTTGTTTAATGGTTTTTAATTACTTCTGTTGTCAGTAATGTCGTACATATTCTCCTGGGGATGCATGGGGAGTTGTTGTTTTTAGGTTCTCGGGTGCACATGTAGATAATTTGCTGTTTGTTGAAATTTTTCAACAATTATTAAGATCTTTGTTATTGTCTTTCTCTAAACAATCATCCTAACTTTATTCAGTCTTGGAGAAGTATCCACCTGATAAAATATTTATATGTTAGCACTTTTAATTTTCTTCTGCACTTTCAAATAGAGCAGCTCCTCCTTCTATCTCCAGCTGATATCTTCCAAATGGAACAGACCAAGGTGGTGAAAGGCATTGACATGGAGAACTTGATGAGATATGGAAGGTAGAGAGTTTAATTTTATTGTGATGAAAAAGTTTTAGATAGATAATCTTAATATGTTGTCATTTTGTTCTGCTGAGCTCTCTCTGACTTGCACAATCAGTAGTGTATGCCCGGGCCCAGACCGGCTTACACATACTATACTCTATTTGTTTTGTTTGGCTCAAATCATTTTACTGTACAAGTCAGTGAGTACATGTATTGTACTTCTGTCTTTAGTTTGAGCATGACACCACACACAAACAAAATATAAGGATTCAACCCAATTTGATCTTGTCATCATTCACTATTTGCGGATATAAAACAATCTCTTCAGTATCGATATACATCACCCATGAGGTGAATATTACCTCTTGGAATGGGCAGTGACTGTTGAGCTATATAGTCAGGTGTTGACTAGTTTTGGGGAGGTGTTGACTAGTTTTGGGGAGGGGCTGGTTGTGGGTGTGCCCGGAAGTACGTATACATCCGGTAGATCAATCATCAAGCCCAGCAAGGGCCATCTTGATTGAACTTTAGACGGGCTATAAATTCAAAGTTGGATCTGAGTTGTGCTCGTAGTGTCTGCGTCACTATAGACACAAGTAAGTTGCAATTTAAGAGTATGAAACACTTAAAAGTTCTTAATGACCTGTATTATTAACACACTGAGGCTCAGTTTCGATCAGCCTCCAGTGAGCTTCAGTTCCCATCACCCCCATGTCTATATCTTTATTTAAAGATTCACATTACATTGTGTGGTACAGGACCTGGTTTTTAATCAAAAATGAACTTCTTTATACAATACTATAGTGCATAATGTCAGCTTAAAGCTTCACTGATAAGTCTCCAGCCTCGGCGGCAGGTTCAACATGATGAATCAAGACTGTTCACATCTAGCTTCACACTGCCAACTCCCTCTCTCTCTTGAACAATCATCCATGATCTGTATTGTCACTAACTTGCGCAAGTATCCACTTGATATATTGACACTCCTTCCTCAACACTTACGAAGAGAGCTTCTTCTCCTTCTTCCTCCAGCTGACATCTTCAAACTGGAACAGACCAAGGTTGTGGAAGGCATAGACATGGATAATGAGATATGGAAGGTGGTGAGTGAGCGTTACGATTGTGAAGAAGCTCGTAAGCTTCATATATTACGTAAATATGCTCAGGCTAGTCGACAATTGCCACTTCCTAGTGAAATAAAAACATTTGGGTCACATACACCCGATTCTGTCTCTTCAAAAGATCAGTTTGTTTCTTGCCTTGTGTCCTTTTTGTTTTCTGTAAAACCGTTAATGTTGAGTGGTTCAAATTTTGGCGACTTGTACAGAATGCATGCCACTCATTTTGGGTACAGGAACTACATAATCCTTCTACAGCTTCTCTTTTGTAATCGTTTTTTCAAATTGAAACAGCTCATTGATGCTGGTGGATTTCCTCTTCAAGTCTCTGGAGTGACTCTACTTCCCTCTCGGTATTCTCGATTCTTTACTAGCTTGGTCCCACTCTCTGAGTGGGTACGATTTTTACTCAAAGATTGTCACATACAACCGCAAAAGATTATTAAAATAGACCTTGCTCAAGCCAATTTTGAATCTCCAGAATCACTCCAAAGCTTCCTGGCTAATTCAAATGACATTAGGCTTTTTTTGAAATTTCCCCCATTGCTAAGTCAAGAAGCAAGTCCGAGTAAAAAAACTGCACTTGACAAATTGACACAGCTATTTGATATGCTTACTCCAGATCAGCCAGAGTGCATTAGTATGACTCAAAGTATACTTCCTTTAGTATGGCAAGACTTAAGTAGCTATAGGAATAAAGATCAAAGACAATTTAACCAAATTTTACAAAAGTGCTTTCTTCAGCCAAAATTGGTTAAAATTGAAGATTTTCATCCACTAAGGCTCTTCCATTGTTTGAAGCGAATTGATATACGGTGTACTAGGTTTAAAACTAGTATACAGCTCTCAACTCTCTGTTCTTTGGTGGTTTTCACTCAAAATCATGGTTTTGAGTCTATTTCTGTTATTGGTCCGACTGTCAAATATGATGAACAGCAGCTGGAAACACTGATGCTTGCTCTTAAAAAGTCTTTTACAACTCCAATGTCACAATCATGCTTTCTTGTCTCTCTGTCTGACATGGACAAGATTCCATTTTCGTTTCTATTTTGGCTGTTGAAATCATTTCTCTTTTCTCAATCATCCACCACACAGAAAATGGTCGTATCATCCTGCAAAATAGATTACTCAGTTGTTCCTTCCCAGAAAGTCTTAAAAATTGCTAATTCCATCACTGATTCATATAGTGCCTCAAAGAAGTCTCTGCACCTCTCGAACATCACTCTGAAGCGTCCTTTTGTAGACATGCTAGTTTGTTTTTCTTCACTAGTATTGGATGAACTCCACTTGGAGCAAACATCTCCTATGGCCGATTATCTCAGTTCGTCTTCAAAAGAAACGCTTGCCACACTTTTGCTCAATATTCCCACAATCCCAGTATGTCGTATAAAATCCCTGTGTATTAAATTGGTTATTACTAAAGTACAAAGAATGTTTGAATTTTATCCAGTGCTTCGATTTAAGTTGCTACAGTGTGATGCCAAATTCATTGCTGCACTACTTTCGCTAGCTCAAAAGTTACCTGAAACTGCTGTATCATTTCAATGTGGAATACTATCAAACTACATTGAATTGCTTCTAGCCTTTTTACACAATGAATGGAAGAATAATAGGACAAGTGTTCCCCTCAAACAGCTACTTGTTCAGCTCTCAGACTCACACCCTAAATCACCAGAATTGCTGACATCTCTGGAAAAAAGTTTAATGGTGTATCCAATTCACAACATAGCAAGAAGTGTCAATATCAACTGACATTCATTGAACTATGCATTAGTGTAACGATATTGATAGTGAACTCAGGCATGCATTCAGACATTTATTTATATATAGTGCAGCTAAATATTGTTTTGCATTTGTTGAGTATTAAAGGATCTTAATTAACTTGCAAGCATACAAAATTAAAATGCATTTCCTAGATTGTGTTTAGGATTAGGAAAGTATTGGGGGAGGGGCTGCCACGTAACTGCTGCGCTGGTGCTGGTCCTGCAACGTCTCTATCACGTGCATGTGCACGTGCATGTGAGAGTACTCTGATACAAAAGCTAAGAACTATGACTACTTGACCATTTTGGAAAATTGATTCTCTATCAACTATCAAACTATCAAGTAAGTTAATAAATTAGCTAACTATAGAGCTATATAAATCTGTGATAATTATTTGTATCAAATATCAGTAACTTTCACTAACTATGGTGGCCTTACGGACTTTGGATTATAAATTATTTCAAGTATGCTCATTCTGATTCATTATAATATTATGTACTTCTTACTGCACCCGTCCCTGATGGCCAGCCATTCAGTTAGGTGTTGGGGTATGGCAAATTGTTTTGACTTTCAACTTGAGCGAAAAATGAAAACACGAAAATTAAGTATTAAATAATACGAACGACCCATTCCTAAGTATATTTCTTTCACTATGCCGCAAAAAATAGATGAGACAGAAAATAAAACGTGAATATTTTAACATACGCAAATTTCTGGATTTACGGTATCCTTAAGTTTGTTCAAGTTTTGTTTTTGTTTTTTCCACAATCTACGGTAGATCCACCAATATTTCGCGTGGTTGATTGTGAAGGAATTTAATTTGGTGCCGGCATACCGAATACATCTAAGGGTTTAGCTATTGTGTCAGAGTTGGCTCAGCGCATTCTGGTTCTCTGGAAATGCTTTTCAAGTAAGTCAGTTAGGAAGTAAGTACGTACGTACGTATACGTAGACGTTAGCAGAACAAAAATGGCATTATTGTGGCTTCCCACCAGCTCTCTCTACGAGTGCAGAGAAAAGTTTCTGTGAGTTTTAGGCCTTGCATGCAGTTGATAATCTGTCAGTGAGAGCCTCTGAGCAAGTTTGAAGACTCAATTTTGTTTGGTTAAATTTTTATGATCATAAACATTTTGTATTGTGCCTATGGGACATTCGGCCCATTCCTACTATACGTACTACCGTACGTATGATTATACACTAAGAGTCTGAGACTTAATACATGCGACCAGGCCCGGGTAATCACTAAATTCTTAATAATTAAGGCTTATTATAGGACTTCCTTCAGAGTAATTCTGTTGTATAGTGATATAGTTACATACTAGTCGGCATAGATACTATATGCATGGTCACGTGCACGGTGCATGATCNTTATCCAGGCATGTACAACATTGTTTGAAGCATATCAATATTTATTTTCATATGACAGGATGTATGAGGAATCAAAAATGAAAATGAAGTAGTCATGTGCCGAAATTGCGGCATGCCTTGTTTCCTTACTTTTTACCGCACTGCCCATTCCTACACTGTTAATTTTTATGAAATTTTTACCATACTTGTAAATTTTTAATCCCTATAACTATTATAAAATTATGTGAACCTGAATGCTAATAATTTTATGAAACATTGCTAAAAAACCATAAAAATTATTATACTAATAAAAAAAACACAAAAAACTAAGCTTATTACACTTCATGTCAAACAGGCCTATTATAGGGTTCGTTTATTGTTCTTCTGGCAAAAGATCAAGAAGTTGTTGTGCAGCTTTGCTAAGATCTGTCTTCTTAGCTTCGAGCGTATTAATCTCAGTTCCACTGATTTCCAGTGTGCTCATTCTTCGCTCCAACTCATGCTGAAGTCTCCACATTGGCTGGTTCGATATTTCTTTGATAGCATCGTATGTCTGCAGAGAGACTGTCTGAGATGAAGTTTGTACAACTTCATTCAGTTTGGCTTTGAAATAATCAACACAGTAGTCGGCAAAAGTGATCAATGCTTGATTTACAGATGCAGTGTTTACACGATACACTGTTTCCTGGTAGTTCACGGCTTCAACATAGTGATGTTTCTTCTTCTTTCCCAGCCCTCCATGCTTACGATGACCTTTACGAACCCTATTCTCAAGCCTTTGCTTTGTCACTGTGTTTGCCACAACTAATGCAACAACAGTGTCACTCACAGCCGAACAGCCAGCTACTTGGGGCAGCGCTGGAAGAGGTACGGGAACTTGGCTCACAATAGTACCAGTGTTGACATTGTCAAAGCTCAGATACTCGGAAATTTTTGCTTTAACAAGCTCAGTTTTGAGCTCTGCCATTGTGGTAGCAAGCAGCTCATTCTGTCGGCCTTTCAACACTTGTGCAGCTTGAGGCCAGGCTTTGGTAAATTCTTGTGTGGCTAAGGAAACAACAGCTGCTCGAACACGTTTAATGCACTCTTGAGCACTGTTCTGAACACCATGGTCTCCCTGAAGTTGTGGCAAGTTGGCATTGATTCCTGAGATGATACAATTACGTAGTGCAGAAACTACAGCATTCTGATGAACAGCGAAGTCGGAAACTATTTTTGGTGGAAGTTGAGTCATTAACTTTTGTCTGCAATGAGTTTCAACAACATCATTAACTTGCTGCACAAGATCTTTCTGCTGTGAAACTTCGGCCCTCTTGCCAGTGATGTTTACTGAAACAACTGATGTTGTTATTGATTCTTTCAGCTCAGTGATCTCTCTCGTCAGGTCGTCGATGATACTTTCGAGTAAGATGGTTGCCCCATGTGTAGTTGACATTTCCAACAGCCTCTCTTCCACTTTTTTGATGTTGCTAAATTCTTCCAAATGTTTCCCTAGCTTTGCAACCTGGTCTGGGTTATAGGGTCTAATCAATCCCTCTACAGCATCTTTCAGGGGTGTTTTTCGTAAAAAGTAGTGTATTTGTGATTTCTCGCTTGGATGCATGCAGATACAGTTTGATCGCAAACCATTCAACAATCTCTTNCAATGAGGGATCAAAAATGAAAATGAAGTAGTCATGTGCCGAAATTGAGACCATCCTTGTTCCAATACTTTTTACCGCACTGCCCATTCCTACACTGCTTATTTTTTGAAATTTTTACTACTTGTATCATCTGAACCCATATCCATGCGTATGTGATGTTTTTTATGCAATAATTTTAAACATGCTTCATAGTTACATATGAATCCTCCATGACTTGTGGGCTATCATGCAGTGCCTTCATTTACTTAGTAGCTATGACTACAATATTCTCATGCATATCTCTGTCGACCTGCATGGTTGCTATGAAACCATCAAACATCAAAAGCACCAGAACAACTGCTACATGTTGATCCATTTAGCTATATAGTATATACACATAATATTGCATGTCTTGTTAAGTTTCAATGTTTGGTTATGATCATTAACTTCTGATGTTTGTTTATCTTAGCAAATTTATAATACAATCATGCAGCTCAGATAACTGCTAGAAGCCTACAATGTATGTCATAGCATGTTGGTGTGTGGCACAAACAAGCTATTTGTAGGCCTTATATAATTAGCTGTTTCAGTTTAGACTATTTAGATGTGTGTGTGTCTTATTATGCATGTTTTAGTAAGTATAACTTATTGTCTATTGATCAACCAATTGATTTGGGCTTAATTGTTCCATTGATTATTTACATGAGACGCAATCATCATAAGTTTCTATAATATGTTGTCGACACCATGCATGCAGTGCATCATCATGCATAACTAACAAGTATAGTAAAAATTTTAAGTTTAGGAATTAGCAGTTCTGTAAAAAGCAATGAAACAAGGCAAGTCTCTGAATTTCGGCACATGACTACTTCATTTTTATGAGTCATCAATTGCAAGTTTGAATTCCATCATTTAACGATAATAATTGTCAGTTATTTGGCTAATGAGTCAATGCATTACAGCAAGTAATTACTTTACTATAATTTAGATAAAGTAATACGCATATAGAATAATTTTAGGTACACATGTAGTAATGTATGACAGTTGGGTACAAAAATGAAGTAATTATGTGCCAAAATTCAGAGACTTGCCTTGTTTCATTGCTTTTTTACAGAACTGCCCATTCCTATACACTTTTCATTAGTTTTTTAATAAAAATTTTACTACTTGTTCATTCACTTTTTTAACTCTTTAGGGCCTAAATTTATTGTGCATACTTAATTAGATTTTATGAATATTTAATTAACCTTGGTTTTTGTACATTTTTGTTCTTGCTTTAGCCTTAGCCACTCTCTTTTGTAGCTAGTTGAGCTTAGCTATGGTTGTACTAAGCCATGGCTATATCAAATTAGTTGTAAGTTTGCTTTTATTAACTTTAAAAGCTTGCAAAAACGGAAGGGGTCAAAGTTCGCCAAACTACCTGCATACTTTAGACTTTTTTTCCAGCTTAATGAGTAGCACTGCAAAAGCGCTTACATGCAGGTATAGCCTAAGCCTCCCTGCACCTCCATAGCTAGCGTCAAGCTTCTCCTGCAAAGCACTAAGAAAAAAACGTGAGTTTAAAACCAAAGGTCACGATCTCGCCGCGATCGCGACCTTTGAACTCTAAAGCTTATATCTCCCCTCCCACTAATCAGACCTGACTCTTACTTGGTATTTTAGTAGAGCGCTTCCTTACCTAACTGCACAGCAAGTCTAAAGCTCATAGCTCAAACGCTATGGCTATAAAATTAAAAAATGCGAAAAATCGCAGATTACGCGATCGTTGAATACGCGCGTGCGGATAAATCCGCAATCGGCCCTAAAGAGTTAAACACTAAGGTGCTCAATTGCAAGGAGACAATCACACACTATTGTCACAGCAGAGACTATATAGTCAGTCCGAGGCTCTACAAAAGCAGAAGTGTACATTTGATGCGCTGGCATGCACATTATATGCTTGCATACTACGTGGTCTATTGACGACTTTTACCTAGTACATCAAAATGGCTAAACAGTATTTTATATCATAGATAGTATAACAGCTAGGGTAGCCCTGTTATTATCTAAAGTATGTTTTTATTATAGAGAGTTTCAAAGCTGCCTAGATTTAGTTTGTTACCTTTTCGCCAGCAAACGAGTGAAAAAAAGAACATACTACATGCAGATTAAGTCCAACTATATGGTCAAAGTTGGCTCAATGCCCTTTGTTTGTCTGGAAATCGTGTTCAAGTAAGTCAGTTAGATAGGAAAGAAGAACAAAATTGCACTCTTATGGCTTCTTGCAGCTGCTCTCTCTCTCTCTCTCTCTCTCTCTCTCTCTCTCTCTCTCTCTCTCTCTCTTTCTCTCTCTCTCCAGAGTGCTCTAGAAACTTTCTGCCAGTTTTCTTGGTTAATACAGTAAGCAAACTGTCTGGGGGAGGCTATTAAATACATTTCAAGGCTTAGTTTTCATTCCCTGATTCGTGAAAGTTTATAAGCATGAACATTTTGTATTGTGTCAATGGGACAGTCGACCCATTCCTACTATACGCACTACCACACGTATGATAGTCTGAAATTTTCATATACATCTATATATATAGCAGTTTATAGATTGATTGAATCTTGTTTGTGTATACAGAGGCCAATTATAACCTTCGCCACTGAATAAGGGTGCTAAATCATGTCAGTAGGTGCAAGCAGGCCACACAGCATATCATGGCAGATAAAACTGCCTTTCACTACAGCTTTACATCAGCCCCTCTCTCTGGAGCAATCATCCATGAACTATATTGTTATTAACTTGGAGAAACACCCCCATGATATGTTAGCACTCCTTCCTCTACGTTTACGAAGAGAGCTTCTTCTCCTTCTACCTCCAGCTGACATCTTCCAACTGGAACAGACCAAGGTTGTGGAAGGTATTGACATGGTCACATGGAGAATGAGATATGGGAGGTGGTGAGTGAACGGTTCAGCTTTGATTATGAAGTACTCTGTTCTGACAGATATCATCATCATGAAGATGCAATTTATGTAAGGCCTGATAATACCAGAATATCTCGACCCTCTTATATTTCAAGATGGTCATTGCCTAAAAGGATAGATTCCAAAATACGTCTAATGCCTACACCTATTCCTATACCAGGATCATCTCTTTCATGTGAAGATCGCTTTGTCTCTTGGATACTGACTTTCTTGGTCGGTATGACACCAGTAAGGTTAAGTGTTGACCTTGTTCACCTGCAGATGTATAATTTTATTAATTGGTATCACAGGAACTACATAATTCTTGTGCAACTTCTCTTTTGTAATCAGTTTTTCAAATTGAAACAGCTCACTGATGCTGGTGGATTTCCACTTCAAGTCTCTGGAGTGACTCTACTTCCCTCTCGGTATTCTCGGTTCTTCACCAACTTAGTCCCACTCTCTGAGTGGCAACAATTTCTACTTGAGGAATGTCACATACAGCCACCAAGAGTTGTTATGATTGACCTTACCCAATCGAAATTCAAATCAATTCAATCATGCATTTAGACAAATTCTTTCTAATACAAGTGAATTACGACTGTTTGTGGGAGAAGTGGTCTGGGATGACTATCACAGCAACCATTGTTACAGTACATCAGTAGAGGAAGAGAAGATGATCACTACACTGCCCAAACTGGCTGGGCTGTGTGACATGTTTGCATCATTTCAGCTAGAGAGTGTAAGTGTAACTCATTTTCTACCCCCACGGATTTGGTATCACTCCAGCATATTATCGTCAGTTAGATAAGATAGTGCAAACATGCTTTCTTCAAGACAAGATTGAAAAAGGTGGCATCTACACACCACGGCCATTTCAAAGTCTGAAACAGATCAATGTCACAGCTCGTGGTTCAATTGCACTTTCTACTCTTTGTTCTTTGTTGCTATTCACTCAAAATCACGGATTTGAGTCTATTTCTATCAGCCATTGTAATGTAGACAACAGTAAAAATGATATAGATCTTGTTTTGTTAGCACTTGAGCAATTTTTCACGACTCCAATTTCACCCTCATGTCGCTTAATCTCTCTCACTATGATACATCACATTCCTTTTTCGTTTCTCATTTGGTGGATGAAGTTATTCCTCCATTCTCCATCAACAATAAGGCAAAAAATGGTCATATCCCGTTTTGGAATTCTTTGCACTCCTAATTCTTCAAGGAGGATGCATACAAATCCTAATGTTGAAACCTTTCACAAATCTTTAGACCTTTCATGTTATATCTTTAATCCTGTTTTCACTGAAGCACTTTTTCCTCTCTTACGTTCAATAGTACTTGATGAACTCCACGTTGAGTACAGCTTGCCTAATACAATGCATTTGAAGTCCCTTGATTATGATCGAATAAAATCATCATTTGGTGCACTGCCAGCAGCTTTTCAGCTATGCCGTATTGAGATATTTTGTTTGACGTTCAACATGCGAACTCGACACTCCAACAACTCTCAGACTGATGTGTGTGTTCTAAATTCTCTTGATGTCGAATTGATTGCATCTCTATTCAAATTAAAGAACAATTTCCCTGAAACTGAGGTATCACTCCAATGTGAAGCTATGACATGCTGCATGAAAACAGTTATTTGCATTTTGTATAATGAATGGCAAAAGGGTGGAGGAAATGTCAAGTTTTCTGATTTGTGTATTCATTTCTACCTACGGAATATTGTTTCATTTTATGAGTCACTTTATTTGGACTTGTCAAGTGATCAGTCATCACTCGAGTCTATTCTTGCAGAATATCCACTTAAAAAACTTGGAAATAACGTTGAGTGTCAAGTTAAACTTCAATAATTATAATTATTGTTTGTTTTGTTCATTACAATGTATTTACTTATAGTTAATTATCATGTATGCAAGCGCTTCTCTTTAATCATTGAAAGTGTCTTCTGTGCCTTAGCATTAAACAATATAAATCCACACTATTCACCTCATATAATTATAATATGTTGATGATCAGCTAGTTTCATTGAAAAATAGTTCTTGGTAACAGCTAGGCGCACTATTAGATTCATTTTTCTTGTTCGTAATATAATATTATATGTTGACTTCCAGAATTTGCATGGAGTTGAACTTCGTATCTGCTCCATCGAGATCTTTGTTTTATCTTTTCAATGGTATTCATTCAAAAGATTAGTTCGACTCTTGTTCTCACTATAGTGTACCTAGCTTTCAAGGAAGGATCTGAAGGATTGCATTGCAGAATCTTGAATTTTTCTGTTATTATTACTATAATAATTAATTTTGTTTTGTTTATTGTGCATTTATATAGTTACAGACATGGAACCTAGCTCCTCCCAGGTTAATTCTATCTTAGCCGCCATCATGAAATTAAAGGTTATTACTGTACCACACTACATTAATTGTAT
This sequence comes from Tethya wilhelma, assembly GCA_964030475.1. Classification (NCBI taxonomy): domain Eukaryota; kingdom Metazoa; phylum Porifera; class Demospongiae; order Tethyida; family Tethyidae; genus Tethya; species Tethya wilhelma. The sequence continues at coordinate 8,159,025 of CAXIPT010000002.1, read as the reverse complement.
CATTGTTGTGACTCCATTTTTGTACATGTTTTTTTGTTGTTGTTGTAACAGTTGTTATCTATTAAAGTATTTAAGTTCTATGTACTTGTGTACCTATGGCTTTAAAAACAAAAAACCCGTGATAAATCACAACACACACTCATAACTTGTATATATTTCACAGAGGTTGACTCAATGACATTATTATTGCTTTCCTTTTTTCAGTCTCATTTCAGTGGTTCAGAAAGTTTCTTTATGATTATTAATTTTAGCTATCCTCCTGATGATAGCTATAGATGTCATTAATAATTATTGTTGATGTCATCGACATCTGTGAATCTGATTATAATGAATAATCTCTGTATAGAAATGATAATTGGCCTATTTAAAAGCCTTCATGTTGAAAGAGAGCCTTCATCTATGTAACATGCTGGAGGGACTTTATCTTTTCTTCTGTAGCATCAACAAGCACATGACAATGTAAAGTGTACATGCAGTGTCATGTGGATCAAATTGAATTATAATAAACATTATTGCTGATTATTGGCAACAGTAACTATGATGAAAATATTGTTATTTTGTTAATTTATGGGTGTGGCTGAGAATTTATCATATTCATGTTTTCTTGTGTAGTGAATAGTATTAATTTTATTTAAACAACTAACTGTTGAGGGGCGGGGACATATAGCAAAATTTTTTTCAAAATGAAGAACTCACCATCACTGCTATTGATTGTACTGCTCTCTGTGACTTGCATAACAGTAGGTTAAAGTTAAAAATTCAGAAACTAAAGGAATCATTTTAATGTACGAGCTAACTACTAGTATAATGCATGGTGTTGTAATAATATGTGATTTTTTATTAGGTTCCAGTGAAAGGACTGTTCTCATTGGAAGTACGTGTGAATTCTTACAGCAACTCACTAAATACAACATTCGACAGTGAATGTTGCAAAGAGAATAACTGTACACTGCCTTGTGACTCCATATTCTACTTCTGCCTGAGACCTTCTGGCTTTAACTTATTAAGCAGTGATGAGTGTCCTTGGGGAAGCTACAGCAGTGTAGGCTCTCCTGTGATGACCAGTTTTAGAATATTCAGTTTTGGCAGTATCCTACGAAATGTTGGCAACATTTCAAACCCAATGGAGTTTGTTGGGGATAGGTGGATGGTAAGTCAGTCCATTATCATACGTACGGTAGTACGTATAGTAGGAATGGGCCGAATGTCCCATAGACACAATACAAAATGTTTATGATCATAAAAATCTAGCAAAACAAAATTAAGNTGAGTGGGTACGATTTTTACTCAAAGATTGTCACATACAACCGCAAAAGATTATTAAAATAGACCTTGCTCAAGCCAATTTTGAATCTCCAGAATCACTCCAAAGCTTCCTGGCTAATTCAAATGACATTAGGCTTTTTTTGAAATTTCCCCCATTGCTAAGTCAAGAAGCAAGTCCGAGTAAAAAAACTGCACTTGACAAATTGACACAGCTATTTGATATGCTTACTCCAGATCAGCCAGAGTGCATTAGTATGACTCAAAGTATACTTCCTTTAGTATGGCAAGACTTAAGTAGCTATAGGAATAAAGATCAAAGACAATTTAACCAAATTTTACAAAAGTGCTTTCTTCAGCCAAAATTGGTTAAAATTGAAGATTTTCATCCACTAAGGCTCTTTCATTGTTTGAAGCGAATTGATATACGGTGTACTAGGTTTAAAACTAGTATACAGCTCTCAACTCTCTGTTCTTTGGTGGTTTTCACTCAAAATCATGGTTTTGAGTCTATTTCTGTTATTGGTCCGACTGTCAAATATGATGAACAGCAGCTGGAAACACTGATGCTTGCTCTTGAAAAGTCTTTTACAACTCCAATGTCACAATCGTGCTTTCTTGTCTCTCTGTCTGACATGGACAAGATTCCATTTTCGTTTCTATTTTGGCTGTTGAAATCATTTCTCTTTTCTCAATCATCCACCGCACAGAAAATGGTCGTATCATCCTGCAAAATAGATTACTCAGTTGTTCCTTCCCAGAAAGTCTTAAAAATTGCTAATTCCATTACTGATTCATATAGTGCCTCAAAGAAGTCTCTGCACCTCTCGAACATCACTCTGAAGCATCCTTTTGTAGACATGCTAGCTTGTTTTTCTTCACTAGTATTGGACGAACTCCACTTGGAGCAGACATCTCCTATGGCCGATTATCTCAGTTCATCTTCAAAAGAAACGCTTGCCACACTTTTGCTCACTATTCCCACAATCCCAGTATGTCATATAAAATCCCTGTGTATTGACATGGTTATTACTAAAGTACAAAGAATGTTTGAATTTTATCCGGTGCTTCGATTTAAGTTGCTGCAGTGTGATGCCAAATTCATTGCTGCACTACTTTCACTAGCTCAAAAGTTACCCGAAACTGCTGTATCGTTTCAATGTGGAATACTGTCAGACCACATTGAATTGCTTCTTGCCTTTTTACACAATGAATGGAAGAATAATAGGACAAGTGTTCCCCTCAAACAGCTACTTATTCAGCTCTCAGACTCACATCCTACTGAATCACCAGACTTGCAAACATCTCTTGAGAAAATTTTAATGATGTATCCCATCCACGACATAGCAAAAAGTGTCAAAATCAACTGAGAATATTAAGTTACATGGGAAAGATGTTAAAAAATAATATTATTATAATATTAATTGTTGTCACCAGTCAAACTCATTAAAATTTCACAATGTTTTGTATTTTTCAATCGCTCATTATTGTATCGTAAAATGCCAATAAAAATTATAATAATTATTATTATTGTAAAGTTTATATTATAGCCCTTATTCAACATTTTGATAAAGTTGTGAAACTGCAACATGAAATTCATGGCATTAACCGACTTTTTAATTTACCTATTAATTAATATGAAAAACCTAATTAAATGCTATATAATAGGACCATTGCCATGGTAACCACAATATTTATGACAAAATCAGAAGATCATAAACTTGATTTTAAGCGGGCAACTAAAAATTTATGACATACTTATGGTATCATAATATAAATTTTCACCTAGGGATTTTTTAATAACGCGTTGCCATAGTGAGTTACGGAGCGTAAAATTCGGTAAAAATGGCAACTTGATATCTTTCCATAGCAACGACGTATAAAAAAATCCCCTCTGGATGGTAAGTCATTGTCCAATGTTCAGCAGTGTGTCACAGTGGGAAAAATGAATAGATGTACGAGTCATAGTGTGCAAAAGGATTGAATATTGATCTGAAACTGCATGGACTGAAAGTCATTGATCCTCCTGAGTCCCATCTGATAGTGTTCCCTTAGTGTCACCACTGTCTCACTGTCTGGAAAATAGCAAAGACCATGTACAATCTTAAAAAATAGCTCAAGTTTTAGGTCAAGTGACTCAAGCCTCCTTTCTTCTAATGTTTGTAGCTCAAATGAGTCAAAGCTGGGTCAGAAAAATCTAGTACACAGAAATTCATACAATTTAGAGAACTTGACATTTCCCCCACCCTTCTGCGCATTTACTTATTGTTACGAACATGCAACTCTTCCCGGCTTAATTTTGTATCATTGTTGTAACTCCATTTTAATACATCTTTTTCTTGCTGTAACAGCTGTTATCTATTTAAGTATATCTAAGTTCTATGTACTTGTGTACCTGTAGCTTCCAAAAAAGAAACTCGTGAAAAATCACATTTTACTGAATCTTGAATGTCCAATGATTTTCAGTTTAGTTTGCATGAATATTAACTTGTATGTATTTCACAGAGGTTGACTCAATGACATTGCTTTCCTTTTTTCAGTCTCATTCCAGTTGTTCAGAAAGTTACTTTATGATTATTAACTATAGCTATCCTCCTGATGATAGCCAGATGTCATTAATTGTTGATGTCATTGACATCTGTGAATCTGATTATACGTACAATGAATAATCTCTTTATAGAAATGATGATTGGCCTATTTAAAAGCCTTCATGTTGAAAGACAGCCTTCATCTATGTAACATGCTGGAGGGACTTTATCTTTTCTTCTGTAGCATCAACAAGCACATGACAATGTAAAGTGTACATGCAGTGTCATGTGGATCAAATTGAATTATAATTATAATAAACATTATTGCTGATTATTGGCAACAGTAACTGTGATTAAAATATTGTTATTTTGTTAATTTATGGGTGTGGCTGAGAATTTATCATATTCATGTTTTCTTGTGTAGTGAATAGTATTAATTTTATTTAAACAACTAACTGTTGAGGGGCGGGCACATATAGCAAAATTTTTTCAAAATGAAGAACTCACCATCACTGCTATTGATTGTACTGCTCTCTGTGACTTGCATAACAGTAGGTTAAAGTTAAAAATTCAGAAACTAAAGGAATCATTTTAATGTACGAGCTAACTATATAATGCATGGTGTTGTAATAATATGTGATTTTTTATTAGGTTCCAGTGAAAGGACTGTTCTCATTGGAAGTACGTGTGAATTCTTACAGCAACTCACTAAATACAACATTCGACAGTGAATGTTGCAAAGAGAATAACTGTACACTGCCTTGTGACTCCATATTCTACTTCTGCCTGAGACCTTCTGGCTTTAACTTAAGCAGTGATGAGTGTCCTTGGGGAAGCTACAGCAGTGTAGGCTCTCCTGTGATGACCAGTTTTAGAATATTCAGTTTTGGCAGTATCCTACGAAATGTTGGCAACATTTCAAACCCAATGGAGTTTGTTGGGGATAGGTGGATGGTAAGTCAGTCCATTATCAAATATTTATACCCCCCTCCCTTGCTATCAGCAGATGACCCCCCCCCCC
>CAXIPT010000002.1:8143310-8154144 GCA_964030475.1 Tethya wilhelma | reverse complement strand
CAATAAATGCTCTTTTACATTGATTACAGGGCTCCTTTCAACTGCTGGTTCGTGTTGATCACTACCATAGCAATGATTCAATTCTTCTCATTGATCGGGTGTTAGCCGAAATAGGTTCCTTTAGTCTTGGCTCCAGTTTCTCTAGATCCTCCAGCTATATAGGTGACTACAATAATGTGGCTCTGACTCTTGCCTTCAGAGCAATGTGCCAGCCAGACTATTATGGAGCACAGTGTGAAACACATTGTATACTGAGGAACAACAGCTATGTATGTGAAGGACCAACTCAGCGTAAGTATATAGTTAAATTGAAACTGTGTACATGTACCTAATATATCATTAATATTAATTTTTGATGCATTTGCATATGACTTGCATGTATAGTCTCAGTATAATTCCCAGGTTCCCCACCTACTTTACATGACATTGTGTACATATTGTAGGTGAAGAGCCTAAGAACTAGGGTATACGTCATGTAACTTGTGATAGTATGCAAGTTTATTTGTTTTCTATAGCTATTGTGACTTGTCCAGCTGACTTGGACGAGGGAGTGTTTTATGAAGAAACTCCAGCGGGTACTTCTGTACAAAAGGAAGTTTGCCCTCAGCCAACCAACTCTAGTGAAGGAGTTACTTTTGTTGGTATGTGCAATCATAATTATGGCTAAAATTAAAGGGTGATACTCAAAGTTGTTTATTGAATTAATTTTATTATTTTTCTCACATTTATTTTAACAGGAAGTACTAATCGTACATGCCTACAAAATGGAACCTGGTCTGAAATTGATGCATCTGGCTGTTTCGAGTCTCGTATGGACTTTCAAGTTTTATCTGAACAAGTAAGACCTACAACTTAGCTTATTGTAGCTGTAAATTTAAGTCAATGAGCGCACGCATCACATGGTGTATAGGCATCAATGCTTTTTGACCAGTCCAATGAAGACATTGATCCACAAGCTGTACAAAATCTGATTATTGACCTCCTGCAAAGTACAAACCCTGCAACACTTCAAGGTGGCTCACATCTCATGGAGGATCTCAGGATTGCAGCAAAGGTGTTGAACCAATCTGTCGACTATCTACTGTTCAATTTGGAAGATAGCACATCACCATTGGAGTTTGATGAGGTATCTAAATTATCTAATTGATTTACAGTTATCGAGTGCTGTAGAGCCTCTTTCCCCATGTACCCTAAATGTAGAACACTACACTGAAAATCATACTTTAATACTGCGGCAGTGCATGCATATTAATTGTATATACTACAATGAAATTTAACCTTTATCATAGAATGTGTTCGATATCATTAACAATGTCTTGGATGAGAACAATGATGAAGGCTGGAATGCTTTACAAGTGGTGAGCTTCACTTACTGCTTCACTTTTGTGTTTGCATGATGTGTATGATATATGTATTGACTTTACTACATAATTATGACATTGTATAGAATGACGTTGGTTCTGAGAGTGTTCTCTTGAGTGCAGAAATGTATGGACAATATGTCGCACAAGCGTTACACAGTGACAGAGTGGACACTGGTCCTGTGCCTGGGAAAGAACTGGAGAGAGCAAACATCAGTGAGTTAGACATAATTATAAACAAGTATATAATATCATACGTACGGTAGTACGTATAGTAGGAATGGGCCGACTGTCCCATTGACACAATACAAAATGTTCATGCTTATAAACTTTCAGGGAAACAAGGCTAAGCCTTCAAATGCATTCCCTCTCCCAGACAGTTTACTTACTGTATTAACCAAGAAAACTGGCAGAAAGTTTCTGGAGCACTCTAGAGAGAGCGCTGGCGAGAAGCCACAAGAGTGCAATTTTGTTCTCCTTCCTTTCTTCCTTCCTTCCTTCCTTCCTTCCTTCCTAACTGACTTACTTGAACGCGATTTCCAGACAAACTAAAGGCATTGAACCAACTTTAACTATTATACGTACGGTAGTACGTATAGTAGGAATGGGCCGCCTGTCCCATAGACACAATACAAAATGTTGGTCACTATAAATATCTAGTCAAACAAAATTAAACCTTCAAAGCTGCTCAGAGGCTCATACTGACAGATTACCAACAGCATGCAAGGCCTAAAGCTCACAAAAACTTTCCCCAGCACTCGTAGAGAGCGCTAGTGGGAAGCCACCATAGTGCCATTTTTGTCCTAACGTACGTACGTACGTACGTACGTACTTTCTGACTGACTTACTTGAAAAGGATTTCCAGAGAACCAGAATGTGTTGAGCCAACTTTGACAGCACAAAGTAAGTTCTTTTCATAGGTACTACATTCCTTGATACTCATTTTAATCTCAAATAGGCCTAAACAAAAACTAGAAAGCTTTGAAACTTAGTGTATAAATTCATGTACTTCAATACAGCCATCTTTATATGTAGAGTTCAAAGGTTATCTATACACTTGGCATCATTATGCGCATGCGCATTATAGCCTCCTCCAGCATGCATTGTAGCTGCTACTCAAGCTTTTTGCAGGGACTAACCAGTCTCTGATAGTCTCCACACTGTAGTGTTGAAAAAAGTGAATGAACAAGTAGTAAAAATTTCAAAAAAATTAGTAGTGTAGGAATGGGCAGTGCAGTAAAAAGTATTGGAACAAGGCATGTCTCAATTTCGGCACATGACTACTTCATTTTTTATGCCCATGCAACTCTTGGCCGGCAGTCCAGCCTCTTAAGTTGCATGCCTGCCATGTTATGGTTTATTTCACTGCTTAGCCAACTTATTAGTAGGAATTCGAATCAATGCAAATAATATAAGCTCTGGTATATATAGTAGTACAGATCTTTGCATCTATGACACTGATGATTCATATTAGGGATCAATTTAGAATAAATCATCAAAAATGAAGTAGTCATGTGCCGAAATTGAGACATGCCTTGTTCCAATACTTTTTACTGCACTGCCCATTCCTACACTACTCATTTTTTTGAAATTTTTACTACTTGTATAGTGAGACTTCATTTCATCTGTAGTACGTCCTTTTTGACTTGTTAGCTGGCGAAAAGGCAGCAAACAAAATCTAGGTAGCTTTGAAAATCTCGATATAAAATACTGTACTTTTATTTAGCCATTTTTATGTAGGTAAAGGTCGTCAATAGACCACGTGGTTTGCAATTACTTATAATGCGCATGCGCATTAAATGTACAGTTCTGACTAGTCTCTGCTGTATCATACGTACGGTAGTACGTATAGTAGGAATGGGCCACATGTCTCATAGACCCAATACAAAATGTTTATTACCATAAAAATCTAGCAAAACAAAATTAAGCCCTCAAACTTGCTCAAAGGATCTCCCCAACAGATTACCAACTGCATGCAAGGCCTGAAACTCACAGAAACTTCACTGGGCACTCGTAGAGAGCGCTAGTGGGAAGCCACAATAGTGCCATTTTTGTTCTCCTAACGTACTTACGTACTGACTGACTTACTTGAACACAGTTTCCAGAGAACCAGAAAGTGTGGAGCCAACTTTGACAGCACTAGGTAAGTCCTTTTCAAGGGAACTGTGTTCCTTGATACTCGTTTTCATCACAAATAAGCCTAAACAAAAACTAGAAAGCTTTGAAACTAGCATATAAATTCATGTACTTCAACGTAGCAATCTTCCTGTAGGTAGAGTTCAAAGGTCATACATTATTTATCCACGTGTCATTGAACGCGCATGCGCATTAGTTACTCTAGCATTACAATGCATGTATATAGCTGTTACTCAAGCTTTTTGTAGGGACTAACTAGTCTCTAATGGCAGTCTTCACACTGTAGTGTTAAAAAAAGTGAATGAACAAGTAGCAAAAATTTTAAAAAATTAGCAGTGTAGGAATGGGCAGTGCTATAAAAAGTATTGGAACAAGGCATGTCTCAATTTCGGGCACATGACTACTTCATTTTTTTTGTGTTCAAGTCATGGGCAGTATAATCTAATCCTGCCTGCTATACTTTATTCCACTATTTAGCCAGGTGATAAGATTGGCAAGAATTTGAACCATATACGTGAATTGTTGCTCACCTGATAAACTTAATCTACAGATATATAATTCTGAAACCATTGACAACAATAATTGAGGGATCAAAAATGAAAATGAAGTAGTCATGTGACAGAAATTGAGACATGCCTTGTTCCAATACTTTTTATAGCACTGCCCATTCCTACAATGCTAATTTTTTAAAATTTTTGCTACTTGTATGAATACAATTGAGCACCTTGGTGTTTAAAAAAGTGAATGAACAAGTATAGTAAAAATTTTATAAAAATTAGAAGTGTAGGAATGGGCAGTGCGGTAAAAAGAAATGAAACAAGGTAAGTCTCTGAATTTCGGCACATTCTACATACTTGTTACTTTATCCAAATTAGTGAAGTGATTGCTTGCATTGACTCATGAGCCAAATGACCGACACTATAATGATGGAATTCAAACTTGCAATTGACTCATTAAATGATTCAGAAGTAGTCATGTGCCGAAATTCAGAGACTTACCTTGTTTCATTTCTTTTTACCGCACTGCCCATTCCTACACTTCTAATTTTTATAAAATTTTTACTATACTTGTTATAATTATATGATCTAGATCTAGACAGGACCTACTGTTGGCTTTATACTCTGAAATCACTTTTTCCCTCAGTCCTAAATGCAGCGACTGTCAGTCAAAATGAAGATTATGTGTATCCTATGGTGGTCAATGAAGACCAGGCATTTGCACAGAGTTCTCTTTCATCAAATCTGTTTGAGGACAAAGGTACATTATTACTGTGTGTATATGTATGGTTAATATAGTTGTCACAAAAAGTATAATTAATAGTGTGATTTGTTTGGTCATTGTTTTCTAAATCTTTCAATACCCTGTGTTTTTTCTTAGAACTAGCCTGTGGTTGTAAAAATGTACCTTGTGGTTTTAAAATAAGCTTTGGACTCTGATCTAAACACAGTATACTGGTTGCATTTGGTTCATTGTATATGGATAATGGCAATCGGCCATGTAGTCTCTCGATCAGGTCCCCTTTTATCCTTTCTATATATGAGTGAAAGGTCAGGGAAGAGCCTAGCACTGAGGCTACCTTTCATAATTGGAACCAGTAGAATCACTATCTACCTGAGAACATACAGTACTAACAAATTTCTCCCCAAAAACAGGTGAAAATTACAGTGTTGTTAGTATCCTTTTCTCAAATTTGGAAATGTTTTTGCCATCTGATTCTAGCACCGAAGAAAAGTCTACAAGGTGTGTTATTGCACACTTATCTCATTGCTGTGAGGTTTAAAAATTAAGATGTGTTTTTAATAGTAATAGAACTGTGGTTGGATCTTCAGTTATCTCTACTCAAGTGATTTCGGGANCTCTAGCTGATCTAAACACAGTATACTGGCTGCATTTGGTTCATTGTATATGAATAAAGGCAATCGGCCATGTAGTCTTTCGATCAGGTCCCGTAATTTTATCCTTTCTATGAGTGAAAGGACAGTGATTCTACTGGTTCTAATTATAAAAGGTAGCCTAGCACTGAGCTAGGCTACCTTTCATAATTAGAACCAGTAGAATCACTGTCTACCTGAGAACATACAGTACTAACAAATTTCTACCCAAACACAGGTGAAAATTACAGTGTTGTTAGTATCCTTTTCTCAAATTTGGAAATGTTTTTGCCATCTGATTCTAGCACCGAAGAAAAGTCTACAAGGTGTGTCATTGCACACTGATTTCATTGCTGTGAGGTTTAAAAATTAAAATGTGTTTCTATACAGTAACAGAACTGTGGTTGGATCTTCAGTTATCTCTACTCAAGTGATATCGGGAAGCAGTAAGAAAATTACGAAATTAAAGTCACCAGCAATGTTTAGGTTTAGAACTCATAAGGTATGGTTTGATTTGGTGTGTGTTTGTTTCTGTGTGTGTGTGTGTGTGTGTATGTGTGTGTGTGCATGTGTGCATGTGCATGTCCGTGCATATATATGTGGCTTGTGTGTGTGTATGTGTGCGCATCAGAAAATTAAAATTTATTTATATTATTGTAATAATAAATTATTATGTGATTTTCAGATGCAACTATCAGATAACACGACTACAAAAAATGTCCGTTGTGTGTTCTGGAACTTTTCATCAAAGTAATTATTATCATCACTTAAAAACTATGTAATTGATGCAATTAAATTTTATTTTGTGTGTAGAGCTGATAGAAGTGAGTCGTCATGGTCTGTTGCCGGAATCAATACAACCATTGTGTCTAACAACAGTGACGATACAATGACTGTCACATGCAGTAGTGATCACCTCACAAGCCTTGCAGTCTTACTGGATATCAATGATGTTCTATCTGTAAGTTTTGTCTCTATATTATAATTCTACTTTGTTTTCTCCTAAGGAGTTGTGCTTTGTTATACTGTAACATTGACATTGTTCAAGTATAAAGATGTTGAAAAATCTCTTTAGAACATTACAGACGAGGAACGTCTTGCCCTTGAAATTGTCACCTATGTTGGACTTGGAATATCCATGCTTCTGTTGCTACTTACCATCATACTCCTGCTATTGCTGGATTTAAGGTATGGTTATGGCCCAATGCCATGCCGTACTTTGTCTTGTAGTTTTATTAATAGTTTGTGGTTTTTCTTTGACAGGAAGCTCCTCCGTGATGAGTTGCTCTACTTCATTCATCTCAATCTAGCCACTGCCCTGCTACTCGCTAACATCACTTTTATTGCTGGGATTGACACAGCAGTTGCCAATAGAGTATGTTGTAGATACTCAAATTGCAGAGAAATAATTGTTACTATTGTGTCTATTCACAGTATGCCTGTGCGGTGGTGGCTGGTCTCTTGCACTACCTCTACACAGCTTCCTTCTTCTGGATGCTGTGTGAAGGTATCATGCTGTACTTCAAGGTTGTGGCCACCTTTAACCGAGTCAGCAAGTACCTCTCTACAAAATGGTGGTTCTTCTTCCTTATTGGATGGGGTATGTGACAGATTAGGCTAATAATTTTCCATTACAGCATTTATTTATTATGTCATTGTACAGGTATACCCGTTATTCCAGTTGCTATTTCTCTTGGAATAATACATGATCAGTACGGCAATGATCGCTAGTAAGAATGGTATCACTTTCAGTTTATATAATACCTTATGAACTGTCTTTGTTTTCGCTGCAGCTGTTGGATATCTGTCAGTGATCATAGGGGAAGGTCACTGTGGGCATTTGTTGTTCCATTTGCTGTAGTCATTGTGGTATGTTGTGAAATTCACTTAGAGTTATACCCCACATTCCTTACACACATGATACAAATGCACATCTCAGGTACATTAAGGACTGGGACCACGAATTATTGCTGAGTCAGCAAAAACGGCGCGCGCCCCGTAAGTATCTATAGTACACGCCCTTTTTTGTCATATGATCATTGCGTGACTGTTCATTTATTGACTCATTTAGAAAAGAAAGTGAGCTGCCTGTGAAAGTTTGTGAGAGGTATTTTTAGTTCTGCTGCTAATTTAGCTTCTTTTTGCTAGTTATTTCTAAGCTATCGCTCATATTGGTATGTACAGCGTTTGTAGTGATCACGTGGTCTAGAGATGACATGGCAAGTAGCCTCACTAAAGTCAAGAATCTTTGAACGGAATTCTTACGACGCTTGTGAAGGTCAGTAAATGAGGTAAGTATGATCTAAACTAGGCTGTAAACAAGAATATTTCTTTACTTTTCAGAAAATAAACATAGTTACGCTCGTACAGCGCAAAATATGTTAATTAGCTTCATAAAAAAACAACTTTTTGTCTCATAATTGGCATTCTGTGTATTTTTAGCTAAAACGCAGTAGAGGCTATTGTCCACATTAACTGCAGAGTCTGCTGAGCACAGTGAAACCGCTCTAGCTTAGGCGCTTATATTCCGTGTTGTGTAAATTTGCCTATCGACCTCCATCGCTTTATAGTGCCACACCCACTCATCCTTGTGGTGGGCGTGGCTAATTAAATCAATTTTCTAATTATTAAACATTCCCATTTCATATAATGTTTAAAAGAAGTCTAAATAATGTATATATTTTCTGGTATAGCACCATGAATAACCACCTTGATGTCAAAATTTTAGCTGGTCCCAGTCCTTAATGCACCTGAGATGTCATACACCCCCACACAAACACACACACACACAAACACACACAAACACACACACACACACACACGCACTTAGCTCAACACCATCATCTTTGTGGTAGCCCTCATAAGGATATTCAACTCCAGGATGGCTAAATTGGAACATTCTGATAGTAGAGCACAAAGAATGTGCCGGTGAGTCTATTTTTAGATCATAAAATTCTCATGCAGATTTTTATCATTTTCTCTTTTCCAGTTTGCTGATATACAATGGTATGTCTATACTGCCACTCCTGGGACTGACGTGGGTGTTTGGATTGTTGGCCATCAACCAAGCTACCTCCGTCTTCCTGTGGCTCTTCACAGTCTTCAACTCCCTACAGGTAAGAGAAGTTAGTATGTCAGGACCCATGCAGTAATACAATAATTGTGTAACTTTCAATTAATTGTGGTGATCGTTATTGGACATTATCTTTCACATAACATACAGGGTGCTATGATCTTCTTCTTCCAAATTCTGCGTAACCCTAAGGTAAGAGATATCAATCAACTATATAATAATTATTATGATCATGATGGTTTAACCTCTCATAAATTATTACTAAACTCATTTGTAATTCTGATATGCTTGCAATACATGACCAGGGGGGTTTGAATCCACATGTTTGTGTTTAACTTTACAATTTAGATATGGAAAAAGCTAAAGAAAAAGGTGACTTCAAGGAAGTCCAGAAAGAGCCAAACACAATCTACTGGTGTGGTTGTCAAGACTTCATCAGCAAAGAAGCCAACTACGACATCAAACAGCAGTGCTCAGCTGGGAACTGTGAGTGGCTGATGATCTTCATACACAGACAAATAAATGTAGTATTGATGTTTTATACTGGCTCTGTTTCATTGTTTTTTACAGATGGTTACAGGAGAGCATGAGTCCTACGCCAAAAGCACCAGTGTTACTAAACTGAAGTCATCAAGTGGTATTGAAAAATCCAACCTAAGCTTCTTCAATCCACTGGATGTTGCAGACACACTCACAGATGTTGACATTGATGAAAAGCTTTTTGAAACGTCATAATATTTTGTTTAGTAGTTTAAGCTGAAGACTTGTAGATATACCAGCTATACCATACAGTTGATACACTAGAATATGCTATTACCTAGAACTATATAGCGCTTTTAGTTTTTTGTAACCTTATTACTTTTGTTTAGCTGTATAAGGGAGCATCCTCTTTACATTATGGGTGGGGCTGATTTTTTAACCACGACCGGAAGTGTTTGCAGATTAGATAACACTTACATAAGGCCTGGACTTTGACACTACGTGCAAAAAAAATCATGCAACATGGAGTTGAAGTCCAATGATCAGACAATGAGTGGAAATCAAAATTTCTCACAAGATTATCAACTGATGTCTAGTTTGAGTAATCCAAAGGCCAAAGAAACTGACCTAAACTGCAACTGTGTCATCATCAGTAACAGTGCTGCTGTTAAAACAACAGATCCACAAGGCATCAAGTGTAACTTTCAGTCATCTATTAGTCTAGATCTAGACTCTGAGAATGGTGAAAAACATCATGAGGGCTCAGTGTGGTTTCGTGTTGAGCGCATAGGTTTGGCTGTGGTGATTGTCATCATCTCAGGACTCTTCTCTTTACCAATTGTGTTCTACCATAAGCCATCGGTGAGTAATGTTGTGTCTGGACATTCCTAGAATCCACTTAAAGGCATAATTGATTGTTGCTATAGCTATTGATTGTTGAATTGTCTGTATATGTATATGTCAAATTGCAATTTAATAGTTAGCATCCTGCTTTGTTTCCATGTGTGGCATATATAATTTTATTACAAAGAGCTTGTAAGCATTCCATTAAATGCACATGGTTGCTGAGTTGAACAACATAGATCCACCATAAAACCAATACTATGTAATTTGAATATAACTGTTACAGTGTATAGAGATCAGTACTGAAGTGTTTCAAGAATCGTAGTAGAAGTATTGTAAAATCATTGACATGCATACTTTAAATTTCTTTTCATTATCGCACAATGCCACTGATATTCATACAATGTGACTTCACTGCATAAAGTCATTCCTAACCTTATAGGAATCTTCTACAAATAATATTATCAGCAGGATTAATACTTCAGGAGCTGACAACTGTCCCTCAAGAATAATTTATGATGGAAGTGTGTGTAGAGAAGAATTAAAGTCTCTGTCTAGTTGCTTTTCATCTGTGAACGACATTAATGATGACGATGATATTGTTTTCATTCAAAATGACCAATCAGAAGCAGTTCGTCCACTGTTAGATGGTTTAAACTTGTTTGCCAGTGATGAGTGTAAAGCTGCTGCACTTCCATTTCTCTGTGTCTATTTCTTTGGTCTGTGTGACGGTACTGGGAGGGCATTCAGGCCATCCTCAAGTCAGTGTATAGAGATCAGTACTAAAGTGTGTCAGAGAGAATGGGCTCTGGCCAACTCTATTCCTGGAGATGACATGATCACACTTCCAGACTGTGAATCACTTCCTGACACTGATGAACTCAGGGGGATTGTGGAGAATTGTGACACTTTCGATAACAGTGGATTTTCAAGTGGCAGTGGTAAGGATGTGCATGTGTGTGTGTGTTTGTGAGCGTGTGTGTGTATGTACATGTTTGTATGTGTGTGTGTGTGTGTGTGTGTTACGTGTGTGTGTGTGTGTGTGTGTGTGTGTGTGTGTGTGTGTGTGT
>CAXIPT010000002.1:8078552-8143302 GCA_964030475.1 Tethya wilhelma | reverse complement strand
GTGTGTGTGTGTGTGTGTGTGTGTGTGTGTGTGTGTGTGTGTGTGTGTGTGTGTGTGTGGGCATTTTGTGTGTCTGAAAATAGCTGTTCATAACAATTGTTACTTGTTGAGTACAAGACATTGCTTGTTAGATTACAAGGCTTCATTGGTTGTGGGCTTATAATTATGAGCACATATTCCACTTTGGCTAGTTTATTACCTTATACCTTAAATAATTATGTAGTCTTGTTTTGCTACGTAAGTATTTATGCTTTCTAATTCAAAACTATCTAGGTGATCTCACCACAGAGGAAGTATTTTTGGCTGCCATGTCATTAAATGAGACTTGTGAATGCAATGAAGGCTTCTTCTGTAGAGAAAGTAACGGATCTGGAAGTGTTTCAAGTGTGTGTCTTCCTGACTGTGGATCGTGGGAGAAGTTCTCTCATACCATTGTAGTCACAATAGATGCATTCATAATTGTGGCTGGAATCATTGGTATACCAACTGCCATACTAGTAGTGGTGATTGCTATTATTAAGCAAAAGAAAATGTGAGTTCAAACTTTAAATTTATAGTGGTTCTGTAAATTATTGATCGTGAATTTTGACAAAGAGGTATTAGTATAATTATTTTGATAATATACATACATCCTCATTGCAGTTTTACCTACCCCTCTGTTCTGGTGGTATATCAAACTATAACAGCAGTCTTGTTTAGTAAGTTTTCCACACAGTTATACAGTCATGTACACCTTTCAGATGTGAATAAATTCCTTCAAAAGTAATAATTGTCTTCTACACAATCATCTCTCCCCTTGATCCACCCATACATGCAGCAACTACAGTTTTAATAGGTTACACTGACAGAAGAGTGCTCTACTGTAGTTCACAGAATTTGCTAGAGGCCGTAACAACAGCAACTCCTTACTGTATAATATCAGGTATTAGTTTTATCCATGCTTCACAAGACTTAGCAATTTTAAATTAACTCAACTAAATAACTTTAATCGTTGGTTAGTAATGTTAATGTTAATTGTCACTGTATTATATGTACCTTGATAGGTATGGTGCTTTTCTACTGTTCACTACAATTGACTCTGTGGTGGATATTCTACGTTGTTACTCTCTTTTGGAAGCTTCAATTTCCGTTCAGTGCTCGCAGATTTCAATCCAATAGGCGTAGAAATCGGTACCTTCATCTGTCAGCTGTCATTGCTGGGCTAGTTCTTCCTGTGATTCCAATCGCTGTATCAATGATACACTATTCAATCGAGGAGTCAAAAAACCCTGCTCTGCCAGGAAGACTAGGGTTTGGGCTGATCACATTCCCTCCAATTCAGTGTTCTGGGGCACTCTCTCAAGTCACATACTATTCATTGCTTTTGCCAATAAATTTGATCTTGATTGCTGGCATGCCTCTTCTGATTATCTCATTTTGGATAATACATAAGGTACAGTGTACTGATTGTATATGTAAGAAGAATGTAACACATTAAATTTATCTATAAAAATTTTATAGCATCATGGGATCATTCGGAAAAAGAGTTCAAAGAATATTCTTAACATTGGAGCAGCCGAAAGGAAGATTTTGGTTGTGTTCTGTTATTATGTAATCTTTGTTAGCTTTGCACTCTCGCAGTTCACCATTGACACAAAAAACATAGATAGATTGGTGTCAGGACTAACAGAGTACTTTCTATGTGAGCAAAGTGGGCCTTCTACACCTTGCTCAAGAGAGGGGTTCAGTGATGCCCTGCCTAAACCAGCACTGGTCTGCATATCTCATGTCCTACTTAACCTATTCCCATTGGTGAATCTCTACTTTATTGTTAATTTTGAAGAACTCAAAGAAAAGCTAGAACAATGTTTTGCTAAAATCTGCTCTAAAGGCAATGCTACGCCAGCTGTGTGTAGTGGCAGTGATCATGGAGCAGCCGCTAGCTGCAGTCAGAATGGTGAAAGAGCTTTGTCGTGGTCAAAGGACACAAGCGAATGAAATACAATAATTATTTACAAAACTATTATACTGTTGTTATTATTATGAATTTTTCTCTTAAAAAATGTATAAAATTAGGAGCAATTGTGGGTGGGGCTTAATTGCTTCCGCTACAACCGGAAGTTTTTTGCTGTTCATACTGAGTGCCAAGATTTTAGCACAGAATAATAGCAGCAGTCAGTGTAAATGTGATAAGAGAATATCGAGTCACAACTAAGTGATTCAGTGGCCATGGATAGAAAAGATCCTTTTCAAGAATGTGTGAATTTGACTGATGATCCAAACTGTAGCTGTGTCATTATTGGTAATGATACAGCAGCTGTGGAACTGGAAGCAACAGGAGGTACTGGTGCAGGTGACCCTCAAACACCTGCAGCTGTTGGCAGAGATATTATGGTAGCTAAAGGAAATGGAAACAAGCAACGCCTTTATTTTGAGCATGTTGGATTGGCTGTGGTGATTATGATTATTTGGGGGCTCCTTTTGCTACCAGTCGTGTTCTATCATATTCCAGTTGGCCCACTCGTAAGTTTGTTAACTTCTCAATAACAAAATGTATACACATGCGCACCTGTTGGTGGCTATTTAGAAAGTGCTCTATTATATATTATTATGTTCTATGTAATAATACTATAACAGTATAAGCAAGATGAATAGAACCTTAGTTTGTAATAAAAGTACTACGGCTAGAGGAAAAAAATCAAATCATGAGCCATATATATGACTTTGCCTAGTAGCATATGCATGCAGTGAATTCCCCGAATTTTCCCAAAGCTGTGCTGCATGATATTCAATAATGCTAACGATTTGGCTTATTTAAAGTGTTGGCTTGCTTAATGATTATAAGTTTTCCTTATTATAGTTTAGACATTCCAGTTAATCAAATTAAGTAATTAATTTTATGAATCCATTCATATTAAAGCTACTACAATACATGATGATTACAATGTCGGCTAACATTATACTAGCACATGCCTAGTTTGTGAACCATGCTTGGATACATGCACACCCATGTAGGAATCTTCTACTGAAGCAATTAGAAATGTTTCAATAGCTGAAAATGTTAATTGTACATCAAGGATAACTTACAATGGGGCTCTGTGCAGAGAAGAATTGAGATCTCTCTCTAGTTGCCTTCCATCTGAGAACCATATTAATGATGATATGGTTTTCATTCAAAGTGACCAATCAGAAGCAGTTCGTCCTCTGTTAGATGGTTTAAACCTGTTTGCCAGTGATGAGTGTAGAGCTGCTGCACTTCCATTTCTCTGTGTCTATTTCTTTGGTCTGTGTGACGGTACTGGGAGGGCATTCAGACCATCCTCAAGTCAGTGTATAGAGATCAGCACTGGAGTGTGTCAGAGAGAATGGGAGCTGGCCAACTCTATTCCTGGAGACAACATTAAGCTTCCAGACTGTGAATCACTCCCTAATACAGTCACTGATGAACTCACGGAGATTGTGGACAATTGTGACCAAATGGATATGGATAACAGTGGATATTCAACTCACACATTTGCAAGTGGTAATGGTGAGGATAGTTACTAACAAACACATGCAATGTACTATCATAATTAGATCAGTTTTACCAGACTTTATTGTTACTATTGATATTATAATTGTTATCATTCCACAGGTGATGATCAGATTGCTTCCAACAATATAGGAGAAGGAGTGATAATGCCCTTGAATATCACCTGTGAATGTAATGAAGGTTTTTTCTGCAAAGAAACCGCTGGTCCAGGAGTGTGTGTTCCAAATTGTGGATCATGGGAACAGTACTCTCATGCAACTGTTGTCACAATAAGTGTGTTAATAATCCTGGCTGGAATCATCAGCTTAATAACTGGCATCATGGTAGTAGTGATTGCTATTATAAAACGAAAGAAAATGTAAGTTAGTAATAATAATTTTTATTAAACAATACCAAATTTAATTTAAATAAATTTTGTCATGCATTGACGATATAAATTATTATCATTTTAATTTACAGCTTTAAATATCCTTCTGTGTTGTTGGTATATCAAACTCTCTCATCAGTCTTTCTCAGTGAGTTTTAAAGTGTGTATATCTGTATATCTCTGTGTGTGTGTGTGCACACACACACACACACACACACACACACACACACAACACACACATACCCACACACACACACACACACACACACACACACACACACACACACACACACACACACACACACACACAGGTATGTGGGTGTTGTGTGTGTGTGTGTGTGTGCACGTGTGTGTGCACGTGTGTGTGCACGTGTGTGTGCGTGCGTGCAGGTGTGTGTTTGTGTGTGTGAAAGCCTCTGAGCAAAAAAATTATAGAGTCATTTTCATTAATTGAATAATAACTTTATTCAGCTATAATTTTAAATCACACACTCTATAGCTACTACAACTTTAATAGGCTACACTGATCGAAGCAGACTCCATTGTAGTTCACAGAATCTGTTGGAAGCTGTGATAACAGCAACCCCATATTGTATAATATCAGGTACAAATATATAACAATATATTTTTACACCCACAATGATGCTACAATTCCATAACATTATAGTAAACAATAATAGGTATGACACTTATCTACTTTATCCTTCAACTGATTTTGTGGTGGATATTCTATGTTGTTACACTATTTTGGAAGCTTCAATTTCCATTTGTTGCTCGCAAATTTCAATCCAATGGTCGTAGAAATGGATACCTTCATCTGACAGCTGTCATTGCTGGGCTATTTCTTCCTGTGATTCCATGGAATTGCTGTTTTAATGATACAGCATTCAATTGAAGAGTCGAAAAATCCTTCTCTGCCTGGAAGACTTGGATTTGGGTTAGTCGTTTTCTCTCCAATTGCGTGTTCTGGGATAAACTCTCAAGTGACTTATTATTCAGTAATTCTACCGGTAAATTTAATCTTGATTGCTGGCATGCCACTGCTGGTTATTTCATTCTGGATAATACACAAGGTATATATGTGACTAATTGTGTTGTTATAATTAAATTTATAATAATATTATTATTGTGTTATAATAATGATTATGGATAATGTTGCCACATTTTTAACGGTGTATAATTATTATTATAATATTGTTTAATTATATAATTATATACACCTGACTATTTTAATGCCAGAATTTTCAATGTGTGTAACTACATGTAAAATAATTATAACTTTAATTTATAAGCCTCCTTATTTCTAGACAATAATGTGTGACTTATATACCCTTTAGCATCATGGCATCTTGAGAGTAAAACACTCAAAGAATATTTTCAACATTGGAGCTGCTGAAAGAAAGATTTTAGTGGTGTTGAGCTACTATGTAGTTTTGGTTACTGTAACTCTGATATTAACCACTGTTATAACAAGAAACGTAGATGAGTTGGAATCCAGGCTAATTCAATATTTCCTTTGTGAACAGAGTGGTCCCAGTACACCTTGCTCAAGAGAGGACATCAATCCTCTCTTACCTCAGCCAGCACTATTAGCTATATCTAATGTTCTACTGATCTTATTTCCCTTGGCCAATCTTTACTTTGTGGTTAATTTTGAACAATTCAAAGATAAACTAAAGTATTGCTATAACTATTGCACCAATCGATCACCACAAACTGTACTGTCCACATCAGCGTAGTTTTTGGTGCTCGGTCCTGTCATTCATGAAAGAGCTCAAGCTTTATCTTGATCAAAGTATACACAATACTTGAGCACTGCTTATTATTAATAATTTTTATGGTCAGTTTGTACAGTCAGTAATTAAATCACCTACATGAATTTGATCTGATTCAATTGTTATTAATTATAATGAATCACACTATTTTTTTTGTGAATAACAAGAGGTATCTAGCTTTCATTCTAATTGATTATTCAGCTAGTCTCAATTTTTGCCATAATTTTTTTTTCAGTCTTATACAGTAGGCAGGCCCAGATAAATTATTATACTTTTTTTCTGTTTTTTTATCTAATGCTTGAAAGAACACCTATTTTGCTTTCCCAAACTCTATATACCTCTTTTGCTTCAATTATGCTAATGCAATTCTGTGAATGATGAGTTTCTTAATAAAAGAAATTTAATGACAATAATTATTATAGGCAAAATAGACAAAACTTATGAATGTTGTACTGAAGCATTTATATTGACAGTTCAAATTTGTCTACCAACCTACTAGTAAGATTGCTCAAATAAACCCACTACTACTAGTCCTGTGTCAGTCTATGCTGCCTGCCAGCATCCATGCAAGTTTTCCCAGAGAGCACTGCAGGATGAAATTGTTGATCCATGTGTGTATATAGAGCTAAACCCTTAAAACTTCAATTCTGCAAAATAAATATTAGTCAATTATTGTGGGTGTGGTTGAAGTTGATGTGCTTCTATTACAGCAGGAAGTAAATTTTTACACATAAAAGGGATACATAACAGATTCTGGCATACACAAATAAATAGTAATCCAAAGGAATAATGGAGTCTCAGTTATATGATTCAGTTGATGGAAAGCATTCTTTACAGGATTATAACCTGGTGAATTTAACTGGTTCTGATGATAATCTAAATTGTGTCACCATTAGTAATTATCCAACATCTGTTCAAGTTGAAACAACAGCAGGAGAAGGTGGTGATGATCCTCAACCATCTGGTTCTAGTGTAGGTGGAAATAAAACCAAAGAGACTGGAAACCAGCGGGTGTTTCATTTTGAGCGTGTTGGATTAGCTGTGGTGATTGTGATTATTTGGGGGCTGCTTTCCTTACCAATTGTATTCTATCATAAGCCAGTGGTGAGTGTACATAATGCTTATGATGCATGTGTGATTATAACAATAATTACTCTTGGTCAAAAATCGAATGACATTGTGCAAAAATGCCATAATAATAATAATTATTATTGTAAAAAATAAAGCATGAGTTGAACAAGGCACAATGAGCTTAGCTTATAAACATACCATTACATTCCAAAATCAATGCATGCTTATTAATTTTAGTACGCTTTTTTACCAAGCATGATCATGATTATAATGTTAAGTTAAATTTTATAATGATGCCGGTGTCACATTATTGCTTCTATTGTTTGGTTCTGTGGTATTCCTAAAGTAAATATTCCTACAGTCCAGTTGAGAGCTAGAACATGCCATGCATGCATAGAGATTGATTCAGAAATTGATACAACAGGAAAGCAGTCATGTCAATGATATTGATGTTGACAGCTTTACAAAAATGGTCACTGGCATGTACTAACCTACTTATCAGTGATGTTTTGTCGTGATACTAAAGTTACTTTCCTTCATCATTTCCTAGTCGTTCCTATTGCTTCTTCCAGGATTTGTTTATACTAAAATTTAATTAATTTTAGTAAATAATAATAAGTAATTTTATAAGGTATACATATTCACACATATCAAGCTTCTTTTAACATAATTACAATTCTTGTTATAGGGGTCTCTAGCTTCGAATTCAACACTAAACAGGATTAATACTTCAGAAAGTGATAACTGCTCATCAAGAATAATTTACAGTGGAACTGTGTGTAGAGAGGAATTGCGATCTCTGTCTAGTTGCATTCCGTCAGAAAATGACGTTTTCATTCAAAGTGACCAATCTGAAGCAGTCCGTCCTCTGTTAGATGGTTTAAATGTGTTTGCCAGTGATGAGTGTAGAGCTGCTGCACTTCCATTTCTCTGTGTCTATTTCTTTGGTCTGTGTGACGCTACTGGGAGGGCATTCAGACCATCCTCAAGTCAGTGTATAGAGATCAGCACTGGAGTGTGTCAGAGAGAATGGGCTCTTGCCAACTCTATTCCTGGAAATGACATGGTCACACTTCCAGACTGTGGGTTACTTCCTGACATTGATGAACTCACAGAGATTGTAGAGAATTGTGACAATTTGGATAATAGTGGATTGTCAAGTGGTAGTGGTGAGGATAATTATTATAATTGTTAATTGTCATGTTATTATAATAGTAGTCATGCCTGAATCAGCTAGTCTAAGAATGTAAAATACATTCCAAGGAATATTTGCCTGTAGTACTACAATGTTACCTTTATTGCAGTCTCTGCATGTGGAAACTAGAAAGTATGATTTTAATAATGTTATTTTATTCTTTCTTTGTGTGTGTGTGTGTGTGTGTGTGTGTGTGTGTGTGTGTGTGTGTAGGTCTTGAGATTGATCCCAACATAGGGGAAGATTCATCAGGATTACTCATACCATTGAATGAATCTTGTGAATGTAATGAAGACTTCTTCTGTAAAGAAACTAATGGAAGTACTTTCAGTGGAGTGTGTGTTCCAGATTGTGGATTATGGGCACTGTACTCTCAAACAACTGTTGTCACCATAGATGTATTTAGAATCCTGGCTGGAATCATTGGTCTATTAACTGGCATCCTAGTAGTGGTGATTGCCATCATAAAACGGAAGAAAATGTAATTACTATTATATATCTATCAATAATTTAACCCTATTGTTATCATCTATAATCAATCGTCTGTGTATATAATAGATTTACCTTTCCTTCTATCCTGGTGGTGTATCAAACCCTTTCAGCAGTCCTGTTCTGTAAGTTTATGGTTAATAGATCATCCTATGCACACATTGTCAATATTGTTATACCAAATCATCAAATTTTACAGTACTGTAACTTATAAACAATTGCAATGTCATGTAAATCTGTTTTCAGCAACAACAGTTTTAATGGGCTACACTGATCGAAGCAGACTCTACTGCAGTTCACAGGATTTGTTGGAAACTGTGTTAACAGCAACCCCATATTGTATATTTTCAGGTACATTAAATTTTAATAATTACATGGTTTTAATGTACTGAATAAATGATATTTAAAGTGATTTAAGAATTGGACAATAATCATGGTACGTGTTACTTAATAATTATGGTAATTAAGTGCTATATGTCATTATAATATTATTTCAAGTTACAATTAATTTCATGCCCTTATAATTATCACGATTATAGGTATGGTACTTTTCTACTGTTCACTACAATTAGCTTTGTGGTGGATATTCTATGTTGTCACACTCTTTCGGAAGCTTCAGTTTCCATTTAGTACACGAACATTTGAAAGAAATGGTCGAAATCGATACCTTCATCTGGCAGCTGTCATTGCTGGGCTATTTCTTCCTGTGATTCCAATTGCTGTTTCAATGATACACCATTCAATTGAAGAGTCAAATAACCCTGCTCTGCCTGGAAGACTGGGATTTGGGTTGATAACATTCCCTCCAAATCAGTGTTTTGGATCAAACTCTCAAGTGACTTATTATTCTGTTATTCTCCCAGTAAATTTGATCGTGATTGTCGGCATGCCACTGGTGGTTGTTTCTTTCTGGATAATACACAAGGTATATGTCAGTAATAAATAATGCATTATTGTGTTGTGTGTAATGTAATTAACACTTTAAAACTGATGAATGCATGGGTAATTCAATTAGTGAAAAAGTTTATTTCCATGATCACTAGCTCATGCCACATTCAAGCAACTCACACAATTTACCCCTAACTCCCAGAGACTTCATCAGCTAATAGTTATTATGTCTAGTTTATTAAATCACATAATTACAAGACTTAGTATAGTAAAAATTTGAGCTTGAGTGTGTGTGTGTGGTAGGTTTTGATCAAATTGATCTCAACACAGAAGAAGATGAATCTGGATTACTGATGCCATCAAATGTATCTTGTGTATGTAATGAAGGCTTTTTCTGTAGAGAAAGTGATGGACTGTGTGTTCCAGACTGTGGATCATGGGCACTATACTCTCAAAAAACTGTTGTTACCAGACATGTGTTTATAATCCTGGCTGGAATTGTTGGATTATCTAGTGGCATTGTAGTAGTGGTGATTGCCATTAAAAAACGAAAGAAAATGTAAGTTAACTGCATGGTTGAGGAATAACAATAGCTTATTTTTATTGAAAGTCTTGCTGCATTATTATTATTTTTTTGAATTTTAAATTTTAACATCTAAATAGGTTTACTTTTCCCTCTGCCTTAGTGGTGTATCAAACCCTTTCAGCAAACTTTTTTAGTAAGTTGATGCATATACAGAACCAACAATTATCATTGTAATGTATGTAGTATGTACGTATACACAACAATAATTATTATTATGTAGTGTTTCAAATTTATATTACAGCAGCAACATTTCTAGTAAGCCTCATAGATCAAAGCAAACTCTTCTGTACTTCACGGGATCTGTTAGAAGTACTGTTAACAGCAACCCCTTACTGTATAATATCAGGTACACTATTATTAATTTTGTGCGGCATAAATTTATTATTGTTTTGATAGTCACAGGACAGTAAAATTATTTTTTAGCAGATTACAATAAACCCACAAATAATATATACTGCATGTCTGTATAAGGTATACTTCATGGTCTAGCTAGCCACCACTAGTATAATATTATAATTATTAATACAATTATTATGTGCATTTCATTCTTGCATTATATCACGAATAAGACTACAAACAAGCTCATTATTAGCACATCAGAACTAATTAATCTGTGCATTATGAACTATAGCTTAATTCTTATTTATTAATTTTAGGTATGGTAGTTTTCTACTGTACTCTACAATTATCTCTGTGGTGGATATTCTATGTCGTTACACTCTTTTGGAAGCTTCAATTTCCATTCAGTGCTCGCAGATTTCAATCAAATCAGCATAGAAATCGATACCTTCATCTGGCAGCTGTCATTGCTGGGCTATTACTGCCTGTGATTCCAATTGCTGTTTTAATGATACACCATTCTATTGAAGAGTCAAAAAACCCTTTTCTGCCTGGAAGACTGGGGTTCGGATTGATCACATTCCCTCCATTTGTGTGTTTTGGAACAAACTCTCAAGTAACCTTTTATTCTCTTATACTGCCAGTAAATTTAATCTTGATTTTTGGCATTCCACTACTGATTATTTCTTTTTGGATAATACACAAGGTATGTCCCATGCACTGGTCCCATGCGCGCTTGTTTTATGACACTTTAAATCATGCATGCGTGTGCATGCCAGCATTGGGAGGATTCTTCTAGGTTAATATTATATTCTTTATTATTCCCTTAGCATCATGGCATCTTCAGAGTGAAACACTCAAAGAATATCCTGAACATTGGAGCTGCTGAAAGAAAAATTTTAGTGGTATTGTTCTTCTATACATTTGTTGTTACGTTATCCCTGTTACAATTCACAATTGAAACAAGAAACATGGATGAGCTGGCGTCAGGACTAACACAGTACTTCCTGTGCGAACAAAGTGGTCCAAGTACACCTTGCTCAAGAGAGGATTTCAGTAACGTCTTGCCTCAACCAGCATTAATTGTTTTATCAGCAATTGAACTAAACCTATTACCTTTGGTTAACCTTTACTTCATTCTAAGTTTTAAAGAGCTTAAAGATAAACTGAAGCAATGTTGTTTTACCACTTGCAATTGGCCATCATGTGCACAAACTGGTCCAGGATGTGGCCGTGTCAATGGGTAGAAGTGAGCAATCATGAGGTATAATGAGCTCAATACCAATGTATACTATTTTTGTCTTTGTATATAATTAATACCAAAATTTGATGACTGTTACTGTTACTATTTGAAACACATTGTTCATTCCTATAATAATTATACTTGCATGATAAAAATAAAAGCATTGATCACATACAAGGCTTGGGCTCAAATATGTTTGAAGAACAGAACACAGATTGAGCTGCATAAACAACCCTGTTCAACAATTAATTAACTTGCTCTTTCAGACAATCAGTGATAATACAAAAATCAAAATGTGTTCATTGTAACATTGTTTGACCATCATTGTCTAATTTCATTGTAAAAGACTTGAATAAAAACAAAATTAAAACAGTTAACAGTGATCATGAGAGTTAGAACATGACTATAATTCTTAAGTTAAAGGTTCTCAAGTGATAACAATAATATTATTACATGCCTAGAACACATACTAGTTGAATTTCCCATAAGCTTTATATGCTGATACTCAACGCTGCTTTAAAAATTTTTGTTTTGACAACTGCTGTCAGTGCTGGCTCGCTCAATCATTAAGAGTTCAAATATCATCTGCATTCCAGTCAATCAAGTTAATCTATGAATCCCTTCATCTTGAAACTACAAAATTGTCTACTATACAAGCTATATAGTTCATGAACCATGCCTGGATACATGCACCCCCGTGTAGGAATCTTTTTCTGAATTAAATAGGTATATATATGTATATAGTACTACATATAATATATACCCATGCAATTTTACATAATATATATTATGTATACTATTCAATTTCGATCATGATTCAAGGTGAACAATAAGACCTGTGTTCTATAGTGCTTCTGTTAATGCATGGTTTCTAGCATTCCTATTGTATAGTATTTCTGGAATCCAGTTAAGAGAACCTGCCATGCATGACGAATTGTTGCTATCGTTGTAAACATCAGTACCTTTGACATTCCATAGCTACAGCACTGTTTCTATTATAACTGCTTTCATATTCTGAATCAATTCAATTTCAATTAATCTCCATGCACTAAATAAATATGTTCTAACTTAACTTATCAGTGATGATCGCAGTTCATTAATATGAGATTTATTTATACTTTCATTGATCATGATCATTTCCATCTCGCTTCTTCGGGATGTGGTCATACTTATAAGTTTACAAAATAATTAATCAATCCGGAAACTTAAAAGTATTATTTTTTAATAATGTTTTTTTCTTTTTTTTGAGTACTATCACTACAAGAAAACTAAGACTGACCACTACCATGGCCATTGACACTCCTATTGCAAGTGAAGAGGTGCCTATACTCCTCCAGGAGAGGTTGGTATGGGTCTCTGATCAGATGTAGTGTTGTGTGTGTGTGTGTGTGTGTACATGTGTGTGTGTGTGTGTGTGTGTGTGTGTGTGTGTGTGTGTGTGTGTGTGTGTGTGTGTTTGTGTATGTGTGTGTGTGTTTGTGTGTGTGTGTACGTATGTGTGTGTGTGTTTGTGTGTGTGTCACTACATGTGTACAGTGCATCCAGGTGTAAATTTCCACCAATGACATGAGCACATACATTCAAAGTTTTTAAAGAAAATCCCTTCTGTAATTTTATTTGTGTGCCATTCACCTATCTGCAGTCCAAAAATGGGAGCCATAGAAAATTCTGTGTGGGACCAGTTAGGATCATGGTTTCTAGTGAATACCTATACCTGTAATACGTACAGTGACTTGAAAATTATTGAATTTGAAAATGCCTCTGTTATTACAGTAACTTTGTTTGTCACTCACTCAGTAATATATACTCTCTCCAACTTATATATAGAGCTTCACCACATAGTATAAGGAGTAGTCAGCATTCAAAGGTTGTGGGGGCAAGGCTTGGAGAGCCATTTTGGCATTACATCAAACATTGTGTGTTGTAGTATGTCTGGATTAATTACTAGATGCTCAGTGCCCCATATTTCTTTGTGCTTAATTAACAAAAAAACATGAATTATTTGGGAAATTTATGCTTGAGTGCACCATTGGACAATTAAAGAGGAAAATTGAATGTTTAATTAAACATTGTAGTATTGATAACAATGTACAGTTACGTAATCTTAGCAAAGCAATTATACGACCATTACCAAGCGAATGCACCGTAGCGTACCGTATCTATCATGCCACGTGTTGACGTTTTAAAATAGTTGCCTATGTGCCAACCGCACCAGAAGATACAATCAATTAACTTGAAAAACTGAGACGGTTGTGCCGTTTAGAAATCATGGATCCATCCAACCAATCGACTTTGTTACCACTTGGTATGTCCACACAGATTATATAATAATTATACTATATTAAGCTTACTTATATTATTTTTAAGTATGATTCATATAATATTATAGCTATAAACTTTGGGAAACCTCTCACAGACTGCCTAGAGAAAACCTAGTCAGTGTTGGTGAGTGTACAAAGGCTATCATAAATCTGTATGTTGTACGACTGTAGCCTCGTACACAACCTGTAGAGCCACATGCGTGACGTGGAATCCCAGGCTCTTTCTTTCCTTACAGTTAGTGTAAGGTCAGAGGAGAGAACTTGTAGAACGCTAGTAGAACACTGATAATTGAGCGTGAGCATATCATGTCTAGGCAATCAGACTGCCCATGCATTTTCTGTCCAAGGCCGGTCGCCGTATTTTTAGTTCAGTTCAGTTCTACTCAGAATTTAATTAGCAATACTGAAACAAAACGCTAAGTGTTTGGACTATGAGAGTTACCATACATAGCAACAAGACACTTTTTTTGAGTAAGTTATATGACAGAACGTACCCGCTGCATCTTTGTTTTGCAGGACTACAACTGAACCATATCTCACTCGAAAAATAATGCACTATTAGCATGCTGTTAGCTACCAAGCGGCATTTAGATACTAAATAGAAGCTATAGCAAGCAAAATTAGACTGCTGTAGCTGAGCACTAACAAAATATACCAGTTCTGTTTCTTTGCCGCTAAACTCGAGGGGAAAAAAATCTAGATCAGCACGTGTGGTCGATTTCACCCACACTCATTTATTTGAGGTTCACGTGTGTGATGTGAGATCCCAGGCTCTCCTCTTGCTTTCTGTGAGTAAAAGGTCGAAGGGAAGAGCCTGGGTTCGAGGCCAGTATGACTGGTGGATGCCTGCGTGTGTGTTCCAGACACTGGTGCATGTCTGCATGTATGTGCCAGACACGTTACTGATAATTAATTTTTGTGATCTTTGCTTGTGAGATATCTGGCTTAATTGGTGGGCCATGATGTGGTTTTGCAGTAGCCTCATTCCCAGGCTCCCTCTCCGCGAGTCCACACCCACCGGAAAATTAAATCATGTTGGGTAGAAGGGTGGTGGAAGGGTGATTAGTGTGCGTGGGCATGGCGATTGATATCTTAGCCTGCCCACGCTTTAAATTGGAGTTCAACTGAGTTCAACAGTGGAAAATTCACGGTAGATTATGTATTTGAAACAGAAGCAGCAAGGGGATGGTAGAGAGAGTATTATTAGGCTGTCTATGGCTTGAAGTATGGATCAAACTGTACAAAATTAGCACTGATAACCTGGCAATTTGAATGATCATGCGGGCCTGATTTTCTACCAAATATTCGTAGTGTAGAGCATCAGTAAGTTATACACTGTAACTATAGACTGTTGATAGACAATAAACTATTAGCAACTAATTCTTTACAAGTTTTGTAGCTGCTCGTAGTGCTCAGTGATCGCGAATATTGCTTCTGTGCATAGAACCAAGAGTTTGACGTCATTATTCTAACCATGCACAGCGCCCACAGATTTCATTATTCTAACCACAACGCCCACACATGCATTTATTCTTTAGCAACAATTGACGTCATACACGTGATTTTAGGTACCAGGCTCCCTCTCTCCTTGTGCACTTCCACTTCATTTCCGGAGAGGGAGCCTGGGAACGAGGCTAGTTTTGCAGTACTATCAGAAGTCTTGTCCATGTGTGTAAAGTGGTTAAGACTATAGCTGCAAGTTCTCAGCTTTATTTATTTAAAATTTAATTTAAAATATAAATTAATAGAAGAATGCTAGTGTGTTGATACATAATTTTCGCCTTGGATAAGTATCAAGATTCATGATGGTCTAATTCTAGTAGAAGGGACTGAACTTACTAAATATATTCTAGAACTCACGAGTTGGATTTATATCATCATAACATGTATACTAAATTTTTGCACAAAAACTGCAGGCAGGTCATTCTCAATGTGCTATCATGGTTGATGTTAATGTATAAGTTTGGGGTCAAAGGTCAAAGTAGAAGTTTGGAGGTATATAATGTACATGTTACAGCAGCGGTTGAAATATTTTTCTGGAGTACACGTTCAAAATTTCAGTACAAACCACATTTTAATATTGTGTGGTCATTTTACTCAAGTACACTGCCATTTATACTACTACATGGTGTTTGACACAAGGGTATAACCTGCTTCTACCATATAGCCGGAAAATTTGGCTGGGAATCAAACTTGGCGGATTGGTGAATGAGACTTAGTACCGCCAAAATAAATAGCCAATATTTAATGTTCGCGCTTATACGTATATACGTACATACGCATATCGTGCATGTGCTGGCTCACTCCACCAAATTCAAAGTTTGCTCATGCAATCTGCCAAATTTAATTCTCGTCAAAGTTTCCGGCTATACGGTATTTACTACAAGTGGCTTTTACAATCCATGAACCATAATGTTAAATTTAGTGATGACCATAGTTATTTTTATGGGCTGGTTTTTTTTTGCTGGTCAGAGTGTCCGTGCATATAAGCTATTATGAGTAGTCAATTTGATTAAATGCACGGAAAATGACCAATGATTGATTAGCTGTTATTTCAAATTCTGTTACAGTACCTTTTTTTTTTCTTTTTTTTTTGTGCAGAGCTGGTGGACAAGTGTATTGGGTCAAGAATTCACATCATCATGAAGTCAGATAAGGAGATTGTGGGAACATTACTGGGATTTGATGACTTTGTCAGTATCCTCCCAATAAAATTTACCACTCTAGCTGAAGTAAAACTATAGTATTTTTTGAAACAGAATCTGTTGGATCATAAAATTATACTCTCTTTTCTTGAGTATTTATTTTGTAGTGTAGCAGCCTACCTAAATTTGTTTGAATCCTTTTGGAAAGGAGTAGATTGAAGAATGTTAGTTGCTGCATGCATGATAGTAATAACTATGTTAAACTTTTCCTAAAGAACCATACCTTTATGAGTTGACATTAATGATTATTATGCCATCATGACCATTGATACATAATTATACCTTAACCAAGTTCTTCCTTAGATATGGTGTTGGAGGATGTCACTGAATTGTAAGTTCACACACTACAGTCATATGGGTCGAATGTTCTGTAGATACAATTTTCATTATCATGAAAGCTAGGTAACTGAGGTTTGGGATGCAGTCTACGCTAAGCCCTCGTTTTTACATCACCTACTTCCGGTTTGCGGTTCTAGTATAGTACAGTACATAAGAACGAAGAGAAATTTGCGACGTTTGACCCATGGTAAGTTTTACTTTCTCAGTTCTCAGACAGAAGGTTTTTACTGGTTCTAGCTTAGTACTTTGCTTGTTAGAATGTTAAAGAAGATATAAACGCTGTTAAACTCTACCTAGGAGCCAAAACAGTGTCAAAATTAGCGTCAATGTATGAGTGATGTTGAGTGGACCTCGAATGTTTGGCTCACTGGGCAAGCTGATGCCAAACGGAGCTGAGCCCTGAGTCTTTGCAGGGAGAGTTGCAAAGGATAGAACTACTATTCACACTATAAATCATTGTCATACAACTGGTTATATCTGATACATATTGAAGCAAACATCGCCAAAAATAGTATATTTCACCACACATTTTATACACAAAAAACATAGCTCAAAACAGAAAAAGTCTACTAAATTATTAGTTTAGGCCTTACTACTGTCACTGAAACTATAGGCGCTCTTTTACTTTCTTCTGTTGAGTAACTATGGGCCTTGGAGCAGGCCACCTCCCTGGCGGGTTGCTTTCTTTGTCAACTTCAGCTCTTTTGGCAACTTGATGCCAAGCGTCCTTGAGAGTTCATTTCCTGGTCACATGTTCTGTATTTCCTGCTTGTCAATATAGTAGCAATATCCAGGGACAAGACCTTGCTGGTAGAGCAAAATCCTTGGTCTTAATGTAGCAAATCCTTCAGAAGACCAGTCTGGAAAGGCACGTGCACGTGGTTACTAGTACAGTACTTATTGAACGCGCGCGTGTATGTAGGCATGTCTAGTACACATAATAACACGTGTACTGTGGTTACAACTTGTGGTTAAACTAATTGCATTCCAAAGTGATGTAAAAACGAGGGCTTAGTGTAGACTGATGATGCGTATTAGCTTCTATATCCAATTTAGAGTAGCTATGTCCAATGTAAGTGATCTGAGTACGTGTTTTTAGCTATATAGGCCTCCAAAAAATGAGAAAGTGAGTGTCCGGGATGTAAAGCTGTCAGTCTGTGAGGCATCCTTAGCCCTTAGCTATTTGTACAGGCCCATATTGTTATATAGCCACAAATATGTTAACCCCAAACCCCAACAGTTTCAGGTTGCATTCGAGACCAGCAAAATTTCTGTTAACGTGAATACTATTGCAAATTTTTGCTATAGTAACTACCGTAGATCTTTTAAAAATTCGGTGCAAAATAATTAGATACGTTTGAGTGAGCTTTGACGAATTTTTGGAGATTATTTCGCATGCAAGCCCCATGTGTGCATGCTCAATTGGATGTACCCATGACAACCTTTGCCGAAAATTAGAGGTAAATTCAAACAATTCGGTATAGGAGTGCCGAATAATAAGTGATGCCGAATTTTTAGAAAATCTCTATTGTATACAAGTTTCAGTTATTTTGTTTCCATTACATAGCTATATCTCTTATCGTACAGTGAGACCACTCCTGAAGGGAGGAAGATCACAAAGCTGGATCAGATTCTTCTAAATGGAAACAACATCACCATGCTTGTTCCTGGTGGAGAGTATCCTAGCTTGTGTATTTGTTTCGGTATTATGTAAGTAAATGTTGTGAGTATGTCCCTGTTGAAACTGAAAATTCCATCATAAACTTTGAGGTCAGGGTACATGTGCATCAAATCTGATATTCTACATATCTGTGTATTTCAGCAGTAATAATTTATTAGACCTCCTTTTCAGTGTTTTATTTAGACTTAAAATGAATTTTAATGGCCCCATCTGGATTCCCTTTAAGTTTTTTTTTCTCATTAAAAGACAATAATATCATTTACAGTACAACCATACAAACAAACAAGTTGGCTTGTGGGGCCCATGATGATCTCATTTGAATCTGGTTTATATCAATACTGGCAAGCTGATCTCATCCCATGGAGATGTGATGGTATATGGTCTGAATGAGGTACCATATAGTGTGACCTGCATGACCACAATCATTGGCAGTATTATTGTGGATTTGGTCACATGTATGTATTGAAACTAAAGGACAGTTATACATTTCAGGAATTTAGTTCACGTATGTGGTTTGATCTGTAATCCTTGACACCTAACCTACTTTTCAGGGGGCCAGAAGTTTGAGAGTGCAATCACTAGTGACTCATGCAACAAGACTCTATTATAGACAATGTCTTGCATTTCTCTTTTTTTGTATATGTGTGATTTGTTCTTGATATACACATTGTCACAATAATAACTTCTTGGCATAATAATCTATATAGGTCACTCAACCATTAAATAATTTGCGTGATCTCTTTTTATGTTGGTTTTACGGAATTTTGTCATCTTTAATATTCTCGGTAATAAATTCATCTCTGAACTAAACTTGGGTTCCACCACTTCCGGTCCCGCCTACTCGTACTCCCATTACTACATGACAGCCAAGATAACTTCAAACCTAACAAATCAAGACTATGGCGTACAAGTACAAGGCGGCGATGGGACAGAGTAGTGACAAGCTTGCTGATCAGCTAGTGGAAGAGTTGGATTTGGTATGTGGTATGTGCTCTAAAGTCTACACAGAACCAAAAATTCTGACTTGTCTTCACATATTCTGTAAGCGTTGCATCCAAATGCAGCTCTTCTCCCTACAACCTGGGGCCAAGTTTACATGCCCCAAATGTAGTAAAGAAACCCCTTTGTCGAGTGAAAGTGATGCTAGTACGATCCCAACAGCATTTTATATCAAGGGGAGCATGAAATTATGTGAACTCCTGAGACAAGCTGAAAAGGGTGAGACAATTCCTTGTGGGGGGTGTACCAGACCCAAGACAACAGACCCAGCTGAGACATATTGTCGCCATTGTCCAGGCTTCTTGTGTGCACACTGCACAGACTCTCATAAACACATGAAGTGCTTTAAAGCACATTCGGTAATCACAATTGCTGAACTCTGTGAAAATACCAAACAGAACCTCCCCGTCCGTATACTACCATACTGTGAAGAGCACAGTACAGGTGACAGTGCTGATTGCATTAAGAGACTTGACTACTACTGCTCTACCTGCCAAAAGCCAGTATGTGAGCAGTGTCTAAATCTCAGCCATGTAAACCATGAACGAAGTGCCCTCTTTAAACATGCTAGTGACTGTAAGCAATCCCTTCAAGAGAAACTCTCAGTATTGGCAAAATATCGAAGTCAGTTGCTCACTGCTGTTCAGAAAGTGCAAGAAGTCAAAGATCAAATTATTGCAAAAAATGACCACGCAGCTATTAAGGTCCATCGTGCCATTGATGCAGCAACCAAGGCTCTTTTAGAAAGAAAGCAACAGTTACTTCAAGACACAGAAAATATTACCGAGCACAAATTAAGAGCTTTAAGTAAGCAATTAGATGAGCTTAAAAGGTCTGAAACAAGTATCAGTGACGTAGAGCGATTCATTCAAACAGTTCTTGGTGATTCAGAAGGAACGGATTCTCATGCTGCAATAGCGTTCTATCACAAATGCATTACAGAAAAAGTCCAAGATGAAGTTTCGTGTTTTCAGAAACAAGATCTAACGCCTGTGACGATGGATGACATGGAAGTTCATTTAAGCAGAGAAAGTACTATAAGAAAGTCCCTATGTGATAGCATGACAGTGTCTCATCATTCAGTCGATCCCAAGGCTTGTGAAGTGAGAGGCGAAGGAACTCGTACCACTGAAATAAATACCAAAACTACAATAGAAATTCACGTGAAGTATCCAAACGGAATGTACTGTATTGAAGAGAAAACTGTGTCAGTTGAACTGCATTCATTCGTAAACCCTAGGAATATAGTGATAGGCGCGGTACAACGGAAAGATAAGGGAGTCTACATTGCTTCCTATTTGCCTACTGTACGAGGTCGCCATGACCTGTACGTTCGTGTGAATAACTGTTCCATTGAAGGAAGTCCGTTCAAAGTTTTTGTTGCATATCCTCCCTCTGAGCTGATCAAGTCACATCAAGCATTGTACCGTATAAGAGGAATAGAACGACCGTATGGAATGATTCGTGATCATAACGGTAGAATTATTGTAGCAGAATGTCCTAGCTCGGATAAAAATCCATCAAGCGTAATCTACTTGAGCAAAGATCGTCACAGTATAGATAAACGTATAGTGCTTGATCCTGAGATTCACCCCAGTGGTATAGCAGAGGACAGTGAGCTACATGTGTTTTATGTGGCTGATTGTAGAGAGAATAAAATCATAAAATATAACAGCAACTGGGAACGTACTACTTCAAGTGAGCCACAGAGCATTAATCGACCTGGAAGGATAGCGATTGGCAAAGATGGTTTGCTGTATGTTTGTGAGCGTGGAAACCGTCAAATTCAAGTGCTTAATAAAGAGTTAGCACAGATAGATACTTTTGGTGCTATCGCTGAACGTCCTGTCCATATAATATTCGACGAGAGTGGATGTAGTTATGTGAGTGACCACAATGGTAAACAGATTCTAAAGTTCGATCAACATGGCCGCAATGTTCAAGCCATTGGTCCTCTTGTTTCACCAAGAGGAATGTGTATTCACAATAACTATCTTTACGTTGCTCAACGTGACAGTCGCAAAATCTCCGTCTTTAAAACTAATGGTGAACGAGTTGGAGACTTTGCAGACAAACACAGTGAATTTATTGATCCTAGTAGTATAGTTGTAGATGACGATGGATTTCTTTATGTCTGTGATGAGGAACTTAATATCGTGTTTGTTTTTTAACTCAATGGTTTTGCTAATATCTAGGTATATGTAGTTATGTATATATAATATATATAACCCTTTATCATATTGTGCTTTTATACATGCAAACTTAAATATATAACTTTTACCATGCCTTAATCAAGTTTGATGTTGCTTTTTCATGTACATTGTGTTCTGTATTAAATTTTATTTATACGAAATTTGAAATTATTATGCCTGGATAAAATGACGACCATTACCATGATGGCATAAAACAAATTCAAAATTTCTGATGTGCATGCAGAGCTGAGGGAGAAGAACTGAGTCATTGTATCATTCTGAATTAGGAGCTTGGTGGAAACGAAAGCAGACATGCTACATGTAACTCCAATTAACCTCCCTATCCCTGGAACATGTAGAGTATTAATACACCACTCAAGTCAATATTATTATAGGTATACAGGTATCACAAGCAGACAGCGCTGTCATCAGCAACAAGAACATTGATACCACTGAGATTCTCTCCTGCTGGTAGACGAACATTGCAACCGCACTGATGTGCTGCACGTTTATCCCAGAAAGGACCATAAAATGCAGATGCTGCTATACCGTTTATCGGAGTCAGTGAATCCCCCGGATTAACTTATAGCTATATAAGGTATACTGTATGTTATTGTGTGTCAGAGTATGCGGGTTTATTACCATGGGAGCATATACTTATTGACCAATGCAGCCAATACATGCATATGATAACTCAAAATTGCATACAATTTGAAATGACTGATGTCAGTATCACTTGACTGTCCGGCATGTGACACTGAATATAGTATGCAATATGCTTGCCACTGAAAATCCGCCATTATATACATATGTATGGTTCTCTCATAGCTCATCCGTCCGCAACACTAGTACTTAAAACTTGCAAAAATCTTTGACGAAAGACATCCACAAAATTCAGACACTGCAAAATTTTGCCACTATGCGGTATATTGTGTGACTGTCTTAACATGATAATGCACAGGGTAGGTGAGGTTTGCTGCCTGCCATGAGACCAGCCTTGATCCATTGAGAATAGAGGAAATTCCTGGTGCAGTGTTAGATATGAGATTATTTCTGGTGTGGTAAGCCCATGTTAATTATCATGTTAAAATCTGTATCAATAGACCAAACCCCACTTAAGTCTACAAGTATTCAGCTGATTTTGGTCATTAAAGTGCTTTTTTTAAAAGCAAAAATTTGTTTATAATCGGACAAGCTAAATCAGAAATTCAAGCGGTTGATTTATTGTTTCACTGCAACAACCAATAAGTTTTACATCAGTGATAGTGAGATGTGGATCATATGCAGTTTAATTATATAATTATGAGCATAATTGAGAACTTTGTGAGCATAATCACCACATTTATAGCTGATAAAGCATGGAATAATATTTGTTGACAAGAACATTCTAAACTAACCAGTCTACTGGTCACAGTGTAGCACTCATGGGATCAGTGTCAGACCTATAGCTTGAAGTTCACCAGTAGCCTCATGGTCCCTTGCCAATTTTTGTATCTTATAGTAAAACTTTATTATTATTAATTGCCATTCCATTGATTAATGAGGAATTTATAGCTATGCATGCAGTACACCCATTTGGTAGTTTATTGATAACTCAGGGGGAAAAAGTGCTCATAATTTGCAGATGCATGTATGACTGATGGACAATAACTATATAATTATATCTGTTGCTGTGTTGCTTGATGATATGTACTTCTCATTTGGTGACACAATGAAACACAATTTTAGCTTACATTGAAGATTAATTTTATACAAAAATTGTATGCTTGATATTTTCTGTTTCCACATATCTGTGTGCAAATAATTTTTACTACATGACTCCACTTTTTAGTCATGAACCACGCCAATCTGCATTTCACTATATTGGTTTAGAAACTTTGGGTGTACAACATTTATTTTAAGTAATAATGATAATCATGTCTCAGCTTATATGTAGGTCACAAGTGTTACATAAACAAAATCCCATCCATACATTTAATACGTTTTTATCAATACTACTAAAATTAATTATAAATGTAACTTATGTACTGGCTAGTAAAACCAAGACACCGTGACTGCTAATCAAGCCTTTCATTTAGTGCATACCACACAGTTCAGTTCTTTCTCACGGTGATAAGGAGGACAAGCCAATCCGGTGCAGCTAGCTTCAGCATGATAGAACAGAGCACCATTCGTATTAGCAGACAATCCCGGAACAGACTCAGGGTCTTTGTCAACACATACAAACATTGTGCGATGCTGATCAGAATTCCCCGACATGAGATAGCCATAGTACTCCCTGGTCCAGTATCGAGGACAGTTGGTCTTAGCTGGGATCATAAGGACAGCTGCCCGGGTGGATGCAT
The DNA here is from genome assembly GCA_964030475.1 of Tethya wilhelma. NCBI lineage: Eukaryota > Metazoa > Porifera > Demospongiae > Tethyida > Tethyidae > Tethya > Tethya wilhelma. The sequence goes on along the minus strand of CAXIPT010000002.1, from coordinate 8,119,256 downwards.
AGCATACTGCACATGGGGCATTTTGGTCATGGCCACCTGGTAGTGGGTTTTGATACTCAACTCCAAAGATATTGTTGCCATTCTCTCCACCATTGAATCTGAGATTGTACTCTGGGTAGTCAGGCATGCAGAGGTAGTTTGATCCACCACCTTTATACGTGAAATGACTCCCACCAGCTCTTCCTTGGTAGACCCGCTCAGTTCCTGATGGGCAGGAGGTCTTTCCCCACCTGGTATATGTGACTCCAGCAGCACTTCTGGGACCAGGTGGGCCTGTTAAACCAGTGGCTCCTTGTGGTCCAGGCGGTCCCTGTTCTCCTTGAGGACCTTGTACTCCTGTACTTGGTCCAGGTAGTCCACGTGGTCCCTGTGGCCCAGGGACTCCATCTCTTCCATCACGACCATCTCGTCCTCTCAGAATCTCAATGCAGGGAGCTCCATCGGTACTTTGAAGAGAAAGATTAGTATCATTCACTGGTCCACCTATAGGCGTCAAAATTTTCATTGTACTGCTGGATTTAATTTGTACAATGATTATGATAATGCATATAATTATACCTGTGACAAATGCTGCACTGCAGAGCAGAAATATGAGACAACTAATAGTGGCTGACATTTTGATGCACCTGGCGTGTTGTATTCTGCATGCGCGGTTGAGTTTATCAGAGCTTTTTGTGTCCTTAATTGTTTTTTTGCTGCTCTATTTATAGCATACTTTCTTCAGCATCCTTGAAGTTTAATTAATTTTAAATTAACAACCAGGATCTTGTGAAAGCTCAAACTGATTCTACAATAACTGTCATAATTGAACTCTCAGTACAAATGGTTGTATACTCTAGAGTTCAATTGGAGGTACATTATATTCTCACAACTTTACCTAGATTACATTATGACAAAGGTTTATAAGGTACAAGGGTTGATGGGAAAGTGAAAGTATTAACAATGATTTTAGTGTTTACTATCACAACGTACATGGCATGTTTACCAAGTCATAGAACTAAAAAATTTGGTCTTTTACTTTGTACTGTGTACACAAACACCCGGGCCCCACTACAATGTAATTATTTTGAATAATTGTAACAAATATTATCGTAATAAATAAATATTTCCTGTTTGTTAATCGTTATGTAAACGTCGTTACATTGTCGTTACCCTCAATCTAATGCTGATCAATCTGAGTTCAAAAAGGTTTCACTATACAGTGCAACCTCTGATAGTGGACTCTCTGAGATAGGGGCACTGCATTTTAAACCTCTCAGAAAAAGGTACATCTTGGTTCCCAGAAATTACAATTCTCTAAATTGTAGCAATACAAACAGAACCTCCGAGAAAAAGACAATCTCTCTATAAAGGACAAACAAGCCGAATTTATTATTATTATCCCTAAAGTGTCCTTGGTTTGAAGTTTTACATAAACTAATATGGTTTGTTAACAAGTAGAGTGTGGGGTGTCCACATTTAGAGTGTGAAATTAAATGTTGAGTCAGTGGCAAGAGCATTTCACTATGGCGGCCTGGATCGAAAGACCTAGATTCGAATCCCAGCTAAATCAAAGATTTTTTCCAATGATATTGTATACATGTTGCAATAAACATACCATAAATGTAATCTTTTCATTCTTTGTTTCTCTCTCACTCTCATAATGCTTTAGTATTAATCTCCGTTATTAGTGTTGACGATCCTAAGAGAAGTATATTTATTTTGGGGCTGGTAGATGTGTTGAAACTGCGTCTCACCGAGTCTGAGAGTGAAATTATACAGCCTTAGGCTTTCATAATTAACAAAAATATTGTATCATTAAGGTAATGGTATTACAATGTTGTATAATTACTATTGTGTTCCTTAAACTCCTGTTTAGGCATAGCTCTCATATGGTTTAGGTCATACTTGATTTCTTGGTAAAGATCGTCTTTTAACATGTTACGTTAAACTGAAATTTACGAAAATAAAAATGACGACCATTACCATGATGGATGAACTTGACAGTATAGGGTCACTCGTATAGCTACTAGAGTCGTTGATATTATTCTCATATCATTCTGCAGTCTGTGAACAAGCTGAGTTATGGGTGGAAATGAAAGCAGTCGTGCTGTACCAACAACTAACACTGGGGGATCAGGCTACTCTACCACAAACTCAAAATCAGATGATTCAAGTCAAAAGGTTCCCTGACACTTTGTATGTGATCATCCGGTATGCTTCTTTTGATCACAATGGTGTGAGTGTTGTATTTGCACCACAGCTATTTGCTGCACTTCNAGCATTGCGCATGCACACACACACACACACACACACACACACACACACACATCATCATCATCATCATCATCATCATCATCATCATCATCATCATCATCACAATAATGCAGTTGCTGTGGCCAGTAACATACCTGGGGTAGCACAAACAAGCTTGGAAGGAGAGGGTATCTGAGACTGTTTCTCTGTGACAGTTCGTTTCTTAACTGAAGACCCTGCATGTCACATCATAATACACAATCATAATAAATCATTGTACTCATACATACTATAACTGACCTTTAGACCCAATCTGCAGTACTCTAGTAGTTGGTTTCTTCAGTTTAGGCACTGCATGTAATCGTACACATATATCATAAATAATCAGTTACTGTGGCCAGTAACATATACCTGGGGTAGCACCAATGAGCTTGGAATTAGAGGGTATCTGAGACGGTTTCTCTGTGACAGTTTGTTCCACAACTAAAGACCCTGCATTATTTATATTAATGATATTCACATTTGACACCAACTACTTTAGTACACATGCAGAATGTAATGTCATTCAGTCAAAATGCACAGTGCAATCTGTATGTATGTTGTTGCATACTCTCCTAATACACTCTTGTTTACATTTAATCACATATAGCTACGTACATTCTAACTACCATGGACTCATAACTGACCTTTGGACTGAGTAGTTGGTTCCTTCAATGTAGACACTGTGCAATCATGCATATATATACATAATAATCAGCATATCATCACAATGCAGTAGCATAATGGGCAGTAAATTAAGATTTGATAGTACTAGCTAGTAATTAAGATTCAAATTTTCACACTAATGCATTGGAAAACTCGGATGGACAAGTAAAATTTCCTGTAGTATTATAGTACATGAAATTGTTAAAAACTTAATTACCACAAAGTTGGTGGATTTCATCTGCACAACAACCTGCACCTGCATGCATTCATGGATATGTAATTATATTAAAAAGTGTGCTTAAAGTACATACGTATGGCGACTGGGAAAATTTGGAAAATCGTTCTAGAATTTAGAAGTCGAAAAATTGCATATTGCGAATTCCTCATTGTATTTTCATGCACGCTGTATACGTACATGAATTGCAGAATTAAAAAGTTGCTGACTTTTTAACTTGGCAAATTCTGCTTGCCAATTTGCCAATTAAATTCGTAGCCATGCAAGTTTTCCCACTATAGTATACATGCATGCAATGTGTGGCAGGAGTCAATAAACGTCTAAAATAGATTGACTTACATTGACAACATTCCCAATGAATTAAATCATTTTCATCTGAAAGAACCTCAGGAGGAATCGGTATGCAGTCTTCATGATACCAAGTACCACAGGTATCACAACATGCCATTGTTTTGGACAGTTCAGGCTGTCTACACACGCAGAACAAATCTACCTTGCGTTGACAAATAACTCTTCTGGCAACTGATCTAGTGGTACTAGGAAACCTCTTCAGTGACTGTCGCTTGCTCTCAAAACAGGATTTAAGGTGTGGTCTCAATGTTGCCTGTGAATACTCCCTTCTGACTGGATCCACCCCAGCACACAAGTCAGTTGCCATTGCGATTGCATGAAGTCCACAATCGTCAGAGTTACTTTGGCGTTGAACATTAACTACATTGATTTTTAACTTTGGCTGATGAGACTTCATGATTGTACAGGCTTGTACCATGATAGATCCTTCTTCACTGGGCATTGTATGCAAGGAATCGTACAAGTCAACAGCTCCCTCATCGTAACAAAAGCTATTTGACAAGCAAGCCCAATGGTTTGGGTGTACAAAAATAATTTGTACAAACGCATCTGGAACAGAAATCCACTCAGATTCTTCGAACAAGATAGAAGTATCCTGCAATCCATTCTGGTGAGGATACTGTTTCCTCAAGAGCTGTTGAGCAGCTGACACATGGTTTGCTGAGAGCCAATTTCCATCCAAAGAATCAGACAGTGAAACCAAGTTCAAATCATGCCCATCAGTCTCTGAGTCACTTTGCAGTTGGTATTTGGTCACTGTGGAGTCATATAGAGTAGATCCTATATGATGTGTATGGATAGCATCACCACAAATTAAATTACAGTCCACAAACTTACTTATTTTACTATTAGCTAACATGATTTACATGCAGTTTATACACATTATAAATGCAAACAGAAATTGAAAATTATACTTTACCTTTTGACTTGGTAACCTTCAGTTTCTTCTTTAGCTCTCGCTGGAATCTCCGTTCGTCTTTAAGAGCAGCTTCTTGTGTCTGTTTCTCCGTTTCCTCCATAGCAGTTAAACACTCATCACTTGTAAGCACACGGCCAAATGATTTGCCTCTCTCAGTTGGTTTGGGCAACTGCAACAACTGGGCAAACTTGGACAGATACGGGAGGGGTTTAGAAGGGGGTTGTGAGTATGTAGGCCGAGGAAGGACAATCGCCAGCACCTGATATCTTGTTTGTGGATATCCAATATGAGCACAACCATATAGAAAATTGATAAGCTCTTCTTCTTCTTGCAATGTAAGGTGCTTGGGGGGTCCAGAGCAACCACCTTTTACTCGTCCAGTGATTCTATCGTGGAGTGTAGCTCTTGGTACGCCATACATCTTTGCTGCTTGCCTTATTGAAAGAGTTTTATTAGAAACAGCTTCTACAGCCTTTGCCATATCAATGGAACCTTTCCAATGCTGGTATTTACTCGGTCTGAGGGATGGGGCACGTCCTTCACAGAGGGGGCTTGTATCTTTCGAGGAAGCAACCCTTTGGTTGAGCTCAAGTAATCGAATCTTTATTAAAAAGAAGAACAAATAGCTGAATGCTGTGATGTTCCATATAATTATCCCAGATAAGCTAAATTTTTTGGTTGGATTTGGGGCATTAGCTAAGAGGCACAGAGTAATACACACCAAATATTCAAAATTTCACGAATGAACTCTTGGAGGAAAATAAATTTATATCCAAGTCCCATTGACATTCTTAGTAGCTACATTTAAATAGATAGTCATCTACGTAGCTTACCATTATAAGAGCGAATAGATTCCTGCTGCAGCCTATAGTATCAGTCTTGACAGCACCAGCTGATCAATGGCGTTCAACGTTTGGCCTTAGGTGCCACGTGCATGAAAACTGTATGCAGCACGTGTACTTTGACCCTTGACCCGAATTGTCTGAATATTGATTTATGCGGTAGGCGGTGTTTAGTCAGCTAAATCTCAGAACTGGAATTGCCCCAGGCCGTAATTTCTGGATATGTTTTAGGTGAGTTGTAGTACTACTGGATTATATTATCTAACTTGAATTCAAGAATCCTGACATAGCACAGTAGCTGCAGTCTGACAATAGGTTGTTTTCGTCTGATTTTACGATTAATCAGACAACGGCATACTTTGAGCTCTCCACGGCGCGATTGCTGAGGCTGAGCTGTAATTTTTGGAAGTTTTATAGACTACTATATAACAAATATATTGGTGCATAAATCCCAATCTGGAGTCCTTCTGTTCTCTCAAACGAGCTGTCTGAACATACGTTGTGTCTGATAATTGATGCCGTACTCTAGCTATTATAATCCCCCCACCCCCCATCATACGTACGGTAGTACGTATAGTAGGAATGGGCCGACTGTCCCATAGACACAATACAAAATGTTTATGCTCATCATACGTACGGTAGTACGTATAGTAGGAATGGGCCGACTGTCCCATAGACACAATACAAAATGTTGGTCACTATAAAAATCTACTCAAACAAAAAATAACCTTCCAAGTTGCTGAGAGGCTCTTACTGACAGATTACCAACTGCATGCAAGGCCTAAAACTCACAAAAACTTTCCTTAGCACTCGTAGAGAGTGCCAGTGGGAAGCCACCATAGTGCCATTTTTGTTCTCTAACGTACTTACGTACTTCCTAACTGACTTACTTGAAAAGGATTTCCAGAGAACCAGAATGTGTTGAGCAAACTTTGACAGCACAAAGAAAGTTCTTTTCATGGGTACTACATTCCTTGATACTCGTTTTGATCATAAACATGCCTAAACAAAAACTAGAAAGCTTTGAAACTTAGTGTATAAATTCACGTACTACAATGCAGCCCTCTTTGAGAGTTCAAAGGTCATCATTATCTATCCACGTGGCATTATTATATGCGCATGCGCATTAGCCTCTCCAGCATAATGCATTGCATGTACGTAGCTGCCACTCAAGCTTTTTGTAGGGACTAACTAGTCTCTAATAGTCTCCACACTGTAGTGTTGGAAAAAGTGAATGAACAAGTAGTAAAAATTTCAAAAAAATAAGTAGTGTAGGAATGGGCAGTGCGGTAAAAAGTATTGGAACAAGGCATGTCTCAATTTCGGCACATGACTACTTCATTTTTTATACCCAACTTTTGCCTGGCCAGCAGTCCAATTTAAGTTACCTGTCTGTTATATAGTCAACTACTTAGCCAACTGATTAGTAGGAACTGAAATTGAACTGAATTGAATGCAATAATAAGCTGTGGTATATACTATTGTACAGATCATTGCATTCGAGACACTGAGGATCCGGATCAAGATTAAAAATGAAGTAGTCATGTGCCGAAATTGAGACATGCCTTGTTCCAATACTTTTTACCGCACTGCCCATTCCTACACTACTTATTTTTTTGAAATTTTTACTACTTGTAAACTTTCAGAGAATGACAGCTAAGCCTTCAGACATGGATTAAAGCCTCCCTTGGATAGTTTTCTAACTGCATGCATCAACAAAACTCACAGAAACTTTCTAGAGCACTCTGGAGAGAGCGCTGGCGGGAAGCCAGAACAGTGCAATTTTGTTTTCTTCTTCCTTCCTTCCTTCCTTCCTTCCTTCCTTCCTAACTGACAAACTTGAACGCGATTTCCAGACAAACAAAAGGCATTCAGCCAGCTTTAACTGTACAGTGCAACTTGACTTCATCCGAACTACGTCCTTTTATACTCGTTTAGTGCCTAAAAGCTATATAACAAACAAAATCTAGGCATTTTAAAAACTCTGATATAAAATCATGCTTTTTGTAGAGACTGACCAGTCTCTGATAGCTTCTACTCCGTTGCAGTTGAGCACCTTAGTGTTGGAAAAAGTGAACAAACAAGTATAGTAAAAATTTCATAAAAATTAGCAGTGTAGGAATGGGCAGTGCTGCAAAAAGAAAGGAAACAAGGCTGGGACTTTAAATTTCGGCACATGACTACTTCATTTTCAAAGTTTTCCAAGCTCAAATTTTTACTATACTAAGTCTTGTAATTATGTGATTTAATAAACTAGACATAATAACTATTAGCTGATGAAGTCTCTGGGAGTTAGGGGTAAATTGTGTGAGTTGCTTGAATGTGGCATGAGCTAGTGATCATGGAAATAAACTTTTTCACTAATTGAATTACCCATGCATTCATCAGTTTTAAAGTGTTAATTACATTACACACAACACAATAATGCATTATTTATTACTGACATATACCTTGTGTATTATCCAGAAAGAAACAACCACCAGTGGCATGCCGACAATCACGATCAAATTTACTGGGAGAATAACAGAATAATAAGTCACTTGAGAGTTTGATCCAAAACACTGATTTGGAGGGAATGTTATCAACCCAAATCCCAGTCTTCCAGGCAGAGCAGGGTTATTTGACTCTTCAATTGAATGGTGTATCATTGAAACAGCAATTGGAATCACAGGAAGAAATAGCCCAGCAATGACAGCTGCCAGATGAAGGTATCGATTTCGACCATTTCTTTCAAATGTTCGTGTACTAAATGGAAACTGAAGCTTCCGAAAGAGTGTGACAACATAGAATATCCACCACAAAGCTAATTGTAGTGAACAGTAGAAAAGTACCATACCTATAATCGTGATAATTATAAGGGCATGAAATTAATTGTAACTTGAAATAATATTATAATGACATATAGCACTTAATTACCATAATTATTAAGTAACACGTACCATGATTATTGTCCAATTCTTAAATCACTTTAAATATCATTTATTCAGTACATTAAAACCATGTAATTATTAAAATTTAATGTACCTGAAAATATACAATATGGGGTTGCTGTTAACACAGTTTCCAACAAATCCTGTGAACTGCAGTAGAGTCTGCTTCGATCAGTGTAGCCCATTAAAACTGTTGTTGCTGAAAACAGATTTACATGACATTGCAATTGTTTATAAGTTACAGTACTGTAAAATTTGATGATTTGGTATAACAATATTGACAATGTGTGCATAGGATGATCTATTAACCATAAACTTACAGAACAGGACTGCTGAAAGGGTTTGATACACCACCAGGATAGAAGGAAAGGTAAATCTATTATATACACAGACGATTGATTATAGATGATAACAATAGGGTTAAATTATTGATAGATATATAATAGTAATTACATTTTCTTCCGTTTTATGATGGCAATCACCACTACTAGGATGCCAGTTAATAGACCAATGATTCCAGCCAGGATTCTAAATACATCTATGGTGACAACAGTTGTTTGAGAGTACAGTGCCCATAATCCACAATCTGGAACACACACTCCACTGAAAGTACTTCCATTAGTTTCTTTACAGAAGAAGTCTTCATTACATTCACAAGATTCATTCAATGGTATGAGTAATCCTGATGAATCTTCCCCTATGTTGGGATCAATCTCAAGACCTACACACACACACACACACACACACATGTACACACACACACACANACAAACACACATACACACAGTTTTTCTATTTGGACATCCACACTTTCAATCAATGGATGGTGAGTCATTCACCTTCAATGGTATTGGCGAATATCTAGCTTTAGAGTCACCTTGCAATGACCTAACAGTTCAAGTTCGATTTGTAGAGTACAACAACACAAATGGAACTGTTTGCAGTGCCGTAGTTATCAAACAAGGCATTGCTCATGCAATACAGATTGAAGCTCAAAACACTGATCTACAACTAACCATTGGAAATACCTCTGTAGCTCTTCCTGTGAACAACTCAGTAGTGTTTGTAACAGCTAATGGAACTTATTCCAATTTGACTGATGCCGGCATTGAAGTGAATGATTCATCTCTGGATATTGTTATTCTACGCTTGGACCCTTCAGACAGCTCAAGGTTGCTTGCCACTACATCTTCTGGAGCATCAATGATGATAGGACTACAAATGAACAACACTCTACATGTGTCATTTCAATTTTCTAACACATTTGAGAACTGCACCAATGGACTCCTTGGGACAGTTGGTCAGAACATCAGTGGTGCCAACATTTTGAACATGACTGTTGAAGAGGAGGCAAGAGTACATCAATATGGATTGCAGTGTAAGTTAGTTATTGATCCAAAAAGCTTAAGTACGATTAACTTTATTTTTATAAATCACATATATAGGGCATATAGATGAAACAGAGAGTCTATTTCACTATGCTGGTGACTTTGACTATCATTACTTCAACAATGGTTCAGATGACTTCACTCCAACATCATTCCAAGAGAGTGACATCCCAGCTGATGCTCACGATCTGTGTGAAGGTAATCTACAGTGTATCTACGACTATACTGTCACTGGGAGTCAGGAGCTGGGCCTATCAACATTGAGAGTAGCAAAGGAAATGAATGAACTACAAACAGTCCTTGGTATGTTCCAAATACTGTTCAAATTCTTTTTTTTTAATCATCTGTAATTTCTGCTGCAAACACACACAGAAAATATTCCTCCAAGAATCAGTGGAGCAACTACCATCTTTGTCAATGCAACAGAGAGTGTTGTACAGGAATACAATGTGACTGACCTTGATGGAGATGAGATCATCACATTTGAATTAAGGGTACAATTTTTTTCAATATAATTTTTTCTAACAATAAGTTCTAATGACATCATTATTGTTTTTCAACAGGTCCTTAATGCTGTTACAGGACTAAGCTTTGATCGTAGCATGTCTGGTCTAAGTGGAACTCTCATCTGGCTCAACCCTGGCTATTCACTCCCTTCAAGCCCTATCCAACTCTTTGCCAATGACAGCAAGGGAGCCTCTTCCACTAGAAGGATATCTATCATTCTCTGTGCCTGTGACAATGGAGGGACCTGTCTACCTGCTGGAGATGACCCCTCAGTGGATGAGAATGGCCACTACAAACAGACGTGTGACTGTCCAGAGTACTATGGTGGAAGTTCATGTGAAATAGAAATGAGAGGATGCAACTTCAGTACTTGTCCTCAATATGCTGAGTGTGCAGACAATAGCCTCCTTCCAAGGGGATTTGAGTGCTTTGGATGTAACAGGGGGTATTTCACACTACCTGGACTCAATTCAAGCAACTGTGTTGGTATGTCTCTGTCTATGATTATATTGTTTTTGTTCACGATTATCAATTTATGCATGCATGAGTAACTCTTTTAACTTGGCTATTCTTATGCTTTCACAAAATATAATGATATGTTCTGCCATTTCCTCTATAGATGTTGATGAGTGTAATACTGCTGAAAATGGAAGACTGCCAAGTTGCTCTGGTGGGTGTGTGAACACAATAGGAAGTTTTATTTGTAACTGTGCACCAGGTTACCAGCTAGATGACTCTGGAAGATCATGTGAAGGTAAAAATTTTGATCAGAAAGTAATAGTGGATAGAATAGCTGCTGCAAGAACTACAATATATATCATACATATTTTGAACATTAAATTTACCGTAACTGTTTATTTTCTTACAGATATTGACGAGTGTTCAAACAGTACTGAGAGTCACAACTGTTCCCATACATGCATAAACACAAGAGGCAGCTACCTTTGTGGGTGTAATAGTGGATACATGCTTGCTGCTGATGGAGAACAATGCATAGGTATAACCCATAATGATAATTTTTGATGAATTTGATTTTGTATGAATTGTACAAACAATCATTGTCTATTGTTCATTATTAACAAGTATTGTTCTGTTTTACATTGTGTGTGCATACAGATTTTGATGAGTGCTCAACTCCCATAGACGGAACTTTACCTAGCTGCTCTGGTGGTTGTATCAACATAGAGGGAAGCTTTATCTGTACCTGTGCCACAGGATACCAGCTTCATGAGTCAGGAAGAGCATGTGAAGGTACATGTATATTAAAGCTATATCTTTGATTGTAAAGCCTAAGTGTAATGATCGATAAAATTTTACCCCTACTCAACTTGAAAGGTTACAGTTGTGCCATGCACTTGTGTCACAATTTCTTTGACACCAATTTCTTGCAGATATCAATGAGTGTGTTGAAGGTCACAACTGCTCACACATCTGTGTGAATACTGACGGTGGTTTTGACTGCCAATGCCATCATGGGTATACACCAGCTGCTCAGAATAGAACCCAGTGTCAAGGTATGTGGGAGAAAAGAGCAATATTTATTCAATAACTAAATGTACCTGTTTGAAATTCATTTTTCAGAGTGTCCAGCTGGTACCTATGGGTTTGAATGCTCGCAGACATGCTTCTGTATGAATGGAGGAACATGTGACTCTGTACATGGGTGTTTGTGTGCTGAAGGATGGACCGGAGTCAACTGTACTGAAGGTAGGACTTTCTGATTGACGTCAAACATTAACTTGAAATTAATATCTTTTAAATTTTAAAACTTTAGAAACCAACAATTTTGGTCCAGTATTTGAGCAGAGTACACCAACTGGTGTAGCAATACCGTCTAACCTACCCACCAGATCCATTGTACTCAATGTCAGTGCTACTGATGATGATATTGGACCTAATGCTAGACGGGTCTCATACTACCTTGTAGAATCACCCTTTCCATTGCCTTCGTTTGCATCCAATGGACTCGATCTCTTTGCAATCAACAGTGAAACAGGAAGCATTACTCTATCTGGTGACCTTGAGCAAACAAACAACACCATTCCGTTCTTTATCCTCACAATAGAAGCTCGTGATAATGGCATAATACCACGTTCATCATTTCATCAGTTGCTGATTAGAGTGGAAGTTATTTCTGAGCCAACAACTAATATGATGCCAACCAGCCCAGCCTGTGTCTGTATGAATGGAGGGACATGTGATCCTACAGGCAACTGCTTGTGCAGTGAAGAGTGGACTGGCAACAACTGTACTGAAGGTAAGGAAACATATAGTATTATACCAATGATTTTCTATGTGAAATGAATGGCCTACCAATCTTTTTTAATGTAGAAGCCAACAATTTTGATCCAGTTTTCAATGTGGCCACACCATCCGTTGTAATGGTGGAGACAAATCTAAGCTCTCAGTCTATTATACTCAATGCCAGTGCCACTGACAATGATATTGGAGCTAATGCTGGCAAGGTCTCCTACTCCCTAGTGGACTCACCCTTTCCTCTGCCCTCATTTGTGTCAAATGGACTGGAACTGTTTACAATTGACAATGAAACTGGGTCCATTTCTCTCGCTGTGGACCTCGAGAAGAGAAACATTAGCCAGAATGTTTTCGTTGTGACAGTCCAAGCTCGTGATAACGGCATTAATCCACGCTCATCTCTTCATCAGTTCACCATTGAGATAGTTCCTGATCCAACAGAGCCAGCACTCACACCAACCTCACAGCCCACACCAAATGATTCAACCGTACTAAACTATCTACCAGCAATAGTTTCAGGGTCTGGAGTGTTTGTTGGACTGGTGATCTTCATCACTGTTCTGGTGGTCATCTTGATCTATAGGGGATGCAATGCTCAGTCAAAGAGGTATGGTAGTTGTACACAATCTTAGATTGTTGAGGATATTCTTGTGCATACTGTTAGAATTTTACCATAGGCTTATCTTTACAAATACAGTGTTGAAACTTATTCTCAAGATCCTTATGATAACATGTATGCCAATCGAGTCTTTGCAATGGCAAATAGACACGTCAGTAACAAACGTATGGATACTAAGGAATCTGAAACACCAGACCAAGACAGTGATTTTATGTATGGTGAAGATGAGAATTATGATAATTACTAATTTTTTTTAAAACAGATAAAATAAAAAATTGTTATCGACTGAGCATACAAGTATAACTTATGTTTTCTGCTTTGAGTTGTGTTCCAAAAGTTGTAATTATCTTGTAACCATGTTAGCACGATGACATTATTCTATATTGCACACCTTACAAATTCTGCAACTCAGTCAGTATATACTATTAGAAAAAGTTTCGTTGGGGTGGGGTGGGAGGGGGGCAGGGGAACTTAATTAGTACAATAGTTACTATTAAATTTTATTATGTACACTAGTTGTTATTTTACTAGCAAATATTTTGGTTAGCATTTATTAGACTATTTCTGCTAAATTAACACTCACAAAAGTAAGTATTGTTGCATGTGCTGTACCTATTTCTATTAAGCAGATCTATTTTTAGTATAATACCACTAGCTAAACTATGACTATACCTACCATTGCTGTAGTATGATGACAATCTTATAATTACAACAACAATCCATTATTGTCTATCACATACAATAGGCAATTCTTTGGATCTAGATCTGCACCTGACTCAACAATAGATTTGACTAAAGGACTACTACCCTGGCCATACATATGTACTTGAGAGAACTAGACATTCAAACTAATTATGGCATAATATAATAATAATAATTCTTATTATGAATCATGAATTCCCAGAAGCACATGATCAGTGATACTACTTTGAATCCATGATAAGCAGGCTTGCTTATTAGCAATCACAATCTGTTTTAGCTATATAGGTCAGTTAACAAATAAATTGTTATCGAGATTTGTGATAGATTTCAACTTCAAAACAGTTAAACTATATACTCAAGAATATTAATCATCCTATAATGGGATCCTATGGTGCCGTTTGCAAGGCTAAATGTGATCACTTAACCTGTGCTGCTAAACTCCTCTATCCAGTTCTTTTTGGTTTTAATGTTCAACCACAAGAACCCCATCCATCACCAATGAGACGATTCATTAATGAATGTGATTTCCTATGGAGGCTCAAACATCCCAATATTGTTCAGTATATAGGGAGGTATCAAGACCCAGAAACCAATTCACCAGTGCTTTTAATGGAGCTCATGGATGAGAGTCTGACTCACTTCCTAGAGATATCAAAGAATCCGTTGTTATTTCACATGCAGGTCAACAGGTCAACATTCTACACGACACTGCACTTGCCCTGGACTTTCTACACTGTAATGGAATAAAGCATCGAGACTTAACAAGCAACAATGTCCTGCTGATTGCTGGGAGTAGAGCAAAAGTGTCGGACTTTGGAATGTCGGCAATAATTGATCCCATGAGCTCTCAGTTCTCAACTCATCCTGCCTCCCTTACTCAGTGTCCAGGCACTCGATCCAGCCTACATGCCTCCAGAAGCTCTAAGTAAACCTCCAAAATACTCTGAAAAACTAGACTGTTTCAGTTTTGGAGTACTTACAGTTCAAATTATCACAAGAAAGTTTCCAGCTCCAGAGATCAACATCAATACAGAGAGGTCTGTAATCCAAACTCACCAACTCAAACATTTCAAGCTCTAATTTGTATACCTGAACTGGAACGTCGCCAACCTCACATCAGTCTCATCCCTATTGACCATCCTCTTCGACAAATTGCGTTAAACTGCATGTCTGAAAGATAATGATGTTGAAAGACCTACAGCTCAAGAACTTTGTTTGAATTAGGATACCTTTGTCTCTTATCTGGATAATGCTGGAATCAAAGAGGGAAGTTGTCTTAAGCTCTTCTATCTGTGTAAACACAAATAGAAACTATTCAAGAGAATGAAAAACAACTTAGTGATAAAGAACATGCAGATAATTGCAGAAGAACAACAGAAAGCAATTCAAGACCAACAAAAAACTATTCAACACGTAGAACACAGGGCACAACTACAACAAGAAGTTGAGACAAAACATTATGAATTTGAACAACTTGAAAAACAAAATGAGGAGCTAGTTGCCAAGTTACAGCAAGAAATAACAGTGACAAAACGCAACAAATTGAAGAGCAAAAAGTAGTCGAACAAAAACTTAGACAAAAAAGTCAAACAACACTAGTCTAAGAACAGTTACAAAGGTTGAACAAACAGCTTCAAGCACATGTGCAATACAGTGAGAACATGGACCAAGAGGTTCGACAACTAAAGAAAAAAATCCAGGTAAGCGAAGAAAAGATTGCTGATTTGCAACAAAAAACTACAGAAAAGGAGAGAAAAATAATGCACCTACAAATAATAGAGAAAGAATTGGAAAATAAAGTTCAAACAAAAACTCAGCAAATACAGCAACAAAGAAGTCAAACTGACGAGGTAGTCACCATGCTAAAACAAGGAATGACGGAAAAGATTAATCAGCTTGAAACTCAACTATGAGTAATCTAAAACAAGAGCTAAAACTTACATGTATTAAAGGTCCAATGGTACCTACAGCTATGTCTAGAGGGTCTTCTACAACTATAGGAAACACTGTATATATCAATCCAGATGTTCAGCAAGATAAAAATATCCATGCATTCCACTGTGACAACTTTCAATGGTCAACCATACCACAGTGTCCTTACTCAGAGGCTACATTAACTAGTGTAGATCAAGAGCTTACAGCTATTGGGGGTGTTTTACAAACAAGGTGTTCACTTATCGTGCCCACAACTGGATTGAAGTACACTGTCCAATGCCAAGAGACAGATATTTAGCTACAGTTCTCTCCACCATCACCCATGTGATTGTCATAGGTGGATATGGAGGAGGTGGGAGACGCAATACTTTAGATAATTCTCAACATTAGACAAAAACAGTAGAGTGTAGCACTGAGCTGCCTTCCTTGTAGGGTCAGCCAAGCTTCAGTAACACTGTGTGGAGAGTGGCTATTCTTGGTGGGGGGCATGACTGCATGACTCAAGAGACTACTCTGTACTCTCTTGCAAGCTGACTAATTTTTTGGAGCACTCAACACCAAGTCCCACTATGCCAACTAAATTGTGGCACAGTGATATTCCTGATTTGCCAGTGAAACTTTCCACATGTGTAACAGTTCAAGGGCATGTCCTAGCTTTTTTTTTAATTTTTTTTTTTATTTATAATACTCTTGCACTACTTAGCTTTAAGCGCTGTCTTCGTTCTCTCTGAACTGTCATGAGTTAGCTGTGTGGACATTGTTAGACTTGTTTTTGTTTTTGTTACTGTTAAATAGTTTTTATTTTGTTTTTTCTTGTTGTTTACCTATTCATGTCACTTGTACTGGGGTGCATTCTTACGTTCGCATTGTGCTATTCTCTGCATCCTTGCTCATGTGACTCACTCTCATAAAATAAATTAGGCAGGTGATTCCACAAAGATGCAGTGTGGAGAAAGAAGGAGAACTGGTATGCAGAGGAGTGGAAGGTTGGCTCAGTGAGAAGATGTGGGCTGGCATTCCTCAGATTGTGATTGGCCAGTGGTCTTCTAACAACAGGTGCATCAGGAAAAGTTAGATTACCATTCAGGAGTTGATACATGAAGCATAATTTTAGTTGATATGTCTCCTGTCTACTAGTGATGGAACATTGCAGGTTTGCAACAAAGTATTGTAGTTGAGGTGCCAACTCTTGGTGCACATTCTCAGGGCAAATTTCTGCACAGCCTCCAAGGACTGGATAAGGCCCACCTGATGGGGGTCCAAAACTGGTGCTGCATACTCCAAGTGGGGTCTGACATAGGAGATATATAACTGGAGCAGAGTGGCTGGGTTTGAGTGAAGGTAGAAATTTCTATATATAATACTGAACTGAGAGCGTGCTTTTTTACAGACCTCAGTGACATGACTAGACCAGTTCAAAGTGGGAGTCAACCAAATCCCAAGGTATTTATATGAGGAGACTCTTTCCAAAGGATCATCATGTACAGTAAGTGGTTGGAGAGGTGAGATAGGGTGTCTCTTCCTTGAGATGATCATATATTTACATTTAGTGTTGTTTAGCTGAAGGAATTAAGTTCTGATTGGACCAGTCACACAGGTTGTCTACGTCCGTTTGGAGCAGCGGCTCCTGATTACACGATATAATAGTAAGTCATCGACAAACAATGAAAGAGTTCCACTTGAGAGTTTGACAGATGTGATATCATTCACATAGAAAATGAATAATAGTGGACCAATGACAGACCCTTGTGGGACACCTGATGTGACAGCATGACAGGTTGAGGATTCCCCATTAACACAAACATATTGTACTCTGGAGGTAAGATATGCAGTGATCCATTTCAAAAGAAAGGGGTTAACACCAGCTGCCATTAACTTCTCAAGCAGAGGCTTATGAGGGACAGAATCAAAAGCCTTGCGGTAGTCAAAATATACTAACAGTACATATGTCGGAACCAGAGTCCAGGCATCTATGCCACTGGTCAGTTGCGGCTAACAGGGCACCAGTAGAGGATTTGCCATGAGAAAATCCCCATTGCTGAGAAGATATTGGCGAGTGCTCTGAGAGATGGTCCAGGAGGGCATTCCTGATGTGCTTTTCCAGCAGCCCACTAAGTATAGAAAGTAGAGAAATTGGTCAATAATTTTTTGGGTCCAATTGTTTGGGAATTGATATAACTCTAGCAACTTTCCACTATGCTGGCAACTCACCAAGGCAAATTGAGATGTTGAACAGTTTGGTGATTGCTGGAGACATACTTAGCAGTCTGCTTTAACATGTAGGCAGAGATTTTGTCATGCCCACTGGATTTATCTGTTTCCAAGGTTGATAGGAAATCATAGACTTCTTCCTCTGTACAGACTGAGGAGGAAATCTGGGCAGTCACTTGGTTCAGTGTTACATGCATGATTGGATATATTGGCTGAATTGATGAAGGTATCATTCAGTAAGTTAGCCTTCTCCGCATCTGAGGAAGCTAGATTCAAGGGGGGGGATTGAGGAACTCTTCTTAACTGCTCTAACAAGCTTCCAAAAATCCTTCGGATTACTTGGATGAAGATTAGAGAAGAAGGCCTTCTTGGCAGATCTTAGCTTGGAAATGACTCTATTTCTGAAATACTTGAATTTGTTACGACTCAGGTACATTAAGGCAAGGGACCCTCATTAAAATGAAAAAATATGCGTATTGCCTGTAACTTTCTTGCTAACAGTGCTGTTGTCGTGGAAACATGCGTACAAAGACTTTGCATGGTCCTTAACATACTTGCACCAAAATCTTGGTCATGTGACTTACCACTCGTTAAATATTTTGAATTAATGAATAATTAATTAGGCGGAGCTGAAGACCTGTTTCCATGGCAACCAAACTTTTATGTGAGAATTGACTTACCATGTACTTAATAAAATTTACCACTCCGTCTTGATTACTTGTTGCCATGGTGAGATATTGGCCAAAACATAGTGACGAGAGGTGTGCAATAAATGGAAAGGCTTTCGTATCTCACCATGGCAACAAGTAATCAAGACGGAGTGGTAAATTTCATTAAGTACATAATAAGTCGATATTCTTCCAAAATCTTGCAATAAAAATCAAGAAAACGGCTAATTCTTTTGCAAGATGGAAAAATTTTCTTGCGAGTCTTGCAAGAATCTTTCAGGTATACTGATTTCTTACAAGAATCATGCAAGATCTTGCCATTTTGATCTATTTTTAGAAGTAAAATCTTACATGTCATTTGCAAGAAAGTTCTACCATTATGTGGAGAAATGCATACTTTAAGTTGGACCAGCTAGTTTCAATATTATTATCAACCAGAATTGTGTCTAGGTCCAAATCATTGGCGGCATTGACAAAGAAGGCAAGCGTTCATCTATGATATACAGGTATGATCAACAGAAAAATCAATGGAGAGCCATCAAGAACACAATGAAGACTGCCAAGTCATTCTGTCTGGCTGAATTTCTACACGACACTAATGTTTTCATCATTGGAGGATTCACTGATCGTACAAGGACTGATGAAACTGAAGTATCAACTAATTGCGTAGATATGCTCCTATAAAATATATATTTGTTTGTGTCAACCCCCATCACCTTAATTACTGAAACTCTAGAATAATAATAATTATTACAAGTAGTAAAAATTTCAAAAAATAAGCAGTGTAGGAATGGGCAGTGCGGTAAAAAGTATTGGAACAAGGCATGGTCTCAATTTCGGCACATGACTACTTCATTTTCATTTTTGATCCCTCATTGCTAATTGTCGTAAATGGTTCACAGAATGATCTGTATACTTGAATAGCTAATCAGTATGGATCACATACTAATGGTTCAAATTTCTACCAATCTTATCACTTAGCTAATAAGTGGAACAAACTATGGCAGGCAGGATTAAATTACTGGCCAAGACTTGGGCACAAAAATGAAGTAGTCATGTGCCGAAATTGAGAACATCCTTGTTCCAATACTTTTTACCGCACTGCCCATTCCTACACTGCTTATTTTTTGAAATTTTTACTACTTGTTCATTCACTTTTTTCAACACTACAGTGAGGAGACTATCAGAGACTGGTTAGTCTCTACAAAAAGTTATCTGAGTAGAAGCTATATGCATTGGCTGCTAGGGTAGCTAATGCACATGCGCATATTAATGCCACGTGGATAATCAATGACCTTTGAACTCTACAAGAAGATGGCTACATTCAAGTACATGAATTTATACTCTCAGTTTCAAAGCTTTCTAGTTTTTGTTTAGGCTTATTTGTGATTAAAACGAGTATCAAGGAATGTAGTACCTATGAAAAGAACTTACTTTGTGCTGTCAGAGTTGGCTCAACGCATTCTGGTTCTCTGGAAATGCTTTTCAAGTAAGTCAGTTAGGAAGTAAGTACGTACGTACGTAAGTTAGCAGAACAAAAATGGCATTATTGTGGCTTCCCACCAGCTCTCTCTACGAGTGCAGAGAAAATTTTCTGTGAGTTTTAGGCCTTGCATGCAGTTGATAATCTGTCAGTGAGAGCCTCTGAGCAAGTTTGAAGACTCAATTTTGTTTGGTTAAATTTTTATGATCATAAACATTTTGTATTAGTACCTTTTAGACTTTCTGTCAAAATCATAGTTTTTTCCAAGCTGGTTTGTTCTATCTACAGCGCACATGTATTTGTTATAGCAAGGTAAAATTGGGGGAACACTTTGCTTTCGAAGCACTCCTTCAGGATGAAGGCGAGCTACAGGTGTGTGCATATGCTCTGGAAACACATTTGTAACAAATTTCACTACTTTACGATCATGGAACACATAGTAACACAAATCACCCACAGTTTCTGCTACGTAACACCCCTTTGTTGGTTTGACACCTTTTAAGCTAGCGGGAAAGCCCAATGCTCTTTCTTTTATGGTTCCTGCAAAGTAAATGTTATCTTTAGCTAGTTCTTCCGCAAGAGGCCCACTTGAGAAATAATTATCACAGTACACAACATGATTCAAACCACTAAAAGGCTCCACTAGGTCTTTAACCACTCTCTTTACCAATCCATGCTCAGACACCTTCTTTCCTGTGGTCAAATCTGTTTTTCGACCCTCATACAATTGGAAATGACACAAATAACCACAACATGAACACGAGCAACACCAGATCTTAAACCCCTTCTTGATTGGTTTTTTGGGCATAGCTACTTTCCCCCCAACACGTCCTTTGTACTTTACCATGGATTCATCTACTGCAAGCTCTTGTCCTGGATTGTAGGCTTCCAAAAATGTTCTGTTAAGCACATCTATCACAGGCTTAACTTTACGAGCAATCCCCCCTTTAGCTGGTATGCTCTCATTATCTACCACATGCAAATTACACCACAAAGCCCAGAATCTAGTAGAAGTCATGTACTGATACAACCCCGGGATACCCATAAATTTGTCCCTACTCCAGTAGTTGTTAATCCTAGGCAACTTGTGGATCCCCATCAATAGTATAAGGCCCAAGAATGTCCAGATTTCAGCAGTTGTTGTGTTCACCCAATTTGACACTCGCTTTTGAAATGCATACCTATTAGTTTCAGTGGCCAGCAAACTGCACAAGCTGCTTGGCCATACTAACTGTAAATAGTCGAAAGCATTATTTTTGGTGGGATCTAGATCGTTCGTAGGACCTTCCTTACCTAGAAATGGTGGATAACGGCCAGAGTTCCGGGATGCTTTCAGTCCTTCCTCTCGTGCCTGCTTCCTCCTCTTAGGGGTTGGCATCTCACCTTCCAAGTCGCTGTCGTCCGAGCTATCAGATTCACCACCCTCATCACTTGAAAAAACTACGTGTGTGTGTGTGTGTGTGTGTGTGTGTTTGTGATAATGATATTCATAATTCAAAAAACCTAGCGATTTGGACTACGACAGGGATTTATAATGATATTCATGACCCCAAAACCTGGGGGACCTAGACCACAGCAAGAAATCATAACGATATTCATGACCCGGAAAACTAGGGGATCTGAGCCGAAACGAAAAGTTATAACGATATTCATGATGCAAAAACCTAGGGGATCTGGACCAAAATAAGAAATTATTAATGATATTCATGACCCAACAACGGCAGCAAGATAACGTACAATATTTAAAACCAAAAATGTCGGCAAATGGAGTAAACTTCACGTCCCCGTCAGTCTACAATCAGGTGTCAAAAGCACATGCAGGTGCGAGGAGGAATATTCTAGTCTTGTAAAAACACTGTCACGCTCAACACACACTATAGCATCCATTCATTCAGAAACTACAGTGAATAGCTTCCCAAATGCTTGCCATGCACAGCTCATACTCACTCATTTCTTCCAAATCGCTGTCACAGATACTGCTTTCGTCGTCTAGAGTCTCTTCTTCCAAGAGGCATCCGTTGCTACAGCTAGCAGCTGTTGATGATGAAAATTCCTGAGAATCCATGGCTGAAATTATCCCTTTCGCTTGATGAAATCGGCAAATCGGCGTTTCTGGTTATGATCGCTCTCGAAATTCACAAGATTATGAACTCTTGAACCCTGTTGTGACGTTTTCAATCACTGGTCTACGTCATAACTCAACCACACCCCTTCAATGGATGCCAGCAGGTACCTCTCGAGTTCGATCGCCCAGAATTCACCCAGAAATGCAAGCGCTAGTGTTGCATGCACATAGGAGTCTTTGTTTATCAACCCACAATCACACACACTACTGTAAAGCTCACATTTTTTTGAAAAAAAAAAAAAAAAAAAAAAATAAGTCGATGAAAGCAAACTTCAAAGCTTGTTCAAAGGCGAACCACTTAATCCATTATAGATCAGAGTGCCGACCACTTCAAAATCCACTATGGGATATATCCGGTGCCGACATGCCGACAATGAATAAATTCATGAACCAAAATGATGACGTATTTAAGAAATTTTTGAATTTAGAGTTTGTGCATTTTTACAACAAATTCCAAGCGAAAGGGTTATTACCAACCTCATACTTGACAATACTTTACAATTGCATTGACACTTGTACTGATGCAAGTGAAAGTATGGCTGCATGGTTACCATTTAAATGTGAAATGTATTTTAAAGAGCTTATAGGTTACAAATTTCTCAGAAATTTCAGAGGGTCCTAAATTGGCTATGGTGTGCATTCCATGCATTCATAGTTCAGTAACTATGCAGCCATGTATGCATATGTTTATCATGTAGGAATGAAACAAATGCTCCTTTGATGCATGCAATATACAAAATCTTTATCACCATGTGAAGTTGCTCTTTAATTTACATTATTGCTCATGACATAATACCAACTGTATAGCCAGTATGAAATGGAGAGCCCAAATCGAAGCGACACAGTCCTTTTTTGGTAGTTGTTCTAACATACGAACTGTTTCCTAGCTTTACTTGAAAACAATTCCCAGATAACCAGAAAACGTTCGTTGAGCCAACTGACTCAGATAATTTAGTATAAGACATTTTCATGCATGAGTACTACATTCCTTGATACTGAAAGGCAACATTGAAAATAATTATTTCACTGTAGAAATCTTCTTGAAGGTTTAGAGTTCAATGATCCTTATCTATCCAAGTGGCATTAGCCTACTATAGCCTACTCAAGCTTTTTTAGGGACTAACCTTGCATGCAATCTCTGAATTGGTGATAGTCTCCATATATACTTTCATGTATTGAAAATTGCGAATGAACAAGTAGTGGTGCCAAAAGTCATGAAATAAATGTTTTAAAATTGGCACAAGACTACTTCTGTAATCTAACCCAAGTTGCCTTTCTTGTTTGCCTGCTTGTATACTTAGCTAAGTGATTTGCAGAACCACAATATTATTCATGCAGCTATGGTATTGTACGATTTAATTTTTATGCCATTATATACCAGTATGCATTGATCAATAATGAAAATGAAGTCACATGTGCCAAATTTTAGCCATATTTTATTTCTGCCCATTCCTACATTATTCATGCAGTAATATTGTTGAGTATACAAAAAGCACAAGGAGCCAGGACTAGTACTACCATTGTCACACCAAGAATAGCCACAAAAGGGAAAAGGGGAGCACAAAACAAATAAACAACATTATAAGAAAAGAAAAGCACACCAAATTCTATTACTATTTAACGTTGAAAGTTTCTTCCTGGTATACAGTATTACTGGCATCAAAAAGGTTCATCTCAACTTTAAAACTGGTGCCATAGAGTCCATCATGAGGCTACAGCTGGTATTCGATACAAAGGCAGCTAACTCTCAATGTCCTTATTGTGCTGTTCTTTGTATCACCAATATACCTGTTATAATAAAACTGTATCTAAAGACTGGTTATAGACAATAGCAGTGTATATATGGTCACTTTGATTGAGTGTATATAGTCTTATGAAAATCAATGTATTTTGTGCCAAGAGGAAAAAACTTTTCTTCACTGCTGGTCTATAGCTGTTTATGTCACTGCCAGGATGTATGGCTGCATGCATGGTTACCATACCATAAATCTGAAACTTGATATGTTGTGAAATAATTATGTGGAATAGGTAACTCAAAATTCTCAGAAATTTCTTAAATGTCGGTTTTGAGCTTCA
This sequence comes from Tethya wilhelma, assembly GCA_964030475.1. Taxonomy (NCBI): domain Eukaryota; kingdom Metazoa; phylum Porifera; class Demospongiae; order Tethyida; family Tethyidae; genus Tethya; species Tethya wilhelma. The sequence continues at coordinate 8,095,069 of CAXIPT010000002.1, read as the reverse complement.
CAATTGTTGAAGGAAATATTTGTGCATATTGGTATGTTCCATGTTTATGTATATAAAATTGACCAGACCAGGAGCCATATATTTGCAGTATACCAAGAAATACCCATACATTAACCTGAAATGTAATATACCTTGGGCCTGGTGCAGTTGAATTGTGGAAGCCAGTATAACATGCGCAGACCTCATGTATGATTAAATTACAGATTTTTCATGTTATATAAGCTAGGCACTGACTATACTCCATGACAGACCACTAGGATTATAATTGTAAAAAGAAGCTTTCTTAATGGAGTCAAAGTTTAGTGATTCAGTGGACGAAAAAGAGTCTTCTTATCAACAAATTAATTTGAGGGATTATTCTGATGACCCAAATTGTGTAACTTTTTGTAATGGCGGAGCAGGTGCTGGTGATATAACTGGGAATCACCATGAAGATCCTAATTCAAGTGTTGATAGAAACAAAGAAGGGAGCAAATTAAAACATAGTGTGTTTAATTTCAAGTATGTTGGCCTGGCTCTAGTAATTGTGATTATTTCTGGGCTCTTTTTGTTACCAGTCATCTTTTATCATAAGCCAGGGGTAAGCCTATACATTTTTGTACAAGCACTGCATGTGTGTGTGTTATTTTATTTTTTTTTTTTAAGTGCCCCTTCGGGTTTACCACAATTGTGGCTAACGAGGGCCTGCAAATAGCCAAGGGCTAATGAACGCAGGTCCCCCGGGACCGATGGCTTTACATCCCCTCCGAAGGATGACCTCCTCATTTTTTGGGGAAGAGCTGAGTCAACTCCTAGGCAGAGCTCGAAAGAGAAAATGGGAAAGAAATAAATACCTGTGGCACTGGAGGGACTCGAACTGCCTACCCAAGGGTTGGGAGTCAGAGTCATAGTCAAACTAGCCACCAGGCCTGGCCACCCCCTAAATTGTATCTGTACATGTGTGTGTGTGTGTGTGTGTGTGTGTGTGTGTGTGTGTGTGTGTGTGAATTATAATTATGATATGTATACATGCGCTTCTGACACCATGGCATAATATAGGCTTATAGCGTGCTAACCAACATAACTACGTGAATGTTAAAACCATTAATGTAAATTAATTAATGCAAGGATATAATTCATGGATACATATACATTCACACACATAATTATAAGGAATCTCCTGCAACTATGATTCAGAACAGGATCAATAATTCTAATGACTGTCCCTCAAGAATAATTTACAATGGAACTGTGTGTAGAGAAGAGTTGAAGTTACTCTCTAGCTGCCTTCCATCAAACAATGATTATGCCTTTAGCTTTATTCAAAGTGACCAATCAGAAGCAGTTCGTCCTCTGTTAGATGGTTTAAACCTGTTTGCCAGTGATGAGTGTAGAGCTGCTGCACTTCCATTTCTCTGTGTCTACTTCTTTGGTCTGTGTGACGGTACTGGGAGGGCAATCAGACCATCCTCAAGTCAGTGTATAGAGATCAGCACTGGAGTGTGTCAGAGAGAATGGGCTCTGGCCAACTCTATACCTGGAACCATACTTCCTAACTGTGAATCACTTTCTATCACTGATGAAATCACAGAGATTGTGGAGAATTGTGACAATATGGATGGATTGTCAAGCGGTAGTAGTAGTGGTGAGAATAACTTACATACAGCTCAGTACACATTCAGGCTCGAGATATAGTAATAATTTTTACTAGAGTATATTGCTCTTGCTATATACACTTTGCAAAATTGTTATGATTACAATATGATAGTGGTTTGTGTAAAATGTAGATGTTAGTAGACAATAGTGCTGAGTAGCAATGTACACTTCGGTACGTATTGTAAATGTGTTGCCATAAGCAAGTACAAATGTATCAGGTCTTTTATGGTCATAATTAGCTGTACCACTACAAATAATTAAGTATTGAATAGATTTGACAACCACTATTGTATTGAGGGCTCTCCAGCATGATTAACTGTAATGATGAACATGCCTTCATTTTTTTTGCTTAAATTGTGCATCTGTAGGTGATGCTCGTGATCCCAATATGAGAGAAGATATATCTGGATTGCTATTGCCATTGAATGAATCGTGTGAATGTAACGAAGACTTCTTTTGCAGAGAAACTAATGAAAGTTCAGTTTGTGTTCCAGATTGTAGATCATGGACACAATACTCTCCATCGACTATTGTCACCATAAATACATTCATATTCCTGACTGGAATTGTTGGGGTATCAACTGCTGTAATAGTAGTAGTGATTGCCACAATTAAAAGAAAGAAAATGTGAGTGAGACCATGGAATCATTATTGATCATGCAATCTCATCATTAAAAATTATGCTGTAAATATTATGATAACAATAGATTTACCTTTCCTTCTATCCTGGTGGTGTATCAAACCCTTTCAGGAGTCTTGCTCAGTAAGCTTTATCATGATAATAAATGAATCCCAAATTTGTATGAAAACACAATCGACTGTATACACTGCAGCAACTTCAGTTTTAATAGGTCTTCTTGATCAAAGCAAACTCTACTGCAGTTCACAAGATTCATTGGAAGCCCTGATAACTGCTACCCCTTACTGTATACTGTCAGGTATTTCTTTATACTACACAACCGTGGATATTTTGTTTAATGCTAGCTACTTGTGATTTTTTTTGATCTCAATTATTCTACTATGAATTGCCACTTTTAAGCGATGACTCGTTCTTAAGTATGAGGAACAAACATAGCCTTGTTCCCAGGATCTCACCTTTGACTTTAAACTCATGGTAAGGAAGGAGAGAGCCTGGTCAATAATATCACGTGAATGACGTGGGGATAGACACTAAGGTAGACATGTTTTTTGAGCTGCAACGAGTCTAAACTAGCGCTGCTACCATTCGCAATTGATTTAAGCTGCCAAATCTATGCAAGTAAGCAAGGTAAGAGTAAAATGGCTAACTGTTGAGTTGCTTATACTAGGCACTCATAAAACGGTACAATATCACGGCAGAGGTCAAAGGTCACATTTACTTTGGCGTCATCAATGACAAAATTCATGTGATATTTCCAACCAGGCTCTCTCCTTCCTTACCTTGAGTGTAAAGTCAAAAGTGAGAGCCTGGGAAAGAGGCTAGGACAAACATACACATGCCAAATGAGTAGCATTAACCTTTAATTGGTGCATAATCTCAATGAGTCATAGGCCTTGCACTCTCAAAATGATTTTATAAACATTCTGTATTAATTTTTTGGTATTTGTCCATGTATAGGATGTTAATTTTGAGCCAATCCTATTACTTTATGTACTAAACTTATAAGTTACGTGCATACACAATTATTCTAATATCTATATAGGTGTTCTAGTTTTCTACTGTTCCGTACAATTATCTTTGTGGTGGATATTCTATGTGGTTACACTCTTTTGGAAGCTTCGATTTCCATTCAGTGCTCGTACATTTGAAAGAAATGGACGAAATAGATACCTTCATCTAGCAGCTGTCATTGCTGGGCTAGTCCTTCCTGTGATTCCAATTGCAGTTTCAATGATACACCATTCCATTGAAGAGTCAAAAAACCCTTCTTTGCCAGGAACACTGGGATTTGGGCTGATCACGTTCCCTACATTTAACTGTTATGGAACAAACTCTCAAGTGACTTACTATTCTCTAATTCTGCCCTTAAACATGATTATTTTGGTTGGTATGCCACTATTTGTAATTTCCTTCTGGATTATTCGCAAGGTATGTGATAATTATTGTTTAGACTAGCTATCATACTTAATTTTTAGTGGTTGAAGGGTAGGTCCCATTAACAATAGCATACAATTTGTTAATACTTTCAAAGGAAGATAGCTAAGCCTTCAAACATATACCTAGAGCCTCCCTCAGGTAACTTCATTTCAATTTAATAGTATATGTTCTTTGATACTAGTTTGCTATGTACCTAACAGTGAGAAACAAAACTGATATAGGCTGCTTTGAAACTCATATAATTAAATTATTATACTGTTTAGCTATTATATATTATACATGTAAGTATATTATAATCTATAATTATGGTTTAGTATTATCACTATTATGTAAAGCATACATGGCAAAAAAATTAATATTAATTTCATTAGCATCATGGCATCTTCATTGCAAAGAACTCGAAGAATATACTCAATATTGGAGCGGCTGAAAGAAAGATTTTGGTGGTGTTGAGCTACTATATAGTTTTGGCTTGTTTTACACTGTCACAATTCACTATTGAAGTCAGAAATATGAGTAAGCTAGTATCAGGACTAACACAGTACTTTCTATGTGAACAGAGTGGTCCCAGTACACCTTGCTCAAGGGAAACATTCAGCCATGCTCTGCCACGGCCAGCAATAATTATTTTAGCTCACACTCTGTTAAACCTATTTCCATTGGTCAATCTTTATTTCATTCTTAATTTTGAAGAACTTAAAAACAAACTGAAGCATTGTTACATAATAGTTTGTTTATTGCAAACAGCGTCTACATCAATGCCAGGTAGCAGTAATAAAGAACCACCTAGCAATCCAGTTTAAATTATCAGCAGACAAAAACATAACAGTTACTGAATAACTTACTCATCTTGTTAACGACCTAATTGTTACAATAATAAACACACATATATTTTAATGTTGTACTTTGTACTTTAAACTTTAGTTTTGTAGAAAGGAACTAATTTAAAAAACAGTAGATTGATAGTGTTGAGTCAGTGCGTGTATGTGTATAATGAAAAATTAATGTGTTATGTACTACATGAAAAGTTATAAGAGCTAATTGCATGATTGTTTACATTATGTAATTTGACTATGTTTTGCTTGTTTAATTATACTCTTTGCCATTCTGCATTTTACTGGGCCCCAAAAAGACAAAATCTAACGTCAATTTTTGCCTTAATACTGTCAGTTTCAATGTTTTTATGCTTAATTGTTCATATTTTATGGATCAAATTTGAACTTGATATATATTCATGTATGCAATGCAGCCTACTCAAAAGCCAAGGCCAGCTTATCATCATACGTACGGTAGTACGTATAGTAGGAATGGGCCGAATGTCCCATAGACACAATACAAAATGTTTATGATCATAAAAATCTAGCAAAACAAAATTAAACCTTCAAACTTGCTCAGAGGCTCTCACTGACATATTATCAATTGCCTGCAAGGCCTAAAACTCACAAAAACTTTCCTCGGCACTCGTAGAGAGCGCTAGTGGGAAGCCACCATAGTGCCATTTTTGTTCTGCTAACGTACGTACTTACTTACTTACTTACTTACTTCCTAACTGACCGTCTTACTTGAAAAGGATTTCCAGAGAACCAGAATGTGTTGAGCCAACTTTGACAGCACAAAGTAAGTTCTTTTCATAGGTACTACATTCCTTGATACTCGTTTTCATCACAAATAAGCCTAAACAAAAACTAGAAAGGTTTGAAACTTAGTGTATAAATTCATGTACTACAATTGAGGGTCTCCGGTCAAAAAGGACAATTAAACGATTTCCGTAAATTTGAAGAAAACTGAGGTCAAAGTTTACTAGATTGTCCACGTGCTTCTCTGCTTCATTACTGACTATACTGAGACGTGTGGCCGTGGAAGTGTTTGGCGTTTTATTGTGCTTTCTTTCAGCGTTTAATTGCTTTGTTCAACTATCGTTTTAAGGCCTTTATTCTTCCCAATGACCTGTGAACCCGAATATCCATGTGGAAGTTGTGGAAATGAAGTAACAGAAGACGATGAAGCCGTTCAATGTGAAGGTCTGTGCGACAGTTGGTATCACATTCAATGCGTTGGTATACAAAGTGATCATTACCATACTCTCAATGAATCTAATGCAACTTGGGAGTGTCCCGAATGTAGACCAGCTGGCCTTCCAATGTTCAACAGTGTGGATGCTGTGGATGTGTTCAATTTTGACTTTCAGCAGAATCTACCCACACCCAAACTCACTGTTGGACAACAATTCTATATGCGACTCCTGTGGACATATCTATTTGGTATTTTTTCTGCTTCTACGAGAATTACTACAGCCTTTATGTGGCATGAGCTAATGGCTAAACGTGGAAGCAATGATGTCATTTCCTGTTTAATGTATTTTATAACTCGCACACCCTTTGGGAGAACTGGTGCCAAATGGAGTATTTGGTGGGCAGACAATTGCCCTGGTCAAAATAAGAACAATTATGTTGTCTGGCTTTTTCAAGAACTAATACGCCGAAAGGTCTATTCTCGAATTGATTATAAGTTTCTCATTGTGGGACATACGTATGGTCCTACCGACCGATGTTTTGGTGTCATTGAGCAATATGTTTCTAAAATAGATACTGTGTATACACCTTATCAATGGTATCAGTATGTTCGCCAATCAAGTGTGAATTCTAAAGTTGAGGTGGTTGAAATGGAGCAAAAAAACTTCCGCAACTACCGGCAACATCTCAGAAAGTTGTACACTGAGAGGACAAAAGATGAGGAGAAAAAGCCTATTGATTTCAGCAGTGTAGTGTGGTTTAACTTTGGAAAAGGAGAGCGGTTCTCAGATGGAAAATTGACCCTTGTTGATCATCCATCTCAAGTTTGGCTACGTTATACGTATGATGTTAAAGAGAAACCTCAGTGTGTTTCATATTTCAAGAAAAGAGGAAGACAGGCAGGTATTGAAGCTAGAGCACCTTTATTGTATGAAAAATACCCCATTCCAATCAAGCAAGCTAAGGCAGATGATTTAAGGACGCTTGTTTCAAGCTACGTGCCTGCTGAACATCAAAACTTTTACTCTGAGCTACCTACATCAGATCATGCAGACAGTTCTGATGAGGACTAAACGTCAATAATTATTATAGACTGCACATGTGTTTTACTCCTTTGTTGTCTAGCTAAACAGTTTCAATTCATAAAACAAACAAGTTTTTTTTAAAATCTCAATACAAGTCATCAAGTTTAACTTGTGTCATGCTAATAGTATAATAATTATTATTATAATATGTATATATCTATTTCAAGTTAATGTTATACTACAATACTATTAGTCTTAGCTTTCTGGTAGTTGAATCGATCCCCAAGACTTCTGTGCAAGCTGTTGGTCGAACCGGAACGTATCATAGCCAGTTTTAGCAAACTCCTGGTGTTCCAGTAATTCTTCTTCCAGTTCTTCTTTATCTTCACTTGAAGTACATGCAGCAATTGATATCTGAAGTGCATCACACTTTGCACAGCTGTCAGTGTGAGGATATCCGAAGTGAATATTAAATTCCCCAACAAAAATATCGTGATAAAAATGTTCAGAAACCAATGGCTTTCGTAACTCCAGCAGTGGCTGATGAGCAATCTTTCTCTTCTTGTTCTCTTCTTCCTCTTGAACATACTCAGGGTCATGTTTCAACAAGAAATCCTGATAGAGACGAGGTATTGATAGTTCAGGTGAGAGATAAGTTCTCTTAGGATTGTCGGATCTGGAATAATGACTTTTCCTGCTAGGAAAAGACTTGATATGGGCTCTTATTAAATCACATACTTCTTCACTTACTGTATGCCTATTTGTGTGCCTTCCACGTTTATCAGGTTCGATTCCAGCTTTGCAACTATCTTGTTGAATCTTTCGACGTAACACTTGTAATCGTTTAGCTCCAAATCCATGAATGCTGCAGAAAGCTTTCTGGCAAACCCGAGCATTAATGCCTTGAGTGTTACGAATGCTATAATAAAAACTAAATTTGCTTAACTCTGCTGCAGGACGGCCCACTTTCTTTCCATTTGAGCTAATTGTCGGATTTTGTTTTCTACTATGGCCACTTGATTTCTTGGTTTCATATCTATGGAGAAGTCCATTTAAGTATATATTTTGTTCTTCATACAACATTTCAGTAAACTCCTCCCGAATCTTCTTCAAATGAGAAATTGGAAATCCTTGGATGCACCTCTTTCGACAACACTGGGCAGATGATAAGTCAATTAATGGAGAATTTTTTCTTAGACCAGGTCGTTTAACATGCTTCACTTTCCAGCGCTCAGGTTGTCTAAGCCTTTTTCTGCCACCAGCCTGACTCTGAGTTTCTGACTCAGAACCACCAACTTCTTCTGTACTTGCAACATCTATATCATGAGAATACAGCAATGTGAAGTCATGAGTGTCGTTATTCTCAGCAACAACAGTGTCACTAGCTCCTGAGCTCGAGCCAACCTGAGAACTAGAACTGGAGGCCATTTTCTTCAGTCCATAGGCCACATGGCCATGCAGCATGCACATCACGTGACTAGATTTATCACGTACGTACGTGTACGTACGTGTGGGGTTGCGTTTGCACTCAGTATATGAGTTTGGTGTATCTTTGCTGCTCCAAATTTTAACCAAGGCATTATAGGACATTGTATTACAGTTTGAGCAAAAAAAGTTTATTTCATGGAAAGACCGTTTTATTTCCCTTTTTGACCGGAGCCCCTCAATTCAGCCATCTTTGTAGGTAGAGTTCAGAGGTCATTATCCACGTGGCATTATTATGCGCATGCGCATTACTCATTAGCCTCTTCCAGCATTATGAAGTGCATGAGGGTCTACTACTCAAGCTTTTTGTATAGACTAATCAGTCTCTGGTAGTCTCCCCACTGTAGTGTTGAAAAAAGTGAATGAACAAGTAGTAAAAATTTCAAAAAAATTAGTAGTGTAGGAATGGGCAGTGCAGTAAAAAGTATTGGAACAAGGCGTGTCTCAATTTCGGCACATGACTACTTCATATACCCAACCCAGCCCAGCAGCTCAGTTTAAGTTACCTGTTTGCTCCACTGCTTAGCCTACTAATTATAGTAGAAATTCGAACCAATGCTTAAGCTATGGCACTAGAGTAAGCGGTCAATCTTCGGACAGTCACAACTTCGGACGCCTGTTATAGCAAGAAGAGAGCAAGCAAGGTAGAGGTAACTGTACCACCAGGTTATCCTACACCTGCACTGTCAACAGTAAAAAAAATCTTTCCCAACTGCAAACACCCACGCGATACACTCCAAAAACCGTACGTGTCCGTAAACCGCCAAATCTCGAACGGTTCGGCCAATCCTCGGACATTCGTCTCTACAAGAGAGGAACTAAAATTCCAAGCTGAAAGTAATCCACCACACTACACCTCAGTCTCTTGGTTACAAACCCACACCAGCGCAAGAGCTGTACCTCCAAGCGTTCTCAGTAAATTTAGCAAAAAAAGGTAAGTGGTCGTCAAGTACAAAAGTCGGACAATTTGCAACAACAAAAATTAATAAAATGATTGTATTACGAGTTTAGAAGTTTAAGTACGGCAACACAACTGGGATCTTTGATCCTCTAACAGGGCTCATATACTTATGGCTAGGTGTACGATCCGCGCGGGGCAGCTGTGGATGATTGAGCTCTAGTCCTGACTCCCCTCCTAGCAGTAGCTCTTTCATTGTCACTCTCAGTCACACCCGGGGCATCACGAGAGACAAGCTTCTCAGATTGACTCTTAGCAGCTGTCTTAGTCTTCTGTACATGTAGCCTCTCACTCTTCTGGCGGGTGGCAGTGTCTGTAATGAAGAGCATAACCCACAAAAGTCACACACACACACACACACACACGCACACACACACACACAGATGTAGCACAGGCTGCATTCGAAAGTTTCAGTGTGACTAGACTCTTGTGTTAAACACACCCCCATACATGCTACAGAAACTTGAGACACTTATACAATACTCAAGCAATTCATAACGACTACTTTAATACTCACCTCTTCAGGAACAGTCCATTTATCAATGAAATCCATATTCACAGCAGCAAGTGTGTGCGGCAAGGAGAGAGGGAGAGAGAGAGAATGAAAAACAGAGGAAGGTTAAAATTAATCCCAGACTATGAATGACTTCAATAGCAGCACACCCAGCAACAACTTGAATGACTGACTCTCTTGATTGCTGATTTGTTAGTCAATTATGGTTTTACAAACTATGCACACACTGGCTAATGGTTTCTACTACTATTTCTAGCTGCTTCCTGGAGATACAATGAACTTCAAATCAAAGCTTTTACAAAGAGCAGTGAAAGCTTGTAAGAGCTATTAACACTCCCCTGAGTACAAAACTGTGCTAAGTAGACCAGGACACATGCAAATAAACTTGATTATACACTTGAGCAGGGAAGGGTGGGGCCCACATACTTTTCATATCTCTATTAATTACATGCATGAAACCACACAACGCTTGGGCCAAGGAGCAGGAAAAAGAGCTTCTAATTTACCTATTCGTGGCTGCTGATAGCACCATTTTCCAAATAGAGAGACATATTTGTACATAGCTACAAGGCAACTATCTCAGCTAAACCCACACAAATATAAACAAGTACAAAATTTACACTTTGGAATAGATGACAGTTTACTTACTCGACATGTTTTCTGTTTGGGCTTTGAGTTACCTCCACAGTAGGTCTTTACAGTCACAATAGACAGAAGAGCTGGACAGGTAGGATTGCCGCTCAAAAATGCAACAAAAAACCACTCACTTCGAACACAAAAACGTGCGAGTGCTGTCTATCTTGAAAAACGACTCCGAGAATTTGGAAAAAAATTTCGTTTCATCTTTCACAAGAGTGGTGGGTGTGGCTTTGAGGTATGGAGGCTAGTGAGGTGGAATTCTTGGCTGAGAAGGAGCTGGTGACCATTGTACCAAACTTCTCCGAGAACAAGATGTGTCTTATATCAGTAGGTGCAGTGTTGTAAATCTATATTGCCTCAATGTTTGAAAATTCCTTGCAAGTTTCTGCTTGCAGCCATTTTGTGAAACATATCCATAAATTTCCATATGAATTTTGTTCTCTACTAATTACATTCATGCAGGGAGATTTTGGTCCGTTCAATCCATCAATGCAAACAGACGTACCGATCTGGCTTGCCATCAACCTAAGACAACGACACAAGTGTACCATTGAACCGCCCAGTTGGCTGAATGTCGGTGAGGACTGAAATACAACCCCTCTTGCAAGAAANTAAGTAGTGTAGGAATGGGCAGTGCGGTAAAAAGTATTGGAACAAGGCATGTCTCAATTTCGGCACATGACTACTTCATTTTTTATACCCAATTTTTGCCCCATAGTCCAGTTTAATTACATATTTGTTATATGTTTACTCCACTATATATAGGAATTTGAACCAATGCAATAATAAGCTATGGTATACTGTTATTACAGTACAGATCATTGAGAATCCATATGAAGGATCAAGAATAAAAATGAAAAATGAAGTAGTCATGTGCCAAAATTGAGACATGCGTTGTTCCAATACTTTTTACCGCACTGCCCATTCTTATACTACTTGAAATTTTTATATATATATCTCAGAACAAAAGGACCACATTGCAATGTCATGATTCTGTATTGTATTGACAGATCGATATAGAATATTGGCAACATAAAATAAATTATTGTTAACTTTGTGCAAAATTAAATTAACTTGAGTCCGTGAAACTCAAGTTGGCAGCTCCAGCAAACATTAATTGGCCCAATTCAGAACTGAACAAAGTGAAAATTTTAACTGTACGTACAATTAAGACTATATACAATCTAGACTAGCAAAATTACTAATAATTCTTCGGTTGAGGTCATTATTATTCTCTATTAGCAAATCCTCACTGAGTTGTTAGGCCCATATCAACAAAAGCATCTTCGGCCCAGCTGCCAAGGACAACTGTGAGCTCACATTTTACTGATGTGAGTGCTGACTTTAAACTTTCCCTCTCCTCCTCTGTGAGTTTCTTCATTCCGTCACGAACCCTCTTCTTTGTCAGCACAGGATAGTTGGCAGCAACAATGTACCCATTAGCGTGATAGGACCGAGGCCCTACCAGATGAAGACCATAGATCTTGGTCGGTTCAGTGAGGGTAGTGAAATTGATTTGACGCACTATTACTGGTTCGTACAGCAGTGGATCAGTCTGGACAACACGAAAGACAATGTCACCAGCTTGGAGGAGTTTGAAATCCACGTCAGGGTTCTCTTCTTTGGCTGTGTCTGGATCGAGACATTTCCAGCCCTCAGTTGTCCAGAAGGGATGATGGAGAGCGGCAAATGGTGCATCGTCATTGAAGCCAAAGATCCTGTCTTGAGGTTTGACAGTGTGATCAACGTACTTGGCAGTGATGGTACTCGTTTCTCCACCTATTGCAAGTATCTTCACTCCCTCTGTCTGCTTCTCAATGGAGAGCTTAGAGCCATCACTGAGAGTAACTGTTGTCCCAGCAATGAAGCATCCACCTGGACATGTAGATACAGGTATACATATGCACACATAATCATACGTACGGTAGTACGTATAGTAGGAATGGGCTCAATGTCCCATAGACACAATACAAAATGTTGGTCACTATAAAAATCTAGTCAAACAAAATTAAACCTTCAAAGTTGCTCAGAGGCTCTTACTGACAGATTACCAACTGCATGCAAGGCCTAATATTCACAAAAACTTTCCACAGCTCTTTTGGAGAGCGCTAGTGGGAAGCCACCATAGTGCCATTTTTGTTCATTTAACTTACTTACGTACTTCCTAACTGACTTACTTGAAAAGGATTTCCAGAGAACCAGAATGTGTTGAGCCAACTTTGACAGCACAAAGTAAGTTCTTTTCATAGGTACTACATTCGTTGATACTCGTTTTGATCATAAATAGGCCTAAACAAAGTAGAAAGCTTTGAAACTTAGTATACTAAGTAAGTAATAAGTAAGTATACTACTAATGGTTTAAATTTAAGCAAATCTTATCACTTAATTGGCTAAATAGTGGAATGAAGTATAGCAGGCATGATTAGATTATATTGGCCAAGACTTGAACACACAAAAAATGAAGTAGTCATGTGCCCAAAATTGAGACATGCCTTGTTCCAATACTTTTTACAGCACTGCCCATTCCTACACTGCTAATTTTTTGAAATTTTTGCTACTTGTTCATTCACTTTTTTCAACACTATAGTGTGAAGACTGTTAGAGACTGGTTAGTCCCTACAAAAAGCTTGAGTAGCTACATGCTAGAGTAACTAATGCACATGCACGTTCAATGCCACGTGGATCGATTATTAATGACCTTTGAACTCTACTTACAGGAAGATTGCTACATTGAAGTACATGAATTTATATGCTAAGTTTCAAAGCTTTCTAGTTTTTGTTTAAGCTTATTTGTGATGAAAACGAGTATCAAGGAACGCAGTTCCCTTGAAAAGGACTTACTTCAGCATACGATCAGCATGCATAATGGCTTATATAATCTATGCTATCAGCATGGATATCATACGTACGGTAGTACGTATAGTAGGAATGGGCTACATGTCTCATAGACACAATACAAAATGTTTATTACCATAAATATCTAACAAAACAAAGTTAAGCCCTCAAACTTGCTCAAAGGCTCTCCCCAACAGATTACCAACTGCATGCAAGGCCTGAAGCTCACAGAAACTTCCCTGGGAACTCGTAGAGAGCGCTAGTGGGAAGCCACAACAGTGCCATTTTTGTTCTCCTAACATACTTACGTACTAACTGACTTACAATGAACACGGTTTTTCCAGAGAATCAGAAAGTGTGGAGCCAACTTTGACAGCACTAGGTACGTCCTTTTCAAGGGAACTGTGCTCCTTGATACTCATTTTCATCACAAATAAGCCTAAACAAAAACTAGAAAGCTTTGAAACTTAGCATATAAATTCATGTACTTCAACGTAGCAATCTTCAAAGGTCATTCATTATCTATTCATGTGGCATTGAACGCGCATGCGCATTAGTTGCTCTAGCACTACAATGTGTAGCTGCTACTCAAGCTTTTTGTAAGGACTAACCAGTCTCTAACAGTCTTCACACTGTAGTGTTGAAAAAAGTGAATGAACAAGTAGCAAAAATTTTTAAAAATTAGCAGTGTAGGAATGGGCAGTGCTGTAAAAAGTATTGGAACAAGGCATGTCTCAATTTCAGGCACATGACTACTTCATTTTTTTGTGTTCAAGTCTTGGCCAATATAATCTAATCCTGCCTGCTATACTTCATTCCACTATTTAGCCAATGCAAGCGATAAGATTTGCACAAATTTGAACCATTAGTAAGTGATACTGTTGCTCAGCTGATAAACTTTATCTACTGTAGATAATTCTGGAACCATTTACGACAATAATTGAGGGATCAAAAATGAAAATGAAGTAATCATGTGCCTGAAATTGAGACATGCCTTGTTCCAATACTTTTTACAGCACTGCCCATTCCTACACTGCTTATTTTGTAAAAATTTTTGATACTTGTAATTTATATATAGCAGTATAAAAGTTAGGCATCTCAGGAGGCTGGAGTTGTATTTCACAAATTTACTATGGCTTTTCTCATCTTTTAGTGCTGACAACTACATAATTATACAAACATTCACCTCGTAAATATTGAAGACTGAAATGTTAGAGAGAATTCGAGTTTAGCATAACCCGGAGGCAACAAACATTTGAATTCCAAACAACACACACTTGTCTATCTGGAAAAAGGGTGTCAATAAGAATTTTCAAGCAGCTTATGCATGAGTGTAGAAATGAATGGCGGCTATACAGAAAAGGTGCTTTTGGCCAGCCAACCAATGAGAGACACAGAAAACCGATACCAAAAGCATGTGAAGACAAAGATACCAAGTTTATTCGTTCAAGAAACAGCTTCTGAAAGTGAGCGGTCTGTGAGAAAAGTCGTTCCAAGATAGAAGAAGAAAGAAAAATGAGAAGGAGAAAATTTGAGTTTTGGCATATTTTAGTTTGGTACTTTAACGGTGATTTTGGGCCATGTTTTTGGGCTCATTAGAAATATATTATAGTAATTTAAGAAGCCTTTTAGTTCCAAGTGCTCAGTTTGTGTTATTTGCATGAATATTTGTATTGTGCTAATGAGCCATCCGCGCCATTCCTATGTATCAGGAGCGCATAATGAAAAAAAAGGGAGAGGGAGGGAGCGTGACACGACCACGCATTTAATTGAAATTCAAACTTTTACCCACGCTAGTCGTGTTACTAAATATAGAGTCACGTGGTTGCATCTTCCGGCCTATAGCTCAGCCATGTCTGACAGAGTGCGTGTTTGAGGAACATTTATATATTCCTCCTGTTTTAGAGAGAGACAGCCCACGAAGATCACCTAGGCTACTAGCCAAGAGAAGAAAGATTATGGATCAACCTCCAGACTCGGCTCCCACGATCTCTACTCCAACCAGAAGAGCTCTTATGACGAAATTGAACCGCCTGGATGAAGCCGCTCCTCATGATCATATTGAAGAAAAAGTTAAGAAGTATAACCAGTTGGAAATAGTAGAAGTAAGGGCTGTCTCAACCAACACTGTCTCCCAATATCACCTCATCACTAATAAGCTGAAAGTTGATCACGACGTAATTGGGCCTCATGATGCTGTGAGAGTTGTAGTCGATTCCAATCATAAGTACAAGTTATTTGTATATGACAATGTATTGGAAGAAGGTGATGCCAGAGGCGAGTCAAACATTGATAATATATTGAGTCAACTAAATGATGCATCATTTATTATGTGCCCGGGAGTGAGCAACTACAACACTTTCAAATGTGTTATTGGCTATGACATCAAAGGTGTTACTGTGTGTAACTGGCCACCAAACACAGCTCGCAGTGTAGGATGCCAGTTGTTCTATTATAGAGAGCCCAAACAGCAGACACAAATGTGTAGTAGCTGTACACAACTAAAGTGGAGGTTGTCAGCACGAAAGAAAGAACATGACTCCTTATCCCCTGAAGACAAATGCCAGCGTTCTGAAGCTTCGTCCAGATATCCATTTGAGTATCTCAGTCCCAGCAGTAAGAGCTCAAAGATTCAAAATATGCGAAAAACGATCAGTGATCTTAAGATGAAAGTGAGAAGCTGTGTTAAAAGAGTCGAGAAGCTTACTCTCATTGATGAACAAAATGACGAAGTAAGTATGCTTGTGAATTCTATTCATCAGTCACCAGATGGGCAGAAGGAACTAGAAGTTATCTTTTCTGAAGCTGAACAATCTGGAGAAGGACGTGGAGAAATACTTAAAGAGCTTTGGAAGAATGATGTATCAGACATGGATCGCTGTTTCAGAGACATGAAGACAAACAGTAAGATGTCATGCATAATAATAATTTGAACTCAGTTTTCCTAATTAAAGAGCATTATATTCACACTCAGATATTGGTAGCTCCACTAACAGGTGGTCATCCATCACATTGAGAATTGGTATGTATGTGTGTGTGTGTGTGTGTGTGTGTGTGTGTGTGTGTGTGTGTGTGTGTGTGTGTGTGTGTGTGTGTGCTACAGATTAAGAATTTAGTGTTTTTGAGTGACTATGGACTTAGAAAATTTTCTAAGACGAAAAAGTACAAAAAAAAAGGTTTTTTTTCACAAAAAACGTTTATTTTGTCTTGAAAAAATTTTTAAGCACAAAAGAAACAATTTTGTTAAACGTTATTTTTTTCAACACATGCAGCATTCTCTTGGTGTAAAAATCATTGTTGGTGAAAAACAAAGTTTTCTAATACCAGAGATAAAGAA
>CAXIPT010000002.1:7731069-8077330 GCA_964030475.1 Tethya wilhelma | reverse complement strand
ACACACACACACACACACACACACACACACACACACACACACACACACACACACACACACACACACACACACACACACACACACAGACTTGGGACCTCTTAGAAATAATGCACTATGGATTCAAAGGATTGTGTGAGGATTTCTTGGAGGACCATCCAGGTTATTTTGTATCTCCCCTTCGTGTTAATGGCAGTGCAGTGGAGTCAATATTCAGTTGCCTCAAGTATATATCTGGAGGGAATCTGTCAGCAACAAATTATTCAACCGCATTATCCACTTATGTGACCCATTTTGAAGTGATATACAGAATCCTCATTCAGAGAAGGGGTACAGGGATGATAAAATTGACATATGATATTAACTTTATTGTACATTGCTTTCTGAGTTCCCTGCTGTCAGCAGTGGTGGAGGCAACTGGAAAACATGCCTCAAATAATTTAAGAAATGTTTGTGTGACAGTATTATTGCAGAAATCCCTTTTTGCAATTTTTAGAATATTGTCTCCATGTTGTCTACACATTTCATAATTGACCAGAGATGTTGTTTTTTCAATGACTGCACACAACAAAGGCAACATTTTGGGGGGTAACAGTACACAATCCTTCCTTCTGTAGGTACAATATGCTTGATGGTAAAAGTGAACTTTCATCTTCTGTAGCCTTTAAAGTATACAGTAGTTGCAGTTCATTCTTCACACTAAAATTCTTCTCATTTTTTAGTCTCTTGCTAATCATAGAATACAGAGCAAATCCTCCATACCTGAACAAGTTGATCTTACTATCGTGAAATGGTCTAGTTTCGGCATCTCTACTCTCCGGGCTCTCAGATTCGGGTTCAGGAACTGTGTCAGTAACCTGTTTGAAATATTTTACATGTTCAACCATTAGATCATGTACATTGGAAGCTAGAGTAGATATAACAATTCTTTGTTCATCACTTAAACTAGCTCCAAATTTCTTTGCTCAGTCACTCCAGACACAACAAAATCGAGGATACGTCCCAGAAAAGTAGTGTTCTATGTGCTCAAACCATCGCTGTTCAAACAGCAAATACCTCTTTCTAATCATATACACGATTTGTACAGCTCTATATACTTTGTTACCATTTCCCTAACCAACCTAGTCAGAGTAGGTTTGATTTGTTCACTACATATAGTACTTACAAAGTGCTCTCTCTGGATACAGCTGTAAATGAACTCCTCTCTGGAGCAAAGAAAAGATATTGTATTGTCAACCACATCTGCATAGTCTTTTTTTTCCAAGTCAAAAGCCAATTCTTTCCTACGCTTTGCGGTAAATCTGACCTACGCTTATCCTTCGGCATGGCATCATATCAATCGACACGCGTGCATGTGCGCACACGTGACTCTATATTTAGTAACACGACTAACGTGGGTAAAAGTTTGAATTTCAATTAAATGCGTGTCACGCTCCCTCCCTCTCCCTTTTTTTTCATTATGCGCTCCTGTATGTACCCAGTACTACCATACTGGGAATATCTCAAGAAATACACCACCAAGAGATGCAATACGGATCGAATAGGGGGGTAGGGAATAAAAATGACTTTAAAAAAACCAACTAAAAACAGGATAGATCAGTCTGCTGGTAACAGGCATAGATAATCTGACCAGACTAAGATAAGATGGTTCTCGTGCTGACTTTGGCCCAGAGACTGATCATGTCGGACTCTTGTTTACTAGTCTCGTTGGCCCTGGAGGAATGTCTGGCCAATGAGATTTGGCTTCCTGCACATGCACATTTAGCTCTGCCCTCATAAGCTCCTAGCAAGCTGGCTCTGTATTCACACCATTGCTGACTCAACACAACTGGGAATTCGCTCAACTAAGAGCAGACTCTCTTTCTCATTGGAGAAATGGTGGAGTATGAGGACGATACTAATATGATGCAGCTGGCTGGGTCCAAATTCCCAGCCAAGGCCTGTGCCTGTAAATAAGATTATCGACTATATTATAAAACTTATTCCCAGTACGGTAGTACTGGGTACACAGGAATGGCACGGATGGCCCATTAGCGCAATACAAATATTCACGCGAATAACTNTCTCTGGATACAGCTGTAAATGAACTCCTCTCTGGAGCAAAGAAAAGATATTGTATTGTCAACCACATCTGCATAGTCTTTTTTTTCCAAGTCAAAAGCCAATTCTTTCCTACGCTTTGCGGTAAATCTGACCTACGCTTATCCTTCGGCATGGCATCATATCAATCGACACGCGTGCATGTGCGCACACGTGACTCTATATTTAGTAACACGACTAACGTGGGTAAAAGTTTGAATTTCAATTAAATGCGTGTCACGCTCCCTCCCTCTCCCTTTTTTTTCATTATGCGCTCCTGTATGTACCCAGTACTACCATACTGGGAATATCTCAAGAAATACACCACCAAGAGATGCAATACGGATCGAATAGGGGGGTAGGGAATAAAAATGACTTTAAAAAAACCAACTAAAAACAGGATAGATCAGTCTGCTGGTAACAGGCATAGATAATCTGACCAGACTAAGATAAGATGGTTCTCGTGCTGACTTTGGCCCAGAGACTGATCATGTCGGACTCTTGTTTACTAGTCTCGTTGGCCCTGGAGGAATGTCTGGCCAATGAGATTTGGCTTCCTGCACATGCACATTTAGCTCTGCCCTCATAAGCTCCTAGCAAGCTGGCTCTGTATTCACACCATTGCTGACTCAACACAACTGGGAATTCGCTCAACTAAGAGCAGACTCTCTTTCTCATTGGAGAAATGGTGGAGTATGAGGACGATACTAATATGATGCAGCTGGCTGGGTCCAAATTCCCAGCCAAGGCCTGTGCCTGTAAATAAGATTATCGACTATATTATAAAACTTATTCCCAGTACGGTAGTACTGGGTACACAGGAATGGCACGGATGGCCCATTAGCGCAATACAAATATTCACGCGAATAACTCTGCAAAAACTGAGCGCTTAGCACTAAAAGACTTCTAAAGCTACTATTTAGCTCTTTCTCTTTCTAATGAGCCCAAAAACATGGCCTAAAACAATCGCTAAAGCAACAAACACAAACATGCCAAACCTCCAATTTTCTCCATCTTCTTTTTATTCTTCTTCTTCTTTTTCTATCTTTTTTTGGCTCAACTTTTCTCAGAGACTATTCACTTTTAGAAGCTGATTCTTGAACGAACGAACTTGGTTTCTTCCGGTACAGTCGCTTTTGCCATCAGTTTTTAGCGCCTCTCATTGAGTAGCTAGATACAAGGCAAAAAGCGCCTCCTCCATATGGCCGCCATTAATTTCTAAACTAATGCATAATTCATTAAGCTTCTAGAAAATTCGAATTGACGACCCTTCCACACACAAAAGTGTGTTTTATTTGGAATTAAATGCACTGAAGTTGCCTGGAACTATTTTGTGATACCTGGTTGCTCTTCAATCAAGACTTTGATTATTCCCAGTACGGTAGTACTGGGTACATAGGAATGGCACGGATGGCCCATTAGCGCTATACAAATATTCACGCGAATAACTCTGCAAAAACTGAGCTCTAAAAGGCTTCTTCAGTTACTATTTAGCTCTTTCTCTTTCTAATGAGCCCAAAAACATGGCCTAAAACCATCGCTAAAGTACCCAACTAAAGTATGCCAAACCTCTAATTTTCTCCATCTTCTTCTTATTCTTCTTCTTCTTCTTCTATCTTCTCACGCCATATCTCAAAGACCATTCACTTTTAGAAGCTGATTCTTGAACGAACAAACTTGGTTTCTTTGTCTTCAATCGCTTTTGCCATCGGTTTTTTGTGCTTCTCTTTGAGTCGCTAGATACAAGGCGAAAAGCGCCTCTCCATATGGCGCCGCCATTAATTTCTAAACTCATGCATTATTCATAAGCTAGCTAGCCTAACGACCCTTTCCACATTCAAGTGCGCGTTATTTGGAATCTATTGCAATCATGCAGTGCACCCAAGTTCTGTCTTAGATCCTATCCTCTCGTTCTCTGTGTTCAGTTCCTCAGTAGGTAAGTCAATAGCTAGCAAGACACACATGTATTTGACACAAATTACGTTGCCTGCTTGGAGGTTTAGATTTTCAGCTGTCTGAAAGGCCGCATAGACGCATAGACCGTCAAGGTAGGCTCAGTATCACATGAGTTGCCAGGCAAGTTCTCTGCTCAGCCTGAAGACTATATTCCACTGATATTATAAACAATTATTCGAAAAAAATAGAACAAACAAGTACAAAAAACATTAGAAATGTAAATCAAACGTAGGAATGGCCAAATCGTAAAAAAGCGAGCAAACAAGATAGGAATGGTAGTCAGATTGAGCGAGTTCATTCCTGTGTCTACAATGTCATTGAGCTTAGTAGGGATATGAACATAGGTGACACAGTGAAATGAACTCCTCGCTCAATCTGACTACCATTCCTATCTTGTTTGCTCGCTTTTTTACGATTTGGCCATTCCTATGTTTGATTTACATTTCTAATGTTTTTTGTACTTGTCATAACATATAGAAAGACAAGTAAATCTTATGATACAGCTCCTGCCTCCAAATGACTGAGATGTGTTTCACTTCAGTATCAAGCAGGCTACACAACTCAGTTGTGACTTCATTAGTACCAGCTCAGCAGCCCGCCGCTGGCTCAGTGAGTCTGGCTTGCCATACTACTGGCTCAGTAGCTAGCTACACATACCAACTCAAATGTATTATTTGTAGAAATATTGAAAAATGAGAACAAGTAAAAAAAACATTGGAAATGACACAGGAATGGCTAAATCGTAAAAGGAACATAAACAAGATGGAATGGCTGTTAGAGTGTGTAAGGAATTCTTCCTGTGGGCAAAATGAGAGACTCAATAAGGAGATTGATAAATGCAGCCCGTACAGGAAGAATCTGCACACACTCTAACAGCCATTCCATCTTGTTTGCATTCTTTTTACGATTTAGCCATTACATTTCCAATGTTTTTTTTTACTTGTAATATGTTGCATTCTAAGTCTTAAAAGTGTTGGGATTCCCTAAATGACCACCCAGGTCCCTAGAGTGATTGATCCTGAAGCAAAGGAGATCAAAGAATACCTAAGAATTATTTTTGCAAATTTTAGACCAAAGGTAGTTATGGCCAATACTGTACCAAAAATGCCCCGTTTTTTCGGTCAAAATAGAGGAATCTACACTTTTTTTTATTGTGAATAGGTGCTCAATGTCTTCTACTTTTCTATATGCTTGTGCTGTTCCTTAATTGAGTTGGTCTGGTTCAGGAGTCAACAATATAACATCCTTTCTAATGAATGCGATTAAAATTCAGCATACAGTGCTATGCTTTTACCATGGAGTTGTAAAGGTATTCAAGTGTAGCTGTATCACTGTCACTATAATAGTGAGTAACATAGTTATTTTTGGTTATTAGATTCGATGGTGAAGTAACAGTTCAAGCTTCCAAATCTGCTGGCCTGACTTTTCCATATTATATCATCATCACAAAATGGAAAGATGTTGTTAAAGCTTGTATTTTCAAGGAATTTCCAATCACTAACATGCATCATGCATGGAAATCAGTATATTTCGAAAAGCATGTTTGATGTCTGTTTTTGCCTGCTGAGTACCTTTTCCCATGTTTATAATGCTGCATATATTATTTGCTTAAATGGTGGTGTATCTTAACAAACATAGGCCATTTGAAATACCACTAGACTCAGTTGGACTAAAAATGGAAAAATCCAGCCATTTATTGGGTTGGTTAGCCTTAGGGATGACACTATAAACCTGCTATTAAGGAGTCCTCATTTAAGGAGCCTACTATCCGTCTAGCATCCATCTCAGTTCAACGGTAGTTATCCACAGCTAGGTCTAATAGCATGTTATTTTACAAACACTACAGAATCAGGTATCAAAATCGGGCTGTCTGCCTATATACCACTGATATCCAGGAGGTCGCAAAGGCTGTGATTATGCTGATAGAATACTTAACGTTGTTTTTTTAGGTGCCCCTTTGGGTTGACCACAATTGTGGCTCACAACGGCCTGCAAAGAGCCCACAGCTAGTGTTGGTTCCATGGCTATATATTTAGAATGTGGTAAAACTTTTGATTCCCATCTTCATTTTTGGGGGGAGAGCTGAGTCAAATCTTAATTAGGAAGAGCTTGAAAGATAAAAAATTATGGTAGAGAAAGTAAATAATACTTACTGCTGCCTATATACCACTGATATCCTTCAAATGAACTATAGTCATAAAATGTATACTCCCCCACCCTTTCTGTCCATACAGAAACTGACAGTTATAATAATAATCAAAGGTGAATTCATCTTAGCTAATTCTGCAATATAATTTACAATGACTATCATACGTACGGTAGTACGTATAGTAGGAATGGGCCGACTGTCCCATTGACACAATACAAAATGTTTACTCTTATAAACTCTCAGAGAAGGATAGCTAAGCTTTGAAACCGTGCTCAGAGCCTCCTTCAGACAGTTATCTAACTGCATGCACCAAGAAAACTCACAGAAACTTCCTAGAGCACTCTGGAGAGAGCGATGTCGAGAAGCCAGAACAATGCAATTTTGTTTTCTCCCTTCCTTTGTGACTTACTTGAACGCGATTTCCAGAGAAACGAAAGGCATTTGACCAACTTTGACTATACAGTGAGACTTGACTTCATCTGTAGTACGCCCTTTTATACTCGTTTCAGCCTAAAAGTCGTCCACTAACAAAATTTAGGCAGCTTTGAAACTCTGGTATAAATTTCTGTACTTTTATGTAGCCATTTTTGATGTAGGTAAAGGTCGTCTGTAGACCACATGGCATTGTGCTGCAATTTGCGCATGCGCGCATTCAGTGCTAACTGCAAGTCTTAGAGATTGACCAGTCTCTGATTACATGCACTGATTAACCACCTTAGTGTTGGAAAAAGTGAATGAACAAGTAGTAAAAATTTCATAAAAATAAATAAGGTAGGAATGGGCAGTGCTATAAAAAGTAAGGAAACAAGGCAAGACTGAATTTCGGCACATGACTACTTCATTTTCATTTATGTCCAAGTCTTCTGTCACTAATTCTGATTGATGAGTTAAGGAAGTAATAGTAGTTGCAAAGATGGCTATAATTTGGATGACTGTATACTCGACAAGTTATTTAGTCAGAAGTATACAATACAGTATTATAATAATTATGCTGACTTATGAATTCAGTCCATTACAGAAGTAGTCATGTGCCGAAATTCAGTCTTGCCTTGTTTCCTTACTTTTTATAGCACTGCCCATTCCTACCTTATTTATTTTTATGAAATTTTTACTACTTGTTATAATTATCATTAGCTCTTATATACTCGAGGACCAAATATCTCACTAATAGAAAGAAATTATTCAAAGTTGAAATAAAATCATTGCCATGCAATTGCACTATTACCAATGAATGCATATACATAATGCCTCAAGTGTCTGCTTTATGTAGACGTTGCTCTGTATGTCCTGTGACTTATCACATGTGAATAATAAATGATTTATCAGGCAGAGAACTTAGAAGGCTTTAGTGATTAAAATATTCATATCACTTAAGTTAATAAGATATATGAAGGACAAGGGCTATGAGTTTCAAATAACTATGTGTGAGATACATTACTGCAGAAATTCTCTGCTGGTGCGCTTTAGTAAGAAAACGTATCCTATCTATGGAACGGAAAACTTAAGGCTTAGCTAAGCCCTTAATATAAGTAGGAATGGGCCGACTGTCCCATAGACATAATACAAAATGTTGAAAATCTAGTCAAACAAAAATAAGCCTTCGAACTTGCTCAGAAGCTCTCACTGACAGCATGCAAGTCTTAAACTCACAAACTTTCTGCAGCACTCGTATAGAGCGCTAGTGGGAAGCCACAATAGTGCCATTTTTGTTCATCTAGCTTACTTACTAACATACGTACTTTCTAACTGACTTACTTGAAAAGCATTTCCAGAGAACCAGAATGTGTTGAGCCAACTTTGACAGTACAAAGTAAGTTCTTTTCATGGGTACTACATTCCTTGATACTCATTTTCATCATAAATAGGCCTAAACAAAAACTAGAAAGCTTTAAAACTTAGCGTATAAATTCATGTACTATACTGCAGCCATCTAGAGTTCAAAGGTTATTTGTTATCTTAAATTTGCACGTGGTATTTTATGGGCATGCGCATTAGCTTCCTCTAGCATACTGAAGTGCATGTGCTCCTACTAAAGTATTTTGTAGAGACTTGCCAGTCTCTGACAGTCTCCACACTGTAGTGTTGATGAACAAGTAGTTCAAAAAAATAAATAGTGTAGGAATGGGCAATGTAGCAAAAAGTATTGGAACAAGGCATGGTCTCAATTTCGGCACATGACTACTTCATTTTTATGTCCAACTCTTGGCTGGCAATCCAGTTTAGTTATATATACCTGTCTTTTATAGTTTACTCCATTATTTCAGTAGCCAAGTGATTAGCTATAATAATAGTACTGAGAAATTTGAACCAATGCAGTAATCATAAGCTATAGCTACGGTACTATTGTATGCAGATCATCGCAACACAACACAGAAAATCCATAATTATAAGTGATCAAGAATAAAAATGAAATAGTCATGTGCTGAAATTGAGACCATGCCTTGTTCCAATACTTTTTACCGCACTGCCCATTCCTACACTACTTATTTTTTTGAAATTTTTACTACTTGTAGTACCGTATAGACGGAAACTTTGGCGAGGATTTTATTTTGGCGATACAAAAGTTTGAAAACCAAGGAAGCCTTCTAAGTGTCCTGGAAATTGAATTATTTATGAGAAAATGTGTTCAGTTGGAATCTTTATTACTTAATAGTGAATATCATCATCTGACAATGCAACTTTGTCAACAGATAAAGTAAAGATCAGTGGCGGATTTAGGGGGGATCCATGGATCCCCCCTTTCAGCTAGAAACCCATATAGCTACATTCTACACAAATGAAAAAGTAGCGTCAAGGATCTCCCCTTTCAACTTGAAAAAAGAAAAACAACTCAAAATTTCACTTTAAATCAGTTTTTTTGTGGAAGATAGAACAGTTTCTGTCTGTCTTCAGTGGCGTTTTTTCGCCATTCAGGCTCTGATNCAGTAGCCAAGTGATTAGCTATAATAATAGTACTGAGAAATTTGAACCAATGCAGTAATCATAAGCTATAGCTACGGTACTATTGTATGCAGATCATCGCAACACAACACAGAAAATCCATAATTATAAGTGATCAAGAATAAAAATGAAATAGTCATGTGCTGAAATTGAGACCATGCCTTGTTCCAATACTTTTTACCGCACTGCCCATTCCTACACTACTTATTTTTTTGAAATTTTTACTACTTGTAGTACCGTATAGACGGAAACTTTGGCGAGGATTTTATTTTGGCGATACAAAAGTTTGAAAACCAAGGAAGCCTTCTAAGTGTCCTGGAAATTGAATTATTTATGAGAAAATGTGTTCAGTTGGAATCTTTATTACTTAATAGTGAATATCATCATCTGACAATGCAACTTTGTCAACAGATAAAGTAAAGATCAGTGGCGGATTTAGGGGGGATCCATGGATCCCCCCTTTCAGCTAGAAACCCATATAGCTACATTCTACACAAATGAAAAAGTAGCGTCAAGGATCTCCCCTTTCAACTTGAAAAAAGAAAAACAACTCAAAATTTCACTTTAAATCAGTTTTTTTGTGGAAGATAGAACAGTTTCTGTCTGTCTTCAGTGGCGTTTTTTCGCCATTCAGGCTCTGATCTGGCAAAATTTAGCTGCCGCATGCGAAAGGGGCGGATTTTCAAACCGGAAGTGGGCATGGCTACCCAAAAATTTTCTGCGCGCTTTGCGCGCGCATTGGTTAGATCCCCCCTTATAAAATCCTAGGTCTGCCACTGAAGATCATTTATATTCACATGTCAAAATAATGTCACCGTAGTGATGGCATTCATATTAATTTGTGATTGAATTTGGTTTTTTAGCATTATTTTTAGGTGGCCCAGTCCTTAATCACCAGAGTAAGTTTCAATCATGCACTGCTTGGCAGTCTAATGTTAGGTTTAAAATAATTATTGCTCTTCTGTCTGCCAAGTCAGCAGAGACTCTGAAGCAGTTGTGGCTGTTCCAAATCGATATAATTAGAGTAACAGGTGCAATATCCACATCTACCAGCTTGAGTCAATATCTATTGTATTGAGTCCACAAGTTGTTCTTGGGTATAAGAGGCGTGCTGTGTAGGTAGCAAAACAAAGATTCCTTCTTGAAGCCTTTAATTGATAGGATACACAATTGAATTTGCCATACAAGTATGCTCCCTCTCACTACTGACCTGTCTTAGACTTCTTGATATAGATTTGAAGCTTAGTGTGCTTTGAATGGCTGTCGACTGCTACATGAGATATCATGGAGTGATAGGGAGATGTAATTGAGAGGCTTCACTCTTTCAACAGTAAACTAGCATTCACCAAGAATGGCCCTTGAAAATACGTAAATATCTCACAGCTGATCGAATAATAACACATTCTCAATAAGGTCCGAAAAATTCTTAGTTTGGTTTTTTAAATGCTTAGAATCTAAACTGTTAACAGCCTGTTTAGGATCTAAACAAATGGTTGAAGTGATATGCACATATCATTTGCATATCTTAAAATTGCTTAGATTCTAAACCAGACTGATCATAATAGTTGAATTGGCCATTGATTGAGACAAGCCTGCAGTGAATAAATCACTAAGTCTTGCTACTGAGATGCTGGGACATGCAGGGGCTATGGTTGAAACCTGGAACAGAACTTGAATCTGCGATAGTCCCGAGGCATTTTTGAGCCTTGTTCCAAGCTCAAAAAGAAGCTTTTTGAGCTTGGAACAAGGCTACTACTTATGACTCAGCTAGCAATCTTTTCAGGGGGATGGACAGGCAATCTGGTTGTTGTATTACAAAGATTTGCCAAAGCTGCTCTGGTACCAATTAAGGCCTTGCAACTGAGGTACTTCTTAAAATACTTGCAGTTAATTGTAAGAGATTGAATATTGATAGCCCTAGAAAATACTCTGCTTTTTGGTGTATGTGCACTGTGAAAGCTTTTCAAAAGGTGCATGATGAGTTTATCACCGCAGGTTTCCTGTATATCAAATTCTCTACGGTAACCACCATTTGCATGTTAATTGTTACATTTCACCGTGACATACATATTATACGAATTACACCAATATGGCTTCCATGTGGCAGTGGCTGGAAGAGCTGGGAGAGCTCCTAGGAGTGGCGGATTGCAACATATCTCTAGGCACCTTGCCATGAGCGTTGAATTGATTTTTTTTCTTACCAAAAGACTCCACAGCCCCAGCTACCTGATGCATCTGTGGTGAGCACATGGTGAGGGGCTATAGTTGTTGGTGTAGCGATTACTTCCATCATGGTTCTGCCATTCCAAGATTCTAGAAATGTACCCTATAGCTACCAGCCTAAATCTGAACTAAATTTGACTGACAAGAGGTTTTGCCTAACTGGCTGTGTCTATTATTCTCCTCAAGAAGATGTGGCCAGGACTATGATCTTGGTGGCATGAGCAATTAGTGAGAGGAGTTCTTATTTCTTGCATGCCCGTTTGCCAATCTAAGTGGAAATTAGCCTCTTTAGCTTAATTGTTGTCTGGAAGCCCTACTTAATTGATGGTGTCCAGAAGTATGCCAAGAAATACAATGACTAGAGTTGGGCCATTAACTTCTCCAGCTTAATGAGAATACCTAGACATTTGCAGATTATACAAGTAGTAAAAATTTCAAAAAATAACCAGTGTAGGAATGGGTAGTGCTGTAAAAAGTATTGGAACAAGGTATGTCTCAATTTCGGCACATGACTACTTCATTTTTATTCTTAATCACTTATAATTATGGATTTTCAGCGTTGTGTTGCGATGATCTGNGCAACAGTATTAATGGTTCAAATTTCTGCCAATCTTATCACTGGGCTAAACAATGGAATAAAGTATATAGATCGAGGCAGGCAGGATCAGGCCAAGACATGAGCACAAAAAAAAATGAAGTAGTCATGTGCCGAAATTGAGACATACCTTGTTCCAATACTTTTTACAGCACTACCCATTCCTACACTGGTTATTTTTTGAAATTTTTACTACTTGTTCATTCACTTTTTTCAGCACTACAGTGTGAAGACTATTAGAGACTGGTTAGTCCCTACAAAAAGCTTGAGAGTATATAGCAGCTACATGCACTACAATGCTAGAGAAACTAATGCGCATGCGCGTTAATGCCACGTGGGTAATGACCTTTGAACTTTACCCACAAGACGAGTGCTACGTTGAAGTACATGATTTTATATACTAAATTTTAAAGCTTTCTAGTTTTTGTTTAGGCTTATTTGTGATGAAAACGAGTATCAAGGAACCTAGTTCCCTTGAAAAGGACTTACCTTGTGCTGTCAAAGTTGGCTCAACACTTTCTAGTTCTCTGGAAACGGTGTTCAAGTAAGTCAGTCAGTACGTACGTACGTACGTAAGTACGTTAGGAGAACAAAAATGGCACTATTGTGGCTTCCCTCTAGCGCTCTCTACGAGTGCCCAGTGAAGTTTCTGTGAGTTTTAGGCCCTGCATGCAGTTGGTAATATGTTGTGGAGAGTCTTTGAGCAAGTTTGAAGGCTTAACTTTGTTTTGATAGATTTTTATGGTGATGCATATTTTGTATTGTGTCTATGGGACAGTCGGCCCATTCCTACTATACGTACTACCGTACGTATGATATCTCAGGTTCTTAAAACAGTTGTCACACATTGGTATACATGCAGAGTTCGGAAATCATGTCTTCCTTTAACCATTCTAGCTTGCATCTCCACTGCATGCCAAGGAATGCAATTTGAAAAGCATGCCAAATATATAGGTACCTTTCCCATGTTTACAATGCGGATAATTGCTTCTCTGATGATGGTGTATCTTAATGAACATATATACAGCTCCTTGACACTAGACCTAGTTGGACTACACGTGGAAGGATCCAGCATTTATTGGGTTGGTTAGCCTTAAGGATCACACTAAACTTGCTAATAATTATGGATAAACGAGTCCTCACTTAAGGGGCCTACTATCCCATCTCTGTTGATCAAGGCAGTGGCTAAATAGCATGTTAAGTGTGACAGAACCCTACAGAATCAGGTATCAAAAATGAGCCATCTGCAATATCAAAGTGCTGTAACCCAGGAGGTTGCCAACCCAGTCAGGCTGTGATTATGCTGATATAAGACTTAGTGTTGTTTTTGTTGTAAGTGCCCCTTCGGGTTGACCCCAATTGTGGCTACTATGATGTAATGAGGGCCTGCAAAGAGCCTAGGTTTTTAGTTTAGTTAACTAAAGCCTAACAAGGATATAACTTGAGGGAAATTAATGGCAATTTTTGTGCTAGTTTAACATAGCTCCTAAGTGTGATGAAAATGGCATCTCTGTGCTCTTAAGGCCCGGGTCAGTAGAAATTTCATTAAAAAATTGCCTAAAACAATCCTCATTTTACAGCATGTGAAAAGGTATATCCAAAATGTTTTGATATCATAAGAAAATATATATAATCCTATTTTTTCATGTAACCAAAATTTTACGTCAAAATGATGAATATTATGTCTTTAATGAGTTTTCAATAAAACACCCAAACTCATGAATAATTTAAAAAACGGTCAAGTTAACTAGTTGCTATGGCAACCAAACTTTCACAAGAGATAATTATCATCATGAACCTTCATAATCCCCATGGGGGGAAAATTTCGTTGATTGGTTGATGATATACGACCAAGAAGGAGAAATCGGCAGATGTGCATTATATGGAAAATGTATCGTATCTCGGACCTAGATACGTATCTTGCTATCCCCATGGAGATTTGAGGCATGATTAATTAGATGATTAATTTGACAAAATTTGGTTTCCATGGCAACAGTTCTTCTTGACCGTTTAATTAAATTATTAATTTTATGAATATTAATGAGGTCACATGACACCATTTTTTCCAAAATGTTCAAGATAGATGCAAGATTATTCACCTATGTTTCCATGGTGATAACATACTCCATTAAAAAGCTATTTCAATTTTGCATAATTTTTTCCCTTAATTAGTTACCTTAACCTGACCCAGGCACTGAGATGTCTGACTATCATAGTATGCATTGGATAATAATGATCAGAAGTATAACTAGCCTCGTTCCCAGGCTCCCCACCTACCTTACACGTAAGGAAAGGGGGAGCCTGGTCTCTAATCTCACGTGAGCCTGTATAAAGCATAGACGTGTGCTAGACAGGTGAAAATTGAACGTGGGCAGGATACAAAGCTACATCAGTTTGCGCAATTGCATGCCCACGCGCTACACTGCCAGCTAGCTGTGTCTATCAGTATGGTTCTGTACAAGCACGCAGAAATACGAACGGATTCTCGATGTTTTTCTCAGTCTTATTGCCTCAGTGATACGAGGAGCTCATGGGTTCCCTATACCACTGAATAAAGAGTCTGATCAGACGGAAAAGCTGTACCAACGGAACAGTGACTCGAAAATTACCATAGCCTAAGATGATAGACGCTTAGTGTACAGTAGCCATAGCAAAGCAATTCGGGGTTGTACATGACTGTGATTTATTTGCTGGTAAACCCTTCACTTCTCAGCTGAGGCATCATTTGAGATAGAGCGTGCAAGACTGTCCTGTATCCTTCATCCAAGCCTCTTAGAAGCATAGATAGACTAGTCTCCTGAGACAAGAAAACAGTTGTAGCTATATTTCTTTCTCAATAGCCAAACTTCGGCTGTCAAAGATAGACTTCTTACTCTCCTAGATAAAATTTTACTTCTCAAAAACCTCAGAGTCCAAAAGAAAAAAAAACATGCGTAGGCGGACTTGGAACTGCGTCATATTATGGAATGTTTCGCCCACGCAATTATTATTCCCTTGACTCACGTGAGATTAGAGACCAGGCTCCCCCTTTTCTTACGTGTAAGGTAGGCGGGGAGCCTGGGAACGAGGTTAAAGTATAACTACAAAGTAACTATCTCATTTTTTTAACTGTAAAGAGGTTTTGGTACTTTATTACAAAAGTAATGATAAGTTATTTTACTCATAATTTTTAATCATATGAAACAATTGCATGATATTGTGCAGTTCTGTGACATGTACAATGTAGATCAGCTTAACATTAATTTTGAATTGTTACAGCATCATGGTAAAATTCAATTAATCATATAGTTATCATTAGTGTATATTGAACACCCATTACATAGCCACTGACATACTAATACTGACTTAAACTTGTGCTTCTTGCTCAATGAATGCTCCAATATGAAGGTATCCAGCCATTGATTCCAAAGACTGGGACAGATTCTTGACCAACTCAGAGAAAGTGGGACGCTCAGTTGGATCAGCATGCCAGCATTGTAGCATGACCAAATTATAACTATGAGAATGAAACAAAAACAAGTTGGCTTATAATTCAGCTTCAAAATACCAGGTCCTCCAAAATATTACATGACTCACATTTCATCGCTACATGCAGCATTGGATGGTTTCTCCATCCTATATCCACTCTCCAGTTGAGTCAATAATTCTGTTGGTTTTAAGCCAACATACGGTACTTTTCCTCCACTAAAGATCTCCCAGCAAGTCACACCATAAGCCCACTATAGTATTATGTGAGAATAATGTAACATGATAGTATACATGATTGTGTCTATACTAGCATCCATATGCATGTACTGTAGATCAGGAAATTTTTATATTGAAAATGTTTTGTAAATAACAAATTTGGATATTAAATTTTAAGTATCGTAAATACGGTACATATACGTACAAAAAATTTTAATGGGTTGTCATGTTCAATTTTTGCAGATTTTGATTATTGTAAATGCAGTGTCATACGAAAATTTTTGAACTACGAAAATTTCCCGATCTACGGTAATTATGCAGAATGTCATAATAGACTTACAACATCCGATTTCTCTGAGAAGACATAATCCATCAATGACTCTAGAGCTAGCCATTTGACTGGCAGTTTGATAGCCTCTCCTTTGTCTTGTCTGAAGTAGTCCTTTGTCTCCAGCTGCTCAGACAGTCCAAAATCAGCCACCTTGATTACAAAGTTCATGTCAATCCTGATGTACGAGATAATTATTAAAAAATTTATACTGATGATGATTGGTGACTTAATTGTTGATCAAACTTTATTTTTTGCACATACATGCAGTTCCTGGCTGCCAGATCTCGATGGATGAATCTTTTGCTGGCCAGATATTCCATTCCTTTAGATACTTGAAAGCACATGTCTTGAAGTCGTTTGAGAACAACATTTTTCTGTATAATGTTTTAAGCAGTTCACATTATTTGGATTTTAGAGCTTTGAATTATTTTTTTTAAAGCAAGTATATGTAGGTAAACACAATTACTTTTAACTCAGAAACATTATGTGTGGTTACTGGAGCATGAAGGTATATCAGCTACAATTTGCATACCCCTGATTTAAAGTCATGTCTTTAGCATGACTTTTGATTAACATGCATTGGGCATGTAATGATGTTTCATTCAGCTAGGTTAATCATGCTAATGCATCTTTAAGTTATTTGTTTTGGAAAACATAAAAATGTATACAATATTCGAATGTGATAAGCATGCAGTTTCATACAATTTCTGTGTCGTTATCCTGAACATTAGAGCCAGCAGGGATGACAAGGTTCTGTCGTTCATTTCGAAGGTATGAGAGAAGACTACCGTTGGCCATGAATGGCATGATAAGAAATGGTGTTTGTCCACCATCCAAACACACACCAGTGAGAGCCAGGACATTGGGGTGATCAAACTGCTGCATTTTCACGCACTCTTTGAGAAGTTCATCAACTAGTGTCTTGTCGAAAAATCCTAAAGTATTAATTTTTTAAATATATAATTTATATACTTAGGATAATTATTAATTGTGCACTTATACAAAACTTAAACTGTGTTTAGTGTCGTTACAGGTTCCTTTTATAATTATCATCATTTAAATAATTATTATGGCCTAAGCGGCTAACTTCAAAACCACAGGATACTAAGTAAAGCCACATGTATAGTCTGACCAATTACTTTCGACTGTACTACTGAGCTTGAATTTGTGTAGCTATAGGGACACACCGTACCTTTCAATGTTTTAATGGCTACCACTCCAACCACTGTTTGACCAAGATCTTTCAATAAGTGGCCTTTGTAAACAACTCCAAATTCACCTAGAAGTGAAAATCACACACTCACTGCATGTGTCATNTTTGCCACGACTATTGAATAATATGGGCATGTAATGATGTTGTATTAAGCTAGGTTACTCTCATGCATTGGATATTGTTTGGAAAATATAATATAATCTATTCAAAGTTCATGTGTAATATTAGCATGCAGGTTCATACAATTTCTGTGTCCTTATCCTGAACATTAGAGCCAGCAGGGATGACAAGATTCTGTCGTTCATTTCGGAGGTATGAGAGAAGACTACCATTGGCCATGAATGGCATGATAAGAAATGGCGTTTGTCCACCATCCAAACACACACCAGTGAGAGCCAGGACATTGGGGTGATCAAACTGCTGCATTTTCACACACTCTTTGAGAAGTTCATCAACTAGTGTCTTGTCGAAAAATCCTAAAGTATTAATAATAAAATTATATAATAGTAGTAAAAATATGTACTTAGGATAATTATTAATTGTGCACTGATAAAAACATAAACTGTGTTTATTGTCGTTACAGGTTCCCTTTATAATATAATCATATAAATAATTATTATGGCCTAAGCGGCTAACTTCAAAACCACAGGGTATTAAGTAAAGCCACATGTATAGTCTGACCAATTACTTTCGACGGTAGGTTAGTACTACTGATCTTGAATTTGTGTATCTATAGGGACACACCGTACCTTTCAATGTTTTAATGGCTACCACTCCAACCACTGTTTGACCAAGATCTTTCAATAAGTGGCCTTTATAAACAACTCCAAATTCACCTATAGAAGTGAAAATCACACACTGCATGAATCAAACACACACATGTACACACACACACACACACACACACACACACACACACATACACACACATACACACACACACACACATTATAGTTTCGTGACCATTAAGTGGGGGACACTCGATACATGGTCAAGTGCCACATACTTAAGGGCATGCAACTATATTGTTTACCCCTGCTGGTAATTAGCCTATTATAACTTTAGTTGCTAGGCAATGGCAAACAAACATACATGAACACACATACACAAACATACACACACACATATACATAATCACAGTCACACACACAACACAACATACACACATTATATCATGCACAGATACAAACACACCAATACATTCACACATGTATTATACACACATCGTGGTACTTATAATTTATACAGAAATGCTTATAGATTTTACTGTAATACACATAATACCTTGTCCTATAGGCTGTAATATTTTAAGATTCACTGTGTATATCAACAGTTCACGGTGAATATCTTTGATGATTTCTGCTTGTACTGATTGACTTGATTGCTTCAGCTCCATACCTTCCGCACGAACTGTATCCATGGGTACAACAATTATAAAATTAATAACCTAGTTAGTTAACAAATAGTGTCTACATTCTCTGTAAAGATATGTCCGATTGCTATGTTATTTTCGTGGGGTTATACTATACTTCTTCTACCTGAGGACCAGGGCCTTGGCACTAGGATTTTTATCATTCGCTCTATATATGCATGTCATGACTTTCATTTAACTGATTTAAGCACACATTTCTGACTATATTCTAGTAGGAATTATGCTCAGAAACAAAATCAATATATACAAATAGACCATGCAGGAATATGTATGCAGTCAAAACTAAAGAAACACTCAAAAAATTATGCACTTACTATATAGATTACTTTCCCGTCTCTCATTCTCAACTACTAGGTCATTCTGAGTCACCCTATAATAAAAAAAAATTTTAACAACATTATTACAATTATACTAGTAATCATTAAGTATAATTATTTATTAGCATCTTCATTGATAATCATGCAAATAAATACATTATGAAATGCTCACTCTTTTTTCCTGATTTTGATAAGTTTCTTCTTACGATAGACATGAAACAATCCAACTATGACAACAACCAATATGGCTATTAGAAGTATTACAGCAACAGACACAGATGTAGCAATGATGGCCGGATGGACTGAAATAGCAGTGTATGGATGTAGACTGAATTCACTCCATGCATATCCAAATACATGATTGTATGTATCTTTTTTCAGTAAGACTTGTACTATAATATCTAAACCTATGATTTAGACAGTTAGCATAACTATCTAATATTTTGCACTTTTACAGATATTCAAGTAAAATCACATGCACAATCACATGTAATAGTTATACTATTTGCCCAAGAGAATTCCACAGCCCAAAAGTTACAAGTTAACCCATGCACCCCCCAAAAACCATAGTTCACAGCTGGCTCATACCTTGACAAGCTCTTCTATCACTATTTAACTGGTAACCAGATGAGCAAATACAAGAAAAATCTCCAAGTATGTTCATACACTCAGCAGAATTGGAACAATTGTGGGTACCTAATTCACATTCATTTATATCTGTTTAGGGGATGTGCATGTGTGTGTGTGTGTGTGTGTGTGTGTGTGTGAGAGGCTGTGTGTGTGTACGATAATAATTAATTATTCAGTACTATGCAATCATTCTGACATATTGTTACACAGTAGTAATTATAGTAATTTGGTCAACACACTGATATACCTGTACAAGCTGTT
Organism: Tethya wilhelma; assembly: GCA_964030475.1. Classification (NCBI taxonomy): domain Eukaryota; kingdom Metazoa; phylum Porifera; class Demospongiae; order Tethyida; family Tethyidae; genus Tethya; species Tethya wilhelma. Next base: position 8,057,523 of record CAXIPT010000002.1, on the reverse strand, counting down.
CCATTATGTGAGAAGCCATTCAAACATGTACACTCATAACTCCCATCAGTATTATTACATCTTTCATTCTCTTCACAAGGCTGCCCTTCCACACATTCATTGATATCTTCAGGAGGAAAGGTTCAATTTGAGTTAGGCATATCAAAAAAATTAACTCAAAGAAATTTTTCACAAAACAACTTTTTTAAATAGACACCTAATATTGGAGGGAAAATTATAATGTCAATCAAAACTGCTCTGGATGAAGGAATTAAGGAAGGGGGAAAGCAATTATCAACTTTACCTTGACAAGTTGGATTCCCACCAGTCCATGAAGATTGTGTTACTAAACATTCTCTGACAACGTTTCCATTCAATGTAAAACCCTCATCACAACTATAGATTGCCATACCAGAAATGGTGCTCTTTGTGACATTCACTGAACCATTAGCAGGTGGGGACAGAGGACCACAATCAACAACTGTACGTGAACAAAGATTGCATGATGTAATGATTGAGGCAAAATCATAAAATTGATAATTACGAAAAAAAAATATATAACATGCATTAATCAAGTTACTGTGAATTACACATACGTTTGGAGGTGGCTCCATCAGATCCTAGTTCATATCCCACCTCACAGGCACACTGGTGAGTTCCATTAACGTCTCGTGAGCAAATCTGATTGCAATTGTTTGTGACTCCATCTTGACAGATACCAGGTGCTGATGAAAACATTTGAAAACTATATATACAAAGCTATGAACTAATTTAAAATTGAATCACACCTACCACAAGTCGTTATTTCAGTACTTCCTGTTTCTTCACCGAAATCATTAAAGAGACGACAAATGACAATAAGTGAGCTGCTTTCATTGTTAATGTTTAAAGTGCTGATGATGTCTGACAGTGCAGCTGGGCCAAATACAAGAGAACTTTGTCCATTATCATAGCGAACAATGTTTTGAAGTTCCTGTAGACTTGGATCCAGGATTGTCCCATTGTTGTATGTCCACTCAATTGAATGAGGAACAAGATTTTGTTGTGAATTGCAATGAATAGTGAAGTTGACTTCTTCTTGATCATCTTCCAAACAGAAACTGTTACGAATGTTGTAGGCCAGCAAATGATTAGGCTTAGCTGCAAAAAATTAATATGCATTCAAGTATATGAGTAGTACACAGAATTTGCTACAGTATAAATATAATGACCGTATATAATTCAATTCTTCCATAAAGTAAATTAATTTACCAGTTATAGCTTCATAGATCTTTGGTGCTAACTTTGACAGTTCTACAAACAAACACCCATGAGGATAATTACAAATGTATGATTATAAACTATCAATAATTATTATTGTACTACATGCATGTGTCTACACGTAGTTTGTTTTCATTAACAGCTATGATTATAACTATGGACAATCATGAAAAAGACAGATCTTACGTACCATCAACTTGATAAACATAAAGTCCAGGAATTCCAACATTACTGCCTTCCAACAATCTAGTAATCACTTGCATTTCATTTTCACCTGAAGACCCCGCTAGTGTGAAAAGCCTACTTCCATCTGAATTACTAAATCCAACGTTTGTGCCACCTCGCACCCACTGAAGTTCATCATAGATGAAAAAAATGAACGAATTGTTTCCATCTACAACTAGTGCAACTTGGAATGTATTTCTCAACTGCAAGAGTGATATGCAATAATTACAGTGAAGTACATCATTAATATAATTATTATTATTATAAGCATTGAAGAACAATATAGTATCAAGGTATACTTACATCAACATTCAGGCCAAGTCCACCAACACGATCCCATGTAGCAATAAAGATAGCACCAGTTGGATTAAAGTTTTTCTTCACAGTTTGTGGCAACTGAGCAGCTTCAAATAAATCTAATGCATGTTGTAAAGACATTACATCATCACTTTGGCGATAGAAGGTCTCTCCATCATTGTCGATAGTGATAGCAGCCTGAAATGGACTAATTAGTGGACGATTGGTAGAAAAAATGTTCTGAAAAGACAGAAATCCATCTAGATTAACCTAAAAAAGCAGTACATGTATATATAATTTTCTTATAATTTTTCAGCATACAATGAATACTGACTAGCTGTAAACATATTAGCTTGATCATTTTATTTATGGTGATCATTTCAATATTATGCCCAGCATGGTGCAACGTATCCATAACCAGTGCTCATAAAGCTATAATTAAGTAGCAAAATTAATTTAGTCAGCGTAGAAATGGTAATTCAGAGACTTAGTGCATTAAATAGAATACAGTAACACACATAATTAAAAGGATTAATAATTATCATTATTATTGTTATCTCAATTTTGGTATACATACATAACGTCATTTTTGTTTTCACTCGATTTCTAAATAGTGCCGTTCTAAACATGGTTCATGTTAGTTTTGCATATTATTTTACAGCAATCAGTTCATGACAGGCTCAATTAGGAATTTTAATTGTATAATGATTCAGGCAGTCAACTTTAACAGTGGTGATTGACAACCCATTTGGTTGTACACTCTGTGGAAGTAAGCTTGTGCATTATCACATTGTAGAATAGAAGTATAACGGTTAGTTCATAATATGTCTATAGCTTGTAATATTATTATAGCTACAAGGAAAGGTCCTATATAGCCACTGGAGCTATAATATATCAGGCACAGCTAATTCTCATGTTTAAGAATAAAATTTGTCATTAATAATAATGCCACATGGCAATCACTATAACAATAATGATCCACATAAAGCTTAAAATTGAGACTAACTGTGAGTAAAAACTTATTGCAATAAGTGTTGTGTCTTGCTTTGATCAGCAATTCAATTCATGTGAATAAATTTTAGGTACCTATAGTTATAAGATTGCACAATGTTATGACCTTACATGCAAAGTTATTTCTTTCTCTGTGAAGAATGGAAACGGTTGTTGTAGGGTGATAGGGGGTGAAAAATCAATTATATCAAAATCCACAAAGACAGCAGTTTCTGATAAACGACTATCATTGTGTAGATCACCATATGGAAACAGGATATCTAAATCATATCAGAAAAATTACATAATACACACAGGTATAGGTGCACATGCACAATTATACATACAAAACGTCTCATTGTTACAGTAGTATACATGATACACATGCTTAATATTATGTGCATGCATGATATGCCTATTAGCACAAACTCATACTCATATCATGAATAATGCACACTCATCAAATTTCAAATTTCTGCATTGGCATAGCATGCAAAAACACAGGCATCATATTTTTTTCATACACTATATAGCATGCCATTTTTGTATACATACCATTGGCAAGTATAGTAACAGTAGTTGAATTTGAAGTGAGGAATATGTCAGCTCCATCTGGAACCATTTTACCAACAATCTCTACATTCACGATAAACTGTTCATCTTGCTCATATACGATATCATTGATGATGGATATCATGATGCACTCAGTAAGGCGATCATCACCAAGATTTATAGCAGAATTAGGATCATCTCTTTCTTGTCCTTCATAATCGTTATCATCTGTATTATACATATATTACTATAATAATATTATTTTTTATATTAAAGTTAAAAGCATGCCTACTTCCTAAGAATGCAGTGAAAGCACACAACATGCATAACTAGATACACACAAGGCTTACATAAATGTTAACCTGACCTGCAGTGCCTGCAGTAGTGTAAACTAACAGATTCACTCTAAATGTTGGTAATAAAGGTGATGATGATGAGTTGATGTTTAAACTGAGACACACAAAGGCTGTGTCAATATCTTCGGCAAATGAATAGTACTCTCTGTCGAAATTGATTGTAATCCCTGAGAAGAAGACAGAAACTCATCATAACTCACAATTCAAACTATATATAAAAAAAAAATAAAACAAAAGGTCAACATACTTTCACATGAGAATATAATTTCTGACCACTCTCCATTGCTCTGGCAAGTTCTTGTATTACTTCCTAGCAACACAAAGCCATCATCACATCTGTATGTAGCTTGGCTATCAACTCTTGTTTGAGAGAACTCCACAGTACCGTTGGCAGGATTCATTAACGGACCACAGTCAACTGCAATATAGACAGTATACAGTTTGACCATCGATTAAAAATGCTGCTATATAACTATACTTAGTCTATTATATACAGCTAGCTATAAACAAATACTTATGATCACTGCATGTATAATTAATAATCTACCTGGCACACATTCATGTGAGGATGAATTAGTTTCCAAAAAGCCTGGGAGGCAATCTCCACAGTTTGTGTCAAAAAATGATCGTATACAAAACCTGTTGGATTCACCACATCCACCAGCATATGGCTCCAAGCATTTGTCTAAAGTTCATAAAGACATAATAATGTATGTGTGCATGTCATAATAATTATTTTAAGTATTTCAACCCCCTATAGCTTATAACAAGCACTGTTACCAATACCGTATAGCGGGAAATTTTCGTATGGTGCAAATTTTCGTATTTTTCGTATGCCGTTCGAATATACGAAAATTAAAAATGCGAAAATTTAACTTCCGCATTATGCGTATACGAGCGCGTGCCGCGTATACGAAATTTAAAACTACGAAAAAATTTTCTGGTGCATTTTTAACGATTTATACGAAATTTTGAACTACGAATATTTCCCGCTATACGGTACCACTGACAGCATGTCTGACACAATATTTATGATTCAGCACACTATCAATACACTGAGGATTATAGGCATGGTACTTTGCTGTATTCAATAATCACTTTAATCATCACATTTCTGAACAAAGTTTTGTGTTTCTCAGCTGCAGATATACGTAATATTCTTATGAATTTATCTTTTCAGTTGGTCTCAAGTGGAATAATTGTTGTTTACGTAAACTCATAAAAATTTGAGTATAATTGTTTTGCTACATGCTTTGAATGATAGATTTTAATTAGTAAAAAATCACCTATCATTTATAATTCAAAGTTTAAATTAATGTTTTTGTTGCTGACAAGCATCTTCACAGACAAAGTTGTACAACAAGATATACAAAAATTTAGGTGCTATGCACTTATTAACTAAACCATGCATTAAACCTTACTTCGACAGAGTACTGATAACTCATCATCACCACCTCCACAATCATTATTGCCATCACAGAGTAATGAAACATTAATCAATTTTCCTGGGTTGCAAATAAACAAGGAGTGTGTGTCGTCACCTACAAAAAGTTTTAATACATCATAATTATTAGTATCTGGCATAGTATTAATATGTAGAACAAGCAGTAAAGCTTCAAAAAAATTAGTAGCTTAGAAATGGACTTTGTAGTACAAAGTATTTCTACTTCTATCATTTTGTTAGTGCTAAAATCTCAATTTAAATTGTCTGCTTAATGCTTTTGATTGATTTAACCATGCATTTATGACAATGAGGATCATAAAAAATTATATAAGGATAAAAAATTATGTAAATACGTGCCAAAATTGAGACATGCCTTGTTCCCATATGTTTTACAGCTCTGCCCATTCTTATACTACATATTATGATTTTTTTCTATCATGATAGACTTGAACGAAGCACAAGATTACTCAGCTAGGCAAGCCTAGTAAGTTGCTTTTAAGTTATGTTATTAAGTGAACCTATATACATGAATGGTGGGCTGCTGCCTGCATGACACTGAGTGCATGGGGTTACGTTGATATGAGAAGAATTGCTCAGTGAGTCAGTAAACTCTTCTCCCTGATCAGTAGATAATTTCCATGTAATGCGTGTATTTCTGTAATTGCGGCAAAAATGAAGTAATCATGCGCCAAAATTTAGAGAGCCTTGTTTTCAATACTTTTTACAGCACGGCCCAATTTTTCACTGCTTACAATTATGATTCTTAAGCAATTTTCGGTACTTGTTCATTCAGTTCTTATAACACTTTAGTGGTAGAGACTCTCAGAGACTGGTTAGCGCTCCCTTGAGTAGTAGCCACATGTGTTATAGCTAATGCATAAGTTTAGAGTCTATGTGACTATCAGTATATTCTACACTCGTAGCACCTGTCAACGATACAGTTTTAGCTACCGTCATATGCCAAAATTTGTTACAAGACAACTATTACTTGTATATAATCAGAAACTCACCAAATATTTGAGCAAAATACTATCATTGAATTTTAGTGATAAAGTACAAAATATTGAATTTCTAATAAGAGCACACCTACTGACATATGCAAATCAAAGACTCACAGTATCTCATTGAGGAAGTGTCTGCATCAAAATATCCGGAGAATTCCATAAAGATACACTCAACTTTGTTTAATATGTAAATCTTGGATGGATATTTATCGTTAATTTTTTGAGCCACACGTACCCATCCCCAATCATATGAGCTAGCTAAGTCTACACACGGCACGTGAGTATCACGTGCAGAGGGTTACGGTAGTCGTTTTGTGTGTGTGTGTGTGTCTGTCTGTTACAGGATAATGTGAAGAATAGCAGCTATATGGTCGTACTTACGTTCATGAATCAAAATTATCTTGAAATTATGGTTGTGTAAAATCTTGCAAGACACTAGTTTCTGAGATACGAGGCTTTTGTGCTTCTCTGAACGGTTACCTTCAAAACCACACCCATCAATAACCCTCCACGTGTAGTGTGCGTTATCCTGAAATACAGGTACTTCAGGCACTCAGCCTCCGGATGTGATGTGCTTGGCTCAGCGGGTGGCTTAGTTAAGTAACTCAATTGATTGCAAGCTAAAATTCTGAGCTTACAAGTTAATAGTCTCGTCCCCAGACCCCACCCCTTAATTCTCCAAGGAGAAAGAGGGTCTGGTATCTTTTGAGCGATTTCCCGGTTGTGCTGAGTCAGCAGTGAAACTGGATGTCATTTGACGAGTGTGTGTGTCTGTGTATGTACGTACTCTAAACAAGCTAGGAGCAGAGCTAGCTCTATTATAAATCTGGTGTGCGTGTGTAGGGAACCAATCACTAGTCTAAGAGCCACCTGGTCAACTAGATTACAATGTCTGATTGCTTACCAAATCCCAGCATCCTGGCTTTAATTTTATAACCCAATTACAATTAGCATGATCTACTTTTTCACTAGTAAAACTCTTCTGTAAGCGATTTCTGCACTTCTATACAATCTTTGAGACGTTCTGTTGTATTGAAGCGATTCACGTAAAGCTATTTACAGATCTTCGATCACTGAGACATCTCGAGTCTCGTGAGATATACAATTGAAAGGATGACTTTCACGTGAAAACTCAAATGCTACAATCTGATTGGTAGTTGCGTTTTTAAGACTGCTGACTCAGCACAACCGGGAAATCGCTCAAGGCATTGGATGAAAATGGAGCCAATTTGGCAATATTTGAATTTTATGACCTTTACTGATTGATAAGACTAAACATGTGCATTCAAGTACTATAAATTAAGCACACAAATTTAGGGACCAGTGCGAGTATATACTCACTGGTTCTCACACTCAACCAGAAGAGGTGATGAGAGTTACTGATAGCTTCATGTTGCTCTATTCTAGAGTGATTGTGATTACTGGTATACAATAAAGGCACCGGTGGTGCACAAGCCTCGGCGCACTCTGTCACTGGCTTGCAACTTGTGATTAAGCAGAATAAATCACAGACAATGAACCAGATGAGCAATGCTATGATTATCAGCAAACCTATGGGCTACCTGAATCATGTAATATATGAGCATGCAGCTTAGCTAGCTGGAACTTGGCATGTGGAAGTTCACTGGTAAACACACTGACACAGCTAACTTGTTAGTCTCGTCCCCAGACCCCACCCCTTCTTGGCCGAGGCTTGTGCACCACCGGTGCTTTTAACTATTGTGCCAGTAATCACAATCACTTTAGAATAGAGCAACATGAAGCTATGAGTAACTCTCACCTCTTCTGGTTGAGTGTGAGAACCAGTGAGTACTCGCGCTGGTCCCTAAATTTGTGTGCTTAATTTATAGTACTTGCATGCACGTGTTTAGTCTTATCAATTAGTAAAGGTCATCAAATTCAAATATTGCCAAATTGGCTCCATTTTCATCCAGTGCCTTAATTGGCTGATATACTTCTACAATTTTTGGTACTGCACAATTACATGTCTCGAGCTAAGGCGCTTGGCAAATATTTTGTTTTGAACATAACCCTGAATGGCATGAGGGAAAAGTTTAGCTACAGCAAACTTAATATGGAACATACATGCATCGCCACACGATTCACAGTACAAATTACTATGTAAGTTAGTAAAGTTTAATATGGCCTTACGTACACACTATGGGGGCAAGAAATACCCCCTCATCTATACCACTCTGACAAAAAGGGTGGTTATTACACAACTCTTCCTGTGGGAAACACTGCAGCACACCATCAAAACTTTCACAAGAAAGATTGTCTGAATATCCATTAGGATTATCCTGAGGGAGTTGACCAATTCGTCCACATGGATCTTGAGTTGTCGCCGGATCTATAAATGGCTCACAGATAGAATTAGCAACAACCACTAAAATCACACACAGCCATTTGAAAAACTTGTATCTTTCATCCATCTTACTAAAGTTTACTACATTCAGCTAAGTGTAACTCGCTTTATCATAAAATGTTCATTCAATTTTGCACATGTGAGGTGCACTCAATCAGCACACATTACATCATTGGCATATTCTAATTACATAGCTACATAGGTCGAGGTACAGTCAATACAAGGTACATACATAAATAGTCTATATCACATAAGCACTAATCTTTGACAGCATCTGTATGTACAATTCCTGGAAAGGGATAAGGGAAACTAACTATAGCAATTATACTTCAGATTGCACCAAGAACCTTTATAGTGCAATAGGAAACATACCAAGTGCACTAGGTAACAGTAACTAGAGATGTTCACTCATGAGTCTGCATGTACTCCACAGTATTGTAAAGTTTATTTTGTATGAAACCTGACATGTAATAAAATTAATTTAGACTCATGAGTGAATTTGTCTAATGCATTTATATGGTTTATTGCTACTGCTTATGGTAGATGGTATGCTGATGGCATATTTCCTACTGCACTATAAAGCTTATTGGCACAATAAGTAAAATTGCTATAGTTTCTGTTTACTATAGCCCAGTTGCTGGTTAAAGAGGTGAAAATACTTGTGGGCTGGAGATTGATTGTATAGAAGTTGTAGTGTGCACGTGTATGTAGCAAATTGCAATTTAGTTTGTTGAAATAGGTCTCAGTTTCACCTTCTTCAACTGTTACTCCATGGTGGAGAAATTTCCACATTTCCTTTCTTATTTCTTATTTCCTTTATTTTTTGGTGCTCTCTTAAAGTGCCTATAATAGTAAGTCATTCTTTCATTTCTGTAATTCATTTTGTCACACAATACGAGCTTCATGTTTCTGGACAGAAATTGATACTGTTTATTAAAATGGTTAGTGAACTCTCAATGGTCATGATGTACGTACTGACGAGTTACTGATAGAGAACAGGAGGGATGGGAGTAGGTGCTTTGTTGAGGTGCAAGCAGGAATCATCTTCAATATTTTGGCACCATTATGTTAGCATCAGTACTCTCCACAATTATAATTTCAAGGGGGTTGATAATTAACCCTTGGCGTATGCATGCATAGCAAGGATTATGGTACGTATACGCGTTTTGTATGTCTGTCTGTCTGACAGATTTTTTGTGCACTGTATACCTCAAGAACGGAATGTCCAGTCTTCAAAAGCGGCACACCAAGATATGTATTGAGACACAAAAAACTTCAAATTCACTCACTAGTGGCTGTAGATTCTCTATGTAGCGTATCTTTCATGCAGGCCAGTTTTGATAACAGTTAGTATGGTTTTAGGCTGAAACAGACACCTTCTCAAGAATCATCTTTTCAATGAACTTTCAACTCTGGCATTATCAACTTCCCCAAAAACCTTGTCATGTTAACGTTGGTGACAGCATAAACTCAAGCTTTGCTATATAAGCATGATCTGCCTTCAGCAATGAAAATGGCATACTCACACATGCTTTCTGAGTCATGAACCACAAGCTTGTTGGAGGATACTAAGACTAAAGAGTGCCCAATATACATCAAAATCCATTCAAAATTATTTGATTGCTGTGATTGCATGGAAACAAGATCCTTGTGGTGATATCCTAAATGAGGTAAAAAGTGCCAAATTTTACTCCATCATTGCTGATAAAGTAGCCGCAAGGAGCAGCTTTCCCTTGTTATTCATTATCTTCATGATAGAGAAGTATTTGTTGACATTCTTGAGGTTAAGTGAATCATTAGACGAGTACTTGGTGAAGCTGTTCTGGTAAACGTGATAGTTACTAACTCTGCTGCTAATATGTGTGGCCAACGTTATTGATTCAGTGTTGTCCAAAAGGAGCCCACAAAGCAATAATATAATATTATTATCATTGCATTTTTCATCGACTAAATCTTTCTGTAGTCTCTGCATGTAGCATCCAAGCATTGAAAAATGCTGAATCCTGCGTGGGTAAGATAAATTAGGTTCTTGGGGTATAAGAGGCAACACTCACTGGACAAGGCAACCCTAACTTCCCCCATCCAGAGCCAAGAAGCTAGTAAAAGATGCTGGAATGAGCATATATTCTACCGAGATCTGTGTGGAAACTAGGATAGAGACATATTATGTGAAGGCTGGAAGAGGTTCTAAGAGAAAGCTAAGCAAGATCTAGGATATACTGTAACTAAATGAAAGCACCAAGGTGCATAAGCCTTGGCGCACTCAACTAGCATGCACAACTAAACATGCATGTATGCATGACTTATGACCAGCATCATCCACTGCATGAGAGGTGTAGTCTGGCGTATCCGGACTATGAGAGGTGTCAGCCTAGCAAAATCAGTTCTAGCCTGCTGCAATTACTAAGGATGTACTGAGCTGTGGTCAGCATAGTTAGAATATTTAAACCTCTGTTTAGAAATTCATTGAATATACTTTTGACGCTTGTAGTATATACTTGCAAATTGAATGCTCAGCTGTAGCCAGCTACTGAGTATCCAGCCAGGCTATGCTAGTCAGCCTGACACAACTAACCAATTATATATGATGGATACTATGATGGATACTTCTATACAAAGTATTATATCACTATATTCAATTTGCAATCAATGAGTTACTTACCTGTCCTAGCATGCAGCTAAGCCAGAAACTACAGTGTCTTGCAAGATTCTACACAACAAATTTCTAGATATTTTCGATTCATGAATGTAAGTACCTTCCGTTTGGACCATATAGAGCTGCCATTCTTCAGATAATCTAGTAACAGACAGACAGAGACACACACACACACACACACACACACACACAAAATGACTACTGTTATCCACTGCACGTGCTACACATGCACTGAGGCTTATATTACCATGAGAATTTCCTTACTATTATAAATAATGCTTTTGCTTAGAATCAGCTAGCATTATATTAAGCATGCTGAGGGACAATGTATTATGTGTAAAAATTAAGTCGCTTTTACGGTTGTAGTCATAACCAGTAGTATAATTATAATACTTGTTAATTTGTCCATATGTATTAGTTAATTGTCTTGAAGAAAGTCTCCATTGACATGCATTTGTTTCTGCAGAACCAATGTTAGTTTTCTTAGGCTGTGTTCTCAGTATAGAGCCACTTCCGTTTACTTGAACAAACTATATGGTAGAATTCAGAATATAGTTTTATGTTTATTTACACAACTAGACTAAACTGATAATTGAATGAGCAACTACACACATGTACATTGCCATTCCTTACACTGAGATTATTATTGGCCTGCTATTACTGAAATTATAATTGTTATACAATCATAAAATATCCTTAAGTCTCATTTTATCTGTATCATTAATATCCTGATTCTGCAGTAAGTTAATTTCAAGTGATGGGCAATTATCTATATATGCAGAACACAGACTATAGAATTTTTTGCTGCACGAATATATACATTTGCTTGCTTGACATTGCATGTGAAAATGTTGTTACATTAAAATATACATATATGGCATTTGCAGCTAATCATACTACACCTATATTCTAAAATAAAAACTAATGTTCAAGTAACAATTGCAGATGTCTGTCTATTCTGAATGCCACTATACAACTACTGTTTTTGAATCTTATTATTTCGTTCATGATTCAACAAATTTGGAAGATTCACTTAAACATCAGCGTGAGCGCTTTAGAAGCTTGTCCGGCATCTTTATCGAATTCATCCAAAGTAATAGACTTACTGCCATCAACATCCATCTTCTGAAATTCACCATGTTTATCAAGGCGATGTCCAATTTTTTTCAAAAATTCCCCTTCATCAATTTCACCATTTTTGTCATCATCAAAAGAATTGAACCGTGCAAGAGCTATTCCGAGGTTTTCTGATTGGATTTGTACTTGACTTTTTGCTTCTTCCTTGCCAGTACGACAGCTACCGTAACAGTCACAGCATCCTGAATTGCATGGGCCAGTTGCACAACACCAATCGACGAAAGGTGTGCAACCAGTCCCGTCAGAGCACCTACCTCCGATTCCAAAGAATCCCCCGGAACAACCAGGACAACACATGCCATTAGCAACTGAAGCAACTGCAGCCACTATAACAAGTGCTACAACACTGTTGAGCATCATATTTTGTTTCTCAAGTTCCAAATCGTGAATATCCTGGTTATGTAAATTCTCTCAGTTAGAGTTTTCCGAGTTCAGCAATAGTTCAGCTGTTCGCTTCTGCTGTAAATGTGACCAATGCTGTTATTCTTTGTCTTTAAATACTATGAAATTTATGATTGCCCGGATACTGACTAAATGATAATTAGTTTCATTGTGACGTACGCATTAAAAACTTTAGCTTTTTGGCCAATCTACTCATATGCATCTGTACGTGTATGTGGTTCTGTGTCCATTAAAAATACCATATGTAAAACCATTTTTGCTGTGATACATTAAATTTAGAATAACTATATTTGGAACTTGATACTTACATAGTGTGATCTATGTGTGTTTTACCATTGCTCAATAATTGTACAATTTATCTTTATGCTTTTTAACAAGTTACATCCTATTTCGCTTAAATATATTGTCTAGGAAAGTTTCCTTTCTGATATGCTTTTGATCATCCTTTGTTTGCTGTATAGGACTTAATCCCATTTCTGTGCAATACTTAGTATCTAGGTATCATTATGATGTACTATTGTATGGTAGTACATACAGATGCGCTGAATGTCCCATTTCACAAATACAAAATGTTTACCACCTAATAAAGCAAGCTTTACAAGTCTTCAAAATTGCTCAGAGGCTCAGATTACAAATGGCCTAAAGCTGACAGAAACTCTTCTGTGCACTCGTAAAGTGTGCTAGTGGGAAGCCAAAATAGTCAGCACCATTTTTCGTTCCCCTTATATGTACACACATACATACTCACTTACTTAAACATAATTGACAGATCGAGAACCAGAAAGTGTTGAGCCAACTTTGACTAGACAAAGTAAGTCCTTACCACAGGTCCCTTGATATGAAACAGGCCTAAAAAAACTAGATTGACTTTAAGTATTAATTTAATTTATGTACTTCAATCTGGCCATCTTCTTGTAGGTAGAGTTCAAAAGTCTCCACCCATGGCCAGTAGTATTGAAAAAGGTGTATGAACAATTAATAAAAAGTTATACGTATATTGTAACAAGACATGTCTTAATTTTGCACATACACAGCTGCTTAATTTTTTTTGTCCAATTGTAAATCTTCGCCAGTAATCTAATTTTGCCTGCTTAGCCAATTCTTGCAACTAATTACCAGGATTTCAGGGAACCATTAGTAAGCTATGCGTGTATAGATTTAACTAGGACTGAGCAAAATGTAATTATGAGGGATCAAGTGAAAATGAAGTATTCAGGTGCTGAATTTGAGGCATTGTCTTGTTCCAATACTCCTTACAGCACTGCATTCCAACACTGCAAATCTTTCACATACTACTTGTAATTAGTATAAATAGAGAGTGTGATTCTCTGTTAACATTTTCCTGTTTTACATTTCAATCTACAACAGGTTGGTTACTTCAGTTGCTAATTACTATAGCTGGATATCTAGTTTTTAATCGAAATGTAATTTGTTTCACTGTGACCGTAGCTATGTACTGTTTACTGTTCATGATTGATGTCATATCTTTATCTTATAGTGCACACGTAGACCTGTGTGTGGTTCCACGCCCATATTAACTCTGTGATCTAGTAGTAGGTCTATAGAATATTACATACTTCAAGTTTAACAAGGTATATGCACACAAATTTGTTGGATATACCTTATAAACCACCCACTAATCAAACATGCCCATAAAGATGCAAGTTTTCTATATAAAACACACCAATTTTGGCACTTTTTTTCCCTACTCTTATGCCGGCCTAATTCGTAGACCAATTTTTGAGGTACATGGATATGGGTATTTTATGTGATAATTCAGAAAATGTTGAGTTGTCATANCGGAGTAGTATGCAAACGTTCCCGGACGTGGTACCCGCGTATCAACAAAAAACGTCACAAAACGTCATTATTTTTATTTTTAGCAACAAAACACCGCTTATATAGTGACACAGTTCCTTTAATATTCATAAAGTCTAATTAAGTATGCATAAATAATCTGGGCCCTAAAGGGTTAAATCCTTGACAGGCCTCCATCTCTCAGCATTCCACCCCAGTTCTATCATTGTTAGTGAATGTGGCATTCGTGAAGTGAACAGGATGAGAGGAAATTTCAGAATAGATTTACCACAGTACTCGATACCACCCCAGCCTAAACATGGTAACTTGTAATTGATGCTGATAGTATGGTAACAGTATCCAAGGCTACTAAGTTGGCCACTGAACAGAACGCTGGTAAGAAGCGTAAATGTCCTGATTCAGAACAGAACAGTGAGTGTAAGAGAGTGTGTACCCATAAAGATTATGAGCCCAGCAGACTTGGTGTGTGGCCTTTTTGTTATAACCCAGTCAGTGCAGACTGGCAGCGTAGTGTGTGTACTCAACTGGGGTTAAGATTTAGACATACAAGTGGTGTCACATCAGGTGGTCCAACAGTTGCTTTGAGACGCCCTGACACTAGAACCCTTGTTAATACCAGGGGGGATGGGAACTGTTTGTTCCGTGCCTTCTCATATATAATTACTGGGTCACAGACACAGCATAGAGAAATACATAATGCAATAGTGAGTCACATGGAAATAAACAATGATTTATTCATGACCAGTGGCTATGTTGGCATCAATGCAAATTACAATAGTATTGAAGAATACCTCTCAGATTTAGAAATGAGTACAGATAGTGTGTGGGGCACATCTATAGAAATGTTTGCACTGGCCCATTTGCTTAACACAAATTTTTTCATACAGTAGGCAACATGGCACATGGCAACCACACTCTCCTAGCCATGTAGATCCCTCTCTGGAGACTTTCGACAGTGGTACTAATTCTGCCATGTATGTATACCATACTGGAAACCATTTTAAAGTAGTTCAATCTACAGTATAAGGTTACATTGTATGATTCGCTACTTTATTGTTTCAAAAAAAAAAGTAATAATAATGATAACACAGATTTTTAACAGCTTTCAATTTGAGCACCCAATGTTTGTTTCTGACATTGGTACACTCCCCAAAGATTTGTATGAGTGGGTTGAGTGTCGCCTCTCCGCCTAACCAGTTACTAACTGGTTGTGTTTATTGCGGATTGAGTTGTTGCATGCTCATTGAATTGCTTGTTAAGCCTGCAATGGCAAATACTTTATTTTACCCATGCACACATCAATTCCAGATTATCATTTATGTTGCACTATTTTACTATAACCACATGTAATGTTGTATTTAATTTTAATGAATATTCACATTTAAACTGTATCACACAATTATTAGCCTTATTGCATCAATTTTTGGTCATAATATCGGTACGGCTAGGCAAACACTCATTTGTATTCAAATCTGTAATTTCTTAGTTTGACTATATATGTGTGTGTTTCTGGCGTTCAATTACTGCATAGGACTGAAGCAGCCAACGAAGAGGATGTCTAATTATGAAGACCACAACCATGTACAATCATGATCATAAAACTGTGCATACATCCACAAGTGAACCAAGACTATACAAAATTGGAGGTATAGTATAGGAATGGCCGGAACTTAACAATTGCATACGCCAGTATACAAAAGTGGCAACAGAAATCTAGCTCAAACTAGACCCATCTGTGCTTGAATGTGTCCAGCGTTGAGCAACGAAATTCATTTTGAATGATTTTTCTTTCTCCTACAAAGCCGCTTAAAACCTAGTTTCCTCTTATGATGATTCTTAAACTGAATGATCTCATTCCTTTATCAAATGCTTGAAACAACCCTCTTTTGTTATCCTCACTTTCCTCTCCTTCAATGATAACCCTACTAGATCTGCATAGGCGTAGGAACCGGGGGGGCTAGGGGGGCTATAGCCCCCCCAAAAATTTATGAATTTTGCAAACTTTGTACCAATGCATAAGCTATGCGCTATGGGCGTGGCTGGGGGCCAAGCGTATTGCGCATGCACGTACATACGCACAGTACTAGTAGTGCCACGGTTGCCACCGAGGAAGCTGGCCATGATGATGAGACGGAAGAACAAGAAAAAATAGCCCCAAAATTCCCCAGATTTCACCTCAGAGCATCCAAACCTCTAAAATTTTCTGGGGGCGCATCCCCCTCTTGCATGATGGCCACTAGCACAGCAGTGTAGCACTGACTATAGCCCCCCCAAACTGAAATAGCTTCCTACGCCTATGATCTGCTAGCTCAACCAACCACTCTGCAGATCAAATAAAGACCGACACCTCTATTTTAATCATCTTCTACATTTATGGAACACATGATCTTTCTTTATCCCATGAAACCATCATGTCCCAATTTGAAGCACGTACCTTTTATGGAGACACTTAGTAAATCACTTCAATGATGAAGATTTGTGTACTTTCCATGTCTGCTCAGACTCTGCTGCCCCTGCAACAAATGTTCTGTCTTAATACCCATCAAACAATTATCATCTTTAATGTGACTATTGTACACACTCTCAAACTGTTCAATCATTCCTAATTACATACAATTAATGTGCTGTTTATAATTTTATGTTTGTCATGGTCGCTATCATTTACAAGTACAAAAAACATTAGAAATGTAATGTAAACATAGGAATGGCCAAATCGTAAAAAAGTGAGCAAACAAGATAGGAATGCTTATCAGATTGAGCGAGGAGTTCATTTCACTGTGTCACCTATGTTCATAGCTCAATGACATTGTAGACACAGGAATGAACTCGCTCAATCTGACCAGCATTCCTATCTTGTTTGCTCACTTTTTACGATTTGGCCATTCCTATNACCCGGCCTGAATGGCATGAGGGGAAAGTTTAGCTACAGCAAACTTAATATGGAACATACATGCATCGCAAATTACTACGTAAGTTAGTAAAGTTTAATATGGCCTTACACACTATGGGGGCAAGAAATACCCCCTCATCTATACCACTCTGACAAAAAGGGTGGTTATTACACAACTCTTCCTGTGGGAAACACTGCAGTACACCATCAAAACTTTCACAAGAAAGATTGTCTGAATATCCATTAGGATTATCCTGAGGGAGTTGACCAATTCGTCCACATGGATCTTGAGTTGTCGCCGGATCTTTAAATGGCTCACTGATGGAATTAGCAACAACCACTAAAATCACACACAGCCATTTCAAAAACTTGTATCTTTCATTCATCTTACTTGAGTTTACTATATACACTCAGCTAAGTGTAACTCGCTTTGTCATTAAATGTTCATTCAATTTGCACACGTGTGCACTCGATCGGCAAACCATTGGCATATTCTAATTACATAGCTAGGTTGAGGTGCAGTCAATACAAGGTATACACACACATAAATAGTCTATGTCACATAAACAGTACACTCTGGTAGCATAAAGCCATTGTATACAATTCCTGGAAAGGGATAAGGTAAAGTCTAACTATATATAGCAATTGTACTTGTATTAATTGCACCAAGAACCTTATTATAGTGCAGTAGGAAAATACCATCTGCACTAGGTAACAGTAACTAGACATGGTCACTCATGAGTTTAAAGTGTCATGCGAATTGTAGACTGTAACCTTGCATGTACTCCACAGTATTGTATAGATTAATTTTTCAATGAAACCAGACTAGCAGGCATGTAATAAATTTAGACTAATGAGTGAATTAGTCTCATGCATTTATATGGTTTATTGCTGTTGCTTATGGTAGATGGTATGCTGATAGCATGTTTCCTACTGCACTATAAAGCTTCTTGGCACAATACTAAGTTAAATTGCTATAGTTTCTGTTTACTTTATAAATAATCCAGCTACTGCATGACTAAGTGAAAATACTTGTGGGCTGGAGATTGATTGTGTGCTCTCTTAAAATGCCTATAGTAAGTCATTCTTTTGTTTCTGTAATTCATTTTGTCACACAATATGAGCTTCCATGTTTCTGGACAGAAGTTGACACTGCCTTCTCTTCAGCTCACACACTCTGAAAACTCCGACAGTTTTTTTTATTGTTTTGTTTATTTTTTTGTTAAAAACACCCTCATTTATTTATACACCAAGAAAAAACACTCCTATAGGTTCCTCATTATAATATGTAGGAGTGGACATATGAAATTTGGAGAGCAGTAATGAGCAGGCAGTATGTTTAGAATATAGCAAAGCCGTAGATACTGTTTATTAAAATGGTTAGTGAACTCTCAATGGTCATGATTTACCGACAAGTTACTGATAGAGAACAGGAGGGATGGGAGGGATTAAATTTGTATCATGGGAAGCCAACATATATGCAATGTTGTCAGGGAAATATAAATATTTCCTTCTTGCGTAATTGTATTGCTACTTCCCTCTTGCACTAAACTGTATTTACATGGTATCACAAATGCACCACAATAGCCATATACAATAAAAGCACCTATGGTGCATAAGCCTTGGCGTGCAAATCAATTGTCAATGAGTCACTTTATTAACCCTTGGTGCGCGCATGCGCAGCAAAAGTTACGGTAGTCGTTTTGTATGTCTGTCTGTCTGTCTGACAGATTTTTTTTGCACTCTATATCTCAAGAACGGAATGCCCAGTCTTCAAAAGCGGCATACCAAGGTAAAATAATCGGATATTATCTAAAAAAATTACACGTAGCATTCAACAAAATCTTGTAGTTCCTGAGATCTGAGGCTTTTCAGCCTCTCTGAACGCTAAGCTTCGAGGCCACACCTGCTATTCACGCCCATTTCTTAGTGTGCGTTATTTAGAATAGACTACGTAGGCAGAAGCACATGAAGGAGTTGAGAGGCAACTGACTTACTTTGCACGCACGCAATAATACTATACTCTTAATAATCACGCAGTTTGGGCATATTATAAGCATGTTTTTAATGAATCCAAGGCATGACAGAGCTGATGATAGGCTGATGAACAATCACTGGTCATGTTTATATTATGTGAACTTGCCAGCTAGTACAGTGCTAGAACTCTAACTATGATCATTGTTAGTGACTAAGTATTCTCTGTGTAGCCAGTCAGGCTGCCACTACTAGCCTCCTGGTCCGGCAGGGCATCCGGCGTCCTCATCAGTGGTTAAAATGATAGTAGCTAGTATCCTCTGCTGGCTCCACTGTTACTGTACTGGAAGCTAGATTGTCATGTGTGACAATGTATTCTATTGCTAGGGCGCCAAGGGTTAAGCACCTTGGTGCCTTCATTAAGCCTCAGCGCACGTGCAGAGGGTTACGGTAGTCGTTTTGTGTGTGTGTGTGTGTGTGTGTGTGTGTCTGTTACTAGATAATCTGAAGAACGGCAGCTCTATGGTCCAAACGGAGGGTACTTACGTTCATGAATCGAAGTTATCTTGAAATTTTTTGTCTAGCATCTTGGAAAACGCTGTACTTTCTGAGATCTGAGGCTTTTGTGCTTCTCTGAGCGCTTTTTAGCTTCTTAGCTTCGAGACCACACCTATCACGTGGAGCGTGCGTTATTTAGAAATACAGTGACTGCCTGTGTGCTTGGCTCAGTCGGTCATAGCTCAGTCTGCTCAGTGACAGTGAGCTTTATACCGGGTATCTCATAAATTATATTTGCTTGAATAGGTATTAAAGTAACTAAGCTAATTCAGTGAGATATCAATTTGGTTGTGTGTTGTTTTGTATCAGTGTCAGAACATCACTGCATTCCTGACTCAGCACTGAGCATTCACTATTGCCACGGCTTTAGACTTGATGGTTCCTTAGCCTCGTTACTGCCAGATCATGGTGACATGCCTAGTAACTAAGTTTTGCATTTTGGTACATGCGCTGAGGCTTATGCACCTTGTATACCTGTCAAGATAATCTCAAATTATGAAAATAAGTATAGATCCATTTTGACTGCCGTGCTTCAGATAATTTTATAGCAAACAGACAGACAGACAGACACACAAACGACTACCATAACCCTCTGCATGTGTTACTCACGCGCCGAGGCTTAAAGATCAGTACACAACCAACATAAAGTAAGCATGACAGGACATGAGACAACACTAATACAATATTGAGCAATACACATAGAGCTATTCCATATAAGTAAATATTCACTGGTGAGTAAGTTCCAATAATCAGTACATGCATGATAATAATATTAAAGTACAACTATATATCATACTGCGTATGGTAGTACGTATAGTAGTAATGGGTCAACTGTCCCATAGACACAATACAAAATGTTCATGCTTAAAATACCCAAAGAGAAAGATAGCAAAGCCTTAAAACATGTTTAGAGCCTCCCTTAGAACACACAAAATACACAGAAATTTCTTACAGCACTCTGCCATATGCATAACAATGCAATTTTGTTTTCTTCCTAACTGACAAACTTGAACGCGATTTCCAGACAAACAAAAAGCATTGAGCCAACTTTAACTGGATAGCAAGACTTCATTTCATCCAAAGTATGCCATTTTGTACTTGTTTGGTGCCTAAAACTAATCTAGGCATGCAGCTATTGAAATAAAATACCGTACTTTTTACATAGCCAGTTTTGTAGGTAAAGGTCGTCAAAAGACCACGCGGTTTAACTGTATCTAATGCACATGCCCATCTGATGTAGAGACTCACTAGTCTCCATGCAATTGAGCACCTTTTGTGTTGAAAAATGTAAATGAACAAATAGTAAAAATTTTGTAAAAATATGCAGTGTAGGAATGGGCAGTGCTGTAAAAAGTGATGGAACAAGGCAAGTCTCTGATTTTGGCACATGACTACTTCATTAATTTTTTGTAGCTAAAGTTTACTCCAGCCAAGTAATTGCTTGAATCATTGATCCAATAAGGCAACGAAGAAAACAGTCAGATGTGGAGATCTAGACTGATAGAATGAAGTAGTCATGTGCTGAAATCAGAGACTTGCCTTGTTCCATCACTTTTTACAGCACTGCCCATTCCTACACTTACAAAATTTTTACTACTTGTGTAATTAGCCTTGCTTACACTATGATCACTTCTAAAACATGTTTCTTATGTTGCTGAGTTTCTTGTCCAATCATCTCTCCCATTATTGACTTTACCATAGCAACAAAACATTCATCTTCATAATGGTCACTATCACTTTCAGTATCACCTTTAAGTTTAGGTTTAGGCTGGGGTTGAATCGAATATCACATATTAACTTCTCTTTAACATCAGGTACAGCTGTTACAGGAGTGAAAAATGGGATGAGACAAATTTTTCCGAATCATTTTGCAGATTTTCACAGTTTTTAGGCTAGATATTTTGGGGGAAAATCAATACCATCCTTCTCTGCATGCAGATTCTTCACATTTCCTTTGCTATTCTTCTTCTTTCTATACAATGTTGCTCTTGGTCTATTTGATGTCTGTTTCTTTGATACACTTGTCAATGAAGGAGCAGGGGGAGTTAGTGCTTTCCTTCGAGTTAAAAAAAAAAAAAAAAAAAAAAAAAAAAAATTTCAAAAACTTGCCAAATTTTTACCAAATTTTGTCTTAGGGAGAGGTGTTTGTTGGTGGTGGACATGAATGCCTATACTAGATAGCTTATCTTGCTGAGCTGAAGAAAGTGGAAGTACTGCTACATTAGATGCAAACAAAAATGATAACTCTACACAACCTTTACTGATGTCACAAAGTATATACCCACAATTAGGACCAATGATCTCTTCTTGGACAGCATAATTATTGGTCCTCCATAGTAAACTGTCCCGGGCTAGAAAACCACACATATGCATTTTCATAGATTTTAATGACAAGAGACTTTCCGATTTGAGGAGACAATTGATTGATCACAGTTGAAGGTACTTCAAACACACAGCATTGACAGAAAGAATGATACTTAGTGAGGTAGTAGTCATCAAGATTAACTGTTATCAGCTTTGTACCATGATGACGAATTATTTGTTGAATAATTCCATAATAAAGAAAGAAATGTAATTGAATTTCGTTAGAATTTCTTGAATAATACACACAGTATTGGCAGATTGAAGCTCTGTAATGTGGTCATCTACATATGGTTTGGGCCATTTCCATGTCCAAAGGCGATAGTATCAGCTCGTAATGTATCAACTAATACTCCTTGCAATTCTAGAGACCTAAATGTACAGGCCACCAAATCACCAAATAAGTTTATCATGTTTTGTGCTTCACTAAACAGCCTACGGACCAGCTGACATTTTGCTTTTTTGGCAAGATGTTCCAAGTTTATTTGGGTCAGGAAATAGTATACATAACCGTTGATCACAATTTCCTTCAGTGACGGAATCGTAGGTATAATCCTTATCACAATGGCTTTGAAAAGGGGGGCTCATGCTACTATTTATGGGATCAAGACTTACTGATTTCCCTGTTTCTTCAGTGCTGTCACAATTTGTAGCTAGACGTGGGGAGTAGGTCTCACCCTCCAGGTCTTTGAACACATTGATTGATTTCTTCAAGAATAGCCAAAAATGTGTCAAAATTTGTTTTTCATTTTCCTTAATCTTGCCAGTAATTTGCCTCAATAAGGCACTTGAACGGAGATCCTCAGCTATATGATTGGGTTTTCAGCATTTTCAACATTTTGTAAAGAAATCAATTTGTACATGTATGGCACTTCACCAATCACTGGTTTCATTATATCTACTATTCGGTCAAAATTGTCTTGAATGGCTTCAGCACTGTAGACCTTTCCAGATACACTTACAGTCGATGCTAAAGAACTTAAACTGTTACCCACTGCATGTTGATAGTCGAATACCCCAAATTTTGAGTCCTGTTTTAACCCCAAATTTAATTTATTGCAATATTGAGCTGCTTCCTCGAATCTTCGTTGCACATTTAGTTGTATTTTATTGAGGCTGTCCTTTGCAACTTGGCAGTTTAGGTAAGGAACTAAAAATAACAATAACAGGTTATTATAATAATAGTTACCTAATTAAACTTAACAGCGTCCACTTTATACCAAGGAATTCTAAATGCTTGATTTTAAGATTAGATTTACAATTTTTTGATGTCATATTCAGCATTGTTCTTGAAAATAATTTAGTCTGTGATCATATTGGCCTGATAATGATCAATCTGCACAAGAATTTGTAGGTGCATGTTTATCTTATATGCTACACAAACAAAATTCTAAATGTTTTCACATTTATGTCAGAGTACAACATAACATGTTTGTCTTATTTATAAAGTTAACGAAAAGTATTTGAAGTTATAACTGTTGAGTTTTACATTACGGTAAATTAATTAATCCTTAACTCTTCCGATTTGAGGCGGTTCATTGTACTTAGTGCACAATAACGCACCTTTGGAAGGGAATTTCTGTATTTTTAAAAGAAATTGAACAACGAGAGGATCAGAAATCTCTGACAATATAAAAACGGAATGATGCATGAAAAGGGACAGAAATCTCTAACAATACATTGAAACAGAATGGTGAAAAGGTATATGTAGAAATATATTTAGCTATTTTAAACTTTACAGTTTTAAAGTCCATCTAGTTTGAGTTTGCCACCGGAAGTGACATAATGAGATTCATACCATAGTTTTCTTAATGGGACAAAAATAGCTAACTTTGGACTGGAAAGGTGTAGGAAGCTGGAAAGGCAACCAAAAAATGGGGTTCCGGTGGTGCTTGAAATTCAAACCAGATGTACTTTTCACTTTAGTGGAATATGTTAATTTATTGATCTCTTACTAGCCTTGTTCCCAGGCTCTCTAGCTCCCCACGAATATTACGCTGAAAAATAGGGAGGGAGAGAGCCTGGTACGCGAAATCATGTGAATGACATTGCCCATAGAGAGACCGTAGATAGACTTTGATTGCGCGTGGGTTAGGGAATTCCACTAACTATCACCCTCCCACGCATTTCATTCCCATGTGCAGGATGGCACGGTGAAACTTCAATGAAACAGGACTACGAAGTGAAGTGTTGCTGGCAGCCTATATACGAGTCAAGATAGACGTGAAGTGTGACTGAGACCAAATTATTAGCTATATAAAGTCCAACAGCTCTAAGGATACAATATATTATACCCTAGTAACTCTTTCAGGCCAATAGTTTAGGACTATATATTATTTATAAATATTATTAGTATCTTTGGACACTACTTTTTTATTTACTAAAGTATTCTGAGTTGGTTACTGTGTAGACCGTCGTTATTCACAAAATATTAATAACAAAATTTCGTGGTTACTAAAAATAATTTAAAACTCCCAATCTAAATATAGCTTGAGTGAATTTGAATTCAAATTCAAATTTGAATTTTGATGTTGATGCATGTGATGTGTAGTTTACATCATGTCAGAGAGTAAACACAAATTGAGTGGTTGAAAAAGAGATATCGACCCGTTCCGAATACTGATGGACCTAGTACAAAACGAATTAAGTCGAACATGTTTGAAACAAGATGATATCTCAATTTCCTTCTAAGAAGCCGAACAACACTGAGATATCAAATGCTATTAGCACAGCATTCCCCTAGTCCTTTAGTAGAACCAAGCACATATTTGGTTTGGTAGAGATACCACAGGGAAGTGACTCAGAGCCAGTACTGTTCCTACCCCAAGTGAAGAATCTCTCTTGGCCGAAAATTAACATCTTCAATTACAGATCAAGAATCTACGAAGATAAGTTGCTCACTTAGAAGAGCAGATTGAGGAATTAACAATTACCGTTTCCAATTTAGAGTCACAAATAGATGGTCTAGTCTCAGCTCAAGTTTCAGTATATCATGGTCCGGACACCATCTTGATCAGCTGATCAGAGAATTAAGGGACAATGCTCCAGATTTGTGGCAGCTAGTAAATACTCTGGGTAATACCAGCAGGTATTAGTGATGATGACAATGATGAAGGTGACCTGGTCACCACGACCTTGCCAAATACATGCAGTATCAGCTTTGAGCACTTTGCTCAAGTGCATGTCGATCCCAGAAGGTGTTAGGGATTCAACTGCTCACAAGTTTGATGCTGATCGCAAGGGCCACAAATCGCAGGGTAATGGTTGACTTGATATCTGCAGTCAATATATTATGATAGTTTAATTTGAATGCATGGTGAATAGCATAATAATATGGTTATAATAATTATTATAGGCATTAACTGTTCTGAGTCATTCTGGAGTACGCTTATCTTATACTACTACCTGACCGAAGAAGCCGAATTCAAAGAGGCTATCAAATCTGGGCATTTGATAATGTTAACAAGTAAAAAAAAACATTGGAAATGTAACTGGAGACATAGGAATGACCAAATCATAAAAAGAAAGCAAACAAGATGGAATGGCTGTTTGAGTATGTGCAGAATTCTTCCTGTATGGGCTACATGTAGTACCATGACTCTCTTTCCATGTTGAGTCCCTCATGTTGCCCATAGGAATAAATCTTTACACACTCAAACAGCCATTCCATCTTGTTTGCTTTCTTTGCCATTCCTATGTCTCCAGTTACATTTCCAATGTTTTTTTTACTTGTTTGTTCTCATTTTTTCATAATTCTACGAATCATATTTGAGTTTGCGTGTATGTGGTAGTTACTTGTACACTATTAGCATAGATATTATAACTTATATAATTTTGCTATCAGCATGGCAGTATAAAAGTACTGAAAGCATCTCAGGAGGCTGGAGCTGTTTCTTAGATTCTAACAAATTAGTGGCTTTTCTCATCTTATAGTGACAACTACATATAAGTGTAACAAAGTATTCACCTCGTAAATATTGAAGACTGAAATGTTATAGAGAACGCAGCACATACAACTAGAAATCAGGAGGCAGCTAATATTTGGATTCATAATACGCACACTTGTCTATCCGGAAAAGGGTCGTTATTTTGATTTTAAGTAGCTTATGAATATTATGCATGAGTGTAGAAATTAGTGGCTGCCATATCGAGAAGGCGCTTTTCGCCTTGTATCTAGTGACTCAATGAGAGACATGAAAAAACGATGCCAAAAGGACCTGAAGACAAAGAAACCTCATATATTCGTTCAAGAATCAGCTTGCCTAAGCGCTCATTTTTTGCAGAGTTATTAGCGTGAATATTTGTATTGCGCTAATCACAGTGGGCCATCCGTGCCATTCCTATCTACCCAGTACTACCGTACTGGGAATATTCACCAGAGAGTCAGACACGAATGAGAAGCTAGGGGGTCATACTGTAATACTATAGTACTACCCAGCCTGTGAGCTTATATACTATGAGTAAGTGCTGTAACTATAGCTAGCTTCTAAATAATGCACGCTGACCATTAACTTTGTACATAAATACATGCAAATTACCTAGCCTCATTCCCAGGTTCTCTCCCCGCAAATAATATTCGCAGGAAGAGTCTGGGAATGAGGCTAGTCAGACGTGGGAGTCTTGGAAAGACACTGGACTTGCTAATTTGAAGCCACTAAAGGGGAATAAATGTTGACATCATCAGGCAGCTGTTCGAAGAGTTGGTGATTAAGAAGCTATCTTTACAAGAGCTGGCTAAGGAGTGCTCTCGAATCAAACAGCTGAGTGCTGTTCAGATTGCCTTTGCAGTTCACCAAACTGGTGTGAAATCTTAGGAAGAGGCTCAAGAAAGATTCTGTAACTTCACTTCCCCCCAGGCCCTAGATGAATTCACAGTGAATGTGAAGCTTGTGAATTTTCAAAGGTACATAGCATCAAGGCTAATTTTTACTGTATAATGAATATTATTATAGGGGAGGAAACTATATAGTGTCTCCCATATACAACCACCAACTCTATTGGCTGTAAAGGGTTAACTCAAAAGTGCAATGTACATGTCATCAAGAGTATATTACATACACATATTACACTACACAGTTACAGTTGAACACAAGGTAGTGACAATCTTGTTTGTTCTCGTCTTGCCTGGAACAGTGACATTCTTGTTTTTTTCATCATAATCTTGCTAAGAATTTGCAAGATTTTTCTTATCTTAAAAAACCTTTTTAAATCTTATAAGATTTTATAAGCTCTTAGTAAGACTAATTTTACACTTGGGACAGCAATGGCTGCCTCGATCATACTTACCACTTGAGAGAGCAACAAGTTCAGGCCATTTGACGGGTTTGCTCTTTCTCTTTTTGACCTTGAAGATGTCTGTGAGGGACAGGTATGGTACAGTATATAACAATAATTAATTCACTTGTAC
Organism: Tethya wilhelma; assembly: GCA_964030475.1. Classification (NCBI taxonomy): domain Eukaryota; kingdom Metazoa; phylum Porifera; class Demospongiae; order Tethyida; family Tethyidae; genus Tethya; species Tethya wilhelma. Next base: position 8,029,848 of record CAXIPT010000002.1, on the reverse strand, counting down.
TTAATCAGCGCTTAGTAACATCAAGGGCATACAAACTCCAAGGAGAAGAGCCCGGGCATGCATCTCAATCATCACATTTCAAACGTTCAGAGAGGTGTTAGCCATTCATGACTATGGAAATGGGCAGAGATCTCAGTATACTTATAGTTTATGGTGATTTGCAGCACGCGCTTTGGCACCAACGCAGACTGCTTGAACAGGCGAACAAATTGTGGCTGAAGCTGCTGGTACAGTCTTTGAAGTTCCTATGACTCCCACGTGGATAGTTTAAAGAACCCATCAAAATCCCCTACAGCTATGGCTGTCAGCAAAAAGTACAAGAGATTGTGCGAATGCCTACACTCATCACTTATAGAGAGTCCGTAAAGCAAACACTTTTGGTAAATGCTTATAACATACACATGAATGCATGTACATGTACTCCGGTCCCCCTCCAATATCCACAGGGAAGGAAGTAATGTATACATAAGCAGGCCCCTCCCTTAAGCTTTTTTTGCAAAAAACCATGACAGAGGGCCTGGTCACCAATCTCATGTGAGTGACAAAGGGTAGACACCACTAAAATTACTTGAATTTGTAGTCTACGGATTAAGGACACTCAAAAATCAAGACATGAGACTATAGTAGCCATCGCATAGGTGCCAACCTTCAGCTAAAAAATCCCGGGACATTAAAACCACACGCGCGAAAATTTTGAGCCATGCCCTCTTTATGTGTTGACACGCCCTTCCAATTGCAAAAGTACAAAGTGCAATTACGATTTCAAAGCGAAGATTATTGCTTTGTTAGCCTTTTTAGGTAGTTTTAGGACAGCATAGAGCTAAATTTTTGAGAAAAATGGTTCCATTTTCCAGAGAAAAGTGCATTTCTGTCTAAAATCCGGGACATTTCAGGTAAATTTGGATTTCTGGGCTGGACACGGGACAGAGGCTTCAAATCCGGGACAGTCCTGGGAGTTCCGGGACAGTTGGCACCTATGCCATCATCAAAACATGCCACAACTAAACAGAATAAGCATCCTAGTTGACTATTACCTTTTCTTGCTTACCTAACCTTCCTGTTTCAATCTTTGAGACTCAGGTATAAACCTGGAAAAAGCGTGAACTATACCATGCATTATTAAGCTCTGCAGTGATGTCTCTCATGAAAGATTGGCAACCAGACTCCCCCCTTTCCCTTCAGTATTACCGCCTAGTGGGAAATTTTTGCACGGTTCAAATTTTCATGATTTTCATGGTCCGTGCCAATCACAAAAAAAGAACTGTGAAACAGACATTTTTATACTGCAACAACCAATACCGTGAAAATTTTGACATTCAAAACTCTATTATATCTCTCTATAATTCAGGGAATTGAAAATAATATGGTACAATTGCATTGTCATTAGGAAATACCCGTAGTGCTATTTTCTAAAGAGCACAAAAGTGATGGTGGTTGGAGTTCTAGGAGAATTAGAAGTGCCAGAATCTACCGGGTCTATTTCAAACATATTCAAGTATAAACATGAACATATATTGTATGACGACAAAAAGAAGCCTGCAGTATCCAGAGGGACTCGATCAGTACTGTCATTCAGAGTACCCTGATCCCCACACTAGCATTCAGAGTACTCTGATCCACCAACTACACTCTTTTCTTGAGGACTAAAACAAACTGAAGTTCACCACTTAAGATTCTATAGTTTTATAGGAGATTAATTTGTTTACTAGTGCTACATAATGATGGCCATGAGTCGTAATGTCCTATAGGGATTGTTCTGATACTGGACCTGGAACCAATACTACGGCAAAGAAGGAAGGGGATCCCTCACTCAGTACTGTCATTCAGAGTACTCTGATCCCCTCACTCGGTACTGTCATTCAGAGTACTCTGATCCCCGTACTAGCCCTAGCCCTAGCCTCTGATTCCTCCGCTGCTCCATTCACTACTTTGATTATTACACATGTATGCAATATTTTGTTTCAGAATCAGGATTGAAAGCCGTACTGAAGAGTGAGAGAAATGGCATTGGACTGTCGCAGGACACAGCAACTGTTGCATTGGTGAAGAGGTCCTTGTGCGAGTGGAGTAATGACCTGGAACAAGGTGAAGAGGCTAATGATCCAGACCTGGAACAAGATGAAGAGGCTAATGAAGAAGAGAAGGATTGTGAAGAAATTCAGTGATTGTAATGGATTTTCTGGTTTAAATTAGTAGTTACAATGTTTCAAGTTAAGCATTTTAATTTTAACTGCTGCTGTTACTGTAATGAAGGCACCGATGGTGCACAAGCCTCAGCACACTTAGCTAGTCAGTGCACTCATATGGGCCTTCAATAAGAGGCTTTATTCAGTGCATTGTGCAAAAGTATATCATGAAGGTATCAAACTCACGACATTATCACGTATACATACACTGCCTACTATTTCCAGTCGGACTGATGTCAACAGTCTACTGAATTCCAACCAAGGCATACTATCGAGGATTATACGAAGAACTGTGTATGTGGCCAGCCCAGCGCTCAGCCACTGACTGACTATTTACACGTGAATTTAGGAAGATGCATTCACTGGCTAAGTAAAACTTGATGAACAGTTACAATAATTATACCACTGCACTGAATTCCAGTACATGACTGATGATACTGAGCATGCAAAATGCATAGTTCTGTGGTTCAGGCATATACTATATAGCTACCTGTAAATTTTACAATCAAGATTTACTTACATGTCCCAGATATTATCTAAGCTGCACGCTTAGCAGATAAACAGAGCCAGGCCAAGTTCAGCCAACTCATGCAACTGGATAACGCACACTACACGGGGCTTTACCGATGGGTGTGGTTTCGAAGCTAAGCACTTAGAGAAGCACAAAAGCCTCACATCTCGGAAACTAAAGCGTTTTGCAAGATTCTACACGTCAAATTTTTAGATAATCTCGATTGATGAACGTAAGTACCTTCCATTTTGTCCATAAAGCTGCCATTCTTCAGATAATTTAGTAACAGACACACACACAAAACGACTACCGTAATCCTCTGCACGTGCATAGCACGTGCTGAGGCTTAATAATAGTGTTCGTTGTATGATTCTATTTAACTTTCTGTATGAACGCTGCTATACTATGGTAAATATAGACTGATGATTAAATTGTGTAAAACTGAAGCATACAAAGAGACAATGTTTGTGATAGTTCTTACTGATGGTTAAATATAAGCAGATAAAGTGCACAATTGGNGATTGCGCATGAAGATTCTGCGCGGGATCTTACAACTAGACAGCTGGCTACTTTTTTGCTGCTTTTTTTACAACACAACAAGCCCTTATCAAAGGGAAAGAGATCTTCAAAAGAGGCTGACACCAGGTGGCAAGTGTTCAAGATGCCTGGAAGTAACAGAAAAAATATAACAGTACTACTATACACATCAATAACCAGTAATTGGGTAAGTATCAAAATTGAATGGTTTGTATTCCAGCTATTGTATCAATGCCAGAAAATAAAGTGTCTATGAACTGGCTGGCTTTCAGGTGGACCATCAAGACGACTCTGATACAGCAACAGAGCTGGATGGTATAGTATATGAGCTGGTTTCCTAAGACCGAACAGGTGGATGCTAAATCTGTGCTGTTGAGGAGACAAAGTACGGTCCAAAAGACTCTAAACAAGTGTGAATTTCTGCCAATATATAAATTGTGGTGTACCACAAGGTAACAAATACGATGTTATCACTCCTACTATGTAAAATCTGTGAAAAAAAAAAGGAAGGAAAAAAAAATAGACTTGTGATCAACAAAAAAACAAACACTTTATTTTGCCTACAAGATTGAGCATATCTGTAGAATCTCTGCTCCATATGAAAAGTGCTCTGCTACTTCAAGGTGTACAGATGTCATACTGAAAGAAGAAGAATGATACAAGAAGTGAGACAAACATGCACAAGTCAAGAGTACATACTTGTCGTTTTTGTTGTACACAAGTGTATATACAGATGTTTTCTAAAAAAATCTCACTTCAAACATTCATACTTAGCACACACACAAAGTAGATGCATGCAGAGGCACATTTCATGGTAATAGTAGAGCTATAGACCATACACTATATTAGCAAATCAGTTCACTCATCATATGGTACATGATAATTTGCAGTATATTGGATTACCTTCCTTTCAGAACAGAACTTGAGCTAGTCCCAGAGTTTCACAGCAGTATGGAAGCATCACCAGCGTGACAGAATTGGATCTTGAGAAACAAAGTAGTGTGACTCATTTCATCTGGGTGCTCTTCAATTAGAGAGAAAACAGTCAGTCACTTTGAGGTGAAGTTAGCAGCTTTGAGTAGACCAGTCCGACCTCCAGTAATACCTCAACCCTTTCTCTGCTTGTCACCAACCATATTTCACCTCAGCTGGCCGTTCTGTAGCAGCTACCACGATCACAAAAGATTTCACTCGATTTGATCTGCAACGAGTACAAATTATTATCTTCTCACGTTCGATACTAACAGTTCACTTCAAAGGGGCAGCTTCTTTGTTTTCCCGCTTTTTTTTTAAAATCTCTCTTTGTGATCATTGCAAGAGTGCCAAATTTAGAACACAAACTGCCTGATGTCAGCTCTCGTATTTTATTCGTGGGTGTGTCAAAAAAAAATTGAACAAAGACAGTGGAAGCAGCCAAGAAATGGCGAAAAACGATACGTAGAAGTGTTTAGCAGCTAAAAGTAAGTAGGTATACCTCCTTTTTGGTTCTTCGATCATTCTAACTGGAAGTCGGTTAAAAAGCTGCTATTCAGAAAAAAAATTTCTAGTGTGCTCAGTATAGCTAGATGTCCATTAGCGCTACCTGTTTGTGGACAGAAAAGTTGATATTTGTGTCTTTTGCAAGTTGGAAATTTCCCTAGCAGCGCGGTGCGTGGGCACGACCTTAACCACTTAACCTTAACTCACTGAGTATTATCTTCACACAAGGTACTACTGAGGAGCTGGAAATGCATGGAAAATTTGCAAGTGAAATCAACCTACACTATATGCATACCGGGTGAGTAGCATGCATATGGTGCTGTGGTATTCATAACACTACCATGACTTAACATCCTAGCTATGTACTAGCAGTTTATTTAATTGCTTTTGAGATTCATTTGAAAGCTTACGCAAGCTTTTCAGCTAAAAATTGTTATAAAGTAGGCAAATAAAGAGACCTATGCTAGACTTTGCCACATCTCGTCATCAGATCATACAGATCGAGGTATTCCCAGTACGGTAGTACTGGGTACATAGGAATGGCATGGATGGCCCATTAGCGCTATACAAATATGGCACGTGAATAACTACAAAAACTGAGCACTTGGCTCTAAAAGGCTTCTTAAGCTACTATTTAGCTCTATCTCTTTCTAATGAGCCCAAAAATATGGCCTAAAACCATCACAACTAAAGTATACATATCTCAAAGACCATTCACTTTTAGAAACTTGGTTTCCGCTTTGTCTTCAATCGCTTTTCCCATCGGTTTTTTATGCTTCTCTTTGAGTCGCTATATAGATACAAGACGAAAAGTGCCTCTCCATATGGCGCCGCCATTAATTTCTAAACTCATGTATTATTCATAAAGTAGCTAGCCTAACGACCCTTAAGTGTGCATTATTTGGAATCTATTGCAATAATGCAGGGCACCCAAGTTCTGCATGTCCTAGATCCTATCCTCTCATTCTCTGTGTTCAGTTCTTCAGTAGGGAAGTCAATAGCTAGCAAGACACACATGTAATTTACACAAATCGCATTGCCTGCTTGGAGGTTTAGATTTTCAGCTGACCGGTCTGAAAGGCCGCATCGACCAGTCAACACTAAGACCCCAAGTTTACCACACAAATGGAAGCGTGTCATACAAGTGGAATGCATAGTACAGTTGTGTCATAATCTGCAGTTGTGACACGTAGTGGTTAATGAATATAATTCACTCCTTGAGGCTCAGTGGCCATTAATATTCATATATACCTTGCTTTATTGCACAGCACCCTCTAGTACTTACGTAAACTGACAGTTTTTGATGAGCAAAGTTGCTTCTTTTCAGTTTTCCATGCCTGGTATATTCAACACGCATGGATTGTTTCATTCCAGATTCAAAGTAGTATCATACGTACGGTAGTACGTATAGTAGGAATGGGCCGACTGTCCCATAGACACAATACAAAATGTTGAAGTCTAGTCAAACAAAATTAAACCTTCAAAGTTAGTCAGAGGCTCTCACTGACAGATTACCAACTACATGCAAGGCCTAAAACTCACAAAAAGTTTCCTCAGCACTCGTAGAGAGCACTAGTGGGAAGCCACAATAGTGCCATTTTTGTTACTTCTTTCCTTCCTAACTGACTTACTTGAAAAGGATTTCCAGAGAACCAGAATGTGTTGAACCAACTTTGACAGCACAAAGTAAGTCTTGTTCATGGGTACTACTTTCCTAGATACTCGTTTTCATCACAAATAGGCCTAAACAAAAACTAGAAAGCTTTGAAACTTAGTGTATAAATTCACGTACTTCAATTCAGCCATCTTTGCAGTTAGAGTTCAAAGGTCATTATCTATCCTGGTGGCATTATGCGCATGCGCATTATCCTCCTTCAGTTTAATGCAGTGCATGTAGCTGCTACTCAAGCTTTTTGTAGGGACTAACCAGTCTCTAACAGTTTCCACACTATAGTGTTGAAAAAAGTGAATGAACAAGTAGTAAAAATTTCAAAAAATTAGTAGTGTAGGAATGGGCAGTGTGTTAAAAAGTATTGGAACAATAAGGCATGCCTCATTTTCGGCACATGACTACTTCATTTTTTTATACCCAACTCTTGGCTAGCAGTCCAGCTTATTACAATAAGTTACCTATTTGAGTTTGCTCAACTGCTTAGCCAGCTGATTACAAAGTAGGAATTTGAACCAGTGCAATAGCTAAGGCACTGAAAAAAATTATTATTGTACAGATCATGGCATGCATTTACGACACTTATATATATATGATCCTTATGAGGGATCAAGAATAAGAACATGTGCCGAAAATGAGGCATGCCTTGTTCCAATACTTTTTAATGCACTGCCCATTCCTACACGACTTATTTTTTGAAATTTTTATTACTTGTATACGTAGTACTTTAGAATTGATATCTAGATCTGAATTTTACACAAGCAGATCGAGGTATCCAGTACCAATTTGATCCAATTTCAAAGTACATGAATATCATTAATTTTGGTGGAAGTTCTAAAACATATATGCCCAGCAAAGATGGCAACTTTTCACTGTCTACCATGCGCTAGCAGTCTAACTCTTTACAGTTTATTAGACAAAGTGTAGAGCTACATTTCAGTGCTGACTAGAACTCTGTGGACCCTTGATTAATACAGCAAATATTTGTCCAAGATGTAGACATTTAAAACTGTACTCTGTAAGCTTCATACATGCTCAGTACAGATTTGATCCAATTTCAAAGTTGTCTTCTCCATTCCATGGTAGCTATAGCTACTTGGCTGTAGTTTACTTTGATATCAATCCAGAGTGCTTGACCTCCTCTGCTTAAAAATCATACTAGTTTGAACTGAACTAGTCCTGAACACGAGTTATAACTGGTAGAAATAACAGCTAATTTACAACTTGCCACATGTAGTATGAATCTCATTATCTCCCATACTCTCTGTACAAATCCAAAATGTTGGATAAATAGTATGTATTTCTGAAAGTCTTAGTGTAGACTGGACCGTCAACTCTGGCAAGTTATGGACCGGCTCCCTAATTAAGGAAAAAATTATTCGAACTAAGAATATCTCTTTATCATGCTTCACCATGGTAATGCATGTGAACGATGCTCCGAACATCCTTACTGGTTACCTGAGTCACATGACCAATCTCAATATGAATATTCATGAAAATATCTTCAATTACTTTTCCGAAAATTATATGCAGTTGCCATGGTAACCAAAATTTTATGTGAAATCTTGTGCTATAGCAGATATGCAACACCAGTGGCGTAGCCAAACCAGGGCCTACCAGGGCCTGTGCCCTACCTTTAGTTCACGGTGCCCTACCAAATTACCAATCAGCTGGCAGTCTGTTCATTCAGCACAAACTCATGTGAGCAACAAGACTGAAATTTTAATGGCTGTGAAGGATAACTGACCTAATTCCGGACTGATGTAGCAAGTTCAGACCGCTCAGAACTCCTTGAATGGCATTTTCAATGTCAAATTCTTGCTGTGAAGTAAAACGGTAAAGGTCATCAAGCAAAAAGGGCGTACCTCAATTGCTTCAGTGCCGTACCAACTGTTTGTGTCTAGCTACGCCACTGTGCAGCACTTTCATTTAATGCACACCCAAAATTTACTGACGTGTCCTACTCTGATCTTCAATTAAGCTGTAGCTCTCCATGGCAACATGATATCAATGGATAAAAATATAGTATTATAACACAAGATTCAGTGAAAAAATTTTGGTTGCCATGGCAACTGCATATCATTTCCGGGATTTTAATTGAAGATATTTTCATGAATATTCATAATGGGATTGGTGACTATGGTAACCAGGGCAAATCATTAAGGATGTTCGGAGCATCATTCACATGTGTTACCATGGTGAGAGCAAGTTAAATGATAAAGATATTCTTAGTTCAAATAATTTTTTTCCTTAATTAGGGAGCCGGTCCTTAACTTGCCAGAGAAGGCAGGCTATCACAAGTTGCCAGGCAAGTTCTCTGCTCAGCCTGGACTATATTCCACTGATATTATAAACAATTATTCGAAAAAAATAGAACAAACAAGTACAAAAAACATTAGAAATGTAAATCAAACATAGGAACGGCCACATCGTAAAAAAGCGAGCAAACAAGATAGGAATGGTTGTCAGATTGAGTGAGTTCATTTCACTGTGTTACCTATGTTCATATCCCTACTGAGCTCAATGACATATTGTAGACACAGGAATGAACTCGCTCAATCTGACAACCATTCCTATCTTGTTTGCTCGCTTTTTTACGATGTGGCCATTCCTATGTTTAATTTACTGTTTTTGTACTTGTAGAAAAAAGGGTCTAGCTATATACTATTATTAGGCTAAATGTATTTCAAACAATAACTATTATCATTATTATGTATCATATTAAACAATTAATGACTATAAATAATCAAATTAAATATACCAAGTCATTTCAGCTTCCCTGGATCTGATAAAAATCAAAAAAACTTACAGTCTATTTCATGTGCGGCCTATATTCTATAATTATATATATAATAATTGTGACTAATTCACAACTATAAAAATTACTACATAAAAATTAATTGCACGCATCGAGCAAAAATCATAAACTGTTGCTTATTTCTATGTTTATAATTGCAGTATAGACTTTAAACATGAATTTCAGCATGACAAAGTCCCACCCCTCTTCGAAATGTACTCGTTACAACTCGATTCATGCTGAAAAAGATGTCATAATTCACATTGCCATATGTAGGCCTCTGGCCACTAAGAGTGAATAGATATGAACTCTGATAACTTCTCTGGAATCCAGCATGGTTGTCAAAGGCTACATACTCGTCTCCAACTGAGATTGTCACATGTTCTGTTATCACATTCCTAGATAAGTCCACCAGCAATCCATCTTGTGTATACTCTGTGTATCCTGGTAGGATGTTTGAATACACATACCAGTTGGTACGAATGTTGTGAACTTCGGCAGCATTGGATGTGTCTCCTTGATCACCACCATATCCGTTATTGGTATAGAGTCTGCTATGTCAAAGTTCCAACCTCCAGATTGAGAGGAATTTACAAGAGAAAGGTTAAAGTACAGATCAAACTTCATCACCTGATATCGTGGCTGGGTAGAAGGGAAGGTTATTTTTAGCACTCCTTAATTGATGGGCACAGACTCCAGTAGTGGATGCTACCAGGGGAGAAGTGAGAACTAGTCCATTATTAGGGGCAATGAAAGTTTCACCAGTTGTTAAATCTGCTTTAAAAACCAATTTGTGAAAGTCCACATTTGGTTGAGCTATCCCATGTTGATTGTTACTGCTCGTGTTAGCTTTTGTCAAGGTGATGGTTAGAGACATGGATAGAATGGATGCAACAAAGAATACAACAGCTGCCACAATTATAGTTATCAGCAACAAGTTTCTCTTTCTACATTTTTTTCTTGACTGTAACAGCTCTTGGGTGCTATCTTCAAATCCCATATGCATTTTAGAGTAGATGGGAACTGGTGAACTGTCTTCAAACTCCTTTTTATCCATATTGATAAGATTCTTATCAACAAGCAATGTGAAAATGATGCAACCACAGTTGGTTTATAATGCTATCAGCATGTCATTCGAGCTTCCTGTTACAATCGATATGCTGCACATTCCATAATGATATAATCAAGGATGTACATATTTATGTAGCATATGTGCACACACATTACACATGCAGTTACACAAACATACTCCCACTAGTCTCTGGGGTAGCTTCATTCCCAGGCTTCTCCTCTGTGAATATTTTCTTTGAAAACAGGTATGAGAAAGTCTGGTACCAGTAGTCATATATCACAAGTGACCTACAGGGTAGGTCACTTGTGATATATGACATTTGGACAAAAGTCATATCATACATAATGAATACATACTGAATCTTGTGACATTTGACATTTGGACAAAAGTCAACAACAAAAACAACAACAAAAAAACAAGTAGCAAAAATAATTACAGAAAAATAATCCAACTGAGTGTTAAAATGCTAGCCTCATTGCCAGGCTCCTACCTCACGAATATTTCCTACAGTTAGGAGAACTAGAGAGACTGGTATCACGTGCATGACGTAGTCATTTTGAATATGCATCAATATGCAGTCGAAGTTTTCCTGGGAGTTACCGCAAGCAGGACAAAATGGACAAAAATATACTTGAAAAAACTGTTGTATGCCTGTTGTAATTAAGCTTCTTCAGCTAGTGAAGACCAAAAAATAAACCTTCTGCTCACTATTTGTGATCGTCAGTTTGTCTGTGTGTCTTGTTGAGGGCTGACAGAAGAATGGAGACTGAACTCTGAACTGAAAGAGCTGATACAAGAGGCTAATATTTATCTGCTGTTGAATTGACAATCATTAGAAGCTACTATAAGTGCCCTTGGTCTTCTTTAATCTCATCTTTATCCACTCGTAGCTCTCTCAGTGTTCTTAGACTGGCAAAAATGATGCTGAAGCCCTGGACTTGCTCACGTAAATGTCTTGTTGCGGTCTTTACCACTAAGCTCGAAAATAAGCAAGGAGAGAGCCTGGTATCAAATATCACGTGCATGACGTATAGATGGACACCATGCAAGGTGGACGCGCAAGGAAAATATTCGTGAAGGAGGAGCCTGGGCACGAGGTTATTGGAATGCATATGGTTTTGCTTTGTCTAATTGGCTAACTTTTCATTGTGTAGCCAGGCAACCTAAATCTAGGTAAGATCGTGAAGTACATGTAATTTTGTTACTTCTTAAGCTACATGTTGACAGCATAATGTCATGCAAAGCAAATTACGTTTTTCTATGGAAACGAAGTTTGTTTCCATAATATTATATAATCGCAAACAGTGATATAAAAATACTGGCTCAACCATGCACTTTTAGTTATCTTGAAACCATGTTCAAGTAATTAATTCAGCTAGTACATACGTATTATAAGGTATACTGGCATCTTTACGCTTCAAAAAATGTACTATTTAGTGGCTTCTTAATTGCTAAGTCCACTGTATCTTGAGTGTTAAGTGAAAAGGTTCTGAGAGTTTTAGGTCTTGCATGTAGTAGCGAACTAGATCTATATCTGAGAGCCTAGCTGTGATCATTACAATGCATGAAGTCTATAAGGCCCACCTACTGTAATCAAGAGTATATATTTTATTTAGTGTCGAACAACTGTTTGATGGGTTACAAAATATATAATGTTATTCATGTGCATAAGAACGGCCTCCCACTATGAGGCCATGGATACTGCAAGCTAATGCATGCATGAATAACATTATAAAGGTCGTGATCCCATCAAACAATTGTGACACAGCACTATAGGACAGATTACAGGATAATGCTCTTGCTGTAATGTATAATACTCTATATTATTATGACATTGCACAATTAACTATTAAACATAAGATTATGTATATCTCACAATACATGTTCAACTTTTTGGTTCATAGAGTCTTTCATTCTTCAAGAATTCGCAAGCAATGCTATCAGCTACCCAGTCAGAGGTCACAAAATGGTGCTTGTGACGATGACCTCTCTCCAGTGCTCTCAGTCGAGATACTCGACTCAAGTCCCTGCAGTGAAGGGTTGGTTATAGCACTGCATCACCATATACCTTTATGAGTTGCACACAATGAAGGCATCAAACAAAAACTCTCACAATGAGTTTAAACCCTATCACTATAATAATTTAAATGTGTATACATGACCGGCAATTGAACCCTGGGTCTTCTGAGTGCTACAATTGTTCAATTATTGATTTATTATGTTGATGATTTTACCGGACACACCAACAAATAAAAATTATCAACATAAATTTAAATAAAACAATAATAGCAGCAAGCAGAAGGCCTGAAAACAAGGCTACCTGCTGGTTTATCCTGTATGATAAAGTTTTTCATTACCTTTTGTCCATGACCACATGTGTGACATCCTCAGTGAATGTGTCCACTATAGTCCCACCATACAACTGAATATCAAGACCAATCAAGTCTAGAGAGCTGGTATTAATTGCCTGTAAGAAAGAGAGGAATAACAAAAGCATGATCACTAAAGTTATGATTTTGAAAGATTTTTAGATTGAAATTGACAACTGCAAGTATTTATTTTCAACTGCCTGTGAATGTACATACTTTCAGGTTTCTAAGTACGAAGAATTAACATAAAATTTTTTATTTTACCGTGGAAGGTGTTCCTACTTCTGTGTACTTGTCCAAATAAAATCTTCAAAAATAATATATATAATGCTGAAATACGTTATGATGTAATTTTCACATTGGTTTCCTCACTTGTACTGTCTAAACAGTCCACCAAGACTGTCATCGGGAAAGTAGCGCTCTTCAATAATAGCTATCTCTTCAGTAGTCATGGGCAAGTCACTGCCACACTGCACATGTATATCGGATACAAGACACGTGCACATCACAATGATGTGAAATAACTTAAAAGTGTAGATATCAGTCAACTTAAATTATCAATGATCTAAGTTTGATAAAAAAGGATTTCTTTTAGCTGCTGGCCAACCCACACTACCTAAAAGCAAAGCTATTCAATGTAGAAACACTCAGGCAACCAATGCCATGCATGCGGTCAGAATACCTTTTCCTGGACTTTACCAAAGACTGTTTTCAGTGTCTCTTCAGTTGCATCCTCAGTGTAACTGTCTCCATGCTTTACAATTAAACAAGAGAAATGAAATCGTTGTGCAACATATGTATAGTCTCAATGGTGTAGAGGTGAAAACAATTTACCCGATCATAGAGTTCAGCAAATTTCTTCATTGTTGCTGAAGAAATATTGAGCATATACTCTGGTGAGAAAGGCAGACACTCTCCAGCAGACTATATGGATACAATGTGAGAGGGAACGAAGAAAAAAAATTGTAGATCATAGACTTTCAAGAATCACACACACATGCACACAATAACTGTGATCAATATCAATACAACAGAGCCAATGGTGATAGAGATGTGTGTGTGTGTGTGTGTGTGTGTGTTTGTGTGTGTGTGTGTGTGTGTGTGTGTGTGTGTGTGTGTGTGTGTGTGTGTGTGTGGGTGTGTGTGTGTGTGTGTGGGTGTGTGTGTGTGTGTGTGTGTGTGTGTGTGTGTGTACATAGATGAGGAGGAGGGATATAAGAAGCTATAGAGAGAAAATTCCTTGGTCCACAAAAATTAGGCACACAAGAATCAGTTGACATTTCAAAGTGAAAATTTTTGAAACAATTACATGCATCAGCTTTGTAAGTCATCTTAGTCAAAACAATTCAAGTGAATGCATGGTAGGCAAGGCTTGGTGGGGAAGGCCTGATGGGGAAGGCCTGGCTGATTGACAAACATGACAAGACTACCAATAAACATACCAAGCAATTTTGCATCCATTCAGTCTTAACAACATCGTAAAGACCAGTGCTGAAGGACAAAAGAAACACATCATATCAGCTGACACTAAAACTGCTGATGGCATAAATGACTGATATTATGATTACCTGATAATGTTATTAGCACGCACAATTTTCTTGCTTACAAGCACACAAAATGTTTCAGGGCCTGGGTTTTGTATGAATGTACCACCGTGCTACAGGAAGACATAAAATGAAATAAACACTTAGTCTACTGCATTTGAACCATTTGTACGTGTATATAATTATATTATGGTATGTAAAATTTACAATACAATTTGTATGCATTAGTAAAACCATATGTTTATCCCAACTATAGCGTTAATACCTCAGCAATCTTCCTCTCAAGCTCATCTTTGGGTAAATTTCTAGGTCCATTGACGACACAAAACTCTTTCCCTTCAAACATCTTTGACACTCTTTCCACGTCAGTGATGTCAGTCTGTCTGAACTGAGAGGCCACACCCCGAGGCCTTTCAATGCGTGATGAGGCCACCCTACGTTTCTTGGTGGCTGGTTGAGCCTCAGAGTCGTCAAAGTGAGCATGGAACAGCTTACCAGATGCCATCTGGAATCATAGATAATTCATTTTACAATAACCGTGTGATAATTTAACTAGGCCAACATTGACCATTAATTAGTAACTTTTGTGCCATATGGACATTCTACTGAATGCTACATGTAAAAAGGGTCATATGTTAAAATTGTGAACGTGACAACTATGATAGTGATGTGAGTGTAACTTAGCCACTAAACCTCTCCAAATATTGATCACGTGTTCCAGATGCAAAAAATGTGGTGTTGATTAATAGCATGCAATCTCTTTATAAGAACATTGGAAGTTTGTGTGCAATATAGTCGATGGAAAAGTGGTATACATAGATACAAGTCAATATCATTAGTAAGGATTATCAATAATGATGTTATTACATTGGTGATCTTTACCAAACCAATAGTGCAATACACATTTGAAGGCTGTGGCCAGAGGTAGTGTATCCATGCATCTTATACAATTTCGTAAACTTACATGAGAGTCTTGAATTAAAATCTAGCACTGGATAACAGTGGTGGTAATATTCTATGTAGCATACCGATTTTAGTTGCTCCAACTCATCGACAGTCATGCAATCAAACCAGTCCTTGTCATCTCTAACTTTCTCCACACGAGGAAAACGTAGAGTACAACCACACTTGTACCTGAGGAGGAGAGAGAGAGAGAGAGCACATCACAGTAAAGACTAGTTCATCAGAGTAGCATTGTCTCAAGGAAAAGTTATATACAAAACATATGAGTAAGCATTGCATTGCTACACAATGAATTCTGCAAATACACTAGTGTGGTCTTACTTATCTGAGACAATGATCTCAGCTGCTCTGATTTGGATGATGGTGGAATTCCATGGCTCGATCCAGAGGTCGGGTTTCTCCTAGATACATGAACAACCAATAATAATAATATTATATCCAGTCAAGACTAGCCAAGACTAAAGTGTCTAACCCTGAATCCCGGAGCAAGGAGAACACACTCAGGTGGATGTTTAGTGTTGAATGGTTTCCAGTGAGGTTTAAGTTTGTGACCAAGATCACGCAACTCAGAGAGGCTATACCCAGAACCAACCTACATGTGTATAGAGAACACACAGGCCATTTTACTTACAAGCAGCACAGCATTCCGACAGTCAATGGATGTAATAATTGTTTCAAACGAGCAGATTCCATTCATTGTTATCATACAAAATGTAAACATTAATAATAAATTGTTAAAAAAAATACTAAAAAAAAAAATCAAGAACAAAAGCTATCAAAAATTGATGTAGGTGAGTGTGTCAGAATTAGACAATGATAGCTAGATCATCGATTCTCTCGATTCTCTCAAATAAGTTTTGACTAGGATGCATGCAACCACCATTAATTTAATCAATGCTAGTGGCTAACACAAACTGCATTTAACAATCACTTCATTTTGAATTCATCGTATCATCATGGTACAGTATGCATGAAACAAAAAATCAGGAATTAAACAAAACAATTCCCTTACTAAAATTGCAATGTGGGCTATACATACATACTGTACAATATGCTTGAGTGAATACCATTATTGTACGTAGCAATGATAAACACAAAAAATAGTGATGTTTGGGTGGAGTCTAAAGTTTGTTTGACAGATGCAAGCTAGAAGGACTAAAGATAGATAATGTCTTGTGCTAGACGGCCTGTTGTTGCATGGTGTACTGACGGCGTTGTTGCCACCTTCGACGCAGCCTTGAAGACCTATTGACACGAGGAGTAGACTGCAACTGGACATAAGGATTTGAAGGTGGATCCCTAGGGACAATGATCACATACACAAACAGAAGGACCAAGACAGAAAATAACACACAGAAAACCACAACAAGAAAAATAATAAGAATCCAGATAGCACCAACAATGGAGGCGTACAAGTTGGCAACTACTTGAACTGCGATCACAGTAGCATATATCAGAAGATTGACACTCTTTCCAGCACTCGCGATACTCAGAGCAAATATTACCACAAAAATAGCTTGAAAGATAAAGTGAGCTACAGAAATGGCAACTAGAGAAGGGTTTCTGCAAGGGTAGCAAAGCTTGTTGACAACATCTTCATTTTTTAACACAGTGAACTCTGTAGAAAGGGTATCATACTTAGCATACTCATTGATCCAGAGTGTCTTGAGGCGAATGTCTTCATCGCTACATCGAGGGAAGAAAGCACGCCCTGCTCCTGGTAGGTTGAGGAGACTGATCATGTTCATTGTGATTCCAATAGCATACTCTTGAAGCCAGTAGTGAGTTACAATGAAGAACATACACACCCCAGCGATAGGGAGAAAATAGCCAGCAAATATCATGAACCATAGGAAAGCAAGTTGAGCATCTTGGAAGTAAACAAAGGGGTCTTCTAAGCCTAATTCATAACATTTAACTCCAATTGAAATAATTATAACCACTTGACTCAACGTTTGTGCCATTACTTGAACAATAAGAAAAATTTGATAGTATAGACCGAAACTACGTACTGATGGATCATAGCCAGCCTGTCTCAGTTGTTCATTGGTCAGTTGAAGTTCAGCCGGTGGTGATCGTTGACGATGGATCTTGGTGAACATCACTCCTAAGACAAGGAGGCGGGCAATGTAGACAAACAGAATGAGAGCCAGTGAGGAAACTATCAGCTCAGCAAAGGAGACCCAATTGGCTGCAGTCCTACCAAGGTACACCTGGTTGGAGACGAATGTGTACACATCACACACAACAATTGGGAAGAGAATCAGTTCGGAAACAATCATTCGAGAAAAATCTAAGATGGTATTTGTTTTGGCGAACTTGTTGTTTTTCAAACCGGTACATTCCATATCCAGTTCATTGTCTTCATGATCAGGGCTATTGACAAGTCTTAAAGAGGTGTTCATTCCATGGTACACTCCATTTCTCCTTTGACCTCTCCTGCACTTTGAAACCAGATAGACTATCCCCCAAACACCATCAAGACTGGCCAGGACCAGAGCCACAGAACAGAGGGACAGATGAACTATATTGCTGGTCCCTTTGTTCCCCAGCACATAGGTGGCAGTGGAGAGAGAAAGGAGGGAAACAGCAACTAGCCACTGAATTATGATCCAAGTGAATCGAACCAGGTCATTTAGAGGTGGAAAGACTAGTTTCCTGAAGATCCTCCATCCAAGAGCACGTCCTCGAAACAGACTGCCCTTCATGATGTGCTCCGATACAATAAACCTTTCATTTTCTGAGCACACACAAGAGAGTCCTAGGAGTTTGTCATAAAATATGTCAGAATCTTCTCGATGAGACACAACTGATGGATCCTGCTGCAGTTGGTCATAGTGTGCTTCAGCTCTTTCAGCTAGATGAGCAAACAAAGCAATTCGAGTATCCTTACTTGGAGATGGAGCATAAACATTGAGATTTATACCACCTTGAGGTACTTGCACTTGGACAGAGTTGTCTGTTCCCTGCTCATCCATTGAAAGTCACT
Source organism: Tethya wilhelma (assembly GCA_964030475.1). Lineage (NCBI taxonomy): Eukaryota > Metazoa > Porifera > Demospongiae > Tethyida > Tethyidae > Tethya > Tethya wilhelma. Next base: position 8,011,732 of record CAXIPT010000002.1, on the reverse strand, counting down.
TGATGACAAAATGATTCAACTTGCTTTGCTTTATATGATTAGCAGATGCAGAAACTGTTTTAACTGATCACCACTGAAAGTTAGACCAGAAGCCTCCTACCACTTCATGCTTGTTGAGTGCTCAATAGGCAATACTACTAAAAGCATACGATTGACAAACTATGTGATGTTCCATTATGTAAACCAACAAACAGGTTTGGAAAACCAGTTTGTTGGTGTATGGTAGACAAACCAAACATGCCAAACATGACCAAACCTATTAGTATCCAAACACAATTTACATACAATAATCCTGCTGTACCTAAACAATAATAGTACGTTACTCAGAATCACCATGGTGATAATATTTGTGTGCCAATTGAATAGCAAATTGTTGACAGTGAAAAAGGGTGTACCTATATAAATGATTGTGTACAATTTACTATATAACAAGGTATGAATCGCTTAAAGTGATCAGTCAAATATTGCAGAACATACATTTTTTTAGTCCAAAGAATATAGATAATTGTACTAATAAGATGTGTAGTGAGGCTGGTACAAAAGACTGAGAATGATTTGGCTTGGTGTATATTGGCAGGAGCTTGCTGAACGACAGACTACTAGTTAGTGGTAGTTGGATTTCTATTAGCATAGCAAATCAAACACCATATCCAGAGTTTGAAGGATACAAGCAAAAAAAGGACTACAATACACATTCCAGCAAAAACAATCACCCACAAGGCAGCAACGGCAAAAGGATATAAATTGGTAAGCACTTCAGTCATGCTAGCAGTGATGAAGGCACCAGAGTTGAGTTGGGAACCTTTCAAGCTAATGATGGCTACGGCAATGAAGGCAGCTTGTACACCACCATACATCATACATACAACAACGTGAGACCAATTCTTAAAGGGGTACCAAAGCTTAGTGAAAAATGATTGGCTTGAGAGGTTACTATATTCTGTGGAAAGGGTGTCCATCTTGGCATATTCATTGATCCAGAGTATCTTGAGGTGAATGTCTTCATCGCTACATCCAGGGAAGAAAGCACGCCCTGCTCCTGGTAGGTTGAGGAGACTAACCATATTCATTGTGATTCCAACAGCATATTGTTGAAGCCAATAGTGAGTTACAATGAAGAACATCCAAACTCCAACGATCGGTAGAAAGTAGCCAGCAGCCATCATGAACCAGAGGTAACCCTTAACAGGATCTTCGAATTCAGGACTGAAGTCATTGTAGAAGTAGTCATAGTCAAAGTAGTCGTCAGAGTTGTACTGGTAGTCATAAATCTTGACCCCAATTGCTATGATCATACAAACTTGGTTCACCATTTGTGCAACAACGTGAGCAATTAGGAAGCCTTGGTAGATGAGACCTGACATGTGTATGGAGGAGTTGTAGCCAGCTTGTCTCAGTTGTTCATTGGTCAGTTGAAGTTCAGCCGGTGGTGATCGTTGACGATGGATCTTGGTGAACATCACTCCTAAGACAAGGAGGCGGGCAATGTAGACAAATAGAATGAGAGCTAGTGAGGAAACTATCAGCTCAGCAAAGGAGACCAATTCAGCTGCAGTTCTACCAAGGTACACCTTGCAGGAGATGAATGTGTACACATCGCACACAACGATTGGGAAGAGGATCAGTTCAGAAAGAGTCATTCGAGCAAAATCTAAATATGTGTATAAAAATATATATGCTGTAAACTTGCTGCCAGTATATTCCCCATCCAGTTCATTGTCTTCTTGATCAGAGCTATTGACAAGAGAGGTGTTCATTCCGTGGTACACTCCATTTCTCCTTTGACCTCTCTTGCACTTTGAAACCAGATAGACTATCCCCCAAACACCATCAAGACTAGCCAGGACCAGGGCCACAGAACAGAGGGACAGATGAACTATATTGCTGGTCCCTTTGTTCCCCAGCACATAGGTGGCAGTGGAGAGAGAAAGGAGGGAAACAGCAACTAGCCACTGAATTATGATCCAATTGAGTCGAACCAGGTCGTTTAGAGGTGGAAAGGCTAGTTTCCTAAAAATCCTCCATCCAATGGCACGTCCTCGAAACAGACTACCCTTCATGATGTGCTCTGATACAACAGAAGTACCACTTTCTGAGCACACACAAGAGAGTCCAAGAAGAGTATCATAAAATGTCTCAAAATCTTCTCGATGAGACACAACTGGTGGATCCTGTTGCAGTTGGTCATAGTGTGCTTCAGCTCTTTCAGCTAGATCAGCAAACACAGCAATTCGAGCATCTTCACCTGAAGATGGAGCATAAAAATCACGATTTATTCCACCTTGAGTTACTTGTACCTGGACAGAGTTGTCTGTTGTCAACACATCCATAGAGTCTTTCTCAATTGGTGACCCAAATATTCAACTTGGTCCAGTTTAGGATATCATAGGAGAAGCACTAACTGATACAACTGTATATAGCCACTGAAAGTTAAACTATGCAAAGGCTTCTGACAACCTCTAGCAATATCAAGCTGGTTGAGTGATCATCAGACCATACCAATAAGAGGTAGCATACAACTATGATGTTTCATTATGTACACCGCACAGTCAAACAGGTTTAGACAACCAGTTTAGTGGCAGGGCAGGCCAACCACACATGCCAACCACGACCTAACCCACTTGTATCTTAGAACAAAATGTTGTACATGTACTGTTAACAGTATTACCTAATTCACAGAGAATCATGCACCAAGGTGATCAATTGAATGGCAAATTGTTGATTAAACAAAATTTGTGAAGAAAAATCCTATACGATCATGATTGTGTACAAATTACGATAATAATGTATGAATCAGTTGAGGATAAATATTCCGTCCAAAAATACTATTGTGAACGTGTATGCAACTATTGCAGAACGAGTAGTGATACAGTATTTGTAACTTTTTAGTGTAACTTTAGTAGAAATCATTGTTAAATTTTATTCAAAATTGCCTCTGAGGATGGTATCGCCTGGTGTAAGTATTGGCAGGAACTTGCTGAACTACATACACCGTCCGTCGATGAGTGGTCCTGGAATTACTGTTAGCGTAGAAAATCAAGCACCATATCCAGAGTTTAAAGGACGACAGCAAAAGAAGGACCCCGACACAAATTACAGCAATAATGATCACCCACAAGGCAGTAACGGCTAAAGGATATATATTGGCAAGTACTTCAGTCACACTAGCAGTGATGAAGGCACCAGAGTTGAGTTGGGAACCTTTCAAGCTATTGACAGCTATGGCAATGAAGGCAGCTTGTACACCACTATACATCATACAAACAAAAACGTGAGACCAACTCTTAAAAGGATACCAAAGCTTGTCAAAAAATGATTGGCTTGAGAAGTTATTGAATTCTATGGAAAGGGTGTTAATCTTGGCATACTCATTGATCCAGAGTGTCTTGAGGCGAATGTCTTCATCGCTACATCCAGGGAAGAAAGCACGCCCTGCTCCTGGTAGGTTGAGGAGACTGATCATGTTCATCGTGATTCCAATAGCATATTCTTGAAACCAGTAGTGAGTTACAATGAAGAACATCCACACTCCAGCGATAGGGAGAAAGTAGCCAGCAGCCATCATGAACCACAGGTAACCACTTGGATGAGAATCAGAATAATCATAATACTCATTGTCATAGTAGCCATAGTAGTCACCTTGGTCGTTGTTGAAACGATTGTTGTAAATCATGACTCCAATTGCAATGATCATACAAACTTGGTTCACCATTTGTGCAACAACGTGAGCAATTAGGAAGCCTTGGTAGATGAGACCGGACATGTGTATGGAGGAGTCGTAGCCAGCCTGTCTTAGTTGTTCATTGGTCAGTTGAAGTTCGGCCGGTGGTGATCGTTGATGATGGACCTTGGTGAACATCACTCCTAAGACCAGGAGGCGGGCAATGTAGACAAACAGAATGAGAGCCAGTGAGGAAACTATCAGCTCAGCAAAGAAGATCCAATTTGCAGTAGTTCCACCAAGGTGCACCTTGTTGGAGACGAATGTGTACACATCACACACAACAATTGGGAAGAGAATCAGTTCGGAAACAATCATTCGAGAAAAATCTAAAATGGTATTTGCCTTGACTGAGTTGCGATTTTCCGAACCGGTATATTCCATGTCCAGTTCATTGTCTTCTTGATCAGGGCTATTGACAAGAGAAGTGTTCATTCCATGATATACTCCATTTCTCCTTTGACTTTTCTTGCACTTTAAAACCAGATAGATTATCCCCCAAACACCATCGAGACTAGCCAGGACCAGGGCCACAGAACAGAGGGACAGATGAACTATTTTACTGGTTTCTTTGCTTCCCAGCACATAGGTGGCAGTGGAGAGAGAAAGGAGGGAAACAGCAACTAGCCACTGAATTATGATCCAAGTGAATCGGACCAGGTCATGTAGAGGTGGAAAGGCTAGTTTCCTGAAGATCCTCCATCCAATAGCACGTCCTTGTAACAGACTTTCCTTCATGATGTGTTCTGATACAACAGAAGTACCACTTTCTGAGCACACACAAGAGAGTCCAAGAAGAGTATCATAAACTGTCTCAGAATCTTCTTGATGAGACACAACTGGTGGATCCTGATGCAGTTGGTCATAGTGTGCTTCAGCTCTTTCAGCTAGATCAGCAAACACAGTGATTCGAGCATCTTCACTAGGAGATGGAGCATAAACATTGTGATTTATAGCACCTTGATGCTGTTCTGGCATTTGGACAGGGTGGTCTGTGGTCAACACTCTTTGCTGATCCATAGGCTCTCTTTTGGTGACAGAAGCTGGCTTTTAGGCTGCATTTACTCACAGACAACTATATACTATTACACAACTACAACTACTCATCACCACGCAGAAAAGCCCCACCAACTAATCATAAGCTTTTGTTGTGATTGTACAGGGTGTGTGGGGAATGTACACAACATTCCAATTCCTAATGGAACCCTGGCAGGTACTAAAATATTGGTATGCCGCTTTTGAAGACTGAAGCTGTTGTTCTTGAGATATAGTTAGAACACACACACACACACACACAGACAAAATAACTACCGTAACCCTAGGTGCGCATGCGCAACAAGGGTTAATAATATGAATTGCTTACAGTTTCGTCATCATGCACAGAAGATTAGGTAAGGGGATACCATACTTCAAAATATGTATCTGTGGTACTCAATATATTAAATATAGCTGTCGTCTATGCAGTGTTCACTTAGTAAACAACCATTAATGGTGGTAGAAATGTAAAACTAAAAGTTAATTCTTGTGTATGTATAGGATAGACTACACCCAAGAGTAGATTATGCGCCTATGTATACCTCCGCGGTTGTGGTTAGCCCGAGGCGCAGCCGAGGGCTAATCCAACCAAGGAGGTTACGTAAGGCGCATAATCTACGAGTGGGTGTAGTCTATCTAACTTATACTACATTAGTGCGCATGCGCAAACGTATTACTGTCAAGGAAACGGAAACTACGTAGCAACCATATGAATTCAGTTGAGAGAAACGGGTGGAGCTGAGCTGCTAGTGAACTCAACGGAGACATGGAAAAGTGGGTCCAAGAGGAGCTAAACAGCTTGAACAGTTACGAATTAGAGAAGCTAATAAAAGAAGAAACTGAAAATTTGAAAGAATTTGTGTCTCCGGAGATTTTCTCGTTTCTAGTTGGAGATTCTAGTCCTGAGGAAGGAGCTAGTTCTTCCACTTCTAACTTACTCAACACTGAAGGAGCAAGCTCTTCTTCCAGCTTGACCAACACGACCAAGAATGACAGGTTTGGCAAGTCAATTTCAGACCAAGAACTGAAAACAGCAATTGAAAAACGAGTACCTATCAACACAAGAAAGGCTACTCACTGGGGCATGAATGTTTGGCGAGAGTGGTGCAATGCTAGAGGAATACAAGAGTCCGTTACTTCCATGCCAAACAATGTCATAAATGATTTAATGGCACGATTTGTTCAAGAAGCAAAGAAACGAAATGGACACGACTACCCTCCTGGCTCATTGAATAATGCTGTAGCAGCCGTTCAGAGGTTTCTTAGAGAGAACGGCCGTCCTGAAGTCAATTTCTACGACAAAACCAGCCCCACCTTTGATCTTTTACGGAAAAGCTTGGATGCCAAGATGAAAGTTTTGACTGATAGTGGAGTAGGAATCGTGAAGAAGCAAGCACAGCCAATAACACCTGAAATGGAGAACACACTGTGGGAGAATGGTATTTTCAGCTGTGAAACTTCCCGTGGTCTTCTAAATACTGTATTTTGGTACAGTTGCAAGCTCTTTGGTCTTCGCGCAGCAGACGAACACAAACATCTTGAAGTATCTCAATTCATGTTTGGAGATGATGAAGCTGGCCATTTTTTGAGATTTGTTGGCAAAAGTTGCAAGAACTGGCAAGGAGGCTTGGACCAAAGGAAAGTTCAACCAAAAGATCTAAAAATATATGCCGACCCATCCCTTGAGGATCGCTGTGCTGTGTCCTGCTTTGAGATGTATCTCCGTCTGATACCATCAAATGGCCAATTTTACCACAGACCAATTGGTGATTATCCTCCTCGTTTTTCGGCCCAAGTTATTGGAATACACAAGCTCGAAAGCATCGTCAAAAATTTCTGTAAAGAGGCTGGATTTCAAGGATTTTTTACAAACCACTCTGGCAAGGTCACTTGTGCGACTGAGCTTTTCAAACACAATGTGGACGAACAACTGATAATGCGGCAGACTGGACACAGAAGTACAGATGCTGTTCGTATGTATAAACGACCTTCCGTTGAGCACCAGCTTCAAGTGTCTCGAATTCTTCAACCTCCAGCTCCAAAAAAACCTATGTTGAGCTTCCCAGAACCGCCACAAGAATCTGCAGTGGCAGAGAGACAGACTCAGACTGTACCATCCGCTACGGCAGTGAGAAGACACGCCCACTCAAACGAGTCTCGTTCTGCTGGTAAAACAGTTACTTTCACTGCACAGGGAAACTCTATCCAGAACATTCATATTTCATTTTGACTCATCTTACACATCTTACATGTCTTCTTCATGTTTTAGCTAACTAACTTATAGCTTAGTTCATGTTGTGCTGTATTTTCTTCGACTTCTAGTTAGCTTCCTGTAGAATAAGTTGCCACTTCCTGTAGAATATGTGTCCATGTAATCTACACTTTTTAACCAATCAGATTAATTACAGATGATGTAATGTAGTATAAGTTATAATAGTGATTGTAATACAATAAGATAAAGTGCTATGTACTGAATAAACCTATACACATGATGAATTGAAACAACTCATAATAGTCAACGGTACACAAAAACATGCAATCTAACCATGGATTGACTGCCATTATAAAGGCTTAGATTTCAAACAAAAGAACAACTTAAAGTAATAGTATATGCAACTGTATACCATCAATTGACTGATTACTTATCATAAACACAATCGTAACCAAAGAGCCAGAGTGATTAGATACACAGCTACACCAGAGACAATTAAGATAGGAGTTTGCAGTACATGCATGGCATAGAAACTTAGATGTACAATAGAAACAAACTTTAGGTTAGCAAAACATAGAACTAGTTTTGGGGTTCAAACATATTATAGTGCATGCATATGCAATTTGGCTGATTTTGAGTAGTTTTTAGGCTTAGTGCTTGCATATAGAGTAAGTTAATCTATCGTCGGACACAACCTATATTCGGACACCATTTTTAGCCTATACAGTAAGCATGACCATTTGTATTCCTATCATATATAATAGTACTACTCTTCCTTAGCAACATACCTGGAATTGAATCAGTGGGGACAATGTCCTTCGTAGCTATGGCTCAAAATACAGAGGTGTCCAAAACCTCTCTATTCGGACATTTACCTCCATTTTTAGACAGTTGCTTTTATTTCACTTAGAAAAGGCTTGTGGATACAAAGAGTATATTATCACGTAGTATAGTACTCTTCTACTTCCTACACTGTAAAACTTAACTTTTGCAACTGAACTATCATGAAGCATCACTATAAGTCATGACTTCCATTATCGGACACATTCTCAAATGATTATACTTATGCTTTTTTTAGCTGTTTAGTGAAGAGGGAAGAAACTGCTGGTCTTAAACTGCAGAAAACCAAGTAGAATTAAAATCTTATTCACTTCCTTTTATCACATTGATGGTAGGATGTAGATTGTTTTACTATGTACATTTAAATCTCCATGCACATATACAGTTAATATACTATTGCGGTATTCTATACACTATGCTTTAAAAACACACAATCTTAGGTTTAATATTTAATTTATCCCCATGAGATGAAACAAAATGAATAAAAACTGGGTACTTTTACATTTAGGGCCAGTGATACCTTTCCTTCTTCACTAAATAGCTATAAAGGGGCATACTTTGTTATTGGAGAATGTGTCCGATAATGGAGGTCATGATTATGGTGATGTAAACGATTCTTACTTCATGATAGTTCAGTTGCAAAAGTTATATTGCTGGTTTCTTTACTTCCCAGCACATAGGTGGCAGTGGAGAGAGAAAGGAGGGAAACAGCAACTAGCCACTGAATTATGATCCAAGTGAATCGAACCAGGTCGTGTAGAGGTGGAAAGGCTAGTTTCTTGAAGATCCTCCATCCAAGAGCACGTTCTTGAAACAGACTGCCCTTCATGATGTGCTCTGATACAATAGACCTTTCATTTTCTGAGCACACACAAGAGATCTCGAGTCTTAGGAGTTTGTCATAAAATATTTCAGAATCTTCTCGATGAGACACAACTGGTGGATCCTGCTGCAGTTGGTCATAGTGTGCTTCAGCTCTTTCAGCTAGATCAGCAAACAAAGCAATTCGAATATCCTTACTTGGAGATGGAGCATAAACATTGTGATTTATACCACCTTGATGTACTTGCACTTGGACAGAGTTGTCTGTTCCCTGCTCATCCATAGAAAGTCACTTGATGACAAAATGATTCAACTTGCTATGCTTTATATGATTAGCAGATGCAGAAACTGTTTTAACTGATCACCACTGAAAGTTAGACCAAAAGCCTCCCACCACTTCATGCTTGTTGAGTGGTCAATAGGCAATACTACTAAAAGCATACGATTGACAAACTATATGATGTTCCATTATGTAAACCAACAAACAGGTTTGGATAACCAGTTTGTTGGTGTATGGTAGACAAACACACATGCCAAACATGACCAAACCTATTAGTATCCAAACACAATTTACATACAATAATCCTGCTGTACCTAAACAATAATAGTACGTTACTCAGAATCACCATGGTGATAATATATGTGTGCCAATTGAATAGCAAATTGTTGACAGTGAAAAAGGGTGTACCTATATAAATGATTGTGTACAATTTACTATATAACAAGGTATGAATCGCTTAAAGTGATCAGTCAAATATTGCAGAACATACATTTTTTAGTCCAAAGAATATAGATAATTGTACGTTCAGCAAGCTCCTGCCAATATACACCAAGCCAAACCATTCTCAGTCTTTTGTACCAGCCTCACTACACATCTTATTAGTACGACAGACTACTAGTTAGTGGTAGTTGAATTTCTATTAGCATAGCAAATCAAACACCATATTTTGATGATGATTGTAGCTGTGCTATAGCTACTGACATGTACTATCTTGAACGCAACAACACCCCTGGTATCTGTGTGACCACTGACTCTGCAAAGAAATGGACTCCTGTTACAATATCTCGGAATGCTATTCGTCCTAGAGCTGACACTGATGCGCCTAATGTTGGGCTTGTGGATCCAGAAGAATGTTTGTCTATTTGCTATCAGCCTACTGATAACATTCCAGGTTTTGAGATAGAGACTGCTCAGGAGTCTTTTTGGACTCCCATTGCACACAGAACTCGCCGCAAACGAGCTCGCATTAAGCTGGATGTTAGCAATTTGTAGGTTTGTGCAGCTGATCTGTACACTGTGTTTTTGTTAATTCTTTTTCTTTACCTGAGCTTTTTTTTATTTTTTATTTTCTTTATCATTTTGTTGTGCCTACTGTGGCATGTAAATGACATAATAATAATAATAATAATAATAATAATATCCAGAGTTTGAAGGATACAAGCAACAAAAGGACTACGATACACATTCCAGCAAAAATAATCACCCACAAGGCAGCAACGGCAAAAGGATATAAATTAGAAAGCACTTCAGTCACACTAGCAGTGATGAAGGCACCAGAGTTGAGTTGGGAACCTCTCAAGCTAATGATGGCTATGGCAATGAAGGCAGCTTGTACACCACCATACATCATACAAACAACAACGTGAGACCAATTCTTAAAGGGGTACCAAAGCTTAGTGAAAAATGATTGGCTTGAGAGGTTACTATATTCTGTAGAAAGGGTGTCCATCTTGGCATATTCATTGATACAGAGTATCTTGAAGCGAATGTCTTCATCGCTAGATCCAGGGAAGAAAGCACGCCCTGCTCCTGGTAGGTTGAGGAGACTAACCATATTCATTGTGATTCCAACAGCATATTGTTGAAGCCAATAGTGAGTTACAATGAAGAACATCCAAACTCCAACGATCGGTAGAAAGTAGCCAGCAGCCATAATGAACCACAGGTAACCCCTAACAGGATCTTCGAATTCAGGACTGAAGTCATTGTAGAAGTAGTCATAGTCAAAGTAGTCGTCAGAGTTGTACTGGTAGTCATAAATCTTGACCCCAATCGCTATGATCATACAAACTTGGTTCAACATTTGTGCAACAACGTGAGCAATTAGGAAGCCTTGGTAGATGAGACCTGAGAGGTGTATGGAGGAGCTGTAGCCAGCTCGTCACAGTTGTTCATTGGTCAGTTGAAGTTCAGCTGGTGGGGATCGTTGATGATGGATCTTGGTGAACATCACTCCTAAAACAAGGAGACGGGCAATGTAGACAAACAGAATGAGAGCCAGTGAGGAAACTATCAGCTCAGCAAAGGAGACCGATTCAGCTGCAGTTCTACCAAGGTACACCTTGCAGGAGACGAATGTGTACACATCGCACACAACAATTGGGAAGAGGATCAGTTCAGAAAGAGTCATTCGAGCAAAATCTAAATATGTGTATAAAAATATATATGCTGTAAACTTGCTGCCGGTATATTCACCATCCAATTCATTGTCTTCTTGATCAGAGCTATTGACAAGAGACGTGTTCATCCCGTGGTACACTCCATTTCTCCTTTGACCTCTCCTGCACTTTGAAACCAGATATACAATCCCCCAAACACCATCGAGACTAGCCAGGACCAGGGCCACAGAACAGAGGGACAGATGAACTATATTGCTGGTCCCTTTGTTCCCCAGCACATAGGTGGCAGTGGAGAGAGAAAGGAGGGAAACAGCAACTAGCCACTGAATTATGACCCAAGTGAATCGAACCAGGTCGTGTAGAGGTGGAAAGACTAGTTTCCTAAAGATCCTCCATCCAATGGCACGTCCTCGAAAAAGATTTCCCTTCATGATGTGCTCCAATATAACAGAAGTACCACTTTCTGAGCACACACAAGAGAGTCCAAGAATAGCATCATAAAATGTCTCAAAATCTTCTCGATGAGACACAACTGGTGGATGCTGCAGTTGGTCATAGTGTGCTTTAGCTCTTTCAGCTAGATCAGCAAACACAGCAATTCGAGCATCTTCACTTGAAGATGGGGCATAAAAATCACGATTTATACCACCTTGAGTTACTTGTACTTGGACAGAGTTGTCTGTTGTCAACACTCCCTGCTCATCCATAGAGTCTCTCTTAATTGGTGACCCAAATATTCAACTTGGTCCAGTTTATGATATCATAGGAGAAGAACTAACTGTTACAACTGATTGACTGAGAGTCAAACCATGCAAAGGCTTCTGACAACCTCTAGTAATATCAAGCTGGTTGAGTGATCATCAGGCCATATTAGTAAGAGGTAGGTAGCACACAACTATGATGTTTCATTATGTACACCACACAGTCAGTTTATTGGCATCGCAGGCAAACTACACATACCAACCATGACCTAACCCAATTGTATCTTAGAACAAAATTATGTTGCACATGTACTTTTAACAGTACTAGCTAATTCACAGAGAATTATGTACCAATTAAGGTGATCAATTGAATGTCAAATTGTTGATTAAACAAAATGTGTGAAGAAAAATCCTATACAAACATGATTGTGTACAAATTACGATAATACTGTATGAATCAGTTGACGATAAATATTCCGTCAAAAAATACTATTGTGAACAGGGATGCAACTATTGCAGAACAAGTAATCATACAGTATATGCAACTTTTTTGTGTAACTTTAGTAGAAACAATTATTGTTAAATTTTATTTCAAATTTGCCTCTGAGGATGGTATTGCCTGGTGTAAGTATTGGCAGGAGCTTGCTGAACTACATACACCGTGCGTCGATGAGTGGTCGTGGAATTACTGTTAGCATAGAGAATCAAGCACCATATCCAGAGTTTAAAGGCCGACAGCAAAAGAAGGACCGATACACAAATTACAGCACCAGGGTTGAGTGGCATATGGACGCTTCTGACAATATTGACAACTATGGCAATGAAGGCAGCTTGTACACCACTATATATCATACAAACAAAAACATGAGACCAACTCTTAAAAGGATACCAAAGCTTGGCAAAAAATGATTGGCTAGAGAAGTGATTGAATTCTGTGGAAAGGGTGTTAATCTTGGCATATTCATTGATCCAGAGTGTCTTGAGGCGAATGTCTTCATCGCTACATCCAGGGAAGAAAGCACGCCCTGCTCCTGGTANTGGCATCGCAGGCAAACTACACATACCAACCATGACCTAACCCAATTGTATCTTAGAACAAAATTATGTTGCACATGTACTTTTAACAGTACTAGCTAATTCACAGAGAATTATGTACCAATTAAGGTGATCAATTGAATGTCAAATTGTTGATTAAACAAAATGTGTGAAGAAAAATCCTATACAAACATGATTGTGTACAAATTACGATAATACTGTATGAATCAGTTGACGATAAATATTCCGTCAAAAAATACTATTGTGAACAGGGATGCAACTATTGCAGAACAAGTAATCATACAGTATATGCAACTTTTTTGTGTAACTTTAGTAGAAACAATTATTGTTAAATTTTATTTCAAATTTGCCTCTGAGGATGGTATTGCCTGGTGTAAGTATTGGCAGGAGCTTGCTGAACTACATACACCGTGCGTCGATGAGTGGTCGTGGAATTACTGTTAGCATAGAGAATCAAGCACCATATCCAGAGTTTAAAGGCCGACAGCAAAAGAAGGACCGATACACAAATTACAGCACCAGGGTTGAGTGGCATATGGACGCTTCTGACAATATTGACAACTATGGCAATGAAGGCAGCTTGTACACCACTATATATCATACAAACAAAAACATGAGACCAACTCTTAAAAGGATACCAAAGCTTGGCAAAAAATGATTGGCTAGAGAAGTGATTGAATTCTGTGGAAAGGGTGTTAATCTTGGCATATTCATTGATCCAGAGTGTCTTGAGGCGAATGTCTTCATCGCTACATCCAGGGAAGAAAGCACGCCCTGCTCCTGGTAGGTTGAGGAGACTGATCATGTTCATTGTGATTCCAATAGCATACTCTTGAAGCCAGTAGTGAGTTACAATGAAGAACATCCACACTCCAGCGATAGGTAGGAAGTAGCCAGCAGCCATCATGAACCACAGGTAATCACTAGGATAAGCTTCATCATAGTAGATGACATCATAGAAATCATAGTCAGGGTCGTTTAACTTGTTGAATTGGGAGTCCAGCTCATTTTTAAATCTGTGGTAGTCAATCATGACTCTAATTATAATGATCATACAAACTTGGTTCACCATTTGTGCAGAAACATGAGCAAAAAAGAAGCCTTGGTAGATAAGACCTGACTTATGTATGGAGAAGTTGTAGCCTGCTTGTCTCAGTTGTTCATTGGTCAGTTGAAGTTCAGCCGGTGGTGATCGTTGACGATGGATCTTGGTGAACATCACTCCTAAGACCAGGAGGCGGGCAATGTAGACAAACAGAATGAGAGCCATTGAGGAAACTATCAGCTCAGCAAAGGAAACCCAATTGGCAGTTCCACCAACTTGAAGGTATGCACGGTAGTAGACAAATGTATACACATTGCATAGAACAATTGGGAAGAGAATCAGTTCAAAAACAATCATTCGAACAAAATCTAAGATGGTATTTGCTTTGACAAACTCGTTGCTTTCCCAACCGGTATACTCCATGTCCACTTTATTGTCTTCATGATCACTGACAGGGCTATTGACAAGAGAGTCGTTCATTCCGTGGTACACTCCATTTCTCCCTTGACCTCTCCTGCACTTTGAAACCAGATAGACTATCCCCCAAACACCATCAAGACTAGCAAGGACCAGGGCCACAGAACAGAGGGACAGATGAACTATATTGCTGGTCCCTTTATTCCCCAGCACATAGGTGGCAGTGGAGAGAGAAAGGAGGGAAACAGCAACTAGCCACTGAATTATGATCCAAGTGAATCGGACCAGGTTGTTTAGAGGTGGAAAGGCTAGTTTCCTGAAGATCCTCCATCCAAGAGCACGTCCTCGAAACAGACTACCTTTCATGATGTGTTCTGATACAATAGAACATTCATTTTCTGAGCACACACAAGAGAGTCCTAGGAGTTTGTCATAAAATATTTCAGAGTCGTCTCGATGAGACACAACTGGTGGATCCTGCTGCAGTTGGTCATAGTGTGCTTCAGCTCTTTCAGCTAGATCAGCAAACAAAGCAATTCGAGCGTCTTCACCTGAAGCTGGAGTATAAAAATCATGATTTATACCACCTTGAGTTAATTGTACTTGGACAGAGTTGTCTGATGTCAACACTCCCTGCTCATCCATAGAGCCTCTCTTAATCGGTGACTCAAATATTCTACTCGGTCCAGTTTATGATATCATAGGAGAAGCACTAACTGTTACAACTGATAGCCACTGAAAGTTAAACTATGCAAAGGCTTCTGACAACCTCTAGCAATATCAAGCTGGTTGAGTGATCATTAGGCCATACCAATAAGAGGTAGCACACAACTATGATGTTTCATTATGTACACCACACAGTCAAACAGGTTTGGACAACCAGTTTAGTAGCAGAGCAGGCCAACCACACATGCCAGCCACGACCTAACCCACTTGTATCTTAGAACAAAATTATGTTGTACATGTACTTTTAACAGTATTAGCTAATTCACAGAGAATCATGCACCAAGGTGATCAATTGAATGGCAAATTGTTGATTGAACAAAATTTGTGAAAAAAAATCCTATACGATCATGATTGTGTACAAATTACGATAATAATGTATGAATCAGTCGAGGATAAATATTCCGTCCAAAAATACTATTGTGAACGTGTATGCAACTATTGCAGAACAAGTAATCATACAGTATATGCAACTTTTTAGTGTAACTTTAGTAGAAACCATTGTTAAATTTTATTTCAAATTTGCCTCTGAGGATGGTATCGCCTGGTGTAAGTATTGGCAGGAACTTGCTGAACTACATACACCGTGCGTCGATGAGTGGTCGTGGAATTACTGTTAGCGTAGAAAATCAAGCACCATATCCAGAGTTTGAAGGACGACAGCAAAAGAAGGACCCCGACACAAATTACAGCAATAACGATCACCCAGAAGGCAGTAACGGCTAAAGGATATAAATTAGCAAGTACTTCAGTCACACTAGCAGTGATGAAGGCACCAGAGTTGAGTTGGGAACCTCTCAAGCTATTGACAGCAATGGCAATGAAGGCAGCTTGTACACCACCATACATCATACAAACAAAAACGTGAGACCAACTCTTAAAAGGATACCAAAGCTTGGCGAAAAATGATTGGCTTGAGAAGTCATTGAATTCTGTGGAAAGGGTGTTAATCTTAGCATACTCATTGATCCAGAGTGTCTTGAGACGAATGTCTTCATCGCTACATCCAGGGAAGAAAGCACGCCCTGCTCCTGGTAGGTTGAGGAGACTGATCATGTTCATTGTGAATCCAATAGCATACTCTTGAAGCCAGTAGTGAGTTACAATGAAGAACATCCACACTCCAGCAATAGGGAGAAAGTAGCCAGCAGCCATCATGAACCACAGATAACCACTAGGATAAGCTTCATAGTAATAGTAGTTGTAGTAGTTCTTGAAACGATGATCAAAAATCATGACTCCAATTGCAATGATCATACAAACTTGGTTCACCATTTGTGCAACAACGTGAGCAAATAGGAAGCCTTGGTAGATGAGACCGGACATGTGTATGGAGGAGTCATAGCCAGCTTGTCTCAGTTGTTCATTGGTCAGTTGAAGTTCAGCCGGTGGTGATCGTTGACGATGGATCTTGGTGAACATCACTCCTAAGACCAGGAGGCGGGCAATGTAGACAAACAGAATGAGAGCCAGTGAGGAAACTATCAGCTCAGCAAAGGAGATCCACTTGGCAGTGGTTCCACCAAGGTGCACCTTGTTGGAGACGAATGTGTACACATCACACACAACAATCGGGAAGAGAATCAGTTCGGAAACAATCATTCGAGAAAAATCTAAAATGGTATTTGCCTTGACTGAGTTGCGATTTTCCGAACCGGTATATTCCATGTCCAGTTCATTGTCTTCTTGATCAGGGCTATTGACAAGAAAGGTGTTCATTCCATGATATACTCCATTTCTCCTTTGATTTTTCTTGCACTTTGAAACCAGATAGATTATCCCCCAAACACCATCAAGACTAGCCAGGACCAGGGCCACAGAACAGAGGGACAGATGAACTGTTTTGCTGGTTTCTTTACTTCCCAGCACATAGGTGGCAGTGGAGAGAGAAAGGAGGGAAACAGCAACTAGCCACTGAATTATGATCCAAGTGAATCGGACCAGGTCGTTTAGAGGTGGAAAGGTTAGTTTCCTGAAGATCCTCCATCCAATGGCACGTCCTCGAAACAGACTACCCTTCATGATGTGCTCCGATACAACAGACCTCCCACTTTCTGAGCACACACAAGAGAGTCCAAGAAGAGTATCATAAAATGTCTCAGAGTCTTCTCGATGAGACACAACTGGTGGATCCTGTTGCAGTTGGTCATAGTGTATTTCAGCTCTTTCAGCTAGATCAGCAAACACAGCAATTCGAGCATCTTCACCTGGAGATGGGGCATAAACATTGTGATTTATACCACCTTGATGCTGTTCTGGCATTTGGATAGGGTGGTCTATAGTCAACACTCTCTGCTGATCCATATAGGTTCTCTTTTAGTGACCGAAGCTGGCTTTTAGGCTGAACTATACTTCACAGACAACTTCTAACAACTACAACTACTCATCACCACACAGAAAAAGCCCCACCAACTAATCATAAGCCTTTGTTGTGATTGTACAGGGAGAGTGGGGAATACTGCCACATACCATACGCAACATTCCAATGTTTTCCTAATGAACCCTGACAGGAATTAAAAACCAGTTTGACTGGTATGCTAGACAGATGTCTGTACCACTAGCACACACCAACCTTGTAGTGCTGACCCCACACTGAAAGAACACTTGTGTGGAAATACCCAATCTGGTCAGAAGCCAGAGCAACATAAGACAGCTGCAAAGCAGTCCACATAGCCTCGTACCCAGGCCACTCCCTCTTTTTAGTGTTTCACGCTAAAAATCGGGAGTGGCCTGGGTACGAGGCTAGTCCACATATACAGTGTTATAATATTATATGATAGACTACATATGTAGTACAATGTACAAGTATTGACCTCAACATATACCAGTATTATAATAGGTATTGCAGTTTTTTCATCATGGCACAAAAGATTAGGTAAGGGAATGCCACAATTCAAAATACCTATCTGTGGTGCTCAAATTTTATAGCTGTTGTTTATGCAGTGCTCATTTAGTAAACAACCACAATGGTGGTAGAAATGAAATTAAACTAAACTTCAATGTGTATGATATAATAGTGATTGTAATACAATAAGATAAATTAAGTGCTATATGTACTGAATAAACTTACACATGATGAATTGAAACAAATCATAATATTGTACACAAAAACATACAATGGTAACCATAGATTGACTGCCATTATAAAGATTTAGATTTCAAACAAAACCGTATTAACTTAAAGTAATATTATATGCAACTGTTACCGACAATCGACTGATTACTTATCATAAAACACAATCATAACCAAAGAGTGAGGGCGACTAGATACCCAGCTATATAGCAAAGACAATTAAGATAGGAGCTTACAGTATGTGGCAGCAACATGGGCCGACTACATGTCAGTGCTGCATACTGCTGTTTCAAAGTACATCAGTATTATAGTGGTCAGAAACTCTATATGACAAAGGAGGAGAAAAACAATCTTATGTCAAGTTTTTTGTGTGTTGGCTTTGGCCAATTAGCTATCTGGTGTTCATACGTCATTTCGACATTCAGACTGTTACTCATGGTTCAGATGCTAGCAATTAATTCATTTTGAGTAAAAGTTAATTGCAAGATTTCATTTTAACTCTTAATAATCCTCTCTGATTTGTGTGCTTAAAAGGCTTGTTTTGTTATTCTTTTGATGTGCACATATATGTAGTCACATAAAAATTATAAAAACCTTCCATTCATATACACTATAGCTGTTAGCAGCAATTCCATACTCTAGCCACTCTCATAATACATTTTAATTGGTTTCATTACAATAAATATGCACATGGCATCCATGCACATCCATAGTATTCATAGTCTTGCCCACACCCTAAAAGTCTGGGCGAACAACAACAACCTCTCTTATTATTAATAGAAAGAAAGAAGAAGCAAAAATGGGCAAATTGTGTGCTGTGATAATACTGGTGTGGTTAGCAGAGTGCATCTATGCTCAACAATGTAGAGACAACCAAGGAAGGATACACAGCATTGGATCAACAGAGTGTGTACTTCTCACCCCATACTACTCAGAGCCACAATGGGCTACCTGTCTTACTGATGCTTACATAAGGAGAAGAGGAGATTTTTACTGCCGTAACAGTGCTACAGTGTGTTGGTTCCAATGTCAACTGGAATCACATGGACTAGACAATGGTCCAGTGTATGATAGTTGCAGGTGTTCTGGTGGTGAGACTCCCCCACCAGGTACGGAAGCAGCAACGACCTTGCCACCTGAGTGCTTCAGTCCAGGAGGAATCGATTGTGATTGGTACCGAGATTGCCTTGAACAGCGCTACCCCTGTGAAGGTACTGAGGATGCTTATGCCATAACATATGCTGAAAGATATTGTAACTTGTTTATGGACAATATACCCACCGATTCTCTACGATGGGCAGACAGTGGGTGGATGGAGTGAGGCAGTGTCTGCAGCTAGCCCTTGTACCAGCTCTTCGTCCCTGGGTCAGTAGATCATGTGCACAGCTTAGGAGTGAAGCATTTGACAGCCACCCTGGTTGCTATCTGAACCCAGGAGCAGGAATTCCATCTATTTGTGATCTACCCTGCTCAGATGCTTGGGCTGCTTTCTTTGTTGTCAATGTTATTGGTGATGCCTTCACATCAGCACCAATTGAGTCAGGAATACAAATGCTTAGGGTATAATGGATGGGTGCTTTTTCGCAAGTACTGGTTGTACAGGAATAGCTACGTATAACTGCATTATCGCTGGCCATCCCAGGCTATGGAAGATATCGTGCAAAGGCTGAGCTTGCAACAAGAGTTGGCAGGTATGTAGCAAACATCTTGAACCTTGATGAGAATGGCATTGGATGGTTCCCCTTTTATGACGACAATGAGGAGACTGAGAGGCGTCGTCGCGATGCTGACTCCAGTGATACAGATGATGACACTATCATGATGCTGATTGTTGACTTAGAGTCATTACAAGTATCATCACCAACAAACAACAGTCAACAAATGCTGCAAGAAACAGTTAGTGCATTTGCCGATGCTGTTGAGAATGGTCAGCTGAATAATATTCCATCAATGGTACTGAAGTCAACCTCTCAGTATCAAGCCTTGAAGAGTGTGGAGATGTATTTTGCTCAAACCGCTCCAATTTGGTTCCACTCGCCACTGCCCCTACTCCAACAGCTGGGAATGGAGCCTATGCTATTTTTGCAATGGATATGCATGCTTTAATCACGTACACGGTGGTTTACTGCCTTCTGCAGACAATTGTTTGGACTTTAAAAATAACTATAAATTTATATAGACTAGCTAGCTAGAAGTGTGTGAAGGATAGAGTAGTGTGACTAACGATATAGTGAATAGCTGCTATCATATTTCATGGTTGCATGAACTGCATGCATGTATATTATTTGCTGATTGTATGGGAAATAGTATGCATGCCTGCATGATATTTGTGTGCACAGACAAAAGGCTGACAGTGGATGAATGTATGTCTTTAGCAAGGGGACATTAACAGTGGTTGAAATGGAGTAAGGCCATAGCCTCGTACCCAGGCTATTCCTCATTTAAAAGTATATTTAATGCTAAAAATTAGGAGCAAATTAATTCATGAGCAGAAGGAGAGAGAGTGGGCTGGGTACAAGGTTAGTGAGGCAGTTCACATGCATGTCTCCATACATAGCTCAATCTGCATGTCTGCATGGGAGATCATAAAGATTGTGCATGCAAGAATACAGTATCACAGTATTTGACAGTCACCCTAGTTCCTATTATTATTATTATTATTATTATTATTGTGATTAAACACGCCACCAGGAGGCGCAAATGGGGGAGGGGGACACATACAATAACACTTAGAACAAATAAAAATTAAAACAAAAACAAAAACAAAATGAGGAGAGAGAGAGAGCGGAGACTAAGTTCCAGTCTTCACCAATGACTTCCGAGAATACTGCTGTCGTAAACGGGTCCTATGGGCAATAGGAGCCCAGAACAAGTCGTCACGAGTTTCAACCTCAAAACCTGGGACACCATCACTCAGCTGCATGGTACTCAAAGCCCAGGCAGTCATCCGTGTCCACATCACTCACGCTTGTGTCATCACTGGAGTGAACAGAACCAACCTTCACAGCTGACTTGCTGACCTTCACCGGAGACCAACTGAAGCCACCATCACCACGATCTACACAAACTCCAGGGGTGAGATTAGCTTCGTGGTAGAACACTGGAGGATCTACTACAGAGGGACTGAGGTCCGACTCCCGGATAATCAAGTCAGGACTCCGATGACACAAGGTGATGTCTAGAGACTCCTCAATCTGTGAGAACGAGGACTCACCACTGCGCTGAGACAGGGGAGAAACACCACGAACATCAGCAGGAGGTCTATGAGAGGCCAAAGACACACCACTGCACTCAGATAGGGAAACAGATTGAACAACACGAGTACGAGGTCTCTGAGAGGTCGAGGACTCACCACTACGCTCTGACATGGGAGAAGCTCTGCAGATATTAGAAGAATGATGTCTCTGAGCACCAGAAGCCAGCACAGGAGAAGGCCCGGACTCCATCACAACGGCAGGTCGACCAGCAACTGACTTCTTACTCCTCTGCCGTCTCAATCTCCTCTTCTTGGACTTACTAGGTTCAACATTACATGATTTGGCCACAACTGAGCCAAAAGTGGACACAGAGGGCCAAAAGAGACTGACAGACAGTCCAGTTGCAGTCTTCCTGATAGTCCAGTGGGCATCTGTCAGCAGTGCACCTGCCTCTTGCATGGAAGCAATGGCTGGGAGAGGAAAGCCAAGTCTCTGGAGGGCTCTAAGAGGCCCATCCACCACCAACACAGATATCTCACTTTCATTAAGCAAAGTTTTGTCCGTCCGTGCACGTGTCCGTCCGTCCGTCCGTCCGTCCGTCCGTCCGTCCGTCCGTCCGTGTGTTACGGAGGGTCACCGGAAGTGATGTGACCTCGAACTAAAAGCTGCTTTTTTTCTGGACTGTGGAGAATACAAGCTAAGAAAAGAGTGTCTAGAAAGCTGGCTTAGACAGTGCTAGCCTAGGATAGAACAACAAGCAATATAAGTATGGCTAGCTGTTTTTGAGATCGCTGACAAGGCTTACCAGTGGCATCTGTATCCAACAAAGAAGCGGGCTATGGGAGCCAATCTTCACAAATGAAGCGTAACGAGGTGAGAACACTCACTACTAGAAGTCTGCTTCTCTGTCGCTGTACACGAAACACAGCTACCCAGATAACGAGTTTCTTTGCCAGCTGATTGCAAAAATGGCGGAAGTCGGAAAAGGGTCGTCTGTGACGTCACGTCAGTGAGCTGAACGTTGAACTGGCCAAAGCAAACAGCACTACAAAAGCAGTGCATATACACATGCAGCATTGCTTCCCTTTCCAATGGCTTATGCTTGCCAGTATGTCCTAAGCCAACTGATTGCAGGATATTATAGCATAACAATAATTATTAATGCTCATCAGTTTTATCTATATAACTGTTAATATACATAAACAAGGAGTGGGCGAGCGAAGCGAGCCCCACTCCTTGTATATATATAGGCATCTGTCTGTCATACCAGTAAAAACTGAATTTAATGCTTGATGTTCCATTAGGAAAACATTGGAATGTCATGCATGCATGGCATTTGGTTAGCTTGTCTTCAATAAATGTTATTGAAAGTGATATGTAGCCAAATGCACCCAATCTATTATAGGGTGATCGCTCTGTACAGCAATCTGAAGAAACTATAACTACTATAATAGTGCTCAGAGACAATTATTAATAAAGTCTGTGTGAGCAAAATGACCAAACTGAGTATAATTGTGATGTTGTTGGCATTGTCAGCTGAGTTGATCTATGCTCAACAATGTAGAGACAACCAAGGAAGAATACACAGTATTGGATCAACAGAGTGTGTACTTCTCACCCCATACTACTCAGAGCCACAATGGGCTACCTGTCTTACTGAAGGTTACATAATGAGAAGAGGAGATTTTCATTGCCGTGATCCTTCTGCTAATGTTTGCTGGTTCCAGTGTCAACTGGAAACCTATGGACTAGACAATGGTCCAGTGTATGATAGTTGCAGGTGTTCTAGTGGTGAGACTCCTCAATCAAATACAGAAGCAGCAATGATCTTACCACCTGAGTGCTTCAGTCCTGGTGAAATTGATTGTGACTGGTACCAAGATTGCCTTGAACAGCGCTACCCCTGTGAAGGCACTGAGGATGCTTATGCCATAACATATGCTGAAAGATACTGTAACTTTGTTTATGGACAACACCCACCGATTCTCTGCAATGGGCAGACAATGGTTGGATGGTGTGAGGCAGTGTCTGCAGCTAGCCCTTGTACCAGCTCTTCGTCCCTGGGTCAGTAGATCATGTGCACAGCTTAGGAGTGAAGCATTTGACAGCCACCCTGGTTGCTATCTTGACCCAGGATCAGGAATTCCATCCATATGTGATTTACCCTGCTCAGATGTTTGGGCTGCTTAAGATTTCTTTGTTGTCAATGTTATTGGTGACGCCTTCACATCAGCACCAATTGAGTCAGGAATACAAATGCTACGAGTAATGGATGGGTGCTCTTTCACAAGTACTGGTTGTACAGGAATAGGATTGACTATATTATCGCTTAACATCCCAGGCTATGGAGCATATCGAGCAAAGGCTGAGATTGCAACAAGAGTTGGCAGGTATGTTGCAAACATATTGAACCTTGATGAGAATGGTATCGGATGGTTCCCCTTTTATGATGACAATGAGGAGACCAAGAGACATCGTCGCAATGCTGACTCCAGTGATACAGATGACGACACTATCATGATGCTGATTGTTGACTTAGAGTCATTACAAGTATCATCACCAACAAACAACAGTCAACAAATGCTGCAAGAAACGGTTAATGCATTTGCCGATGCTGTTGAGAATGGCCAGCTGAACAACATTCCAGTTACTATCAATGGTACTGAAGTCAACCTCTCAGTATCAAGCCTTGGAGAGTGCCAAGATACATTTTGCTCTAACCGCTCCAATTTGGTTCCACTCGCTACTGCCCCTACTCCAACAGCTGGGAATGGAGCCTTTGCTATTTTTGTAGTGGATATGTATACTTTCATGACATACATGATGGTGTACAGCCTTCTGCAGACATTTGTTTAAATAACTTTTGTACAGACTACAAGTGTGAAAATAATTAAGTAAGAGTAGAGTGACTAACATTGTAGTAAACAGTCTGCTGCTATCATAAGTTTTGGTTGAACTGCCATGTATGTAGTAATTTATATATAGGCGTGTGCATAAATTATAGTTTTTGCTGACTTTTACTAACTATACAAACATGCGTAAGTGTTACATCTAAAAGCTTATAAGCTGTAATCAATAATTATTAAGTATAATCGGATAGCAAACTATAGTACGCATAACTGTACAATATTTGTACCAATTTTATGTATGTATGGACTGACAAGTATGAATAGTTAATATTCATGATATTATTATAGTAATAGATGGGTTTTTAATCTTGTAAATTTGGGTAACATTGCTCTAATAACTTGACCCATTGACCTTGCTGAACCTCCTCTGGAAACTAGTGTATGTTTTGTAACTATTATTATAATAATAGTAACCCACATGTAGACTGTGGTTAATGTATCAGTGATCAATGTGTAGTAACATGAAATGGTACATGTAGTTTGAGGAACCAACTGGAAGGGAAATGGTGGGTTAGAGAAAGCCCTAGGGAATAAAATGTGTGGCCATGCAGGAATCATAATACTGGTTTATCATAACCATAACAAGAATTCAGGCACGGGAATAATAATGATAATTTTGATATGGTAGTGGTTGTAAACAGATGCAAAGAGGAACCAATTTCTGAAGCAGCAGATGGATGTGGTTGATGAGCCAGTGCATGGTTGTGTGGTACATACCGTAGTTCCAGGAACCAAGGGAAATGGAGGTGGGTTTGCATTGTATAGACAGCCCTTGTAAAAAACAGTGTGGCTATAACCTTGCAAAGTTACCTACATCCCCAGTTAGCTATAAATTCAAATACACACTTAAATTCAACAATTGGACAAGTTAAACTTTGAAAGATGCCTACAGGACTTGTCAAGGCTAGTCTCCTCTCTGCAACTCTCTCCCTGGGCCTACTGGTATGTATTGGCAGTGCCCAGCAACAATCAGCAACACCAAAGACCATCACTCCTATCAAAATTCTGGGGAGTAGTAGCAACTCCAATCAGTGCCCTTCAATTGAGGAGAGGGAGAATGCAAGGGCTCAAATTGAGTCTAAAGTGAGATTAATGCTGTCTGGAAATGGAGAGGGTGCTTACGATTGCAATGGCACACCAGGATGGAAGCAAGTGGCATTCATCAACATGACCGATACAAGTTACAACTGTCCTTCTGGACTCAACCTGACTGATTACTCCAAGAGAACATGTGGACGAAGAAATCCAGAGCCAAGCTGTTCATCTGCTACATTCAGTGTTGGTGATTTGAGTTACAGTGCAGTTTGTGGGAGGCTGATAGGATACCAAGTTGGAGCAACCAGTGCATTTTGGGGCTATTTGCGAGGTGGACAGTCGATAGAAGGATACTACATTGATGGTGTGAGTCTGACTCATGGAGCTGTTGGTCAACGACAACACATCTGGACCTTTGCAGCTGGACATGAAGAAATTAGCGGGGGTGGAGTGTTTGAAAGGTGCCCATGTGATACATCAAACATAGGAGTCCAGTCTCCTCCATTTGTCGGTGGAGACTACTTCTGTGAGAGTGGAATCAACCATTGGAATACAAATGTCCATCTAGGTCAATTCATTCCAGACGACCCCCTCTGGGATGGACAGGGCTGCTCACCCAGTAGCACTTGCTGTCAGTTAAACAACCCTCCATGGTTCACAAAGACCCTTACCAACCCAACAACTGACGACATTGATAGTTTGAGGAACCAACTTGAAGGGAAATGGTGGGTTAGAGAAAGCCCTTGGGAATAAAATGCGTGGCCATGCAGGAATCATAATACTGCATGGTTTATCATAACCATAACAAGAATGCAGGCACGGGAATCATAATAACTTTGATGGTAGTGGTTGTAAACAGATGCAAAGAGGAACCAATTTCTGAAGCAGCAGATGGATGTGGTTGATGAGCCAGTGATTGTGTGGTACATACCATAGTTCCAGGAACCAAGGGAATTAAATGGTGGGTTTGCATCGTATAGGCAGCCCTTGTAAAAAACAGTATATAACCTTGCAAAGTTACCTACATCCCCAGTTATCTATAAATTCAAGCACACACTTAAATTCAACAATTGGAAAAATTAAACTTTAAAAGATGCCTACTGGACTTGTCAAGGCTAGTCTCCTCTCTGCAACTCTCTTGGGCCTACTGGTATGTATGGTCACAATTGGCAGTGCCCAGCAAATATCAGCAACACCAAAGACCATCACTCCTATCAAAATTCTGGGGAGTAGCAGCAGCTCCAATCAGTGCCCTTCAATTGAGGAGAGGGTGAATGCAAGGGCTCAAATTGAGTCTAAAGTGAGATCAATGCTGTCTGGAAATGGAGAGGGTGTTTACGACTGCAATGGCACACCAGGATGGAAGCAAGTGGCATTCATCAACATGACCGATACAAGTTACAACTGTCCTTCTGGACTCAACCTGACTGATTACTCCAAGAGGACATGTGGACGAAGAAATCCACAGCCAAGCTGTTCATCTGCTACATTCAGTGTTGGTGATTCGAGTTACAGTGCAGTTTGTGGGAGGCTGATAGGATATCAAGTTGGAGCAACCAGTGCATTTTGGGGCTATCTACGAGGTGGACAGTCGATAGAGGGATACTACATCGATGGTGTGAGTCTGACTCATGGAGCTGCTGGTCAACGACAACACATCTGGACCTTTGCTGCTGGACATGAAGAAATCAGTGGGGGTGGAGTGTTTGAAAGGTGCCCATGTGACACATCAAACATAGGAGTCCAGTCTCCTCCATTTGTCGGTGGAGACTACTTCTGTGAGAGTGGAATCAACCATTGGAATACAAACGTCCATCTAGGTCAATTCATTCCAGACGACCCCCTCTGGGATGGACAGGGCTGCTCACCCAGTAGCACTTGCTGTCAGTTTAACAACCCTCCATGGTTCACAAAGACCTTTACCAACCCAACAACTGACGACATTGAGCTACGCATATGTTCACAACATGTGCCAAGTTTTGACGATACTGCACTTGAACTCATTGAATTATATGTAAAATAGCATGCATGTATACTATACCTACATGCAAGTGTTAAAGATATATAATTCTAAACTAGAAGGGAAAATAATCTTATTGCATATGGTTGAGATTGTCCTTAGGTATTGAGGTACATATATGAAGACACATAATGATTGTGATTTCATACTGAAATTTGCCTGCATGTGCATGCTTGAATGACTGCAGCATGTGATTGAATGCATGTGCAAAGGATGTGGGCATGAGAAAGTGATGAACTAATAGATACATTCATGAGATTAAAGGTTTGCAGGTAATATTTAATTATTATTGTGGGTTTTGTTGAAAGTGGGTCTGCATGCATACTGAATATGCACTTATCTTTGTATCACTATATAAGTAAGGACTCTTACTAGTAGTGTTTCAATAGCTACTGCTTGGTGATAGCTCTGAGTTAAAAAGAATTAGCTATAACATTATCTTGAAGATCATTATAAATTATTACATACGAACAATCTGAATATGTCATTCTTCATTTTCTACGTATTGCTAGTCATAACTAGTGTTGGAAGTGTCCAAGTCACTGGTGGAATAGAAGCTAGACTGTATGAGCCTCACACATTGGAAAATGGGTGTCCTTCAACTGACAAGGAGTATGAGATGATCAAAGTGCATGTGGGGTAATTTGTCTCAAAAGTTTATTTTTTTATCAATTTTTAGTTTAACAACCAAAATTTGCTAAACATCAGTAAAAATTCAAGAGCATATGGAAGGGATTCATGTACAGGTGATAATTAGCTCAGCTTCAGTGATCAATCTTACCTCAGGATCAAGGTTTAATTTGATCTTAACTCAACACATGCATATATGCAAGTTTATGTCAATATATTTTTCAGATACTATCACAGAGTCAATTAATTTAAATTACTAAAAACAGAGGCAAAAGGCAGATAACAAAGTTGGAATACTTAAAAACGACGGATTATAATAAACACAAGATCATAAACACAATGCAACATGGGATATGGTGAAAGCTTTTAAACTACATTAGCAAGTGGATAATTCTGTGGAATGTGTCGCCCAACAATTGAGTGACTAAAATAGCAGGTATGAAATGATCATCGCAAGGTGGGTGGTCATATGTTATCTATTCTTAGTAATCTGTACCCAGTTTGTCACTGAGTGTTGGCTGCATTTGATGGAGCAATTGTGTTGGCTTCCTGTCACCGAGCTTTTCTCCACTGATGAGTTGCGGGAGTCCGTTGCGAACTGTGGACTGAGGGAGCTGACGACGTAGTCAAACATATATAGTCTTCTGGGCCGTGACCCTTGTGGTAAATTGTACCTCGACTTTAGCGAATCAGACTTCTGTGTTTGCCGGCCAGAATGGTGGCAGCTTCTGACTGCTGCGAGGGTTGGGGCTGCCGGTGGAGGTGGGTCTCGAACTCTAGGAGCTAGGGTCTGCAGTTCATGGGGGATCTGTTATAGCTTTAGAGTTTGACATCGTCAACGCCAGGGTCACCAATGTATACAGTAGTTGAAGTTGTACTACTAAAAAAATTCAATCAGAATTGAATGCAATGTTGCAAGAGTGAAATTAAATGGTGATGTGTAATAGCTACAAACTCCGAGTATTATCCATACACCTGCAGGCAATTTCCTGGTCACACTTTTCCACCTGTCTAATGATCTTACTATCACTACCATCATACTTTTACTTTGATGCCTAGTCACCTTTCACCTTATCTACTTAACACCTGTACTACGCACATCATTTTATTTCATGCCTTCTATCTCGAATATTCTTAGGTACACCACACTATTTTACAAACTAAGGTAAATAAATGCAAACAAACATGAATTAATGAATATGGTCACAACAAATATAATCCAAGAGAATATAATATACTGTACATGTAGTTCATATGCATGAAGTTGTAACAGTTAGAATAATATTCTGAATCAATAGATCAAAGCATGGAGCAATTATAGTGGCAATTATTCTGCCTGGTGCACATGTAGTAAGACTAGTCCTTGAACTTATTAGTACACCCAGAAGAAGTGGCATGATTGGATGATTTAAGGTCATGAACAGCATGTGCAGTTTAGCCTGAATCCACTTAAGCTGTGTACAAATCATTGCCACATTGTTTTTGTATCACTAGCTGGTGAATAGTTTGACAATGTGTGTACTACAATCATAATCACTATAATAATTAATATGTATATTCATAAGCCACACCTGCATGCACTAGTCATATCATACATAACTTGAGAACTTGAACAGAGAAAAGAAGTCTTATAATATAAAGCTAGCCAACATGATTGGAGCACAAGAGATGCATATAAGTTTAATATTATGGAGCTGAGACAATCAAACTATGAACTTCGTATAGGAGTCTTAGCTGTTTACTGATAATTAGTGATAACTTAATTGAATTTCAATTCTTGCTCATGCAGCAACTGAATTCATTCAAAATTGTTTATTATTGCTATTTTTATTCACAATCATGAATACACTATTATGCATCGACGCCTACATAGGTTCAAGATAAGACAGATGCATTATACTATAATAAATTATAATTATGATCAACAAACTGATTTTTCAATCAGTTTTGTCAACACAAAATGGCAGCAGTAACTAAATCAGCACAGTATCAAGTAGTTAGGAGCAACTTTGATCGTCTAGTGAAAGCAATTGCACCAGTTGTGAGTGAAGTTGCTGTAATAGCATTTGCTAGAGAGTTTATTACAAATAAAAACAAAAATGATGCAGAAAATCTTTTAGTTAACAAATGTGATAGAGCAAGTCAATTGTTGGATCAAATTCTGAACAAAATCGATGAAGATAAATCGCATTTTGATACGTTT
The DNA here is from genome assembly GCA_964030475.1 of Tethya wilhelma. Classification (NCBI taxonomy): domain Eukaryota; kingdom Metazoa; phylum Porifera; class Demospongiae; order Tethyida; family Tethyidae; genus Tethya; species Tethya wilhelma. The sequence continues at coordinate 7,981,693 of CAXIPT010000002.1, read as the reverse complement.
GTTGCTATGCTGGAAGAAATTCCAGTTTTAAAGAGTATAAAAGAAACACTCATCAGGCAAGTATCTGCCAGAGAGGTAGATAATATGCCTGACGTTCAAACAAAAGATGTTACAGAGAAAATCAATTCGAGCCTGATTGACAGTGGTCCAGTAACTGATAAGAACGAAAGAGATCAATCAGTTTCTGAAGAAGAAGTAATAAAATGTGATCATAGTGTTTCAGAAAAAACAGTAAGCTTTAAGTGTTGTTGTGGTGGAAACTGTAGCCTTGAAGGCTTTGTAAAAGGCAAATGTCTTGGTCAACTCAAAAGTTTATTCCCTTATCTTGATGTGAGTCAACTAGGTGAAAAAGACAAGGAAAAACTTTTACGTAAGCTTGTATGTGAAACAAATGATATGATAGCAAAATTCCAGATTCTAAAGTACAATGTTTTTGAGTCTTTGGAAACAAGGAAAGCTCAAGTCAAAAAGGTTATTGAAGTAGCTCTTTGTTTTGGTGAAGAGGGTCTCCCTAACCCAATCAGCGAGAAACACAGTGATGAGCTGTCAAAATTTTCAACTATCCCAGAAGTACATATATTTCTCAATAGACACAAGTATATTTCTTTCATCAATTACAGAATACTGAAGAAGATTGTGGCATTTCTAGGGACAGAATCAGATAAAAAATGTCTAGATGAATATCTAAACAATTTTAGCGAATACTGCAAAAGACAAGTCTTTGAAATCCCCAATTATCTCTTTGTCGGCCCAGAACATCCCACAGATCCATTGCTTGTGGTAAAAGTCAATGAAGATGTTTGGTTTAAATCCAGGAAGGAACCAACAGAACCGCACCGTTTCACAACAAACGATATATACGCAATTGAAGATACTATATCAAAAGAAATTAATCTTGAAGATGGTCATATCTTCATCAGGGATGTTGCAAATGGATGCGTACAACTTACTTTTACTATTTTGTCACACCAAGTTGAAAAAATATTTCCCCTTGATACCAATCAACGAGATATGCTTCTTCACTTTGGCATTGCACTCATGGACCAGCCCATGTTACTACAGACATCTCACCAAAGTTCTCCTACAACCCCTGAGGATCCAGCTATCTCTAGTACTAGCGACACATCAATCATTGGTACCAAAGGTAAGGGCTGAATGTCTATACTATATATATGAGTACAACTTATACTACCTGCATGGGGCACCCGATCCCCTAGGCTTTGAATTGTAGTATCTGCATGACCACCTATACCACAGTTATGTATATTATTATAAATGTACAATACACTACTATATACTTGCTCTTAATTTAGATAATAATAGCAATGCTGCAAATAAGTAATGTTATTGCACATGATGTACTACTTCATAGTGTTGATGTTGATTTTTTGCTGATTAATTGACAAGTTAATTTTTTTTTCAACTTGAGCCGATTGGCTAAATCTTTCAAAACTGCTAAAATTTCATTCAAAATTGTCAAAAAGATATCAAAATTCGATCAATATTGTCATCTTCAATCGTAATAAGGCAAGAGTAGCAAATTAAGTAAAAAGTAAGGAAATAAAGCATGTATGACACAATTTTGGATATATGACTACCATAAACGTGGAAATATTGGCGGTACATTAAATTTGGCGATTTGGCAATCGTCTCAATAATCGCAAAATTTAATGTACCACCAGTATTTCATCATACATTAAATTCTACGAGTGTTCAGTCAATGACCGCCAAATTTAAAAGCACCAATATTTTTGCTGGAGGCAGACAGACCAAAATTGACAAATTAAATTCCCGCCAATATTTCCACGTTTATACGGTACCTCATTTTTAAAGACCAAGTCTTGCCAAGTCCGCAGAAAACTCAATCACAAAACTTCTCTGATATTGCACAATTAAGACCATCTAAACTTTGATATCTCTTTTACAATTCTGGAAGACTTGAAATTTCAGTTTTACTGACAATCTCAAGTTAAAAGAAAAATAAACTTGTTAATGAATCAACGATATATCAACATCATTAGGATAAAACAGATTCTGCAAGTAGGTAAATGAAAAAAAGCATATTTATAATAGTTGATCACTTTGCACAGGGACCTAATGTCCATCCATCTGGTTTGGGAATGACACTGGAAGTGATATAATGAGATTCACACAATACTTTTCATATCTAGGGCAAAATAGCTAACTTTTGGTTGGTATAAGGCATAGGAAGCTGCATGGAAAAGCAACCAAAAGAATGGGAAGAACAAGTGCTTTCCAATAGTGCTTGAAATTTTGAAATTGGTTGGACTGCCAGCATTGCCAAACCAGATGGACGTTAGATATGAGTATACATGTCAGTTTCTCAGTTATAAATTTTTCCTTCTTGTAGCTAAAACCTCCATTTCAAAACATTCATGTACAAATGAAGCAGAGCTGACAAACAATATCAGCTATTCGGATGAGACAATAGAAATGCCTTGTGTAGGACGACCGTTTACACTTGGAATGATTTACAACTGTCAAAATGATACTCTTCTTCCAATTAAAGAGTCTATATGGGATCAACAAGCTAAAGTGAAAGTTTTTCAAACTGCCATTACATCAAAACTAGAGATTGAAACATTACCAGATGAGGTATATGCTTCTGATACTTTACAAGACAAGGCAAAAGAATTAGGCATTACAGGTGGTTTAAGACTAATGAGTATTATTGATAGTGGAGCATTTACTCGGTCTGGATCTGTTGCCTTTCTGAAAGATCGTATAACATTTTCCAAACAAATACGTGTGTGCCTCAAATACCAATCATTTAAGATGGTTAGAAAACTAGAACCCCAAAAAGTTAATGCTATATCACAGTCTAATGTGGTTGGAACACACATAGTCACTGAAGTGAAATATGGTGTAGAAGCCTTTCTTGTATTTGATAGATACGAAACTGATTTGGACAAACATGAGGTTGTCCATGATAAAATGCTTGAAGTAGTTAGATTGTTAGCTAACAATCCTGAAGTAAGTGTGGATACTATTATGCCTGACAAGGCAGAAGAGGAGAAATATCAGTGCACATTGTATGCTGATTCACTGCAATCACCACAAAAACTGCCATCATTTAGAGCAGCTGTCAATATGTATCGTAAGTTGCCAAGTACCTTGACACCAGTACCTAAATGGGTCAAGCTTTATCCCTTATCCAGATTGGAAATGGTTACCACACTAGCAGAGAAAGTACCCATGGACATTAGTAATAGTATTGTTACTAAGATACAGAATGTTTTTGAAGAATTAAATCAGATAAGAGTGGCTTGCAATGATATAAAAAGTAACACTTTAAGTATCAATTTTGGTTTTCTAAGATCTCATATTGCACAAATTGAAGATCTAGTTGAAAAAATTGAGTCAAACATAATGAAACTTATTGCAGAAACAGTACCTAAAATTCGATTACAAATGGTAGATAGTAGCAAACTATTTGAGGGCATCAATTGTTTGCTGCCTGTTTCCCTACCAGAACTCCACTCATACACAACTGAAAAACGAGCAGAGATGGATCAGTTGCAAAAGCATTCCCACAGATTACTAAATGTAGAAGTTGGCATACAGTTTTGCACTGAATCAGAATTGGAGCATGCACTACAAGACTGGAGTTACACTATAGTGTGTCTTGCATTCAATGTTGTCAGCATTAAAAAACTCAGTCATTTAATGCAACAGCCAGGCGGTCCAGGAGGAACTTTTAAGCTACAGCTTAGGCTCCCTTGGTACAAAGATCAACATGTTTTACAAATAATAGAAAGACAAATTAAACAATTTATTTGTTTTTTCAAGGCTAACAAAGCTTGTCTTAACAACAAGTTTATTGTAACTGACAATGTAGAGGAGCAGGAAGAACCTGGCGCTATTCTTATTTCTTGTAATGGAAAACTAGAAACATTTGTACTGCCTAGTGAACCAGGTCAACCTTTTGCTAAAAGATCAGATATTGGTTCTAATTCTGTTCAACTTGAATGGTTGCCACCAGAGAAAGGTAAAGAGAATGTGGATTCTTACCTAGTCTTCTACCGTTTTGAAAATGACTTAACACAACAATGGAATCAGTGTAGCACAAGTGATGTACAAACTAAACTACAAGTGACTGGTCTTCTATACAGCACCAGTTACATTTTCAAAGTTCAGCCAAAGTGTAAAAATGAGCTTTACGGTTTAGAGAGTAAGGAAAGTGAGCCAATTACAACTAAAGATCAAGCTGCCATTGAGCTTAATCCAGAAGAAAGCAAAGTTTTACAGCTACCAGTACCAAGAGTACTTTCTTTAACTCATAACAGAATTAAAGTTAAATGGGAGAATCACACAGACACTAATGTGAGCAACTACATTCTCTCATATCGACCAATAGAATCTGATGATTGGACCATGAAAGAAACATCCAAAACAAGTCTATTGGTGAGTGGACTAGCACCTTCAACCAAATACGTCTTCAGAGTCAAACCACAATGTAAAACAGGAACATATATTTGCATTGAGAGTGAAGAGAGCAAACCATTTGAAACAAAATCTGCCAGTCGTCAACCAGGTAAACCACATGCAACTCTTGTTACTTCAAACAGTGTTCATCTGGTTTGGGAGGAGCTCCAACATATTGGAGTTGACTACTACATTTTGTCATATCAATGCACTGATAGTACAACTACTACAGAGTGGAAAAAAATGGTAACAAATGATTCCCGACCAAAAGCTGTAGTAAGTGAACTTGAACCCAAAACTTCTTACCACTTCAAAGTTCGTCCAATATTCACTGAAAGTGCAGAAAGTGTGGAAAGTGAACATAGTGATCCCATAATGACAGAGCCCCCCAAATATTGCAAAGTTAGTCCTCCTCAACCATTAGACTCTTATTCAGCTGTAACACATGATACGATAACACTGAGCTGGAGTAAGCCAAAGTACAACCAAGAGAAGGTGGAGCTATACATTATCTCATATTGCAAACTGAAACATAGAGATTGTAATTATCAGCAAAATTGGACCAAGAAAGCTACACCTGGACCCCAAGAATGTGCAACCATAGAGGGCCTTACACCTAATACTCAATACATCTTCAAAGTTCGTCCTGAATGCAAGGATGATACAGGAGTTTTCAGTGATGAAAGTGATCCCATCTCTACTAAACCTGTTTGTCAACCTGGTAAACCTGAGTCAATACATGTGACTCATAACTCAGTTGAGCTACATTGGGAAATCCCAACATTTGGAAGTCATCAAATAATAAGCTACTCCGTACTATACTGTTTGGAAAGCACACCTCAGAAATGGGAGAAGCATGAAACAAAAAACACAAAGTCACAATATATTGTTAAAGGATTAATTCCAAACACAAGATATATTTTTAAAGTGTTACCAGAAAGTATGGATTCAGATGTGGTAAATGTATACAGTGAAGCTAGTAATCCTGTTACAACTGGACAACCAGTTTGTCAACCTGGTAAACCATATGCCACCACTGTAACTCAAAATTCTGTCGAACTGAATTGGAATAAACCAGGATATGAAAGTGATAATGTATACTTTTACATTATCTCATATGGGGTACACGGTGAAGAACTATTCAAAAAGAAACCAACACCAGATAACAATTTAAGTTTAGTTATAACAAATCTAGAACCAAACACTGTATATCAGTTTCAAGTTCGACCAGAATGCACTGCAAACATTTGTACCATGGAAAGTGAATTCAGCAATCCAATAAAGACTCAAATGTGCTCTCAAGATATTGAGCTTAAAGGTGTCTTCAATGATACAGAGAATACTGTAATAGTCAAAAGTGCCAAACCTCTGGAATGTCGACCTGGAAATAACACATCCAAACCTGGCAAACCAACAGCCACCATGGTTACTGATACCACCATCCTACTGACCTGGACTCATCCTGTGGTGGGTCAAGATTCCATCAGGAGGTATACCATTTTTTACTGCCAAGATACTAGTTCTAAGTCAGAATGGAATTCTTGCTCAACTGATAGCTTCACAGACCAGCTAATGATAAGTCAACTTAGACATAAGACAAAGTATTTTTTCAAGGTCCGCCCAGAATCTACACATGCTACTAATGAATGTGAAAGTGACATCAGTGTAATTGAAACAAATGCTACTTCAGAACCATTAGAAGTCGAGGTTACAAGAGTAACTCCTGCAGCTGTTCAGTTAAAATGGAACAAACCTGTAAGAGGTCAACAAAGTATCAGATCATATGATGTTTACTATCAGGAATCAGAACATAATCAAGAGTGGAAAAAGAACAAAGTAGCTGACACAGAATACAAGATAACAATTTCAGGGTTAAAGTCTTCCAAGGAATATAAGTTTAAAGTTGTTCCTGTATGTGATGTTGGCAAGGGAACGGAGAGTGAAATTGTACAAGTAAAAACAAAACAACTTGTATGCAAACCTGGTACAATAACTGTAATTTCCAAAAAACAAAACTGCATTCATTTAAAATGGAATAAACCAGAGTATGGTACTCCAAAATACTACACATGTTCCTATCGATTTGTACTAGAGAACCAATGGAAAGAAGTCGAACAAAAACCTACCACAGAAGAAGTAGTAATTAAGGGACTTAAACCAAATACTACTTATGTTTTCCGCATAAACCCTGAATTTGAAAATATTGGTGAAGTTAATACTGAAGAAACCATTAGTGAATGGATATGGACAGACAAGATACCAGTGGCAGAACGCTTGAAAGCAAAATGTAAACAGATATCAGGTGGACCTATCAGTGTATACAAAATTCCAACTAAAATGGTATGGGAAGGAGAACAGTTAAACAGGATTGCAAAGTATGAACTTGACATTGAACACCCACCACTGCACTACACTACTGAGAGAGTCCTCATGCTGGTTGGAGTTACAGGAGCTGGGAAGAGTACACTAATCAATGGAATAGTGAACTATTTGTACAAAGTAGAATATGAGGACAACTTTAGATTTAAAATGATTTGTGATGAAAGTGATCATGATCAAACACACTGTCAAACATCATCAGTAAATGCTTATACCATTTATCCTTTGTCTGGATCACGCATTAATTACACCCTTACAATCATTGACGCTCCTGGCTTTGGAAAAATAAGAGGGGTACAGCAAGACCAGGAGCTATTTGGACAAATTAAAGATTTTTTTACTCATTCAACTCCTGATGATAAAGGATTTGACCAAATACATGGTGTTGGGTTTGTAGTAAAGAATTCTGAAGTTCGCCTAACAGCTACGCAGAAATACATTTTTTCATCTATACTAAGTGTATTTGGAAAAAACATCCAAGATAACATATTTCTTATGGTTACATTTGCCGATGGAGCAAAGCCTCCAGTATTAGAAGCTGTCAAAGAAGCAGAGTTCCCATTTAAAGAACATTTTATATTTAACAACTCAGCCTTGTATCCTGAAACTAAGGACAGTGATCCAGTAAGCATACCTAATATGTGGGAAATGGGACAAAACAGTTTCCAGAAATTCTTTCAAGGATTTGAAAACTATTTGCCACAAAGCCTTACACTCACAAAAGAAACACTAGAGGAACGTGAGAGACTTGACTCATACTTAAAAACTCTCCGTGATAAAATCACAAAAGGAGTTCAAGACATTGACAAGCTACAACAATTGAAAGAAAAGCTGCTGGCGAAAGAGCAAAACATAGATGATTTCAAAATTACAGTTAATGTGACAAAACAAAGAAAGGTAGACCTTCGACGTGGTGTATATGTAACAAATTGTTTGAATTGTAACAGGACATGCCATGATAATTGTGGGATTCCTTCGGATAGTCAAAAATACAATTGTTGTGTAATGGACAGGAGAAATGGTGCGACTAATGCTACATGTACAGTGTGTGCAGGAAAATGCCACTGGTCAAAACATGTCAATAACCCTTACAAGTTTGAACTTTACACTGAATCTCAAGAGCAAACAATTGATGATCTGAAGAAACATCATGACAAAGCAAAGCTTGGAAAACTAACAACAGAAGCTATGATAAAAGATCTGGAAGAAGGTTTAGAAGACCTTCGTAATCATGTTATGAGTTTGGTTGAAAATGCTCAAAAATCACTGGAGAGGTTAGCACAAATTGCACTTAAACCAAATCCACTATCTAGTGAAGACTATATTGATCTCCTAATTCAAGAAGAGATGAGAGAGAGAAGAACAGGGTATGAGAAACGAATAGCAGCCTATGAACAACTCAAAACAAAAGATATAATTCATTACAATGTTACAGCTAGTAGTCTAAACAGACAACATTCGGGTGATACAAGTGCTGATAAGCCAAAAAAGAAAAGGTGGTACCATTCCTTATTTGAAATGTTCGGTGGAAGCAATTAAAGAATAACAATTACTACTAAACTATTGTGTTTTAGAATTCTTGTAGTATACATGAGCATTTATTTGTTTTGGTAGTTAGTTTTTCACACTGATAGCTAATGATTAGCTAACTCATATTTTATAATAGTATTATTTCAATGCTTACATGAACTATAACAATTAATTATAGATAACTATATATTATAATCTAAAATTAGATCATTTTGTTAGTTAACACATTACATGTGAATTGTGTTCAAAATAAAAATTATGACGAACAAATCATGGGCCCGGTGCAAATTTCTTTCTTGTATGTGGCCACTAATCTGGCATGCAAATTCACATGGCAGCTTATAATAAGTGATGTGCATCATGGGTGATACCATCATGCAATTTAGGCACCCATTCCATGGCTATATTATAGGATCTGGATTTGTAGAGCTCAGATATCAATGATCGGTCATGAGGTTGTATTGTAGCTATTAACAAATCACCTTGTATACACCTGGATCTTTAGGTTATCATACGTACGGTAGTACGTATAGTAGGAATGGGCCGACTGTCCCATAGACACAATATAAAAATGTTGGTCACTATAAAAGTCTAGTCAAACAAAATTAAACCTTCAAAATTGCTCAGAGGCTCTTACTGACAGATTACCAACTGCATGCAAGGCCTAAAACTCACAAAAACTTTTCTCATCACTCGTAGAGAGCGCTAGTGAGAAGCCACCATAGTGCCATTTTTGTTCTCCTAACTTACGTACTTACGTACGTACTTCCTAACTGACTTACTTGAAAAGGATTTCCAGGGAACCAGAATGTGTTGAGCCAACTTTGACAGCACAAAGTAAGTTCTTTTCATGGGCACTACATTCTTTGATACTCGTTTTCATCATAAATAGGCCTAAACAAAAACTAGAAAGCCTTGAAACTTAGTGTATAAATTCATGTACTACAATGCAGCCATCTTAATTTGTAGGTAGAGTACAAAGGTCATTATTCACGTTGCATTATTATGCGCATGCATGCGCACTAGCCTCCAGCCTAGCGTCTAATGAAGTGCATGTAGCTGCCACTCAAGCTTTTTGCAGGGACTAACCAGTCTCTGATAGTGTTTCCACACTGTAGTGTTGAAAAAAGTGAATGAACAAGTAGTAAAAATTTCAAAAAAATAAGTAGTGTAGGAATGGGCAGTGCGGTAAAAAGTATTGGAACAAGGCACGGTCTCAGTTTCGGCACATGACTACTTCATTTTTATGCCCAACTCTTGGCCAGCAGTCCAGTTTAAGTTATATATACCTGTTTGTTATGGTTTACTCCATTGCTTAGCCGAGTGATTATAGTTACTGTAGAAATTGAACCAATGCGTGCAATAAGCTATGGTACTAACACTGAAAAATCCATATGAGGGATCAAGAATAAAAATGAAGTAGTCATGTGCCGAAACTGAGACCGTGCCTTGTTCCAATACTTTTTACCGCACGCCCATTCCTACACTACTTATTTTTTTTGAAATTTTTACTACTTGTAAAATAAGGACACTAATATGTTTGCAGGTACTAATTTTGATGATTTTGAGGTGATAATTAAATTACAAATGAAGGAATGGGCAATAGAGATAGTGAAAAATACATGTGCAGTGCAATGGATAGGAGCAATGGTTCAACCAATGCCATTTTAAATTTCAAATACATGTAACTTCTGACTGCATTCTTATTATACTTATGTATGATGTGGGCTATAAAGGATGTGCATAGCTGTAACATAATGCATATAAATTGCAGGAGATTGAAAGTTCATTGGGGTGTAGTGCCCTCACTGAGATTGTATGGCGGTGGCTGTGTATTGGGGGATCTACTGCGTACACTTGAAGCAGAGAAGCTATAGTTTCTCTTGATGGTAATGTAGCAGATCGATTTGATCCAGATCCTGTATCTCCATTGTTTTTTGCTTCTATAGACACTCTTCTTGAATCTTTTGATTTTCTATCGTAGTACTCACACCTGGCTTGAAGTATAATACAAATCAAGCAGGTAATAACAACTAACCCGCCAATAAAAAATGCCACATACACCAAAAAAGAAAACATTCCAATAAACCAGCATATCTGTATCGATTAATGGAAATGATTGGTATCTCTGGTAGAGTAACGTCTCCATTGAAGCTAATGTTACTGTAGTATGACAGTATGTCGAGAGCTACAACTTTACATAAAATCGCTATTCGAAACCAACTATCCTTGTCTTCTTGTGTTATGGTTCGATCATGAATAGTTCCTGACTTCAAACAGTTGAAAATCTGCTCGGCACATGAGCCCAAGTACTAGGTAACAAAAAACTTGCTACACTATGGTTCATTATTGTGCATGGCAATACCATGAAGTTGTCATAATTATAACTTTTAAGCTAAATACTTTAATTTTTTATGAGTTATATAGTCTATCAAGCTAGATCATATAGCTAGTACACTGTTAAAACAGGGGAGTAAACAACCTACCCTAGGGTGTAAACAACAAGGCCTTAGGGGTGTAAACTACTGCAGGGTGTAAGTATCCTCTTGTGGGGTGTAATTTCAATGAAGTTGAACTTTTACCCAAAGGTCAAGGGTGTGCGTTATTTAGAAAGTGAGTATTTCAAACGTTTTCCCACTCTACTGTGGTGTTATTTTTAGTTTTGAAAGAGTTGTTCTAAGATGCTCTTTGTACACTCTCTGTCTTCTCTACGATGTATTCCCTTTGTGTCATCCATGAGAGCAACATGCTTGTGGAATCATCCCATGGTGGAAGGTAACTAAACGGTAAGCGAGAAATCATTGGTCAATTTGTATGGCTCAGTAACATAGGCTTGTTTAGTAGCTTGTAAGTGCCTTGTTTGTTTAATTTTAACATTATAATTGTCCAGGGCTCTTACAAACCTATGGATTCACTGAACCTTTGAAAACAAAGTCTCAGAAGTAAGTCTGATTTGCTTCAGCAAATCATCTTACCAATTTTATTTTATGTATTCTCTGTATCTTTCTGTCCTGTATAGTGAGAGTGTTTCCAGTTAACTACACCTTGTAGTAATGAACTGAATGAGGAAACAAAAGCTAATCAAGCTGACTTGGACTCAAGTTTATCTTCCATTCATGTAAGTTTACAGACACTCCTCTTCTTTGATATTCTCTATTGATTATTTTTCTCTCATATTTACAGTGAGGCATGCAGTATGTACCTGTCAACTTTCTTCTGCTTCAAAAGTTCAAAGCAGTGCCGGAAATGCATCAGTCTTCTACAGCTTGAAAAAAGGTTGAACTTATCTACAGAAAACCAACTTGTAGTGGAGTCTACTGTCACTAGTACAAGTGCTGAACATTTATTTCTTTTTGTATGTCTGTGCAGCTGTACAAATACTGTGCTATTGTATGGATTATAAAATATTATTCAGAATAAATGTTTACACTCCAAACTGTTTCAAAATACACCCCAAACTGTTTCAAATACACCCCAAGATGCTGTAATATACACCCTAAACTGCTTCAATTTACACCCTTAGGGTAGTAACATACTCCCCAAATTTACACCCTTAGGGAGTACTTTTTAAAGCGTATGTGTACACCCTTTGGGGTGTAAGTACACACCCTTGTTCTAACAGTGTACATCACCTGGCACCGACTGAGGATCAATGTATCTCAAAATCTTTATTAAATTTATTAACTTGCTATGACGCTACACATCAATCAAGGGGGAATTTTATGCATTCCATTGTGGCACAACATAAATCAAAAACACAGTCTCTATGAATATTAACAACTGCATGCATCATGTGATCCACAACTAAAGAAAAAAGGTCAGCATAGCAAGCCCATGTGCATCAGTGTATTTCAATCTCGAGAGCTTTCTATTTCTTGGAGAAAATCGAGATAATTAGCATAAAACCAATCATAATAATTTTCGTAACTTGTAATCGGATGCAAAAAGTATATACTGCCAACCTAACTATACAAACCAATTTATGATGCCTCGCGCTAAATAAATGCGCTCAACATGCAATTACTACTGTATGATATATATCTATCAGTACTGTCTTATAATTATAGAATTCTTAAGTGTAATATGGGTTAATTCACTGGATCAAAATCTCAAGTAATTCAATAAGTGACTCTCCATATGAATAATACTGTCCACAAATACGTGCTTCAATATAATCAGTTGTCGAGGAAGGGAGCTGTCTTGAAAACCATGGACGTGGGGTAGGCTGAGAGTTAGCACTACAAATATCGTCAGCAGGTGGACCATCCCAGAGCTTGTAGGTGGTGTAAAATGTTCCAGCTTGAGGTGTACTGGTAGCACCAGATTCACAGAAGTAATTTCCACCGACAAATCCTGGTACCCTGTAGTAGTTAGTATGTTGAAATGTTTGCAAGCAACATGCATCCTCGTCAGTCCCACGGGTGGTTCGTCCAGCAGCAAATGTCCAGATGTGACTACGGGGATATCCATGAGTCAAACTAACACCATCGATGTAGGGACTGTTTATGTTACCTCCAGTGAAGCCAGTTGTCACTCCATACTGGTAGCCAGTGACTCTACCACGCACTCGACTATAATTAGCACCACATGTTGCAAATGTAGTGGATACATAGCGGCTTCCAGAGTTGGAGGATGGAGGTTCAGCAAGACCACAGGACCTCACTGGACTAGTGTACTCTCTCCACTCTGATGGACACTGATGTAAGGGGTCAGTCATGTTGATGTAAGCTACTCTCAGCCAGTCTCCTGGTCCACAATCAGGAATCTGTCTTGTCGTTAAACTTGAACAAGTAGTAGGAAGATGACTCTGTACAGCAGTGGACAGGTTATCAACTCTTCGTTCTACAAAAGAAATAGAGTTTGACACATTTTGCAAACCATCCAGGGTAGCAACTTGATCAAAAGCAGCTAGTAGACAGTTCAGCTATCTCGATGGTCTGATTTTGATAGAAAACAGAAAACCTCTGGCTTAACAGGTTTAATGTTGAGTTCAAAAGACTGAGCTGATCAACATGACTCATACTTTCATTTAATTGTTCATGAGTTGCAAACATCGAGAGGTGATCTAACGTAGCAAATGTTTCGTTCAATTGGTTAAGGATCAAAAATACTCGGTTCAATTGATCAAGAGTAGCAAATGTCTCATTCAATTGCTCAAGCCTTCCAAACCACTGATCCAAGGCAGAAAATGATGACATTGTTTCATTCAATTGGATAAAAAGCAAAATTATTTGGTTCAAATGATCAACAGTAGCAAATGTGTCATTCAATCGGTTAAGTGTAGAAAATACCTGGCTCAATTGGTCAAGAGTGGAATAGACAAAATTGCTATTCAACTTTTCAAGAGTAGCCAATCTCTGTTCCAGTATCTGTACAGATTGCAAGTGCTCATCAGATGTAATGAGAGATGTTTGGTTCTGTTGGATTGCACAAGGTGTTCCTTGTGGAGGACTAGCAGAGGACATGGATACCGTAACACTCCACACACTTAGAACCAAAGCAATAACTGATATCAGTATACACGCAAAAGCAATGCAGAGCACAAAAACGAGTAGCGTTCTATTCCGATTGTTGATCACCATTGGTTTAGCTGCAGTCGTGGTATTAGAATCTCCAAGATTTATGACAACCTTTTGAGGAGTAGCAGTTAGGAGCCAACTAGGTGATGATGGCTCTGAGGTAGATTTAAATCCATTGGTTTGCTCCTGTTTCACCCTACTCTCTAACGTATGTGATGAATCATACTCAATGTAACTTAGATTCTCAATGGTATGGCCATCTTTCGAAAATGTTGTTTCCTTCTCCACTGCTTCCATTCTCACTGCATGAGATAGATGATCTACAGCAGACTTAATTGTGAACAACTCGATTAAAATTTAAAGCCTCAGGTATGTGAAACACCATGCAAAAAGAGGGAGTGACCTGTGTATGGGCATGAGGCTAGGCAAGATTAGTCATGCATCATTCACTGAATCTTAATTAAATTCATAGTACTATGCATGTAATCAATACAAGGGGGAATTTTTGCATTCCATTGTGTACATAAAGAAGCAAAACACAGTCTCTATGAATATTAACAGCTGCATCATGTGATCCAAAACTAAAGAAAAAAGGCCAGGGCAAGCCCATGTGCATCTGAGAGCTATTGACTCAGTTTATAAGTGTTCTATAACATCACAAAGACTATGACTAGCAAAAGACTAGCACATGCTGTCAATTCAAATATATATGTATACGTTATAACCCTTTTTGTTTACAAACAACTTTACTTATAATTTTAGTGATATTCCATCACAATAATGTGTATTCACGATGACTATGCATGTCAGCATACAATTAAGGCATGTACATGTACCTATCACCTGATACTATACAATTATATTCATAAACTAATGAAAGCACCGCTGGTGCACAAGCCTCGGCACATTCAACTAGCTACTGCACACTTAATACATACATGCATACACTGTGTATCATACTTATATCTATGACCTGGGTGAATCAAGAAAACTAATATGAGGCCATGCCGCATAATAGCTAGCTACATAGACAGTTACTGTTCAGTGCTGCCTCTGATGAAATACAGTGAGCACAAGACCGTGGAACAGACTGAATGCTTAGCTACATGTTGTCAGCTAGCTACTGAGCATATTACAAAGTTTAGCCCGGCTGGGCTACCTAAACCAGTCCGATATGAACATGCAGCTGAACTAGCCAACTAGCTAACTAGCCACACAGAAAAATCTATGCATCAGGCCAACTCTTATCTGTCTTACCAAGCACCACTGACCAAAAGCAACAGCAACAGCGGCTATGCAGCTAAGCAGGCTGAGCTGCTTCCATTCAACAAGAATTCTAGATAACGCACACCAGATCAATGGGCGTGGCCTCGAAGCTAAGCGCTCAGAGAAGCACAAAAGCGTCAAAAATCAGCAACTACAGCGTTTTGGATAGCAAAAAATATATTTCTACAAGATCATTCAGATTTATGAACGTAAGTACCATCAGTTTTGTAGGTAGAGCTCTCTTTCTTGAGATTTCGATGGGACAAACAGACAGACAAAACGACTACCGTAATCCTCTGCACGTGCTTTGCACGTGCCGAGGCTTAATAAATTAATATAAATGTTACATCATGTGCTAGCTACAAACAACTAGAAGGGACTAAGATAAATGGCTCAAATAAAGCTGTGGTTCAAAAGTACATCTACACAGATTTATCCTTTGATATCATGACCTTGAGAAGTGTGCTAATGGTTCTACTGTCGGTGTTGGCAAGCACTGGTGCTCAATATTGCTATCCCTACAATGACAATTACTCTGATGGGCCAGGCATTCTTATTGGAATATCAGACTGTGTACAAATTCCAGGTTACTCTGGATACCAATGGTCTACTTGTCTTTCAAATGATTACGTCATGACGAGAGGCTATAGTATACTTGAATGTATTGAAGATCTCTACTGCTGGTTCCCATGTCAACTAGACGTGTACAACCAGACAGAAGGTGAGGTGAGTGATGATTGCAGTTGCAGCTACAACCCTGAGTTTTCTCAGCGAATAGCACATCGAGTCCTAGCAGCTCAGTGCTATGTACCAACAGGCAATAATTGTAGCTGGTATGAAAACTGCCTTGAAAACCGTTATCCTTGTGAGAGGACTGACTATCCTTATGCCATAACATATGCAGCTACATATTGTGGCTACTTCTCAGACAATTACAACTACTTCTCTGAATCTGGCAGACACTGGGTGGATGGAGTGAGGCACTGCCTTCAGCGAGCCCTCCTACCCCCATTACAGTTAACTCTACAGTGGAATAGCTGGTCATGTGAAGAGATTCGTAGATTGGCTAGCACCTCACCCATAAATACTGAATATCAGTGTATTATTACCAGTAAGACTTGTATAGGAGTTATTATTCAATCTAACTTGGCATTTGAGAGTCACCCCACCTGCTATCTCGAGCCAGGACCAGGCATACCATCAATATGTGACTTGCCTTGTGGAGATATTGCTACACTTTTATTTAGAGTCAGAGTACTTGACACATTAGTCTCTCCTGCAGTGTATGAAACTCTTGTACAGATGTGGGAAGTTGCCAAAGTATGTCCATTTTCTGGAACAGGCTGTGCTAATACACTGACTGTAGCTCTATCGGTTCCTGGCTTTGCAGCAGTTGACGAAGAAAAAATCAGCATTTCCAACAAGCTTGGATCGTACATTGCTGATGCATTAAACTGGGATGAGAAGGGGGTCGGATTTTTTCCATTTTTCAATAGTGAACAGACAGAAAGACAAAAACGCAACTCAGATTCCAGCAGCACACAAGATGACAACATTCTTTTTATTATTCTAGGAGACTTACAGGCACTGGGACTAGCAACAACTGGTGATAATCCACAGACACTTGAAGAAACAGTGGTAGAATTTGCTGATGCTGTTTACAATGGTGAACTCTCTGACATTCCAGTTACTATTAATGGTACTGAAATGACTTTCTCAGTAACGAGTATCGGACAATGTGAACTGAATGATACATTTTGTACTAATACCACAAACGTGTCCTCCGTTCCTCGCAGCACCACTGTGACCGTCTCTGTGACCCCATCTCAACCAGGAGATGGAGCAACTGCTACTACTGAGAGCTATACGTACATAACACTCATGATGTACATGGTACATTGCATTCTCAAGCAGTTCATATAAAGAAAACTGCTCCTTTAATAGTTATTACCATACATGTAAGCAACAATCATACTGTCCTGTAACACTGCTAGAGTAGCACACATAAACTGAACAAATTTAATCCCTATTGCATTACATGTACTCTTTTAATTATGTAGGATAAAGATTAGTAGTCTAACTTAATACTGATAAAATTAATTTGGGAGAATTTTTGGGGTAGACTGACAATGGCAAGATTTAGTATCAGCTGAAACACTAAAAAAGAGGGAGTGACCCTTGTATTGATTACATGTGTACTCTCATAGTGACTATGAATTTAATTAAGATTGTGATGCCTGACCCATGCCTCATACAAGGGGGAATTTTTGCATTCCATTGTGTACACAAAACCGACACACTGCATTTAATCTCCTTCACGAAATGTGCAGCGCTCGATGGCTAGCTACGATTACCCAATTATCCGTGTCATGAAGTATATTATGTGGTATACGTGCGTTAGTTATAATATTATACGAATGTGCACTTGAGAGCTATTAACTCAGTGATTAGTTTACAAGTGTTCTACAACATCACAAAGACTATGGCAAGGTCCACTATTCGTGTTGATCACAACCTCATTGATCCTCAGTCTGTGCCAGATGAGTTCTACTGCCCAGTGAGCATGGAGCTCCTCACATCAGCCCACCAGACAGCCTGCTGTGGCGAACACCTCTCTGAAGATGTTGTCAATCAGCTACAAACCAGTGGCAAACCGTGCCCCATGTGCAACAACCCCAACCTACAGACAATGCCTGACTTGTACTTCAGGAGAAAGGTGACAGCTCTGAAGGTGTATTGCCCAAACAAGAAACTAGGTTGTCGGTGGGAAGGTGAGATCGGAGATGTAGACAAGCACTTGAGCTATAAGTCAATGGAAGGAGAGTGTAAGTATGTGACAGTAGCATGTCCCTATATATGTATGGGTCACATTGAACGAAGACGACTCAAGGAACATCTGACTAATGACTGTCTCAAGCGACCTTTCAAGTGTAACTATTGTAACTATGAATCGTCATATCAGATGGTTACCAAAGACCATCTGCCAAAGTGTGAGAAGTTCCCAGTACAGTGTCCAAACAAGTGCGGGGAGATTATTGTGCGAGAGAAGGTTCAATCTCATTTGGATGACGAGTGTCATAACAAGCTGGTGAAATGTGAGTACAGCTATGCTGGATGTGAGCAGAAACTGCTAAGAAAGGAGATGATCAAACACATGGATGAGAGTGTTAAAGCCCACCTATCAATGGTTGCAGCACACACAAAGAAGAGAGAGTCTGAACTCGATGCAATAAAGAGTCAACTACACACACTTACAAATATCGTGGCCCAGAGATCGAATCCCAGTGAAAGGAGTGTTCTAGCTTCACCAGTCATTGCTTCACTGGGATTTATAAAGCCACCAGTTTTCACCTTATCTGGCTTTGAGAACATGATGAAGCAACCACAGGGTATTTCATGGTACAGCCCCCCATTTTACTCTCACACTGGAGGCTACAAGATGTGTCTGTATGTGAGCACCACTACCAGTGAGAGAGATCCTAGAAGGCAATATCTTGCTGTGTTCTTTCTCTTGATGGCTGGTGAATATGATCAATGGCTCGTGTGGCCATTCTATGGGAAGATTGTGGTTCAGCTGTTGAACCAAAGACGAAAAAACAAAGGCCATCTTACTCTGACATTGATCGACGCTAGTAGCTACAACGACCCACACTTCAATAAAGCTGCCGTGCGTCGAGTCAACTACTCACCCAACAGACAGATTTCTGATCAAGCTTCAGGATGCCCTAAAGCAATTCTCTTAAAGAATCTTCAATACGACTCTGACAAGGACACCCAGTACCTCTCCAACGACCGCCTCAACTTCCAAGTGAACGATATCAGTCTCCTGCTCAGCAGTTAGGAAGTGGAAAGTTTATAGTTTACCTAAGCCTACAAACTATGAAAACACATTATGGTTGGTGTAAAATTATTGTTGGTTGAGCGTTCCAAAGATACACATGTACATTTGTCATTTGAACAAATTTACACACTTCAACTTGTAATGGTAATTTATATCAGTGTGAAATAAATCTTACCTGATTATTGTATTAATTTTGACATTTATATTTGCATTTAGAAACATTTTCATTCTTATTAAGTTTCCACATTATACATGTACCCACTACCCTTCTTCTAATTGACACTTGATTAAAAGTCTTTTATTGTACAACTGTTGAACTAGAACATTTCATCACACGTGACACTATCCATTGGCTACATGATCATATCAAGTGGGATTAAAAATTCTCTATTCCCATGGGTTTGGCTCACGTTAGTGTAAGAATACACTCCTCACCTTACAGAAGGAGTGGAACACTGATGGTTTGTCCCCAGGAACCTCAGGAGGCACAGCCACACCGCACATGAAGTGAGATATCATCCCAGCACGACGCTATTAGAGAGAAATATACATTAATATGTACACACATGTACATTGTAACGGTATAGGAAAGCTGCCTGGTGTGTGATTGCTCACCCCAACTCCAAAGTAGCCTCCTATGATGATGAGATCCAGTTGGTCACTTAAACTGTCCACATACTCTGGTTTTATTTTCAACCACCCACTACCTATCATGAACAAGAATGAGGACAACTGACTTCAATCATTCATTGCGAAACACAAAACAATTCTATCAAAACAAACCAGGACCACATGTACTTGTAGCAGCTATATAAAAGATATAAGTTACAATAATCAAAACATGTACCTTTTCGTTTGTCTGGACGATAGGTTGATGATGGCAGTTTGATGATAAGTCCCTCCTCTCTCCTGTCTATGGCATCGTTCAATGCTGCAATCACCTCCTCCCTGTACATCACACACACATCAATTGATGCATTCATTGGCAGCATGTAGCTAGTACATCAACAGAGGCTTATAGATTGGTAAACCTATAGGCTATAGGGTACTGTAAGATCTAGCTTGGCTTTATTACTAAACTCTTTGGATTTAATTTGTATGAGGCTAGAGAAGGTCTAGGAACAAGGCTATATAATCATGATGATATATAAGATCAACATGCTACTTACTTAGTGGAAGCAGTTTGCCTATCCACTAGATGTAAGTGACCCTTCACTGGCTGGAACACCCTGGAGGTACATAACCATGACAAAAGTGAGTACCACACAATTACCACAATACCACATGATATGGTGTGCATACTTCTTGAGTTGGTCAGCTCTTTCTCTTAGAGGGCAGTTGGCAAGGTTAGAGTCATTGATCATCAACACATCAAACACCACAAAACACTGGAGCACTCCTGGAGTAGAGGGAGAGAGAATTCAAAGTGAATCAAAGCATTCTTCTACATAACAGATATTCTAAGTAAAATTTACTTGAGCATATTATTATAAGTAATGTAC
The DNA here is from genome assembly GCA_964030475.1 of Tethya wilhelma. NCBI lineage: Eukaryota > Metazoa > Porifera > Demospongiae > Tethyida > Tethyidae > Tethya > Tethya wilhelma. Next base: position 7,961,210 of record CAXIPT010000002.1, on the reverse strand, counting down.
AGATATTAGTACACTTTAAAATTCATAAATGGTACAATTTTTATCCCCCAATGGGCCATTGTAGTCAGAGTGAAAAAGTTACTTACCAGCTTCTTCATCTGCTCCTATGGTCTTTACATCAACATTTTCACCTTTGGGCCTAGAGCACAGTACAAATGACAGCTAGTAAACAACCCCAGCCAGAGACCACCCCACACTGATGGTAACTTACAGGAATGACTCTGTTTCAGGATCCCATCCAACCATTTCTCCATCCAATATACACGAGTCCACTTTACTGTGTGTGCAAATCATGTACACACAAGGTCACATCGTATGCCTACAATACTGCCTAGCACAGGCACATGAGGGATATTCTATTGACTGGGTCCACTGCTCACCTGTTGAACGCATCATGTATCTGAGGGGTATAGCTGCCCTCATATGGAGTGGCTCCAAACCCAGCAGTGTAATCCTTAGAGCTGTGTCAAGAAAACAGTGGAAAGAGTTATCAAAGACTACTAAGGACTCACTGCCCTACCTTCTAGAGTAGTAGCGATACTGGTTGCCCTGTTTGTGGAGCTGCATCCTGTCCCCATCAAACTTAGTCTCAACGTAAAATGGCTGGTGTTCCATTAGACGGAGAATCTAACATAAAAATTTAATGGAAACAATTTTGAGATCTAGAACATACCCCAAGTCTTTCGAATGCTCTTACCATCAAACTCATTGGCATACAATGTACACAATAGTCATGCAATGTGCACAATGGTCATATAATTGCAAGCATCTATACGTACTTGTAAGCCTTTGGCGCTGTAGTGATTGGTAACACTACTAGCACTGAGCACAGAATCATAACATATCATTGAAGCCACATAACCCAAACTATCCCAACTCTACATAATTGGTTTTGTTTACTTTCAATACCATGCATCAGACAACACCCCAAGTACACCAAAGACAGTCTACCCATATCAAATTTCCATAGAAATGCATGTACACTGTATGTAAGTTTACCAACAAACAGCTAAGTACATGTAGTGGTTCTACATAAGTGAAGAGCATTCACTAGTGAACAACAAATTGAATGCACATGCAGTTAAAAACAATTTTTGTTAGCACTCCATATTTATTTTCACCAGGCATGAGAAGAAGTTGTTACAGTTCCATTAAAGGAACTGTGTCACTATATAAGCACTGTTTTGTTACCAAAAATAAAATGCGTGACGTTTTATGACATTTTTTGTTGACAAATGCACAATATACGTACATATACGGGGCTCATACACGGGCGTGGTACCCAGATCGTGCAAGAAACAAAACAAAAAACGTCACAAACGGTCATAGAACATCATTAAACGTCACACATTTTATTTTTAGTAACAAAACACCGCTTATATAGTGACACAGTTCCTTTAATGTTATAACTTAGTTGGAATTAAAGCTAAGCTACGTAGATGGAGATCGAAGTACAATCTCTTACCTGGTCAATGGCTGCTCTCTGGCCCAGCATTGGTCTGAAGGGAGAGAAGTAGCTGATGGATGCTTCATTCAGGTGGATACTAGGGTCTCTGAGGTCACTGCATACCTGGGTGTACAGCATAGAGTATGTATTATGTGAGTACATGAAATGAGTAGTAGGCAAGCCAACACATCTACCATTACACCCAGGGTCTGTTGTACCTTTTCCAGACTACTGCACACACTAAAGAGATCCCCAGCATCAGGATGGAAGACAGCAAAGACAGAGTTCTCACTGAGACCGGTCTTCAACTCCTAGTATTAGCACATGTGTGTATATGTAACAGTCATAATGTATAGAGTGCACAATATAAGCAAGTCTAGAGCATAACAAAATTAATGTCCAAACAAACCGACTGGTATAATAATTCGTGTGCAGAAAATACTTAGCGGGAGAGAGCCTGGTTGAAGGCTATATAACTACTGTCAATACCAATACATGTGTACTTGAACATGAAAACAGGTTTACTACCATTTTAGAAAGTTTGCATTGTATTGAAAATGTACATGTGCTTACTTGTAGAGTATAAACAATATTCATATTGTATGATGAATATACAAACACCATGTCAAACATGGTTATCAGTATCACCACATGGATAACATAGAAGTCACATGATATTTCAATGAGCTACCATATTTAGAAGGCAGAAACCTACACAGAGAAACCACTTTGCCTTATTCTATGCATTAGTGGAAGACCTACAGTGACTACAGACATAGGAAGCAAGTTTACTACAAGGGAGAAGCTGAAACAATGGCTAGAGCTGCTAACAAAAGTTCATCTGTCCCAGTTGAGGGTGAACTGGAGAAGCTGACAGGAGAGCTGACCTGTCCTGGTTGTAGGAGGCTGTTCAAAGACCCAAAGATCCTTCCCTGTCTTCACTGCTGCTGTAGAGAATGTCTGGAGGGCATCTTAGCACTGAGCAGTCAAGAAGCCCCTCCCAAGTGTCCAGAGTGTCACAGAGTCATGGATATCCCTCAAAATGACGTCTCTAAACTGCCCACGGCCTTGTTCCTGAATCGACTGAAGGCTGTCCACACTGTTCTAGAGAAGGACCAAGCAGGGGATGACTTGGTGTGTGAGGTGTGTCAATCCTCCAACTCACCAGCTCAAACATACTGTCGCAACTGTGGACAGTTCATGTGTAGCACTTGTGAGAAAGCACACAAGAAAGAAAAACCACAGAATGGACACAATTTCGTCAAGTTGAAAAAACTTCGTCAAAACATGACTCAGAATATCAAACCAGAAGCAGTAAAGTGTGTGGTTCACGACAAACCAACAAAGACATTTTGCATGGAGTGTGACCAATTCATCTGCCCTAGCTGTGCCCACAATGAACACAAGAACCACAGACAGGAGAGCATCGAGAAGACGGCCAGTGGCGCCAGAGAGTCCATTGAACAAGACCTCTCCCATCTCGGCCACGCCCAGGGCTTGGTGAAGGAAGCAAGCTTAGAAGCTAACACCACACGGGAGACAATCGTCAAAGAGGCGAATGAGGCTAAGAGATTCGTAAACAAGTGTGTGGATGATCTTGTTCACTCCCTTCAAGAGTGCAGAGAGGAGATACTGTGGTCCATCGATCAAATTCACGATGAAAAGTTGACCGAGATTTCCAGTCAGGACAAAAACCTCAAAGGACTGCAGTACGAGTTGGAAAGGGTATCGAGATTTGTCAAGAGGTGTTTGGAGCACAGCAGCAATGAAGAGATTGTTGAAGTCCGCGATCAACTGGCTGGCAAAATCAAAGGGGAGGCTCAGAAGTGCCACATTGCCCATCAACAAGGTATACCCAGTGTAGAGCCAGACACATTCGCAGACCTCAAGTCACAATGTGTGAGCAAAGTAGCAGAACTAACTTCAACCTACAAGGTAGCCGATCCCAAATCATGCACACTGGATGGGCCGGGAATCAAGTGTGCTGAAGTAGGCAATGTGGCCAAATTCTACATCCACACCAAACAGAGTGATGGTTCACCATGTCAAATGGCTCAAGTGGTCCAAGCAGAGCTAAAGTCGCTCACAACATGCACCTCGCTACCCCTCCAGGTGACTCCGACTGAAGGGGGGGTGTACGAGGTCACATACACACCTAGGGATCGTGGGCGACATCTCATAGCTGTGCTAGTGAACGGCCAGCCTCTCACACCCAACGTGGTGAGCATACTAGTCCGACCACCACTATCACACAAGACCCCTCCAGTCAACATCATCAAGGGGGTTGATAAACTCTCCGATATCGCTATCTCCCAAGACGGGAGATTGTTTGCCACACAGTACAAGAAAGGCAGCGTGATCAGTCTTGACTGTGAAGGCAAGAGGATCAAGACAGTGTTGAGTGAGCTGGACAGACCGTTTGGAATAGCTGTGGATACCACTGGACACATGTACGTCACTGATAGCCGAGAGGGGAGCCTGAAGAAGTACAGCGCCTCATTTACAGTAGTGTCTGATCTGACGCCACTGGACAACAACCCAGAAGGATTTGAAGTACCTCAGAGAGTAGCTGTGAGTGGCAAAGATGAGGTGTTTGTCTGCGATTGGAATAACTCCAGAGTACAAGTATACGACGGCAACCTTAAACACTTGCGCACACATGACATGGTGAAACCAGCCAGTGTAGCATCCAGTGATAAGAATGAGGTGTTCATCGTTGATGGGAGTAGTAACTCACTGCTGAAGGTGAACAGTGAATCATCAGAGCTGGTAGAGGTGTGCCAAGGTCTGAACAACCCTTGTGGTGTCCATATCGACAGTGACTATGTGTATGTTAGTGAAAAAGGCAGCAAGCAAGTGTCAGTGTTGACACACAGTGGGAAACTTGTTTCTAGTTTTGGCAAAGGTTTGCTGAAGGAGCCAGGAGCACTATGTGGAGATGAAGAGGGATATTTGTATGTTTGTGACGAAAGTGCTGAAACCATTATTGTCTTTTGATATTCCAATAGTACACATTCACAATTACATGGACAATGCACAGTATTATATGACTTGTACTAATATGTATGAATTTTTTAAGCTCTAACAATCAAAAATTACTTTTGAAAGGGACAGACTTGGGTGGGAATAATGAGATTAAAGTTTCAGATCTCATTGATATAATAAATTATGCTGTTACTTTAGATTCTGAAGGGATTAGCCTTGTACCCAGGCCTACCCCAAATGGTTTAATTTCAAACCTGCACGGTAAACCTACCACAAGTTTAAGAATTAAATGCGGGGATACAAGGCCTGGGACCGAGGCTAAGTAGTACCTTCAGTATGATCCTGATGAGCCATTTCTGTTCCATGGCACTGGTATTTCTGAGGAGCAACTGCAGAGCCTTCTTCACACCGGGCCGATCCTTCTTGGTGTTGGACATGGCCAGGTCATCAAGATACTGGTTCACTTGAGCTATGGTTAGACTACACAAGTGATGGACATAGGGGGATCAAAATAATGTTGCACACATGTACAATAATACGATATTGTGGTAAATGCATTACCTTCCCTTTTCAGGACATCGGTTTCTGAGCACAAAGTAGGCCACACTAGCAAAATCACCAGCATCCTACAGGTACACAGTGTGAGATGTGAAGGTGTGTGTGTGTGTATGTGTGTGTGTGTGTGTGTGTGTGTGTCACCCACGTACCTGTTTAGCAGCATGTGGTGCTCTATAGTGCAGTAGCTTCTGTGCGTCCTGACTCTCCTTGGCAATGTTGAGGATGTCGATGTATTGTTTGGCCATGGCGGTCTCCTTCATTCCATAGGCAGGCCGGTCTTTGTCCAGCTGAGGCAGGAGGAGCCTCATGGCTGGGAAGAATGTGTCAGTCTAGTAAGGAAGGAGAAGTATCCAGTTTAGGTACACATTCACAATTGGTAGATAGACATTTTAGTTTTTATCACTAGATTCAGGTATCACTTCACATAATGTATCGTTTTAATTCAGGGGTGTCTAGTTGTTAACAACCCAGTACTTAACACAGAGAATTATTTGCTGGCATTAGTTACCATATCAAACTAATTCTACTTTTCAGAGCTCAGGTGAACAGAAATAGCCTATTGTCTAATGGAGATATCAAACGAAACAGTGGCTATTACAACCCCCACCACAGCACATAGTAACTATCCATATCAGACTGTGAGCTTGAGAGAGTGTATGAAACCATTACACTGTGGCTCAAACAATGCATACTTACAGTAGTGCTTGCATCTGAAGGATGTAGTTTGGCATGTGCTTCTCTCCACTGGTCTAGGAATGCTGTAAGGATACGCTTCTTCCTATCAATGCCACTAATCTTATGCACTCTCTCCATCAAACCACAGATATCCTAGAGTTGGTATAGACAACAAAAAAACAATTAAACAAACATAAACTTGAAATTTTGTGAATATCTATATTTCAGTAGACTCTCAAGCTGGTTTAGCAACATACTCACTTGAAAGGGAACCTGTGCAGCAACCTGGGCTGTAGAACTCCCATTTGCTGAAGTCCCTCCTGCTGCTCCACTAGCTGCTGGAGTTGCCATATCAATCTCTGGAAGCTCAGAAAAGAAATCAAACGCCCACTAACTGTTGCACCAATTGACGCGCACCTTTGTCGGTCCAAAGTTCAAAAGGTTTGCCGCCAATTTGCCGCGTGTGAGTGATGGAGGAGATTTTTTCACATGTGCAAGGAGAAGCTCATCCTTCTTTGGACCTCGGCGAAGAGAACAGGAGGCTTACCGAAGAGTTGGCCCAATGCAATGTAAGATACACTTCCCCTTGTTGAATTGAACCATTATCACCCCTCTATCAACTTACAGGCTGACAAGGACTTTGTGTGGTCACTATGGAAACAGCTCCAGAAGGATACACCTGACCTTGCTGCTACTGTGGATATGGTTGTAACAAGGTTTGTGTGTGACAATACCCAGCATTGAACTGTCAGTCACGTGTCAGAACTATAAAAGCATGCATAGCCAAATATGACGGCCTCATGCCCTCCACTATGTGCACCACACTTCAACTCCATATACTTCTAGCTATAGGACTAGCATGATAAAGCATATTCTGTCCCACTGTATTAGTTACCTTATGTTTGTATACCTGTATTCTAAACTAGCATTTGAGCTTTTAAGCTGGAAATAGGGGAATTCTGCGATTCTCCCAATTGATTCTGGAATGGATCTTATTTGGTGGTCAAAGGTCAATGACTGCAATCTTGTTCCATAATTAATGTTGCTTGTAGCCTCATTCCCATCCATGGAGGCTCATCCTCTGTCTACTTTGGCATCCACCTGTACAATACAAGCGTAATATTTGATATGTGCTTCTCTCTTTGTTTATATTTTCGATAGATATGTTCATAAGTTGTACAAGACCATAATGAAACAGCCATATGATAAGCCCAATGCTTGAACAGTGTAATTTATCTACTATCTAGAGGCTACATACTAAGTACCCTTTGTCTTTTTTGTCTCCATAATACATTAACACTCTAACCTCTTGTGCTAGCATCTTGTGTTAGCATCTTGTTCTAGCCTTTTCCGTCTCGATTTTTCTGTCAGCCCTCAACAAGACCAGCAGACCAACTAACATTCACAAATACTGAGCAAAAAGTTTTTGTGTTCAGCTAAAGAAGCAACAAGCATACATTTGTTTGTTTTTTTTAAAGCTTATTGTCCATTCTGGTCTGCTTACGGTAACCCCCAGGACAAATCTGACTGTAGAAAAATGCATATTCAAAATTGATTATGTGTCACACACAATATTTGATGTTGTTTTCTCTTTATTTGATGCAAATAAATTAATAATAATGTATTTGCTAAGGAGAAGTCTAAGAACATCACTGTAATGAATTTGCATAAGAGTTAAAGTGAGAGCTAGTGTAATCTCTTTTATTATAACTATTTCTTTGAACAGGGAAAAACTGAAATATAAGCAAATAAATGAGAATTCAAACATCGTCCTACAAGCCAAAGACACAGAGATAGCTACACTCAAGTCTGTAAGTTATGGTTAAATGACATTGGATGCTAAAAAAATTATTAATTACTTCACTAAAACAGATGCTGGAAGCTGTAAAGCAAGAAGTCTCTGACCTCAAGTCGAAGTAAGGACTCATAACATACTACTATACATATTGCCTTTAGTGTATATGTATATCTTCAGTCGTGGAATTTTCTGTCTTTTTCATTAACCTTCAGACTACGCCATGCTGAAACAGCTTCTCTCCAACTAGAGAGCAAATTGGAAGAGAAGTGCAATGATTTTGAACAGCAAAGACACACTACAGCTAAGGTAGATATATATGTTAAGGTTCCGGGGTACAGGCAAATTAATTGCAAGACCGCACTGCACATTATTCAGTATATATTCTGCTCATTGCACAGTGCCAAGATTTTACACACTAGTTCAGCTATAATTTATGCTACTCTAGGCTGAATTTGGTTGTCAGCACAAGTTTAGTTAACTAAAACGAAGAGCTCAAAATTTAGCAATTTTTTGACGTCAAATAGTTGCAACAATAGGCTTAGTGGAGTGAATCAAGGCAGACACGCAGAAGTCCAACTGTAATTGTGAGGGTCTAGCGAAGAGTTTTTAAAAAATCGCTTACTTGCTTGGGAAATATAGTGAGGTTTGTTGATTCTTGACTCACGCTGAGGTCTGGTCTGCTCACTGTACGAGTGTTTTTATTCATTTTATGAAGTGCAGTATTCCACAAAAACTCTTCGCCAGTCCCTAGTCAGTATAAAAAACAAGCTCTGAAAGCAGTAGAGCAAAGATGAACTGCCTTATCTATGGCTATGTTTGACATCAAAAATTTTATGGCCATATCTCCGCCATTTTGAACTAAACTGACACTGATTTTGACGAAAAAATTTCGTTTCGTTTAATTAAATGCAAACAGTATCCCGGAACCTTAACAGTTACTAATGTCATGTACTATATGTTCACTTGGCTTGTCAGAGTATATTCATACTTTGCTAGTACATGTGACTTACCTTCAACTCCATCAGTTTACAGGTGTTGTAGTGACTAATACTTTGATACTTTTTTTACATTGAATTTTTGAGTTAATTTTCACGAAATAGGCATTTGTATACAGTCAGATTTTCCTCTATTTTTCACCACTAAAATGTGCAACATTTGTATGTCGGTATGAGTCCAGTCCTGTTGTACATTGGTCTATACGGTATATGCTACTATTAATTTTTGTCAAAAATTCAAAGTGTAAATATTTGCATACAGGTAAAGGAGGAAAGAGATACACTGAAAAGTGAATGTGAAGAGTTGAGCAGAGTACTGAATTGTGCTGAACAAGGTACAGCTACATTGCATGGAAATAAACCCGTGGCGTATTTATATGGTTGGTTGTGAAATTTATAGATAAAGAGCAACTGAGTGCTGAAAATTCATCTCTGTGCCATGAAATCCAGACACTCCAAAGACAAGCCTCAGAGCTCTCTTCCAGAGCGACTTCACTTCAATACCAGGTACTGTATAGACACCAGTCCGTACATCACTCTAATAGTTAGCATCCCATATGTTAAATTTCTGATAGTCGGGTCATTATAGAATTTCTAGAATCACATATAGAAAAATTTTGAAGATTACAAGCATGATATTCAAAGTCATGGTCTCTCCCTTGTGTGGCATTTATACAGTCAACAAAGGATCCTACAACTATTATACCTTGTTTTATGTAAATTAATCAAAATTCCAGAGTCTGTAGTAGGCAACAAAAGCTCTGCACAGTACTGCAGAGAGAGCCCCCCTAATCGATGGTGTTAATTGTACTGTAAGTTCAGAACAGGTTTCATAATATTTATTTTTATTTACATAATATTATAGCTAATCAGTGACCTGATTAAACAATGGTTCAATGTTGTCTAGCTACCACTTTTAGAAGTAAATGGCCAAATACATGTACGACAAAATATTTATACCCCCAATGGGTGCATAAACATCAAGATAGTCTTTTTTGTTTTCATTATTTGTCAGTCCGTATATCTCACGTATGGTATATCTATCTCTTTATCTCTCTACATGTGTCACTATAATTTGCTCAACAATGGACTCTATGCATTAATTTGTATCACATATGGTGCCCATCAATACTTGTTGTTCAAACCACAGATGAAGTCTCCTTTCATGTACAAATGATTCTTCAATAAACATGTTAGAGTTAAAGTAACAATGGGAAGTAGGTATGGCTAATATGTAGTTGTGTATTAATCCCTTCAAAATTATCGCAGAAAATCCCCCTATATGAGTCATGTTTATGAATATCACACACATCCCATGTTTCTCTGAACTATCTTGATTATTGGTTTATGAATAGTGTTAATTACGCATGCTTGGCATTCTCTGCTTGGGGTGTGTCTGCTTGCTGTGACCAACTTATTAGAAGTACTTGGAAAAGTTAACCTACAATGAACAAGTTGTGTGGAGCAGTTTACCATTTGCTGGCAGTCTTACTGGTTGTGTCAACATGCCATACAGCTGCTACTGCTGTGTGTCAAGACACTGTGTCTTTCACTCCTCAAATTCTTGATGGCTGCTTGAATCCAGACCAAGTACAAAATCAGTTGAACCAGCAAGTCATTGCAAGGATTGAGAATGAAATAGATGGCTGCTTTATCCCTCCAACCACTCCCAATGTCCCCCCACAGGAGACCTCACCACCTCCAACACAACCACCTCCTCCAACTGAGCCTCCACCAACTGAGCCTCCACCAACTGAGCCTCCAACTACTAACCCTCCAACTACTGACCTTCCAACTACTCCAATGCCTACAACACCACTACCCCCAGTTAATGGTACAGTTCCAAACCTAGCTGCTACATCTTGCAAGTACATTCCTGAAGGAAGTCCATCTGGTCTCTACTGGATAAGAGGTTTGGGCTTAGCCTCACTGCAGTACTGTGATATGACTAGGTCTTGCTGTGGTAGCACAGGAGGGTGGATGAGGGTGGCAGACATCGATATGACTGATTCTAGCCAATAATGTCCATCAGGTTTTGGTACATACACCTATGGTGCAGTGGGATCCTACTAAGTCTTGTGGATTTGGCCATGGTTCTGCAGAGAGCTTTCTAGTTCAACTACTAAATTAGACATTGAACTAAGGCTGTGTCGCACTGCTGGTGCAGGGAATACACCTTTTCAGGTGGTAGAAATATACGTACAATAAAGAATTCCCTACAATGTGTTATTTTTTATCGATTTTTCCCAATGATTTAATTGTTTTTTAGTTTCTATTTATTATAGTTTCAGCTTTTGGCTTTTGACTGGCATAGACTAAGTAAATGGTAGACTAGCTGGCTGTGAGGATATAGCCTTGTATCTATATAGGCAAAGGTAAGGAAGGAGAAGTGTATGATAGGGAATATATCATACGTACGGTAGTACGTATAGTAGGAATGGGCCGACTGTCCCATAGACACAATACAAAATGTTGGTCACTATAAAAGTCTAGTCAAACTAAATTAAACCTTCAAAGTTAGTCAGAGGCTCTGATTGACAGATTACCAACTGCATGCAAGGCCTAAAACTCACAAAAAATTTCCTCAGCACTCGTAGAGAGCGCTAGTGGGAAGCCACAATAGTGCCATTTTTGTTCTCTAACGTACTTCCTTCCTTCCTTCCTAACTGACTTACTTGAAAAGGATTTCCAGAGAACCAGAATGTGTTGAACGAACTTTGACAGCACAAAGTAAGTCTTGTTTATGGGTACTACATTCCTAGATACTCGTTTTCATCACAAATAAGCCTAAACAAAAACTAGAAAGCTTTGCCCAAAACTTAGTGTATAAATTCATGTACTTCAATTCAGCCATCTTTGCGGTTAGAGTTCAAAGGTCCTTATCTATCCTCGTGGCATTATGCGCATGCGCATTAGCCTCCTTCAGTTAATGTAGTGCATGCATGTAGCTGCTACTCAAGCTTTTTGTAGGGACTAACCAGTCTCTAACAGTTTCTACACTGTAGTGTTGAAAAAAGTGAATGAACAAGTAGTAAAAATTTCAAAAAATAAGTAGTGTAGGAATGGGCAGTGCGTTAAAAAGTATTGGAACAAGGCATGCCTCATTTTCGGCACATGACTACTTCATTTTTTATACCCAACCCTTGGCTGGCAGTCCATGGAGTTTATTATAATAAGTTACTTATTTGTTATAATGAGTTTGCTCAACTGCTTAGCCTGCTGATTACAAAGTAGGAATTTGAACCAGTGCAATAATAAGCTATAAGGCACTGGAAAAAAATTTATTATTATACAGATCATGGCATGCATTTATGACTCTTAGAATCCTTAATTATGAGGGATCATGAATAAAAATGAAGTAGTCATGTGCCGAAAATGAGGCATGCCTTGTTCCAATACTTTTTAACGCACTGCCCATTCCTACACTACTTATTTTTTGAAATTTTTACTACTTGTATACAGTTGATTATATGTATATTACCCTCCATTGAGATTCTTTGAACATGGATATGTGGACTGGATACGTAGCTTGACACTTATATTTTCCCCGGGAAGTGCAATATGAATACTCTATCTTGATTAAAGGTTATGAATAGTGTTCATTTCACATGCTTTGCATTGGCTGTTTGTGGGTGGGTCTGTTTGCTGTGACATAGAATGATGATTTGCCTAGTTTGTTAAAGTGTTTGGACAAAGTTTCATTGTTCAGTTCAATTAAACTACAAAACGTACATTCTACAATGAACGAGGTGTGTGGAGCAGTTCACCATTTGCTGGCAGTCTTATTGGTTGTGTCAACATGCCAGTCAACTGCTACTGCTGTCTGTCAAGACACTGTGTCTTTCACTCCTCAAATTCTAGATGGTTGCTTGAATCCAGACCAAGTACAAAATCAATTGAACCAGCAAGTCATTGCAAGGATTGAGAATGAAATAGACGGCTGCTTTATCCCTCCAACCATTCCCAATGTTCCCCCACAGGAGACCTCACCTCCTCCAACACAACCACCTCCTAGTACTGACCCTCCACCAACTGAGCCTCCAACTACTCCAATGCCTCCAACACCACCACCCCCAGCTAATGGTACATTTCAAAACCCTGCTACATCTTGCAAGTACATTCCTGCAGGAAGCCCATCTGGTTTCTACTGGATGAGAGGTTTGGGGTCGGCCTCACAGCAGTACTGTGATATGACTAGGTCTTGCTGTGGTAGCACAGGAGGGTGGATGAGGGTGGCAGACATCGATATGACTGACTCTAGCCAACAATGTCCATCAGGTTTTGGTACATACACCTATGGTGGGATCCGTACGTGTGGATTTGGTGTTGGAAGTAGAACTAGAGATTGTCTGTCTATAACATTTTCATTGAATCAGATTCAATACTCCAAAGTTTGTGGAAGAATTATTGCCTACCAAAATGGTTCTACAGATGGATTTGATCCCTATATCGACTTTAATAGGGATCTTGAATCAACTTATGTTGATGGTATAAGCATTACACATGGCCGATCACCAAGGAGGCATATATGGACATTTGCAGCTACTTTACATGAAGATCCAACATTTCCATACCCACGATCTCTGTGTCCTTGTTCTGCTCCTAACATTATCTTTCCTCGGCCTGATCCAATTCCATGGTACGTTGGCCAGAACTATTTCTGTGATACTGGAGACTATGCATCAATAGGTGGTGCTGGGAGATTCTTTGCTAATGCCCCTCTCTGGGATGGTCAGGGATGTGGGTCAACTAGCACTTGTTGCTCTCTCAACAACCCTCCGTGGTTCTGCAGTGAACTTCCTAGCTCAACGACTAAATATGATATTGAACTAAGATTATGTCGTACAATTTTTAATGAGGATTCACCTTTTCAGGTGGTGGAAATATATGTGCAATAAAGATTCTCGCAACATGTAATTGATTAATGTATTCTGTGTTTTAATTAGTTAATCTCCAAGGTGTATCCTAAACTTATAATTTTTTTTCGATATTTACCATCATTTCTATTTATACAAGTAATAAAAATTTTGTAAACATAAGCAGTGTAGGAATGGGCAGTGCTGTAAAAAGCAGTGGAACAAGGCAAAACTCGGAACTCTGGCTCATGACTACTTCATTTCAGTCACCTAGCTAGACATGCATGCCCCAGCTCATTATTCTGGTTAATTGTCACGCAATCATCAGCTACATGCATGGTTTACACTGAATGGGAATGAAATGATAGCAAGTATGCCGGTACACAAAACCTACGTTAGATTATGAGACTTAGGCATGAAAAAATGAAGTAGTCATGTGCCGGAGTTCTGAGTCTTGCCTTGTTTCATTGCTTTTTACAGCACTGCCCATTCCTACACTGCTTATTTTTACCAAATTTTACTACTTGTTCATGAATGGGCAGTGCTGTAAAAAGTAATGGAACAAGGCAAAACCTGGAACTTCAGCACATGACTACTTCATTTTTTTATGCCCAGGTCCTACGATCTAACAAAGGGTTTACTAGTCTGCATGCCTACTGATACTTCATCCAAATTAACCAAGTGATCACATGCATGACTATTGACTCAGAATCACGTCATGCCCAAGAGATTGAAAATGAAGTATAGTCATGTGCCGAAGTTCCGAGTCTTGTCTTGTTCCATTGCTTTTTACAGCACTGCCTATTCCTACGCTACTTATTTTTACAAAATTTTTATTACTTGTTTTCACCAGAATATGGCATTGCATCATGTTCATGAAAATCATTGATATCCCATATGTTGCTCTGTACTTTGAACTCTATCTTGATTAACGGCATATGAATAGTGTTCATTGCACATGCTTAAGCATTCTCTGCTTGTGGGTGTGTCTGCTTGTACTATGACAAGAAAGATGATTTATTAGAAGTATACTTGGAAAAATAATTGATAAAGTATATTTAGCTATTAACCTATGATGTACAAGATGTGTGGAGCAGTTCACCATTTGCTGGCAGTCTTACTGGTTGTGTCAACATGCCATACAATTGCTACTGCTATCTGTGAAGACACTGTGACTTACACTCCTCAAATTTTAGACAAGTGCTCAAATCAGGATCAACTACAAAACGATTTGAACCAGCAAATCATTGCAAGGATCGAGAATGAAATAGACGGCTGCTTTATCCCTCCAACCACTCCCATTGTCCCCCCACAGGAGACCACACCTCCTCCAACACAACCACCTCCTAGTACTGACCCTCCAACTACTGCTCCTCTAACTACTAACCCTCCAACTACCAACCCTCCAACTACTGTCCCTCCAACTACCAACCCTCCAACTACTAACCCTCCAACTACTAACCCCCCAACTACTCACCCTCCAACTACTGACCCTCCAACTACTAACCCTCCAACTACTAACCCTCCAACTACTGACCCTCCAACTACTGAGCCTCCTCCAACTGACCCTCCAACTACTCCCATGCCTGCAACACCACCACCCCCAGCTAATGGTACATTTCAAAACCCTGCTACATCTTGCAAGTACATTCCTGCAGGAAGCCCATCTGGTTACTACTGGATGATAGGTCGGGGGCCAGTCTCACAGCAGTACTGTGATATGACTAGGTCTTGCTGTGGTAGCACAGGAGGGTGGATGAGGGTGGCAGACATCGATATGACTGATTCTAGCCAACATTGTCCATCAGGTTTTGGTACATACACCTATGGTGGGATCCGTACCTGTGGATTTGGTGCTGGGAATAATGCTGTAGGCTGTCTTTCTACCACGTTCTCTTTGAATCAGATTCAGTACTCTAAAATTTGTGGAAGAATTGTTGCCTATCAGAATGGTACCACTGATGCATTTGACCCCTATATCAATTCGAATAAGGGTATTGAATCGAATTATGTTGATGGTATAAGCATTACTCATGGTCGATCACCGAGATGGCATATATGGACATTTGCAGCTGCTCTACACGAAGCTACAACCTTGCCAGATGGCCTGTGTCCTTGTATTGCTCCTAACCTTCCCTTCACACGTTCTCCAATTCCACCATTTGTTGGCCAGAACTATTTTTGTGATGCTGCAGACTATGTATCTACAGGTACTTATCGGACATTCTTTATTGGAGACCCTCTCTGGGATGGTCAGGGATGTGGGTCAACTAGCACTTGTTGCTCTTTCAACAGCCCTCCGTGGTTCTGCAGAGTGCTTCCTAGTTCAACCACCAAGTTTGACATTGAACTAAGGCAGTGCCGCTCAGCCCGTTCTGAGGATACACCTTTTCAGGTGGTTGAAATATATGTACAATAAAGATTTCTTTATAATGTAATTATTATTTTTTATTGAGTTATCCCAACCATGAAATCTTATATTCCAATTTCTGTATTATATTTGTTGAAGCTTTTGGCTTTTGACTACCATATTATGTTCAACAGGCATGTGTAATTATATACTGTAATGTCCTATTGGATGTGTTTGCCATAACTATCACTAAGTGCAACTAATTTTTGTTGAGCAAACTGCAACTGTTGACGGTAGACTAGCTGGCTGTGAGGATATAGTCTCATATCTATAATTATAGGCAAAGGTAAGCAAGGATCAGGTGTGTAGTAGGCAATACAGTTGATTATATGCAATACCTTCCATTATAATTGAGATTCTTTGAACATGGTTATATGGACTTGATAGCTTGATGCTTATTCATTTTCCCCAGGAGGTGCAAGATGTCAATAAATCTTATTTTGCTCTGAACTCTATCTTGATTAGTTATGAATAGCATTTATTCCACATGCTTAGCATTGTCTGTTTGTGGGTGGGCCTGTTTGCTGTGACATAGAATGATGATTTGCTTAGCTTGTTAAAGTGATTGGACAAAGTTTTCATAGTTCAGTACAATTGAACTACAAAACGTATACATTCTACAATGAACAAGATGTGTGGAGAAGTTTACCATTTGCTGGCAGTCTTACTGGTTGTGTCAATATGTCATACAACTGCTACTGCTGTGTGTCAAGACACTGTGGCTTACACTCCTCAAATTCTAGATGTCTGCTTAAATCCTGATCAAGTACGAAATGATTTGAACCAGCAAGTTTTTGCAAGGATTGAGAATGAAATAGATGGCTGTTTTATCCCTCCAACCACTCCCAATGTCCCCCCACAGGAGACCACACCTCCTTCAACACAACCACCTCCTACTGACCCTCCACCAGCTGGTACATTTGAAGACCCTGCTACATCTTGCAAGTACATTGCTACAGGAAGCCCATCTGGTCTCTACTGGATAAGAGGTTTGGGGTCGGCCTCACTGCAGTACTGTGATATGACTAGGTCTTGCTGTGGTAGCACAGGAGGGTGGATGAGGGTGGCAGACATCGATATGACTGACTCTAGCCAACAATGTCCATCAGGTTTCAATACATACACCTATGGTGGGATCCGTACCTGTGGATTCGGTGCTGGAAGTAGAAATGTAGATTGCTTGTCTACCACGTTTTCATTGAATCAGATTCAATACTCCAAAGTTTGTGGAAGAATTGTTGCCTACCAAAATGGTTCTACAGATGCATTTAATCCCTATATCCTTTTTGATAAGGATCTTGAATCAACTTATGTTGATGGTATAAGCATTACACATGGCCAATCACCAAGGAGGCATATATGGACATTTGCAGCTACTTTTCATGAAGATCCAACATTTCCATACCCACAATCTCTGTGTCCTTGTTCTGCTCCTAACATTTCCTTTCCTAGGCCTGATCCAATTCCATCATATGTTGGCCAGAACTATTTTTGTGATACTGGAGACTATGCATCAACAGGTAGTGCTAGGAAATTCTTTGTTAATGCCCCTCTCTGGGATGGTCAGGGATGTGGGTCAACTAGCACGTGTTGCTCTCTCAACAACCCTCCGTGGTTTTGCAGCGAACTTCCTAGTTCAACGACTAAATATGATATTGAACTAAGATTATGTCGTACATTTCATGATGAGGATTCACCTTTTCAGGTGGTGGAAATATATGTACAATGAAGATTAATTTCTCGCAACTACACTTGATTGATGTACCTTGTGTTTACTATTCTTTAATGCTTATTGCAACTTTTTCTATTTACTATGAATTTTATATGTGTTTATAGATAGTTTTGATTTCATTATAGACATGCAAATTCATGAGTATGTACATTGTTGGTGAGTATATGTTAATACATTCATGATGAACTAGCTGTGTGTGTGTGTCATAGTCAAAGGATATTCAAGTGTGGCCAGAGAATATATCATTTCACAATTATTGTCGCATGCATGATCATAATGCAAGTACTTTAGGCTCTGAATTGACTCTAGTATGTAATAACACACATAATATTATACATTGTAGTTACACATCAGTCAAAATCCTCCATCTCCCATCTGAGGTGTTGTTATATGTCTATTTTCTCACTCATTAGACATTTCTCTAGCTTAATTTGCATTCTCTGTACAGCTCTATTTTCCACTCAAGGCATCATAAGTAGCCTTGTTCCCAGGCTCCTTTTGCTTCCTTATTTTCTTCAAAAATTCAGAGAGCCTGGTACCAGTTGTCACTTGAGTGACATACCATTCTACATAATTCAGGTTAGCGACCACGAACAGGACCAACAGAAGAACACTTCAAAAAAACTAATATTTGCTTGTTCAAAGTCATTTTTTGTGTGCAAAGAGATGCATGTACTTCCTAAACAGCTTTTGTGATAGTCACTTTTGTTTTTGCCTTGTTTTGGCCAGACTGCATGAAAGATCGAGACTGGACGCAAGACTGAAAGCGCTGATTTCGAAAGACTGCCATTTATCTGTTGCCTCTTAGTCAATCGTTGGAAACCACTGGCTGCTTTTTCCTTGTCTATTTCCATAGTCTTCTGCGTCTCTCTATAGCTATCAGAGCTTTTAAATGGCAAAAATTTTGCTAATGACCTTTCAACTGACTGCACTGGAGCACATGTGTGATGCATTCAAGATATAGCGTGTCATGATGACTCACCTCATGTCTACCCTGTACGTCACTCACATGAATAAAAGTTAAATAAAAAGTTATGAATAATATTTATAGAATTGGCTGTTTGGGGGGTGTGTCTGCTTGCTATATGACAAGAATGATGATTAATTTTGTCTAGCTTATAAGAAGTGCTTGGAAAAAGCATTGAGATCCTTTATTACAAGCATACATTCTAAAATGAATAAAGTGTGGGGAGCAGTTCACCATTTGCTGGCAGTCTTACTGGTTGTGTCAACATATCGTGCTACTGCTACTGCTGTGTGTCAAGACACTGTGACTTACACTCCTCAAGTTCTAGATGGCTGCTTGAATGTGGACAATATAAATGAAGTGAACCAGCAGGTTATTGCAACAGTTGAGAATGCAGTAGTTGGCTGCTTTATCCCTCCAACCACTCCCAATGTCCCCCCACAGGAGACCACACCTCCTCCAACAAAACCACCTCCTAGTACTGTCCCTCCAACTACCAACCCTCCAACTACTGCCCCTCCAACTACCAACCCTCCAACTACGGCCCCTCCAACTACTGAGTCTCCAACTACCAACCCTCCAACTACTGAGTCTCCAACTACCAACCCTCCAACTACTGCCCCTCCAACTACTGTTCCTCCAAATACAGACCGTCCAACTACCGCCCCTCCAACTACTAACTCTCCAACTACTGAGTTTCAAACTACCAACCCTCCAACTACTGAGTTTCAAACTACCAACCCTCCAACTACTGAGTCTCCAACTACTGAGTCTCCAACTACTCCAATGCCTGCAACACCACCACCCCCAGCTAATGGTACATTTGAAGACCCTGCTACATCTTGCAAGTACATTCCTGCAGGAAGCCCATCTGGTTTCTACTGGATCAGAGGTTTGGGGCCAGCCTCACTGCAGTACTGTGATATGACCAGGTCTTGCTGTGGTAGCACAGGAGGGTGGATGAGGGTGGCAGACATCAATATGACTGATTCTAGCCAACAATGTCCAGCAAATTTCAATACATACACCTATGGTGGGATCCGTACTTGTGGATTCGGTGCTGAAAGTAGAAATGTAGGTTGCTTGTCTACCACATTTTCATTGAATCAGATTCAGTACTCCAAAGTTTGTGGAAGAATTGTTGCCTACCAGAATGGTACTACTGATGCATTTGATACCTATATTGTTCATAATAGGGATCTTGAATCAACTTATGTTGATGGTATAAGCATTACACATGGCCAATCACCAAGGTCGCATATATGGACATTTGCAGCTACTCTGGACGAAAACACAATGTTATTTTTTCCACGATCGCTGTGTCCTTGTTCTGGTCCTAACATTACCTTTCCTAGTCCTCCTATTCCATCATATGTTGGCCAGAACTATTTCTGTGATACTGGAGATTATGCATCAACAGGTAGTTTTGGGAGATTCTTTGTTAATGCCCCTCTCTGGGATGGTCAGGGATGTGGGTCAACTAGCACTTGTTGCTCTTTCAACAACCCTCCATGGTTCTGTAGGGAACTTCCTAGTTCAACTACTAAGTATGACATTGAGCTAAGATTATGTCGTTCAGTTTTTACTGAGGATTCACCTTTCGAGTTAGTAGAAATATATGTACAGTGAAGATTCTCCCACTGCATATGATTTATATTATTTATATACATTGTTTGATGTATTAAGTTTTACAAGTGTTCAAAGCTTATCCAACATAATCGTGATATAATTCAGCCTATCTGAATGGCTGTGCTCTAAGCTTCGAGGCCACACCCATGCATACATAAGCTTACTGTTGAAATTTTGGGAATAGCATGAGGTGCGAGCCTAAGCGAGTCCCATAGCATAGCTACTGATCAAAAGTGACCTTATAGATTTACGTAACGCAATTAATGACACTAAATACGTGCAAGTTTATACTGTATAGCAGGTAAATTTGGCGAATTGGCGAATTACTTTTCAAATCGTCAAATTAAAAATCGCTAAACAGCACGCGCGCACATATAAACAATGCAGCGTGCGGAGCTAAAAATTACACGCTATACAGTATGACTATATTACGCACCAAGGGTTATGCACCTCGGTGCCTTCATTGTTGGAGCAAGCACATATGCACACAAATAAACTGACAAAATGAGTACTATCGTAACCCTTAATACAATTAATATTATTACAATATAATAATGATTATCATAGCATTTTTATTACAATACCTTTATGTTAACTTAATTTCTATAGCTATAGAGTTCCTCAAAATTAGTCCGTTTAAAGTTCCAAACTGACAGCTAGATAAGTATTATATATTTATCAGTTGTACAATTTATCATTCATCTCTTCTAAAGTACCCTTGTACAGCTGGATGCTCTTCAACCTGTCATCAGGGAAACTCATGTCTTCTGGTGTGGGATACATGCCTTTATCCTTGATTCGCTCAAGTCCTGTGAATTTTGGTTCTGTGTAGAGGATCCACCGACTTCCAGATATGATCATGGAAGAGACACCATCCTTAAGAGTTACATCAGCTTTCTTTGGTACAACCTGGGAATTTCCCCCAAATCCCAAGTGTTCGTACAAAGTCACCCCGTCAGTTTTGAAGGTAGGAATTGATCGGAGGCTCCTTGGAGTGAATTTGAGAGCAACAACACCTTGTCCTTCTTGCAGAACTTGGAATTGGTGGGTTTTATCGTTACCAGATAAATTGTAGTTAGGAGTCCCATACACGATGCACTGTCCTACTCGGCACTCAGCTCTTACAAAATCTCCAGCCAAGGTTTCACTGTCCTTTGTGATTTCATCGTGTAATCCATCATCGGTGTACATGACGACGTTCAGATTGCCCATGTTGTACAGTTACAGTAGTAGTGGTTGACTTTTAGGCAGGGAAAGATATTTCCAAAGAAGTTTGCTTGCAAATTTGTTGTCGTAAATGTTGTAGTGATCACTAAATGAAACTTAATTGTTTATATAGGGACCCATTCTGTGTGCCCGGAATGTATCACGTACGGAATAATAGTTAAGGGAACTGTGATCATTATTACTCACTAAAATAGAAATACTAACTATGTGATAGCTAGTACAGTTAATTAGGTAGTAGCTCCCAGTAAGCAAACTTAAATTGTAAGATTTCTGGTCAGTTTTGGTAACTTCCTGCATGTCTACTGTCTAGTGACACAGTTCCTTTGATGTTGTTTTGGTTTGTTCTTAATTCTTTTGGTAGTCAATTTATAAGGAGACTGAGAGTCTGTATCAGAGCAGCGGTACACAGTCAGGTTGACTGCTGAGTTGGCACTAATTAACGATGATGTAATGTTAATAAAATGTGCATTTCTAGATTCTTACATAACCCAGCTATGGCCCTAATATATAGTCAAGGAAACTACCAGAAACTAGTCTAGAACTGAGCTAGTCTAGTCCTAGACCCCACTATTTTGCCAGCAAAAAATGGGGGTCGAGAAAAACTGGTGCACTTCTGGTGAAATTCTGGACTATATAGCTTCGTCATGATTCACGTGCAGCCTGACCTCAAAAATTATTACAGATCTTACTTAATTTTTGCCAGCAAGTTTCAGTTACAGTGAACAATAAGTTTTGAGAAAAAAGTAGTCAGTAAATAATCTTTGCCGAATAGATCTAGTGCTTTAATCCTCGCTAATAACGCTAATCCTACCCATTGCGAAATCCGTAGCTCATGCCTTTGTAACAAATAAATTCTTATCTGTTTCATTCAGAGATGAAAATGCTATAGCTTTATATTGATGCCAATGGCATGTTGTTTCGAGTTTCAACATGTTTGAAAACTTTTATACACACATGCAAAAATTCTGTAGACTAGTCAGTTTAAAAATAACAATTTTCGCGACTTACAAAATCAATGCAATGTCACGTGACATTATAGTCACATGACTTAAAATAAGCCATCTGATTGGCTCTGCCTGATTTTGAGCAGAGAACACAAAATGTGTACCAGTTTTTCTAGACCCCTAATTTTCGCTGGGCAGAAAAGGCGGGGTCTAGGACTAGCCTAGAACTGAGCTGGCTGCATGAAGCAGGCATCTTTGTGACAGCACCGCTCCATGACATTACATCACACTAATCAATATGTCCATATATACTGATTACTACTTGATTAGTGCCACCTCAGCAGTCAATCTAACTCTCCTTGAGTCACCATGCTCAATGCATATGCAGTTATTGATTCAAATTGACCTTCTTTGATAGATATTTGGCTCTACAGAGTGTGTATATGATCTATACCTTTACTAATAAAGTCCTGGCCTGTTGGTTCCTCATTAGTAGGAACCTGTTATATGTCATGAAGAGTAAAAGGAATAGTTTATGGCATGTTTATCCCTACAGACTTATGGACTAGACTGCATAGACTATATCATGAACAGCTCTAGAGTCTTGGCTTCCTCCTGAGGAACCTATGGTCATGATATTCACAGAATGACTCCTATAAAATTCTCCAAATGCAATTACACTGAATGTGCATGGTATGCAAGAAATACAATATTATCATTCTGTCACACCAGACTACTTGTCTCAGCTTCAACTTTGGCCTGTTCTACCATACTAGTTCTAAGGATCTGGGCCGTCAGTCTTACTGTGAATAATACATAATTACATGCGTGCCAACTATGGCAGTACGTGGTATGTATATGTAGGAATAGGTCTGCTGCCCCTCGTAAGCATAATACAAAATGGTTATATTTGTGAACCATGCATGCAGTAGAGAAGGATAGGTAATAGCCTTCCAAAACATTCATGGCTTAGAGCCTCCCTTGGATAGTGCTCTATCTGTAGATGCATCCACCAACAAAACTTAGAGAAACTTAAGAACTATAAGTTTGGTGGGAATTAACGAGAGTGCATATTTTGTTTCTTTTCCCTTTCTTAATTTCTGACTGACAAACTTTCATCGTGATTTCGAGAAAAACAAACAAACATAATTATCAGTACTTTAACAGGACAAAAATAAAGTGTGTTTCTGTAAAAAGTGCCTCATTTTAGGTTTGCTAGCACATGAAAGAAAAGTTTAGTTTTAGGATCACTATCACATACAATAACAAAATCAGTGTCAAAGGAAGAAAAGCAACATTAATATGTACATCAACCAATTGTATTTGTAATTGTTGCATTCAACGCAAGCCTAGCTATATGAATACACCAGGAATCCATAACCATCTGTGTAACGGCTACACATCNACATAGTTATAGTTTTGCAGGCCAGTCAAAGGAAGTTAAGGAATTAGAGTGGAAACACTCCTATCAGTGGTTCTATTGTTCTGTACTATCAGATATTGTAGCATGGGTTTGTTGTTTACAAATGATGACATGGGTGTTCTTAACTTAATAGCAATTATACCAAGAGTAAAAAAGAGACTGTGTACAAAGCAACATGACCTTATGCTCCGCTTCTAATATCCCTATTCCAAGGAATTCCATCTCCTCCTTCCACTCTAGGAGTGTTCTACTTAGACTGAGTGGGTCAACTGGAGGGCAGAAGGCCATTGAGAGTATCCCTGTCACACACAGGATTGATCAGTCTCCTCTACTGCAGAGGGTCCATGCAGTAGATCCCTAATCTACAGTACTATAGTTCTGTGTTATACTTAAATCTTCTATACTGTAATTTAGTTAAAGTCTCTGAAATGACACTATAGTGTGTGTCATACTTCCTCTGATTTGAAGTGGACATGTAGTTAAAAATATAAAAATAAGTCATGCATTAAGCAATATCAGCACTCTGCAAATCATAACAAAATATTCAACTACACTGTATACTAAATTTTTACAAATTAGGTATTACTAAACTAGTTACTGAGAATTAAAAATTTGTGGTACAGGAACACATAATTTTATATGAATGTAATAAAGGGAGATTCTTAATTGGATTCTAACATAAACCACAAACAATACCAAACATATAGCCATGCAGACCACTTGGTTTGACATAGTCCTTTTTCCATACTCGTACAATATATTCCATAGTTGCACCATCATCATTCTAAGAGTGTATGTGTGTGTGTGCATATATGCGTAGCTACAAAACACAGATATTGCTGTAACATGCATCATTGTTACGTAAGATTTGAATTAGCACACATAGGCTCAGGGTTATGCACAATGTTATTGTTCTCAAGTTCCCAATAAGTATAGTGTATTGATTTTATATATGCACTGATTTCTGGCCAACGTCACACTTATAGCTGTCAGTGTGTGGCACTAATAGTTAAGCCTCGGCGCGTGAGTATCACGTGCAGAGGATTACGGTAGTCGTTTTGTGTGTGTGTGTGTGTGTGCATCTGTCTGTTACTAGATAATGTGAAGAATGGCCGCTCTATGGTTCAAACTGAAGGTACTTACATTCATGAATCGAAATTATCTTGAAAATGGTTGTGTAGAATCTTGCAAGACACTGTAGTTTCTGAGATACGAGGCTTTTGTGCTTCATTGAACGCTTAATTACCTTCGAAACCGCACCCATAAATCACGCCCCACGTATAGTGTGCGTTATCTAGAAATACAGTTGGACTGCATGTGCTTCAGATGACAGAGCTCTGGCTCTCAGCCTCTGGATGTGATGTAGCTCAGGTGGCTTAGCTGCTTGCACAGGTAAGTAACTCAATTGATTGCAAGCTAAAAATCTGAGCTTACAAGTTAGTTGTGTCAGTGTGTTTACCAGTGAACTTCCACTCTCAGTGTCACATATGATTCAGCTAAGTTGCATGGTCACCAAGTAGTACTGTACTGATATTACATGATTCAGGTAGCCCATAGGTTTGCTCAATAGCATCTGACAACAGCTGATATAATCATAGCATTGCTCATCTCTGTCTGTGATTTATGCTGCCTCATCACAAGTCAGTTGCAAGTGACAGAGTGTGCCGCCGTGGCCTGTGCACCACCGGTGCCTTTATTTTTTATAGTTTACTTTTTAGGAAATGCATATTGTCTGTTAGTAGAGCAGAAAAGATACTTGACAAAGTACTGAGTAGCTGCTAGCTGTAGAAGCATGCAATAGGTACATATATAAGCACATTAAAATGGCTATGAAACTTCCACTCTCAGCAACTCCATGACGTCAACCTGGACAGGCACCTATATATAGAAAGGTATAATATAGTCTTCAAAATAGCTTTTTGAAAGCACAGAAAAAAGACATTTCTCAGAATTCATTAACAAGCTTAATGTCACAATTATGTTTGATTTTTTTCATGTCATTTTTGTTGTTTGTTGCCTGTGGATGGAACAAACACTTTACTTTCGTAAGTGAGTTTCTGGTTGGGTATTAGTCACTTTTCTTGTTCACCAACCTGCAGTATGCAGATTGAAAATATCAAACTTTAATTCTGCCTTTTCTATTTACTATATCCTCCGTGCATGCTCTCTCTCTCTGAGGGTTATACTTACCTTTCTTAGTGTAGCTCTTTGATGATGATGATGAATATGGTGGTGGTGGTGGTGGTGGTGGTGCACGTCGTCTCAGTGCACGTGGTGAGTGAAGCCATTCTGAATCAGCCTTGTTGCTTGCTACCTTATTTTGTTTGGCTTTTAAAGTATCCTCAAGTTCTCTATCTCCTTGATCTCCATCACCTGCTGTTTTGGTTGGTGTGGGTGCTGGAAGCCACACTGGAGTGCTCATCACATCTGGTATATATATATACATATCAAGAAAAAACCTTTAAAGGATACTTTCTAGTATACAACACTGCATGCACATTCTTACACTATACAAACATAGGAAATTTTAGCTCATCAGTGATTTGGTGCATGGTATTGCATATGATAATTATTATTATTTTACCTTTTGTTTCATTACGTGCCACGTGTTTCCGTGTCCATACTGACATTTCTTTCGTCAATTTCAGTTCTTTTGAAAAAGTTGCTTTAGACTTCTGTTTTGCTTTAGACTCTTTTTGCTGTTTGCCTGCACTACTAGTCAGTAGTTCTAGTTGCTGAGTTTGAAGCTGTTGGATTTGTCCATCTTTTTTTATTATTTCTTGTTGAAGTTGCATGACTAAATTCTGACTTGACTGAAGTTGTTCTCGGAGTTTTTGAGCTTCTACTTGTAGTTGTTCTTGTTTTGGCAGCTGTTCAGTTTGTCTTTGAAACTGTAATAGGTTTTCTTGTCTAAGTTGAGCATTATTGTCTTCTAACTTTCGTAGCCTTTGATCTCTGTCTTTGATCATTTGTTGTTGGTCTTGGATCGTTTGTTGTAGATCTTGAGATTGCTTCGGATTGTCTCCAGTTGTTTCACTTTGTATCTGTGGTTCCTGTTGAATGTACACAGTGTTGTTTTTAAGTCTTTCTAGTTTTTCACAAAGTTCTTGAGCTGTAGGCCTTTCAAGATCATTATCCTTCAGACAGTCCAATGCAGTGGCTCGAAGAGGGTGGTCTGCAGGGATGAGGCTGATGTGAGATTGGCGACGTTCCAGTTCAGGTATACAAATTAAAGCTTGAAATGTTTGAGAGGGCGAGATTGGATCGCAGACTTCTCTATTTTGATGTTGATCTCCAGGGTCTGGAAACTTTCTTGTTACAATTTGAACAGTAAGCACTCCAAAACTGAAACAGTCCAGTTTTTCGGAATGTTTTGGAGATTTAATTAGAGCTTCAGGAGGCATATAGGCTGGAGTGCCTGGACATTGAGTGATCGAGGAAGCTGCAGCATCAATAAATTTAGACATTCCAAAGTCGGAAACCTTTGCTCTTCTCGCTGCAATGAGCAAGATGTTGTTGCTTGATAAATCCCGATGCGTTATTCCATTAGTGTGTAGAAATGCAAGGGCCAATGCTGTGTCATGTAGTATGTTAACCTGTGTTGGATATGGTACAGTGTTCTTTTGTGTCTCTAGAAAGTGAGTTAGGCTCTCATCCATAAGCTCCATTAGAAGTACAGGTGCATCGGTTTCAGGATCACGATACGTACCAAGATATTGTACAATGTTTGGATGTTTGATTTGGCTGAGGAAATGACATTCAGCCTCAAATCTTCTTTGTGGTTGTCTGTGTTCTCTGCCTGGTTCTTGAGCTTCTTGTGAAATGTTCAAATCAAAAAGAACTGGATAGAGGAGTTTAGCAGCACAGGTTAAGTGATCACATTTAGCCTTGCAAACGGCACCATAAGAACCTCCCATGTAGAAATTTCTTGCAAGCTCAATTTGCAAGAAATTGCAAAATTTTGCCAAACTGCACAAAACTTGCAAGAAACTGGCCATTTTTCTTGCAGGCGTGCAAGAATTGTGCAAGAATCTTGCAAGTCTTGCAAGTATGCATGTGCACAAATTTTGCAAGCCCCAAAATGCAAGATTTGCAAGATTCTTGCAAGATTCTTGCACGCCTGCAAGAAAAATGGCCACTTTCTTGCAAGTTTTGTGCAGTTTGGCAAAATTTTGCAATTTCTTGCAAAGTGAACTTGCAAGAAATTTCTACCTGGGCTGTTCCAATAGGTTGATTCTTGAGTAGTTGAATTGAATTAAACTTGAACTCTGTACCTCTAACTAGACTTGAAGCCATTATAACCTTTTGCGGTTATATAGTAGTTAAATTTATTTATATGCTGAGTCAATGTTGGGCTGTTGTTGTGGAGCCTGCATATTAATAATATCAGTCAGTTTAACTTGTGGTAGTTAAATGGATATAATATATTGTAGCTCACTGATAACGTATACATCAAAGCGCAGACAGTGCAATGAAGACAGTGCATATATCAGTGATATTTCCCTGAGGTTTGAACCTATACTATTAGTGTACCTATATGAAAACTCAACAACAGTTATTATAGCCTTCACTGGGCTCTTTGGAGTAATGCTGAGATGATTTCACTTCCTGTGACCTCTTGTTACGGGCAGGCACATAATTTTGCAATATTCATAGGTTGTTATTTACTACAGAGATTGACTCAAGAGAGTGTAACTCATTTTTAATTACGTTAGTTGTAGTAAAACCCTTGTATATATTTACCTTAAGCTTTAGCGTGCATGTAGGTCTGTAATGACATGCTTGAGTAAATGCTGAATAAAAAAGTAAAGTAAATGTACATTCACTGTGTACATTCTGTAATGACATGCTTGAGTAAATGTTCTCTCTGCATTATCTAAGCTATCATAGGTCAGGAAATTATAATTTTACTTGGTCAAAATTTCCTGATCTATACATGTAGTATCTATAGTCCATGCATCAAGTAAGCTACTGGCTGCAGCTCTTCTTGTTAGTAATAATAGTGAAACAGCTCAAGTTGTTCTTAATGTTTCATTATCATGAGATCACTGAATCAGGATATTATAGTTTAGAGTTACGTGCGCTATGGTTCACATCTTAAGTTACACCCCATTGATCAAAATGCAATCTTTAATGGAGTCAGTGTGTAGTAAAAGTATATCAAGGTACTCCACCTGATTAATATCATAGGCAGAACTGAAAACATAGCATACTACATGTATCAGTAGTAAAGATATGCAAGACCTTAAGCTTTTAGCTGGCAAGAGAACTATATGGTGCTAACATTCATATATAGCTGATTATCAAGTATGCATGCACACTAGCTATATCTCTCTAGTCTATACCTGTTGTTCAAGCAGTATACCCCTTTCCATATATTCCCTATATATGGTCTGCCCTTCAAGTATAATATGTTACAGTAAATGTAAATGATCATTCTATTACCTTGAGCTTGGCTTCTTTGCTTCAATAAACACTATACTGATGTAATGTTTACTCCGTGCAATACTAAGGGGCGAGGTTCTAGGAAAACAATATTCATTGTTTTCCAGTGAATAAATTCGTGATCTTGTTTATCCCATTTATGCCATTAGGTTAAATATAAACTTTTCTTTTATACTTCAAATGAAGTATATATACATGCATGCAAATTTATGAATTAGAATTAAACACCAAGTTCTTCACAAAAATGCATGCATGATATTCTTATAACCATGCAAGCTTGTCTCAAATTCAATGTCCCAGTATAAAAGTTATATATAAGAATAAAGTTATAATGATTTATTGTAGAATCTAGCTTGCAAAACATGCTGTATAGTTGCTAAAATCAAAGACATTCACTTTAACCTCAAGTGTTTTTTTACCTTCAAGTAATTTTCTGCAGCATAACATCTACATGCATGCCCACATATGATCTGCCCATGCATAATACTGCTCCTATATACCTGTAGATCAATATATATAGAGTCTTGTAACTTATTGTGTGATATATAATAATTATATATATATTATTCAGTTGTCAAAATGAAGTTGTTCTGTGTTTACTATCTCAATTTGATTTGCCTTCAGTTGCTTATAATTCTAGAGATTGTGTGTTCAGTGTCACTTCAAGCGAACACTAGTGACAACTCTTCTTTCTGTACTAGTTGGACACTACCAAAGGTGAAACCT
Organism: Tethya wilhelma; assembly: GCA_964030475.1. Classification (NCBI taxonomy): domain Eukaryota; kingdom Metazoa; phylum Porifera; class Demospongiae; order Tethyida; family Tethyidae; genus Tethya; species Tethya wilhelma. The sequence continues at coordinate 7,931,393 of CAXIPT010000002.1, read as the reverse complement.
GATGAGTCTTGTGACCCAGTCCAATGTGTGTGCAAGAATAAACTACAGGTTCACTTCTCTTGCTGTTTCACTGTATGACCTACAGCACCGTGTTTAACACTACTGTCATTGGAAGTTAATTGCTTGTACAATGTTCATGGTTTAAATGCTTCTTATCGTAACTACTATCTCACAAGAGAAGATGTGAAAAGTGGAAATAATACAGCTCTATATATATGTAGATTCATTGAAAGTTTTACTTTTCAAACCAGCCTGACTACATACAAACACAAAACTGGTCAGATGTGTAGCTGTTGTACAGATGGTTATGGTTTCCCTGCATACTCATATAGCTTAGCTTGTGTTGAATGCAAGAATTACAAATACAATTGGCTGATGTACCATACTGTTTTTGACACTGTTTTATATCATGGTAGTGATCTTTAAAATAACTGTGACTTCTGGTAGAATGTACTGCTATATCTTCGTGTGCCAAATTATTGCCGCACCCCTCTCTTTACGGTTGTCTACAACAGTATAAAGATTAGACCAATTAAAGTTACTGGATTGCTAGTTGGATTCTTCACTTCTTTTCTTGGATTTCATAACCTTGATTTTTCCGTTCTGTCTATCCTCCATTTTGTTTGCACCCCAATATGTCTGCTTTGGAAGTGCTACTATTGGACTATGTTAATTGTCGCTGTGTATCCTTTAGTGCTTGTAGTTGTGATGTTTACTTTGGTCAAACTTCACAGCCGGTTTATTATATGTGAACGTCTATGGCGTCCTTTTTATAGGAAGTTTTCCTTCATTCGTAACAACTGTGATATGAAGAGATCTCTTGTTGGGGCATTTGCACATTTATGTTACTCTCCTATGTGAAGATCCTCAATGTCTCATTCTATGCTCTCATTCCCAACTCTCTCTATGATGTTGATGGCAACAAGATGCCCAAGACATATCTCTACTATGATGGTCGTTATGAATACTTTGGAAGAGATCATCTCCCTTATGCTGTGCTGGCTATTTTCATGCTCCTAGTGTTCAACATCATTCCTCTGCTTCTTCTCTGTCTCTACCCTTGTCGCTGTTTTCATCACTGTCTGAACTTCTGCCGATTTTGAAGTATTGCTCTTCATATTTTTATGGACACCTTTACTGGCTGTTACAAGTTTGAACCTCGAGATTATCGATATTTTGCTAGTATTTATTTGTTCCTAAGGCTTGCCAACCACACTCTACTTGCTGTTACTGTAGGGCCATCCTACCTCCCTTTAGCTGGGTTCATGGTCCTCATTATGGGTGCTGCTGTGGCTATCATTAGGCCCCACAAGTCCCCTACACACACTGCTATAGACACTGTGTTCTTTACCAGTTTGGGGGTGTTGTTCATGGGACTGTCTGCGATTAGACTCATTGAAGACTTCAGTGACCATTACCACATTCTTTTCTTATACTCAGTTGCTGCACCAGTTGCACTGATCCCATTTTGTTATGGAATTGGAATGATCGTTTACTTTATCGCTCCTACAAACTGTCTTTCCAAGTTTAAAGCATTTATTAAATGTTTCATGGCAGTGATCAGTGGGAATTATTCTTCCACTGGCGAAGCAGGAACTCCAGTGCCTCACAGACTGGAACACAGTGATGATTCGAGTACCCTCCTCTCCTACCAGTTGCCACTACTGATTACACCAAAATAGACACTGCAGCTATGTCACGTAACAAAAAACTTCAAAAATTCCCCACTCGCTAAATGTGGTCATACATCGTGACTGCGCACTATGATGGTAGTTTTATATTGTTAGGACATGATAATTTTATGAGATTGATGCATGATGGATAAATAAATTTGTAGCTAATAAAAAAACAGACTCTCAAAATGTCTTAATAGCTCTTGTGATAATGGTAATAGTTATAATAAATCTTCTTTTGAAACTATATAGGTACTGTTTAAATCTATATAAAGCTATAGTGATACGTACACATGTTCTCAATCATGCAGTTATACAATGTGCTAGTTGAACATGCAGCTAAGGATTGTGGTAGTTTTCTTGATAAATGTCATACGTAGTAATACATATATTTTACATATGAAAATTCAGTGGAGATCTAGCTGAGATTTGGTCCAATTTTAGTCTATAATTGATTTTTATCTAGTAGAGTTGCATTTATAGGAGGTGGTATATCTCCCCCCTCTCCCTGAATGCCAAGTTATACCCTCTCTTGAGTTTTAACACTTCTTGAACACAATAACTAAGGCATTGCATGTTTTAATCACATGTGCAGCTACAGAATGAGCTAAACAGCTCTCTGTCTATATTCACTAATAGAGCTTGTTTTTTTTTTATCTCTATAGCTATCTACTTCATCAGATTTGACAAACTTAAATTAGTGGTCCAAGTCTGTTTTGCAACACTACTAGTGAATATACCTTACCTATTCGTGTATGTAGAGTTTTAAAGTGGTAATTGCTTATAGCTTGCAAAAACACTTGCAACCGTGTTTGCCCATTATTGCACATTATGCATTAGCAGTGAAAATATTGAAAATTAGTGCACGCTCAAAGGGTTATTCAATTAACTTTATCCTAGAAATAGCATTTTTGTAGCTACACAATGAGCGGATAGAAAATACTTCTTAGATTGCAGTAGAATCAATCTCAGAAGTCCCTGAATTCATAATTTTCTTGGGGGCATGCCCCCAGACCCCCCTAAAACACTTAATGCCACTCATNCCCCCCCCCCCCCCTTGTTTTTTTCAATTTCCTGCACTTTGCCTTCTCTCATTTGATTTTGTAAATACAAGCCTCTCTAGGCATGTATTATGTAAGTTAGATCATAATTTATTTTCAGTTTGGTGTTGCAAATATCATAACCGCCTCCTTGTTTGGTGATTTTCAGTAGCATATATGAGTATACAATTATAACATTATATAATAATTTAACTGCCTATATATATTACACTGATTCTAGTTGCCATATAGTATATCTGCATGTGTTTACAGGGAGTCATGCGATATTTTAGTTCTTCTGTATATAGACATATGGATTATAGCATTTGAAATGAAGTTGTTGAGTTTTTACCACCTCAGTTTGATTCACCTGTTGCTAACTGCAGAGATTGTGTATTCAGTGTCACTTCCAGCAAACACCAGTGGTAATTCATCCTTCTGCCCTGCTTGGACAGTACCCCCAAAGGTCAAACCTCATGAATCAAATCCTGTCCAATGTGTGTGCAAGGATAAGCTGCAAGGTTCGATTCACTGTGACCCAACTAATCTTAACATATACATTTTGCTATTTCACTGTATGACCTACAGCACTGTGTTTAACACCACAGTAATTGGAGGTTGTTTGTACAATGTTCATGGTTATAATCCTCCTCATCGTAACTCTTACTTCCTCACAAGGAAAGATGTGGAGAGTGGAAACAATACAGTTCTATGTAGATTCATTGAAGCTTTTTTTTCTCATTTTGGTTCAACAACATATGAACACAAAGCTGGTCAGATGTGTAGCTGTTGTACAGATGGCTATGGATTCCCTGTGTATTCATATAGTTTGGCTTGTGTTGAATGCAAAAACTACAAATACAATTGGTTGATGTACATTACTGTTGCTTTTCTTCCTCTGACGCTGTTTTATATCATGGTAGTGATCTTTAGAATAACTGCAACTTCTGGTAGAATGTATGGCTATATTTTCTTGTGCCAAATTATTGCCACACCCCTCACTACAAGGTTGGCTATGAAGATAAGGCTTAAACCTATCAAACTTTCTGGATTGGTGCTTAAATCCTACATTTCTTTTCTTGGATTTCACAACCTTGATTTTTTTCGTTCTTTTTACAATCCATTTTGCTTACACCCCAAGATGTCTGCTTTGCAAGTACTGCTATTAGACTATATTGTTGCTGTGTATCCTTTGGTGCTTGTGATTGGAACATTCTTTTTGATTAAATTTTACAGCCGGTTTAGTTTACTTGAACGTCTATGGCGTCCTCTTCATAGGTGGTTTGTGTTAAACAATTGGGATACAAAGAGATCTCTGGTTGGGGCATTTGCCACATTCATGTTACTCTCTTATGTGAAGATCCTCAATGTCTCATTCTATGCTCTCATTCCTAACTCGCTCTATGATGTTGATGGCAACAAGATGCCCAAGACATATATCTCTACTATGATGGTAGTTATGAATACTTTGGAAGAGATCATCTCCCTTATGCTGTGCTGGCTATTTTCATGCTCCTAGTGTTCAACATCATTCCTCTGCTTCTTCTCTGTCTCTACCCTTGTCGCTGTTTTCATCGCTGTCTGAACTTCTGCCGATTTCGAAGTATTGCTCTTCATATTTTTATGGACACCTTTACTGGCTGTTACAAGTTTGAACCTCGAGATTGTCGATATTTTGCTGGTATTTATTTGTTCCTGAGGCTTGTCAACCACACTCTACTTGCTATTACTGTAGGGCCATCCTACCTCCCTTTAGCTGGGTTCATGGTCCTCATTATGGGTGCTATTGTGGCTATCATTAGGCCCCACAAGTCCCCTACACACACTGCTATAGACATAGCATTCTTAACTAGTTTGAGTGTGTTATTTATGGGACTGTCTGCGATTAGACTTATTGAAGATTTTGTAGGGCGACACCGCTTTCTTTTCTTATACTCTTTCATGTTATCGGTTGCAGTATTTCCATTTTTGTATGGACTAGGACTTATCATTTACTTTACTCTCCCAAGAAAATGTCTTCTCAAACTCAAGGCCCTTGTCAAATGCTGTGCGGATACAATCATAGGATCTAACAATGAAACTTAAACACTATTTAATGTCTTGCAGTCTTGAAAGCAGCAATGACTAACTCTCTCCCTCCTTATCACTGATGATTACAAACCAATATTAATTCACTTTGTGTTCTAAGCTTGTTGTATTGTTTAGGATGTCATGTATATAATACATTTGCAGTGTGTGTCTTATTATATATATAGTATAATCTTAAGAGTTGCTTACAGGCACGTTGTAAGTACTTTGACTTCATAGCAATACAGGATAGAAATTGTGCCCTAATTTGTTGTCAATAATTATTATGCTAAAACTTTAATACCATTAAATTCAAGAACCTTAAGATAATGGCTGGACTATACGTCTAAGTTATTATAATGGTCGGAAATATTGCTTCAACTGTTTTTTCTTGCTTTTCCAAGAATGCATAACAAAGCTTTACCTCAGTTTCACTATACATTTGTTGTTGCTGTTGATTGTTTTTGTTGAATGTATTGAATTCTTTCTTTCAATCTGTTGTTGTAAAATTTGCAATGGCGACTAAATGAAACTTGTTTGTAATAAATATTATATATAGGGACTCCTCCAGAATGTATATGTATCATAGAATAATAATTGAAAGAACTGTGTCATTAAAAATTCCTAGTATGGTAGCACTGGATATACATATAAATGCCATGGATGCTCCATTAGTACAATACAAGTATTCATGGCAATAACTATGCAAAACTAAGCGCTTAATTAGCACTAAAAGGCTTCTAGAGTCACTATTCAGCTCATTCTCTTTTGAACAAGCCTAGAATCATAGCTAAAGTACCAAACTAAAATATGGCAAGCAGTGTGGATTATAACAGTCGTTCATCGGCTATTGCTGTACAAAAGCAGTTAGTATCCGACCATTTTCAGTTCACTAGGCCATATTGGCTTACCAGAACTTGACATAAGCTAGCTTAGCCTTGTTTCCAGGCCTAGCGTTTGCGATTTTCACGGGAGTAACTGGGGGTGGTCTAACTTCAATAGTCATAATCTCTGGAAACTTAGCTTAGTGGATGGTAGGAATCATGTGCTCATTTCACATTTTAAGATACAACACCAGTGCTGATCATTATCAAGTTGATTCAGGACTCAGGCACAAGTCAGTCAGTGATACTGACCATGAACACTGATTCATTTTGAATCATGCCAAGTTCTACAAAGTGTTATGTGCATGCATACTCACTACTTTACAGGACTAGCAACCAATTGAGTAACCTGTTCCAGCACCTCAAGATGTTACGCACATGCTGGGCTGTGTCTAACACTCCATGTTCAGGATTATAATATGCCCCTTATTGTAACTCTTATACAATTCTTCACAATTACATGGCGAAGTGTGGAGAGTGGAAACAATCCAGTTCTATGCAGATTCATTGAAACTTTTTTTTTTGTATCGGCTAAACCGTATCATATGAACACAAGGTTGGTCAGATGTGTATTGCCGTTCTACAGATAGTTACAGTTTCCTTACCTATATATTCTTATTGTAGCTGAGCTTGTGTTGAATGCAAGAACTATACAAGTACAATTGGCTAGTGTACCTTACTGTATACTTCAATAGTGACAAATTTCAAATTGTTGTTGTATGCAACTCATTGTTATGAATTGTTGTTGTATTTCTGAGAAAGGAAGCTTTTCACCTCACTTTCACTATGCTGTTTACTGTTTATTTTTTGTTGTTGATTATTTTTCCTGCCATGGAATGTGTCGGATTCTTTCCTTCAAGGCTTCCACGTAATAATAATTTCATTATGAAACATTGATGATGTTTAACAAAATTGATTTTATGCGCGCATGCATGTTCTGATCAGCTCGATACTGATAATGCTAGTGCATTAGATGGTTCGATAGAATTGCATATATTATTTCTTTTGCTAAAAGTGTACAAGTTAATTGTCAAAAAAAGATGAAACAATTAAGTATCCAGTATCTGTGTCTTATTCATCTGATTCTACATCATTCTGTAGACTGGTTGGTATTATCACTGAACAGTGCTGGTGGGAACATAAGCTACATTGTCAATGGTTCTTGCCCTATTTGGACTAAACCAAGTGTTAATAATGAGTCAAGTTATGTGAAATGTGTTTGTAAGAATAAGCTCAGTACTGCTCTTATCTGTGAGCAAAAATCACTTGATATTCGTATTTTGCTATTCCATTGTATAACCTACAGCTCAGCTTTAAACAGCACTGTTGTTGGGCAATGTTTGTATAATGTTCACGGTACTTTTTATCCTTATCATAACTATTGGTTGCTAAATAAAGAAGCTGTTGGGAGCAGAAATAATACAATGTTGTGTGGATTCATCGAAAGTTTTAATGTCCAGGATGATTACAATGTATACCTGCATCAAACCGGTCAAATGTGTAGTCGTTGTGTGTTTGGATATGGGTATGCTGCTTATTCTTACAGCTTGGGTTGCGTAGAATGTGGAAGTTATAAGTACAATTGGCTGAAATATCTTGCTATAACTTTACTCCCACTTACATTATTCTATGTATTTCTGGTGATCTTTAGAACAACAGCAACATCTGGTGGAATGAATGGTTATATTTTCACTTGTCAAATGATTGCAACTCCTATCAGTGTAAGGTTATTTACAAGGTTACGGATCAAACCTACTAGAAGTGTTGGAACACTTTTCAATGTGTATATTTCTTTTCTTGGATTTCACAACCTTGATTTTTTCCGTTCTCTCTATCATCCATTTTGTTTAAACCCCAATATGTCTGCTTTGCAAGTACTTCTATTAGACTATATTGTTGCTGTGTATCCTTTAGTGCTTGTGGTTGGTACATTCTTTTTGGTCAAACTTCATAGCCGGTTTAGTTTACTTCAACGTCTTTGGAGTCCTTTTTGTAGGCAGTGTTCCTTCATCCGTAACAATTGGGATACGAAGAGATCTCTGGTTGGGGCTTTTGCCACATTCATGTTACTCTCCTATGTAAAGATCCTCAATGTCTCTTTCTATGCTCTCATTCCTAACTCGCTCTATGATGTTGATGGCAACAAGATGCCCAAGACATATCTCTACTATGATGGTAGTTATGAATACTTTGGAAGAGATCATCTTCCTTATGCTGTGCTGGCTATTTTCATGCTCCTAGTGTTCAACATCATTCCTCTGCTTCTTCTCTGTCTCTATCCTTGTCGCTGTTTTCATCGCTGTCTGAACTTCTGCCGATTTCGAAGTATTGCTGTTCATATATTCATGGACACTTTTACTGGCTGTTACAAGTTTGAACCTCGAGATTGTCGATATTTTGCTGGTATTTATTTGTTCCTAAGGCTTGCCAACCACACTCTACTTGCTGTTACTGTAGGGCCATCCTACCTCCCTTTAGCTGGGTTCATGGTCCTCATTATGGGTGCTGCTGTGGCTATCATTAGGCCCCACAAGTCCCCTGCACACACTGCTATAGACACTGTGTTCTTTACCAGTTTGGGTGTGTTATTTATGGGACTATCTGCATTTCGACTGATTGAAGACTTTGGAGAACATTACCATGATGTTTTTTTATACTCATTTGCTGCACCAGTTGCTGTGATTCCATTTTGTTATGGAGTTGGAATAATAATTTACTCTGTCGCTCCTTCGAAGCTTAAAACATTTTTTTTGACAGTGATCAATGGAAATTATTCTTCCTCTGGCAAAGCAGGAACACCAGTGCCTTACAGACTGGAACACAGTGATGAGTACCCTCCTCTCCTACCAGTTGTCACTACTGATTACACTGAAATAGACACTGCAGCTATGTCACGTGACAAAAAACTTCAAAAATTCCCCACTCGCTAAATGTGTTCATGCATACAATTTCTTTCACTGTGAATTATTGTTATTGACATAATTTTTTATAAGAATGATAGATTTGAAAAATCAGACTCTCAAAAAGTCATGATTATAGCTCTTGTGAAGTAAAACTTGATGTTGGTAGATGTTTTAAATTGGCATTGTGTTTGTATACTCTCTCACTGTGTACTATGTGTGCAATGTTTTCACCATTTGCTCCTTACCCTACTTTTAGTATTACAATTATATGTTGTAGTAAGTTTTATGAAGGTGCAATCATAGTGTTAATTCCTGTCACAGTGATATTATATGCTAGCTGCTTTGTGTACTAACTACAAACTCGTATATATACTGATTATACTGTAGATTGCAAAATTTTTCGCCACACACGCAAATAGCAAAAATTAAAAATGTATGGCAAGTTCTTTACCGAATAGGTCAAAGTGGCGAAAATTAAATGCGCAAAAATTTATAGCGACAAAAATTTCTCAATTAATCTACGGTAGTCCGTTTGCTTATGTGTGTAATTTTGTTTACTGTATACTTATATTATTTTCAGAATTCTAAGAAAGATGAGCAATGTTCCAGCTTTGAGGCCCAATTGGAAGGAAAAGATGATTTAGTACTCAGGCTCAATGAGAAGAACAATCTACAAACTGTCGAGCTAAGTATGCTAAGGTAAATATAGAAGTAAGTGTCTTGGATGTAAAGTTCTTAGCTCAACCAAGAGTCTTACATCCAGACCAAAGCAAATGTACCAACCAATATCATCATAGCCAAATGGTATCAGGATCAAATATCTGTATAAATCAGGGCTACAAATGTGCTGTATACAGATATTCTGGGTCGTAGTACACTTACGTTTATTTGTATTTCAACATGTATAGAGTTAACTTGAGAGAATCGAGCCAAACTTGTGATCAGCTAACCCATCAAAATACTCTTCAGATGACAACCATTCATCAGCTTCAATCTGAAAACAGAGCAATGAAAGTTGGTAAGTTAATTTTATATTCAACATAATGCTCTGAACATTGCTAAAGTCATATAGAATGCAGTGAGGCTAACTATAAACTCTATCCTTATTCTAGTAATCAGTGAGTTGAAGGAGAGACAAGTGTTTTTTTCTGAGGTTGGTGTGTTACTTAAAGTTGTAGGAACAGATGTTTGTTGAGTGTTGAGGTATATGCTCTTCTCCACAATACAGTCATGCAGACAGCTTACCTTGGAACTTAAAAGCAAGAAGCTAGAGCAATCTCATTCACACCATTATGTGTCAAAGAGTTCCAAAGATGTATCTACAAAGAGAGGAGCTTCTAGGTCATTTGCAGAGCCTATAACAGAGCACGAGGAGATAAACAGGCTGTCTGAGTTGCTGGAAAAAACAGAGAGGGATCTTTTTGAGACAAAGTCTGTACTACAAGCAAAGGTATTCTTGATCTTTAGCTCTAATCCTTTAAATTTACATATGGTACACTACCGTAATGTTAATGTAGATTGACTGTTTTAGCAATTCCAAGAAAATGCGTACCTTGCCCAAAAACAAACAAACAAAAAAGCTATCATAGTAAATGTCCTTTTAGAATCACCTATACCTACATGTATTCATTCTAGGTCACCTGCATGTAACTCAGCAAAGTTGTAGCGAATTTAAATAGGACAGTGTGCATAATTATGTACATGTAGCTGTGTTTGCCAGTGTGTACTATTACCATCATGTTCTATGTTGGTGAGTCATTACAACATCACTGTGTAATGAATACTAAATAAATGTACAATGAGATTAAGTAAAACTTTGTAATAAATCTGCTGGTACTTTAGTGTGTTCAACAATAGTATTTTTATTGGACTTTTAATAAAGATATCTTATCAGTAAAAAATGTTCTAAGCGGCATTTGGCTGATCTCTGGCAAAAAAAATTGTGTACAGTATATGGAACTAATTTAAGCTAATACACCACAGATTTCGCAGTTGGGCTTCATTCCACAAAAATTCCCCCACGAAATTTATTAGGTATGGGGTCATCATGCATACGGTTTATAATTCAAAGCTCGTGGACTCATAAAAGTTAGCATTGGCCATCCAATTAACTGATTACCAAGTCACTATCCTTGAATTGTCCAAAACCTTTGAGATTATTAATTCCATACTGTTTTGTTTAGTGTTCTTAAACACCTGTACCCATTAGCGTTGTTATAGGGCATGCTGTGAAGGTCTTGTAATTACTGCAGCCTATCTAGAAGAGTGTGGGGCATACCAGAAACAAGTATCAATTTCTATAGTAAGGCAACATGCAGTTAGTAAGTTTCTTTTAGAAGAATGCATGCATGCAGCTCCAAATATTATAAAAATCCTCTAACCACTACAATAATTATACAGTCTCACTCTATTGTCGACACTATGCTACTATAACAGTCTCATGAAGACTAGCTACTAATTTCTTTCTATAAACTAATTGTTCATTAATTTAATTATTCAACACTCCCATTGTGCTTCATGAACAGTAATCATGCCAATTACTCAGCCAATTCTTTGAATTCAGTTGACCCTTCATTCTGGAGACGGATACGATTGCTGTGGATGCGCAGAGGGCCATAGTGTCCAACAAGTTGGTAGACTACGACTGTTTGTTTGGGTTGAACTTTGAATTTTGTTTCTACTTCAACTGCCTCAGACCACATTTGAGATTTCATGTCCTGCCATTCCTTTGAATAATTGATGGAAATCTTATTTCCAATTCCAAAATTTCCTTGAGTAAAGTTGGTTTGCAGCTCATATCCCAAGCTGACAGTCATCTTCACGGAGCTTCCCTCAGTGATAGATGTTCCAAGCTTTTTTTTGAACTTTAGCTCTACTTCTTCATCCAAATCATTCACAAGGCTTGCTACATTCTCATAGCCATCTTTGATCTCATCTCCTGGTCCTATTTCAACCATCCACTGTGCCCAATCAGCTTCTTGTGGGCCATGAGTCACATGAACTACTCCGTCATGACTGGCATCGAAATAAGAACCTTTGTAACGGTTGGACTCTAGAGCAAAGACATTATCACCAGTGGAATTCACTTTGACCAGCTTCCATTGAGCCCAGACTGCACCATCAGGTGGATTTGGAGAGTGGGTCAGTTTAACTACTCCATCATGGTGAGCATCCATATAGTGATTGCGGTAACGGATACTCTCCAAGACAATAGTGTCATCTTTTCCCTCATGCACGAGCAGTCTGGTCCACTCGGCGTTAAGAAGATCAGTGTAGTTACACTGAGTAACACGGACAATCATCTTGTGATTGCAGTCTGCATACGATCCATTGTAGCGCACGGACTGCAAGGTAATTATGCGACCAATTATCTCCTTTTGTAGAAGAGTCTGGGTTGTCTTCTCTTTGTCAGTTTGAGCTTGCATGATGATTGCTGGCTTGATCGATTGAAGAAAATAGTCGAAGGATAAATACTAAAAAATACGGCTTGCTTTTATAGAAAAGTAATCCAAAACTCACAGTATAGATGTCTTACCATATCAATACAGTTAATACACTGACGCCAGTGTACTAATTTCAATCTTGATCGTATGATCTTTTACACGCATGCATTGATCGTTATTTATATTATAATACTTTAGTGAATTGCATGCATAGGTGTACTGTTTTTGAAGTACACAAATATATCAAATGGCATGCAATATTTCAGTGTATGATAACGTAACTGTGTGGAAAATTGTACAATAAAAATTATTAATGATATATACACATAACCATGCAGTATGTAATAATTATTCGATCATACGATGTTCTTCACAGGCATATAATCGTAATTCTAGACATATAGAATGTTGGCATTTATTAAATTTAGTGTACTTCAAAGACAGTAGTCCTGGTTTCAGAAAATTGATCAAAGATATGCAATAGTTAGAAATGTCTGGCCATTGTAGTATAGTATAGTTATATACACTGACGCCAGTGCACTAATTTTTGATCCCATCGTATGATTTTCACATGATTGTATAATTTCATGCATCCGTGCACGTATTTGCATTTCATAGTGCAATACTTTTATATATGAATTATGTGTAGGTAGCTATACTGTCTTTAAAAGTACACAAATATCAAAGCATTAATGCGAATACACTGTGAATTATTATTATTATTATCTGATCGTACGATTTTTTTCACGTGCCTATAGTCGTTATTCTATGCATACTACATGTGCAATGTTGGCATTGTTAATACTGAGAACAGCATTGAAGTAAGTAACTAAGTGTTCCGTTCAGTTTCTTCAAAAATTATTTTAAATCTTACCATCACATTTATTGTAACATTGATTCTGAACTCTCCGTTTCTGTTGACTAATACCAACAAGCAAACTATTATTAATTATTAGGCCTCTATAGAGTACTATATGCTCTTGTGTTGAACTATTGTATGTGGTCTGATCTGCAATTACCAGTTATTGTCAAGTATTGATTTGTGTGCAACACTGTCTATAGTTTCTAAAGTTGTTTCTATACCTCCTTTCTGTACCAGTGAGGTCATTAATTCATGTGTTAAGCTTCAATTACGAAGGTTCACCATGCAGTTTCAAAAATTTTATCACACTGAGAAAGCCTCATGTGCATGAGTTTGAGGCTGTAGCTGTGTAGCAGAGGAGGTTCCACACGGTCGACCTTTTCTTGACCTTTCGCAATCAAAGTCCTGCACGTCCTCCTCATGTTAGACACATTATACATGCACGCGTGAAGGACTTTAATTACAAAAGGCCAAGTAAAGGTCAACTGTGTCTGACTGTAGATGAAGCAGTGTATCAAATTTTCCCATTATGATAATAATTATAATAAATTTTGCATTAGTTATTAAATCGGTACATATATATATACTCATGTAAGTGCAGTATAAACTTGATAAGGTTGCTGTATATTTCACAAAATTACTACATGAATGTAGCAGTTGCTATTTCTACTGAGTTAGTTTGGCCGTCACTATCAGTAAAACCGCCCACCACCATGATTTCATTGCTGGGGAGAACAGCTGCAAAGCATTGCGATCGACTGGTACTCATCTTACTGATGACCTCCCATGAGTTTGAGATGGGGTGGTAGATACGAACATCTGAGGTGGGTTTGAGTTTAGAATCCCCACCACCTATTGCTATGAGTCGACCGTGAAGTGTGACACAGGCTGATAGTTTGACTGGAAGATCAGCAACTTTGCTCCATACGGTAGATCTAGGTGTGCTAGTTTGTGATAGAGATTGAGCTAATCGTTCTCCTAGTGATCTTGACTGACAAGACAGGAAGAGGTCAGTCAAAGTGCAGGTGTATACTGAGTTGGTAGATCCACCTTTAACCCAGCCTCCTGCAATGTAAATTTGACTATTGCACATTGTTGCCAAGGCTTGTTTGAGTGGTTCTGGGAGGTCTGCAGCAGATGACCATTCTTCAGTCCGAATTTCCATGACTTCGACTGTTTTTAACGTTCCATCTTGGCCACTCCCTCCAGCAACTATGAGGGCTTGTCCAGTGCATACAACTATTGGGGATATTCTTTTGGTGGGCATTGGTTGGAATGCCTCACTCCATTTCTTGCTCCCTCCATGTCCAATGAGGCTAAAAAGTCTGTTAGTTCTTGTGTTTTGAGTATAAAACCCACCAATGGTCGTTAGGAGGTTGTTTACGATTGCTAGAGAGCAACAGTCTGTTTTGCAATGTGGAAGTAGACTCCATGTCTCGTCTATTGAATTGTATTGTACAATGTTATGTGAATCATATTTAATGTATAGTGATTCACCATTTACAACTGTGTTGGGTCCTCTACTCATCACATGTGGTGCCTTCTTGCCCTCTCTCCATTTCAGTGTGAAGTTCTCAATGTTTGTTTTAGTGTCAAAGTGAAAGGTTTTGGAGGGGTCTTTGAGGCTTTGTTGTAGTTTAGCAGCAGGTTTTGATTTTCTCTTCAGCTGTTGTTCTAGTTCTTGGATCCGAGTCTGAAATTGAGCCATTGCTTTTTGGTTTGATTCAAGTTCTTCAGTAACATGCTGAAGACGTCGCTCTTTGTCTTCAATCAGTTGATCTTTGTCTCTTGTTATGTCACGAATATTGGCTTCATTTTCTTGCAAGCGGTTATTTTGTGATCTAATGATTTGTTGAAGTCCTTGGATTTGCTGTGAATGTTCTTGTCTCATCTGACGATTCTCCTCAGCTTTGTCTTGAATTTCTTGTTGGATTTCGTCAACTTGTTGTCTTAGTTCCCTTATTTCTTGCTCTCTCTCAGTTGTATTGTCAGCTGGTTCTGAGCTTTCTTGAGCTTTCTTTACACTTTCTGTGAACTGAGGTGTTTCTTTTAGTGCTGCTACTCTGTGACACAGCTCCTGAGCTGAAGGACGTTCAATTGCAATGTCCTTGAGACAATCAAGTGCAATTGGTAGGAGAGGGTGGTTGGGATCAACTAAACTAATGTGGTTTTGTCGTCGTTCAATTTCTGACACTCGTGTTTCAATTGAGGGAAATCGTGGATCAATTGTTTGTACTACTTTGAGCCTTTCACCAGGATCAGGGAAGCACCTGGTCAAAATTTGAACAATAAGTGTTCCAATTGAAAAGCAATCGATCCTTATTGTGTAGCTAGGTTTCTCCTTCACAGCCTCAGGAGGCATGTAGACATCTGTCCCTGGACACATTGTAAACGATATCTGTGTACTGCGAGGGTTTATTTCACCAAGCTTTGCCATTCCAAAATCTGTTACTTTGGCCTGCACATTTCCACGCAGCAACACATTGTTGCTAGAGAGATCCCTGTGAGTGATTCCATTGTTGTGGAGGTAAGATATGGCCAATGTGATGTCGTGACAAAAGTTGACTTGAATATGGTGAGGGATTGCATCCATTGAGCTCGCCAAGAAATGCGTCAAGCTATCATCCATGAGCTCCATTAATAAAACAGGCAGGCCAGTTTGAGGATCTTGGTGTGTGCCCAGGAACTGTACAATATTGGGATGCTTTATTGCACTCATGAACTCACACTCTTGCATGAAACGACTAATGGGTAGTCTGTGTTCTTTGTTTTGTTCAATTCGTTGGTGTGCGTTTGGATCAAAAAGTGTCTGATGAATGACCTTAGCAGCACATAGCAGGTCATCACACTTAGCCTTGCAAACAATTCCATATGATCCAATACCAAGAGTTTGATCCTTTAGGAGTTGAATTGATTTGAAGCCTATTGCGGGCGTGTCCTGTGATTGTTGCTGAGCCATGTAGATAATACAGCAGTAATAATTTTTGTGAAGAGTCTGTTCTTTGTAAACTGACCCAGTTGTTGGTTGTTTCTATCAAGTTTGACTATTGTAGACACACCAAAATAGCTACCTGAGTTCACTTTCTTAGTTGACTCTTGTAAATACAGTCATATGACTTTGTGCTATACATAGCTGATATGAGTAAATATAGAACAACATTATTCATAACACTACTTTTGCATATGTGTATGTTGATGGGCAACCTAACTGATGCTGCCCATGCATGTAAACTACATGTCAACTACTGATACTTGGGTGACAACTTGCAAATGAAGTTGAAGAGTGTTATAAACAACAGCATGGTAAAATTATATCTTGTAATCTGTTATTTTGCATTCTGACACAACAAGTTTAGTGTGGTAGCCGTAAGTTCCAACTTATGTCACTGACAGATGATTTAATTGTCTCTTATTTTGAAATCAGAAACTTTGATAAGGTCACTATTCAATGATAATTTCAATGTCTGCCAGTGTATGAGGAGGATGGTTGTGAAGGTATATCTTTATGTGAGCAGTACAGTAACTGTAAGTCTAAACAGTACTGTTCGAGAAACAGGGGCAGGTGGATCCGGATATATATGTAGGTAATGTATATGGTAGAGATCCGAGTACATGTCCCAATGCATGGTAGGCACAAATGTTTGCAACTAGTGCATGGGTGTTAACTTGAGTAGATTGCAGTCGATTGAATTGTTACACAGGTAGATATTTTAACTGGAAGATTACTATTCACAGAGTACACACAGTGACTGCTCAATTTAAAATGTTGTGGGGGTGGGGCGGGGGAATGACAGGTACTCATGGAAGACAGTTAAAAAAAGACAGGCATGAGGTAGATTGGCAGGTGAAGCAATTATTCACTTTCTCTACTGAACTTAACATTTATTGCTGACCATGAAGCTATAGGACATCATGTCATGAGTCAGTGATACAGCATGTACATGCCCCTTATTAAGCCTCGGCACGTGCGTAGCACGTGCAGAGGGTTGCGGTAGTCGTTTTGTGTGTTTGTGTGTCTGTCTGTTACTAAATTATCTGAAGAACAGCAGCTCCAGAGTCAAAATGGAAGGTACTTACATTCATGAATCGATATTATCTTGAAATTTGACGTGTAGAATCTTGCAAAACACTGTAGTTTGTGCTCATATGCGAAAGTTAAAATGCAAAATTTGAGATCTAAGGCTTTTGTGCTTCTCTGAACGCTTAGGCTTCGAAACCGCACCCATTGATCACACCCCATGTAGTGTGCGTTATCTAGAAATACCGTAGAACTTGGATTATGGCCTCACAGCTATAGATGGACTTGAGCTTGGCTGGCTTGGCTGGCTTGGCTGCTTGGACAGGTAAGTAACTCAATGATTGCAAGTTGAATATAGCGAGACTCTGATAATACTTGTGTAGAAATATGTTAGCTATGTGTTTTGTATCAGTGCCTGACTGCCAGCCTTCAGTGTACCACTGATTCAGTGAGTTTCTTAACAGAGGTTATTATAACTATAGGTTGACTACAGCTCAGCACATCCTTGCATGATTGCAGCAGCTTGATTTCAAACCGTGCTAGGCTCAGGCTCAGTGCTGTGACTCAGGTAGTGAACCTTGTTGCATACTGAAGTCTCAGTACTGATGGTCTTTTCTATGTATACATGTTTAGTTGTGCATGCTAGTTGAGGGCGCCGAGGCTTATGCACCGTTGGTGCTTTCATTATTCCTGGATTCAAAATAGCATCCAAAGGCTTTCTATATACCGCTCACCTCATACTGTGTAAAATTCTCAATATAGTTATCACAAGTATTTATGTCTAAATGCCTCTGAAAGGTGTTAAATTCTTTGTTAAAGAACCTGCTTGTGTCATGTTTTATGGCCAACTGCTAGCAATTGGTGGCTGTGATTTATGCACTGACAATCCATCTGTATAATATAGTTGTAAATAATTTATTTATGTTAATTTGCTCTAATAATTTTTCATATCAATTTTGGTGCACAGCAATCTCGTGAATGCTCTTGGATCACACTTCGTGTTCTGTATTTGGGAAGACACAATTATACCATATAAATTAATGTTAAATCAACAGTAAAACGTTTTGTATGAAAATGGTGATTGTAATTAAGTAACTACAAAATTTTTGAATAAAGAATTTTAAAATTAGTGTAATGACAAGTATATAATTATAAAGAAACACAAATTAGAGTTGACAAACGAGTGAATTTCCTATTGTGAATGTTTCACTTAAACCTTTTTGCCTTGTTGATATTTAGTTGTTGTTAGTATTATAAACAGACATACAAGAGAGAAATAAAGATATCTTACCGGACTCAGTTGTGTCTTCTGACACCATTTCTGCTTTTAAACGTTTACTTTATTGTCATCTTTCAGAAGACTAGAAGAGTGTTTTTATTTCCTTCTTTAGACACATGTTTTACATTAGCGTTTTGTTGTGCTATACTCATGTTGTGTATTGTCATTTATTAATAATCAACATATAAATTTTCGTAGAGAAAAAAAATCATTTTGGACTATGGTCAAGTCTTGTCTGCAATTGCAGCTATCAACTCTACGGGTAATGGAACATGCACTTAAAATAAGTTTTAGATCAATCCAACTCTTAATGGATCAAACAAACTCTTGGTGTTGGATCATATGGAAATGTTTAATTGCAAAGCTCAGTGTGATGATGTGCTATGTGCTGCAAAGATCACTCATCATCCTATTAACTGTATAGAGCTCTTTTGATCCAAATAAATACAAATGTATACCAACAAGTTGAACCCAAAAGAAAGCACACACTACCATTCAGCATTATTCACGCAAAAATATGTCATATATAGTTGCTGAAGGATACACGTATGAAGTTTATGAAACTTTTGCTCACAATGATTGTGGTGGGTTGATGTTCGGTAGGCAAATATCTGAAAATAGTGGCATCATAGATACTCTATGAATTTACCTGAACCTATCAAAACAGATGAGGCTTCCGTGACAGTTTGTGGCTACAGCTTGCGAGATAGCAACTCAATATTCACATATACTTTTACTGACCCGATTCGATCTGTTTATTCACATAGCTTTCTATACATGTCTACCAGGTGGAATAAACTTAATTGCTAATCTACCAGTTTGAGGCTTCGCTTTTATCACATTAAATTTTAATCAATGACATATAAAATTTAGCTAGTCAACAGTAAGCATCTAAATTGCCTCATAGCAAATTTTAGCAAATCTGCGAAATTTTTGTATTATCTCAAATACCTTTTAATTGGCGATTTTATATCATTTTCATTTTCGCTAATTTGAGAATTAAACATTCAAGAAAATAATATGTAATGTATGGTATTTCTACAAAAAATATTGTTGAACTTTGTAATCAAAATGTTCTACATTTTCTAGTATTTTACATGTGATGCGACAATTACCTAAAGTGTGTAAACAATAATTATTATATAATAAGTTAGTTATTTTTAAAAGTAAGAGGAGGGTACTCATCTGGGTGATCAAACCGGTATGGCAAAAGATGCTCTTGTTCTGAAGTGTTTCCTCTTAATAACCATTCCTGCATACGGGTCAACCAGTGAGAAGCACATCCTTTTACTCTTTGCACTGGAAGGAAAATGTATACTAGCATACATACACCATATAGGGGATGGAGTGAAATGATAAGAGCCCACATTTTCTCGTATATTGAAAGAATGTGTTCTTCTTCACCATAATATTTTACCAAAGAGTATGACGGAATGCCAATTACGATAATTGCTACTAAAGTCATCAGCACTATATGTCAATATAATTATAAATCCATTTTCTGTATGGTTTAAAGATTGCCACAATAACTGTTGCTAGAGCAAAAAGTATGGACATAAGCTGAAAACATACCATTCCCTTACACACCACTAGCAATAATAGGTTAAGAATCCTGAGTAGGAGATAGAAGGCTGAAAAGTATCGGTAGTCTCGAGGTTCATCTTTGAACTGTCCTTGGAACACAGCCATGAATTCTCTTAAAGTTTCTCTCTGAATGTTAAAGCAATTGAGACACTTATGAAAGCATCGACAGGGGAAGAGACACAGCAACATCAGAGGGAGGATGTTGAACAGGAGGAGCATCACTAGAGCCAACAAACCATAGGGAAGGTGCTCTCTACCAAAGTATTCCACTGTTCCATCCAAATTGAGATAACTCTGGTTGAGAGGATCTCCTACCATGTCATACAGAGTATTAGGCATTAGGAGATCTAGTGAAATATTAAGAATCTTCACGTATGAAAGTAGAATAAATGTAACAAAAGCTCCAATGAGGGTGTTCTTTAGATCCCACTCATTACGAATACACCTAAAGCATCTGTAGAATGGTCTCCATAGCGACACAACTCCAGGATAGTGATAGTGCAAACTGGCAAAGATGTATGTGATGATAACCAGCAGTAGTGGGTAGACAGCGGCAGCATAGTCAAGAGCTCTAATCTGAATAGAAGTCATGTTTGGATGAAGACAAAATGGAGTGTAGAGATCACTAAACAAGTCAAGGTTCCATATGCCATAAAAAGCACCCAATACCTTAAAAGGAGCTGAGGGCTGATAATTATAGCTTACCAGATAGTATTCAACAAGAGCAGGTGATATCAAAATCTGGCTTGATAGAACAAACCCATTCATCACTCCTGAAGCTACTGAGATCCGAAATGTAGTAACAATTATGAAGAAGACTGTCAGTGGGAGATAAGCAACAGCAATGTATTTCATCCAGTTGTACTTGTAGTCAGTACAGTTGACACAAGCCCAGGTGTAATAAGAGTAGACAGGAGGAGCAAATCCCTCCACACAACTGCCACACATCTGACCAGTTCTGTTCAGTCCGATGCTGCTACATTCTTTCTCATTAAACTCACTCATATTTTGAGTTGGTACTGTAATTTGATATCGATCAAAACCAGTATATACTTTCCTTCCAGGATCACCTACTCCTACATCACACCTGAATTTGCAAAATCCTTCCACAATTTTGTTGAATTTATTATTATAGGACAGACAATAGCAGTATGGTAGTGAAGCTATTTTGTCAACACACCACAGATTGAGTTTGTTTCTGTACCTAATACATTGACAACTATTGTTGGCTGTGAGTTTACTCCATGGTGGGCAATACATTTCACTACTAGACTCGTCATAGCTGGCAACTGATTTAGTGTCATTGTTTGTTAAACTCAGTACATTCTTATGACAGATTATTGCAATGAAAATCAGAAACACCAAAGTTATGATCTCGTTCAGAACCATCATGTTATACAACTTGGAATGCTATAGCTGTCATCAATCATTAATATGGTACATTAGTTTCCCATCACTGGATTGTGAGACTGCTGCTTGTGTTTGATATTATATGCTCACTGTCAGTGGCAATTAACCTAGCTAGCATTATGTGGGTTCTGTTAGTTCTAATTAAACCATGCACAATTATAAATTATTATTCTTCAATTAGCCAGGGAATTACCTATAGTAAGTGGGTTTTCATAAGCATGTGACAACACTGAAAGTTTTTGTTGGCATCTTTCCCATTTTATGCTTTACAGTTTTTGTACATTCACAAGTATTGAGTTTATACATATTTACTGTAGCAACCATATTTTATATTTGTGTGGATTCTGCTAATGGCATGCAGTGTCATTAAACTATGTATGTATATATATATATATAATATTTTGGGGTAATACCTGATTGAAGATTTGGTTCTAAATCACATGTTAGTTACATCACTTGGAATCACAAATATATCGAACAATATTGAAAGAAACACAAATTTCTTGTAATTGTAATGTATTTCAATATTGTACCTGTATACATCAGATAAAAAGCGCCTTGGTACATAACCCTCAGCTCCCCCACCACCACCTGACCTAATTAGAGGTTATGGTATAATGTCCTATTACAACTACAACTATTCTGTTATACCTATTGCATTCCTTAGTCTACTAGCAGTAATTGTGGCAGAGCACCCTTCAATTGTGAGCAATTTTTGTCAATAATCCACCTTATTATGAACTTTTACTATCATATGTGTATCAAAGAATAGTTGTCTTTACTTGGAGTTATAATTGTTGCTGACTGTATAACCCACGTGGCTATGACCCAGTCGCAAAATCAGGACACACCTAAGTTAAACATCGGTTTCAAATTAATTTAACTCTTTATAGGAAACTCTTGGTATATTTGATCGTGTGGCTATATGTTCGTAAGGCTTTGTATGATGATTTGCTTTGTGCTGCTAAGATTATTCATCATTATACTTTCTTTATGTGAACATGTTGAATGCAGTAGAGAATACATTATCTTTTGGTCGCATCCTGCAGCAGGAGTGTGAGTTCATGAGGCCAATAAAGCATCCTTTATAACACTTAATGACTATTGTTAAATATGTGTTAATAATCGTCCTTTTCTTGCCAATTGAGTTTGTACACAATCATGACTAAGTGTGAAACACAGCTTTAGTATACACAAACTGCATGTGTAGCAATCACATGATGTACAATGTGTTGCTGGCCATATCTATTATTCCACAAGTGGTAAAAATTTCAAAAAAATAAACAGTGTATATAGGAATGGGCAGTGTGGTATAAAGTATTGGAACAAGGCATGGTCTCAATATCGGTGCATGACTAACTTCATTTTCATTTTTGATCCCTCATAATTGCTGTAAATAAATGAGGCACAATTTAATTGTCAGAATCACATTAATCATTCAAATACCCGCCAATTTTATCACTTAGCTAAGCAATGGAATCAAGTATAGCCGGCAGGATTAGATTAATGGCTAAGACTTGAGCACAAAAAAATGAAGTAGTCATGTGCCAATATTGAGACCATGCCTTGTTCCAATACTCTTTATCGCACTCCCCATTCCTACACTGGTTATTTTTTTGAAATTTTTACCACTTGTTCATTCACTTTTTTCAACAGTACAGTGTGGAGACTGTAATATTATTATTATTATTATTATTATTATATAAGAGAGTGCTTGCAAAAAGCTTGAGTATAGCAACTACATGCATTATAAAGGTGAACTCTGTGACAAGGAGACATAAAAGAAGTAGAACAAGAGGCAGAATATGAATGAGATCGAGAGCCCCCAAAAATTGTTGTCCCAAGTTCTACTGATTCTTTCTGGAAAGAGCATCTCATTGATCCCTGCGTAGAAACTGGTCACAAGCAGTTGATTGTTATCTGGATCCCATATGTATGCGCTGACTGTATGTATTCGCACTGCAACTAATGAGCATGCGCACTGAATGCCGTAGACCGCGTGGGTGCAATGACCTTCAAGTTGAACCCTACTTTCAACAAAGACGGCTATACAGTGAGATACAGTTGCCAGTACTATGCTAGGCTAGCTTTTGTTTCTTGACATTTCGGCAGAAAGTGAGTGTAAAAGGCACTACTCCAAATGAAAACAAGCTACTTTGCAGAGTCAAAACTACTTCAATGCTTTTTTTGTTGGAAATCACGTTAAAGTTTATCAGTAAGTCAGAACAAACTAGCATGGGTGTAGCTTTTGACTAGCACTCTCTACAAGTGCTTAGGAAAGAATATCTCTGAGCTGTAGGCCTTAATATGTTGTTTGTAATCAGTCTAAGAGAGCTTCTGAGCAAGATTGAAGCCTATACTTTGTTTTGTTAGATTTTATGGTGATAAGCATTTTGTATTGTGTCTATAGGACACCTGGCCCATTCCTACTATACGTACTACCGTACGTATGATAATTAAGCTAAACAACTTACACAACATTCAGCTAAGCCTGCAGTATCGACATATATATCGATCTGAATTAATCAACCACAATATTATGTGCATGTATGTGCCTCTTTAGCTAATACTGGATAATGACTCCTAGCTATAATCATATTCATGACCCATTTTACTGAGAAACGATCAGAAATTTTAAAAAGTATAATTTTTGACTTGAAAACTATGGCCATACAAGTTATATGCATTAATTGCTACACCGTAATCATATATAGCTAGTCTAGTTTCTCATGAATAACTTCATTGTTATTGATTGCTAAAGTTTATCCCAGAACCTCTTAGTCCAGGCTCGACAATTGTTTCCAACCAGTTGGTAACTCTCGTCCATTTCCAAGTACTTATCATATACATACTGCAGGGTCATGTATGTTGGCTTAAACGTACGCCGTGCATTGTACTCTTTTGAATAATACCCACAGGCAAAATCCTTTTCCCCTTTCCTATGCCCCACTCTGTTGACTTCTGCGGTAAAGTACGGTTCAGCTCTACATTTTGTGCAGGCTGTTCGAAATTCAAGACACTCGTGGGACAAATCCTTGACAGCAACTGAGGAGATTCCAAGTGTCCCAACTGCCAATATTCCTCTACCAATTTGAGTTGAGACTCTTGCTGCGTCACTTGCCATTGGGACTCTTATCCAGCGAACCTGGGTCACTTGTATGTCACTGTGTCTATGACCACACTCAGTGCAGCTTTCCCACTCAGCATAGTCAAGATTGGAGCTTGAACTGCCCATAACAACACACTGCAAAATATAATAATATAATAATAAGAGTGACCAAGATAGGTAGACATGAAAATGGTGAAATGCACTCATTGACAACCATGCTGTCTGAGAAAAACATATGTGCACTGAGAATTGAAGCTATAAATTGGATACCTTGACAGTAGATCACTGTAAAGTTTGAAGACTTTGCTGTATTATTATAAAGGCTGCCAGGCTGATTTGTTTAACTGACTTAATTGCTTTTTAATTGAAACTCTGCATAGTATGTACCTCAGAGAGTTCCCCTGGGAAAATCCCTTTGTTGGTAATGTGTTTATGCTTACCACTTTAAGGGGAGCCCCCTGGTATGTAAGTGTCTACTGATAAAGCACACTCACATAGCCTAGTAAATCAGGTCCTCACTGCTGTGCTTGTTATTGTAAAACTCCCACACTGACTTACAATACACACTTGAGAGAGGGAGAGAGAGTACATGTAAGAATCCATGCATCAAGTTCTTGAGTCTGTATCACAGGAAAAAAATTACAAAACTTTGAAAATACTTGTAAACTATAGCTTGAGTGGAACTGCCAACAATTTGACAATTGTACATAGTTCAGTTGTCATTATGAGTATGTCTCAGGTTGAAACCACAGCTACTCTTCCCCCCTCCACCCCTGCTCCCTTCCCACCTCCCCTAGATCTGCATGCTCCTATAACATCTACATAGAAATGGTCAATTGGTTATGTCTATCATGTGAGCTTCAGGGGTGATTAAGTTGAGATTCTGTCTCAGTCTAAGGTAGTTTTTCATTTAAAACTCAGACTAGAAAATTTCAAAGCCAACCTTGACCTCAATTCAAATAATTGAGACATTGAAATGGATGGTGTCTCCTATGAATACTATATTCACTTTTTGAGTTCATCCCTTCCTTTTTATTTTACAGACCAACCTACATGTAATTGTTGACAATTGTGCAGAAACTCAGTAAGAATCTGATCATTGTTGGTCGATCTGCTGCCTTAATGGCATCTATCAGAACCAGGAAAAAAGAATATCCTCACACTTATATCCTTTCTGTTTTTTTAGTATTACTGCACCTTCAATTCCAACAATTGAAGGGCAATTGAGATACACCAAATTTTTTTGACCTTGCTCTGAAAGAAGGATCAGTAGAAGTTTCCTTCCCTGATTACAGTTTTGTTGGTTTTAGTGTAAAAGTGAAAATGACAAAGTCAGTTAATCTATTAGACTCTCCTCAAATCAAACTAGAAAATATCTCCTTAGAAGTTTGTTTATCAAAGACTGACTCACCTACAACAACAGGTAGTTTACTTGGATTCATTACGCTACTTGGAGTAAAGATTGCTATATGTGGGAATACACAATTACACCATATGCATACGCATACAAGTCAATGTTAAATCAACCATATAAATTTCTATGGAAACCATGCCTGTGACTAAACTATGCGTGGTTTGCTGAATGAAGAATTTAGTGTAACCACAAGTATGTATAATTAAGGAAACACAAAGTACAGTTGACAAACAAAGAGTGAATATCATGAGTGTGTTATGCAGTTAAACATTGATTTTTCTCCTTGATACTGCTTTGCATGATGGTGGTAAGTATTATGAACAAGGAAATACAATAAAGAGAGAAAAGATATCAACAACTTGGTCTGTATGCAATTGCTGCTGTCAACTCTACAGACAATGGGCACACCCAAAATAGGTTTTAAATCAATCCAGCTCTTAAAGGATCAAACTCTTGGTGTTGGATCATATGGAATTGTTTGCAAGGCTCTGTGTGATGATCTGCTATGTGCTGCGAAAATCATTCATCCAACTCTTTTCGATCCAAATGTATACCAACAAGTTGAACAAAATAGAGAGCACAGACTACCCATTCAGCGCTTCATGAAGGAGTGCGACTTCATGAGTGCAGTAAAGCATCCAAACATTGTCCAGTTCCTGGGAACCCACTAAGATCCTCAAACTGGCCTGCCAGTTCTACTCATGGAGCTAATGGATGATAGCTTGACCAACTTCTTGGAGAAATCACAGGATTCAATCCCTTACCATATCCAAGTCAATTTTTGTCATGACATATCATTAGCTATTTCCTACCTCCACTCTAATGGAATCACTCACAGGGATCTCTCCAGTAATAATGTATTACTGTATGGAAATGTGCAGGCCAAAGTAACTGACTTTGGAATGGCAAAGCTTGGTGACATAAACCCTCGAAGTACCCGAATATCTTTCACACTGTGCCCAGGTACAGATGTCTACATGCCTCCTGAAGCCGTCAAAGATATACCAGATTACACAGAAAAGATTGATTGCTTTGCAATTGGAATACTCATCATCCAGATCTTGACCAGGTGCTTTCCTGATCCTGGAGAACGACAAAAGACAGTACAAACGAGAGATCCACGATTTCCAACAGTGAATGTGCAAATTTCTGAAATTGAACGACGACAAAACCACATCTGTCTGGTAGACCCCGACCACCCTCTTCTACCAATTGCTCTCGACTGTCTCAAGGACAATGGTATTGAACGTCCTTCAGCTCGGAAGCTGTGCAATAGAGTAGCAGCTCTAAAAGAAACACCTCAGTTCACGGAAAGTGTTAAGGAAGCTCAAGAAAGACCAGAACCTGCTGAAAACACAACTGAGAGAGAAGAAGAAATCATTAAGGAACTTCAACAAGAAGTTCAAGGCAAAGAAGAAGAGATTCAAAACAAGCAGGATATGATACAAAAAAAAGAAGAGGCTATTTGTAAGTTGAGACAATCACAAGAACATTATCAGAAGATTAAAGATCTCGAAAAATCAATTGAACTACAAGACAACAGCATACAGAGAATAGATGACAAGATTTTCGTGCGAAATGAGGTCATTAAACAAAAAGAATCAGTTATACAAGAAAAGATCCACATCATACAGCAGAAACGGAGACTAAAAAATTATGGGGAAGTAGAAAGGCAAATTGATTATGTTACTCAAAAACTTGCTTCTAATCAACAAGTGATAGCTCAATTTCAGAAACAAATTGAAGAACTAGAACAGCAACTGCAAGGAATATCACCCACTGACCTGCAAGCAGACTTCCAAGATTCCCCCCTCATACATCAGCCTGACACTATAACTAGCACGGCCACGATCATCACAGACCGGTTCACCCTGGAGTGGAGAGAGGGGATAATGGCACCGTGCCGGATGCAAAGGGGAAGTGGAGATACTGCTATTGTACACAATGATACAGTCTACCTCAAAGTTGGTGCTGAAACAATTTATTCCTACAACTCAAGACATAAAGTGTGGTGTCAACTTCCTGGGTGCAATAATAAATTCTTTGCAATAGCAATTGTAAACAATCTCCTCACAGCTATTGGTGGTGAGAATGTTGATGGAAAAAGAACAAACCAGCTTATCAGTCACAAAGATATATGGAGGGAGGTTTACCAACCAATGCCAACCAAGAGATTATCACCAATTGCAGTATCCATGGGCAAATATCTCATAGTTGCTGGGGGATACACGTATGAAGCTTATGATACTTTCGCTCACGATGAATGTGGTGGGTTCATGTTGGGTAGGAGCAGCAACAAATATCTGAAAAATGTGGAAATCCTGGACACCACGACCCATCAGTGGTGGATTGCTACAGATTTGCCAGAACCTATCAACACAAATGAGGCCTCAGTGACAGTTTGTGACAATCAATTGTACATTTTGCGAGATAGCAACTCGATATACACATATACTTTGACTGACCCCATTGAATCTGTTGATTCATATAGCTTTCTATACATGCCCACCAGTTGGAATAAGCTTGCTAATCTCCCAGTTAGAGGTTCCACTTTCATCACATTCAATGGTCGACTATTAGCTATTGGTGGCATGGATAGAGAGCATAAACCAACCTCAGATGTTCGAATATACCATCCCACCTCTGACACATGGCAAGTCATTAGCAAGATGAATGCTAGTCGATGTTGGTGTTTTGCAGCTGTTCTCTCCACCAATGAAATAATGGTGGTTGAAGGGTGCCTCACCAATCGCAGAGTGTACTATTCTGTAGAAATAGCAAATGTTGTCTAACTCTGTATAACATGCAGAACTATAACTCAAACTCATGCATTTCCAGGCGTAATAAGTATATCAAACACTTTCTACAGTATTGTACTATATTATTTGTAGTATGAAAATTAAAGCAGGCACAATTATTGAGACCATCTCATCCTTCCCCTAAATATATACCCAAATGTTTGATGTGTGGTTTTTGTGATGTGAATATGCTTCCATACATTCACATGTGCACTCTGCATATGAGTCAGCTTGCATTGGAGTTAAGGAATGATCATCACTATAGTTTAGTCAAAATGATGCATGCATATCTATTTTTGCATGCATGCAAAAGATATCTCTTGGGAATATGGGGGTGGTAATGTATGCATACCTCTACTGCTTAGATTAAAACAACATTTCTGTTTACAAAGATCTATGCACTGATAAGGAAATAAGATATAGTTCATGATGGCATAGAGTACATGCTATCCTCCAGCATTATCAATCATTTTAATTTTGATTTGTAACCAGTATGTAAAAATGATAAGGCGCTATAATAGTACCCCCTTCTGGGATGTGGAGTATAATGCATGAGTGCAATAAGTAACCACATGCATGAGGGGATTATTTCAGACAGCCCAGCAAAGGATGTAATAACCGTTTTGTAGCCCAAAGTGGTAGTTGGGTTTACATAGGTACATTAGGTTCAAACCACAGGGAAATATCACAAGCCACAGGGAAATATCACTGATATACACACTGTCCATGCTTTGATCTACATCAACAGTGGGCTACAAATGCACATATATAGCACATACTGCACATATGACATCAATTAGTGGTTAACATGTGGTAAGTGTCCTCTTCCTATTGCATTCCTTAGTCCACTAGTGGTAACTGGCAGAGCACCCTTGCATGGGTAGTAATGAATTTTGTGTGAGGTAGTCTATACAGTAAGCAAGACTTCAAGTGAAGACTATTATTCTTTGATAGTAAAACTTAGTAACAAGGTACTAGATTATTGTAGCTATGACCCAGCTTCAAAATCGGGGCACACCCAACATTGGTTTCACATCAATTCAACTCTTCAAGAAGGAAACTCTTGGTATTGGATCATATGGCTCTGTTTGTAAGGCTTTGTGTGATGATCTGCTTTGTGCAGCTAAAATTATCCACCAAACACTTTTTGATCCAAATGTACGTCAACAAGTGGAACGCAATAGAGAATACAGACTACCCTTTAGTCGCTTCATGCAGGAGTGTGAGTTCATGAGTCTAATAAAGCATCCTAATATTGTGCAGTTCCTGGGAACGCACCAAGATCCTCAAACTGGCCTGCCAGTTCTACTCATGGAGCTCATGGACAATAGCTTGACTCACTTCTTGGAGAACTCACAAGATTCAATTCCTTACCATATCCAAGTCAACTTTTGTCATGACATCACCTTGGCCATTTCTTACCTCCATAACAATGGAATCATACACAGGGATCTCTCTAGTAACAATGTGCTACTACGCGGAAATGCCAAAGCTAAAATATCTGACTTTGGAATGGCACAACTTGGTGACAAAAGCCTTAAAGCTACTCGTGTGTCCTTCACGCTGTGCCCAGGTACGGATGTCTACATGCCTCCTGAAGCCGTCAAAGATAATCCTGATTACACTGAAAAGATTGATTGCTTTGCAATTGGAATACTCATCATCCAGATCTTGACCAGGTGCTTTCCTGATCCTGGAAGTCGACAAAAAATAGTACAAACAACTGATCCTAGATTTCCAACAGTAAACGTTCAAGTTCCAGAAGTTGAACGACGACAAAACCACATTGATCTAGTTGATCCCAACCACCCTCTATTGACAATTGCTCTCGACTGTCTCAAAGATAGTGATGTTGAACGTCCTTCAGCTCAGGAGTTGTGCCATAGAGTAACAGCTCTGAAAGAAGTACCTCAGTTCAAAGAAGGTGCAGGAATATCCCAAGAAAGACCAGAATTAGTTGTAGCTGATGAATCAGATGAAATCAAAGAACTTCGACAACAGCTTCAAGACAAAGATGAGGAGATTCAAGAAAACAGTGATCTTATGCAACAACTAGATGAGGAGCTTCGTCAAATTAGAGAAGAATATTCTCAACAAATTGAAAAGCTCAACAAATCAATTGATACACGTGAAAAGGAGTTGAAAGATAAGAATAACATAGTTTTGGAAAGAAATGATACAATAAAGCAAAAAGAAGCGACTATTGAAGAAAAAGATTCCACCATACAAACATTCAAAGAACTAGAACTCCACCTTCAACACATCACACAGGAACTTGAATCTTCTGAAAAAGCAATTTCTATGTATCAAACAAAAATCCAGGAACTAAAGGAAGAGTTGAACAGAAAAGCACTGACTGAGCTACAAGCTAAGCTAGAAAAAATTTGCCCCAATCCTCCCCCTTCTGATGCCAACCCTAAAGCAGCCACAGTAACCATACACAATTTTACACTAAAGATGAAGGAAGGCAAGAAGGCTCCATGTAAGATGATCAGAGAAGCTGATGCTGTTGTCCATGGTGAGATGGTGTATCTCAGAGCTCATCTTCGGACCGTTTATGCGTACAACTCGAGGGAAAAAACATGGAATCAACTTCCAGATTGTACTACTACACATTTTCCAATAGTGATTGTACACCATCTCCTAACTGCCATAGGTGGGATAGATAAAGGAAAAGGAACAAACAAGCTCCTTAGTCTCATTGAAGAAGACGGAAGCAAAAGTTGGAGTGAGGTGTTCCCACCAATGCCCACCAAGAGATTCTCATCAGCCGCAGTGTGCACTGAAAAGGCACTTGTGGTTGCTGGTGGAGTGAAAGCGCAAGGCTGGGAAAAACTGAGAACAGTGGAAATCATGGACACTGCAACCTATCAGTGGTCATTTACAGAATATCTACCTGAACCGCTCTCTGAAGCCTCAATAACAGTTTGTGATGACATGATTTACATCTTGGGAGGTTGGGCACCAGCCACGCGTCATTCAGAATTGAGTGAGGCAGTATACAAGTGTACCCTGACTGACCTCTCAAATCTTTCAAGCCCTAGCCTATGTAGTGATCAAAGTACAAAACTGAAATTGTCCTGGGAGAGAATTGCTAATCTCCCAGTTAGAGGATCAACATGTGTTACACTTTACGGCCAACTGCTAGCCGTTGGTGGGTGTCACTTACTTCATAGGTATGTACCTACTTCAAAAGTTTATAAGTACAATTCCAGACACTATAATTGGGAAATTATTGGCAAGATGAAGACTAGTCGCTATCAGTGTTTTGCAGCTGTTCTCCCCACCAACCAACTAATGGTGATTGAAGGTAACACTGAAGAAAAGACATTTTCCAGAACTCATTCAATTGAAATGGGAACTGCTATCCGAGTAATATAACATTTGTACTTTTCTTGTAAATATATATATATATATATATATGTATCACAGTAAAATTAATAGTAATCATTATTATGACATAAACAAAATTGTTGCTATTTAATACTGTTTTAGCTGTAGTGTGTAAAACTGTACCCCCCACTTGATTTACAACTGTAGTTAACTTTGTACTTCACATTTAATATTGGTATCTTTCCACTTCTTATGTGTATGTTAATTATAATCAAGCAGGCTTATCAATTTTAAACATGATGTTTACCACTTCTTTTTTACTACTACCTTGAGAAATGCTGCTTGTATTTTGTATATTTTTCTCTATAATACTGAGTATGCACAATTGTAATAATTTTGATACTCTTGTCCAATTAAGCCGCTAACCGTCAGAGAGATATAATTATATACATATGATAAAGATTATTATTTGGAGAGTTGTGAACCTCACTGTTGCAAGTATATAATGCAAGCTCAAAAGCAATTGAGCGTACCTTTAAGCTCTTTGTTTCAGTGACCCATTTCTAGCTGGAATGTACATGTACATGTGAAATCGTGAAACAGTAAACTATTATTAGTGCATCTTATAGCTGACCAATATATATTTTTTTTCCTAATTACAGACTACTGAACTTCAAGGTGTTTGTGAGGTTCATGACAGACGGCAGAAGAGGATTCAAGGACTGCAGACATCTTATAAGCTGGTGTTAGAACAACTTCAGACCTATGAGGCTAAAGAGTAAGTTTAATGGTATAATTATCAGTGTATGTTTAGAACTGTAACAGTTACATATGTGCGGAGTGAATTTTATGTTAGGTCTGTTATGTATGTGTATCAGTGCTGGGATGAATATTCGTTGATTGGTAGAAAATATTCAAATACTACTCAAATATTCAGCCACACCCCTTTCAAGGTGTATTTTGTAGTTCCAGTCACTGAAACATTGTTCAGGACTGATTTAGCTTAATATGTAATCTTAATTAGAATTGGCTAGCTATACAAATGGTTGAAAAAAAGCACAAGTCCCAATCCTGGAATATAAACTTAATTTCATTTAGAATGCGGAACATTGAGGATAGGGGTGTGGTCAAATATACAGACATTCATTCATCAGCAAAACCAAATAATTGAACATGGAAATGTGATACTCATTCCATCACTAATATGTATGTGTGTGTAAGTATGTATGTAGTAAATGAGCAAGTATACACATGTGGACAGTATGCAAACTCAGTATTAACTTGTTTCAAGCCTCTACTCCAATTTTTTTTTCTGTTCTAAATCGCTTGGCTTAAGTGTTCACTAGTTATTACTAATCTCCTGGTAGCTCTCCTGATAACTTGGTTGACACAGAATTGGAGTTTCTTCTGATGCAGCATGATCTAGTAGTGGCTTCCAAGGTTGTTCAATCCTGTATCTTTGTCGCCACGCTTGAAACTGTTGAAACATTTCTTTACCCCATTTTCGGTGAGAAAAAAGCCAACAAATCATGATGTACGTTATGTAGAATAGAGGCGAGATAGCTGCTAGTGAAGCTGTTATGAGCAAGTACTTTGTCAAGTTGTTTGCACTCACAGCAGTTACCATTGAGCCACATACTGAAACAGCAAACAATAGCAATAGAATGAGGAAGACTGCATTGATCCTTAGGTAATAACAGACTCTTGACTTGTATGGTTGAATAAACACAAGAGAGATTATGAACACTAGTGGGAGAATTGCTGCAAAGGCATAGAAACCAGCTGTTTGTGTTACAGCATACATTGACATGATCATGATACGAGCAATAAGAAATAGTGCTGCAAACCACCGGCAATCCATAGTTCCTGGTTCTGTTCCATCCTTGAAACAACCTTGGAAGGAATCAGCAAATGTGTGCAGAATTTGCCAACTGATAGGAATACAGTTGAGAATCTTCTGGAAACATTGAAATGGGTAGAACAGGAGTATAAGTGTTGGTGTGATTACGTAGAACATAAGCATACATATAGCTAGTATGGCAAATGGAAGGTGCTCTTTGCACAAGTATGTTACACTTGCATCATAGTATGCAGCAACTTTGTATTTACTGTCTAAATCATTTGTGTATAAGTTGGTTGGAATCAAGATATCAAACGATACACTTAGAACTTTGACATACGACAGGAGGAAAAATGTCGAAAATGAGTCCAAAATTGACGTGTGAATATCCCAATTCTTCTGGAAGAGCCGGAAAATATGACGAAATGGTCTCCACAAAATTGTTACACATCTGTAACCTTTATCATACATGTTTATTAGCAAGCATGATAGTGCTATCAGAGCAAGGGGATATAGAGCAATAGTATAATCCAATGTTAAGGTCACCAGTGGAGATGTATTGAGACATATGGGTGGTAGTAAGGGATGGAAAAAGTCAAGATTCCATATTCCATAAATAGAGGTTAGAATCAGTGTTACTATTCGTAAGACATTCATTTGGTTAGTGGCTGCTAGGATTACCCTCAAATGCATTGGCATAGTTATCACTTGGCAAAAAAACACATAGCTATTGAGATGAGATGAAGCAATGTTTACTTTGATAGAAATTATAAACAAGTAAAATATTGTGAGTGGCAAAAACCCAGCTAGAATGTACTTCCACCAGTTTTTATACCTGTCACTGCATGGCACGCAAGTAAGGTTAAATGAGTATGCCAGGGGACTGTGGTCTTGCTTACACTGCCCACACAGTGGCCCCTTTCGATTCATGCTCCCACACATGAACTCATTTAGCACTGAAATGTTGCCTGGTAGAGTCGTGTAGGCCGATTGTTTGGTAAAATTTGTTGCACAGTTAGCAAAACAAGTACCAGCAATCGTTGTGTTGTCGTCAGCATTGTATGTCACACAGTAACAGTCAAGCACTGCTGAAGTATTGAGGTCATTGTTACAGTTGATGATTTCATGTGTGTAGTTACCACACTTGCAGTTGTGAACTTCATTGCAGTTGAACCATGTTGGACAGTCACGATCGTCTGAACAAATCTTGCTAGGTGAACTTTCACTGACGTGAATAGCAATGACTACTAGTATGACCTTTACAAACTTGTACATGACTAGAGGAATAGGCATTATTGCAATCTGCAAGAAATTTTGTACAAATTTGTTGTACATGACATTTGTACCTTATTGTAACTGAAAGTAAGTCTCTTCATTGTTTGGTTTGTTCAGGTACTGTGAGGTATGTTGGATATTCCTCAGTAAAAAAATACCTGTGTAAGACAAACAGAAGCATGTACGTACGTATGTGGAAACTGCAGCAATGTTTTGATAGAGTATTTGTTTGCATAAATTAGTGGTATGAAAACCGTACATTCATAGCATGCGCATACTGTAGATTTGGAAATTCTCAAGTTCTTGAGTGCATTTTGTAGATGGTCAAGCTCCAACATTATATATATGCCATGTGTGGTGTATACTCTTTGAAAACCCTCCCCTATAGGACACATGCACAATGTTTACTGAGCTACCCTATGACTCAAAGTGTTTGATATTATCTACAGCCATTGAACAATAATGTTGCTAACTTCACATTTGGTGCTATTTATGAGTATTGAGACAAAAACATTTGCTACAGCATTGCTGCATGACTAAAGGCAAATTAATAGAAGTGAAAAGTTATGTGTTCTGCTGTACTAAAAGCTTAAGCACTCGATCTGTTGTGTGTGTATATAACATAGTACACAATGAAAGAAGAGATGGTTGATTATTTTAAATGATTTTTTAAGATCATGGTCACATAGAAAGTTTCATTTATTGCTACTCAAATTATAAAGAAAAGTTTTTTCAATAGAAATTTTTCAACAGTTTACAAACTGTAAAGTAGCAATTGTATAGAAAATGAAATGCAAACCTTCACTTGAATATATCTTTGATTTTCCAAAACGTATATGTTTGTGAGAAAACAATTGGTATTTAACACTATTTTTACGTGTATGCATTCTACTAAGGGACAAACCATATGACCAAATTAATCAGTCGTAATTAAATTATGAAAAGTTAGTTCTTTGATTCATCATAGCCAGAGTTGTAGGCAAGAGAAGAATGAGGATTAGATGTTGAAATGTCACCATGAGATAGCTTTGTGGGCTCACTTTTTCCTGACATGGTCTTTTGTTTTCTTTTCTTGCTAAACCACAATGCTAAAGATACCACAGCTATAATAATAGCAAGAATGGAACCAGCTGAAGCACCAGCCGAGAGAATTATGGACACAGCTGATTCCTTTTCTATGATGGTTATAAAAGTTTTGGCAGTGCTTTTAAAGTCAGGTTGGTCTGAGCTAGTGGTGTCCTTTTCAAAATCAGTTATCTTTTCCTTAGTAGTACCAAGTGGTAGTGTCACTGGCTCTATAGTTTTCTCTTTCTCTGTTGTAAATGTCATTGGCTCCATAGTATTCACTGGTTCTGTTGGAGTACTCATTTCAGCTGTAGTTTCACCTTCTGTTGTGTCCAGTGGCTCTGTTGTCCTCACCATCTCTGTTGTAGTCACTGGCTGAGATGGAGTTAGCTCTTCTGTGGTATTCTCTAGCTCTGTAACTATAGTGCAGTTGTAAAGTGAGTCTCAGTTGTGTTCACTGGCCGATCGGTTCCATTCACAGTTTCTGAATCAGTTGTTGTAGCTTGTACTGTATTCAGTGTTTCAGTATTACTGGGTGTGTCTACTGTAGTAACATGTTCAGACTGGGTTGTAATCCCTTGATTCATTGTGGTCACCTCCTCTGTTGTCTCCATTGTGGTG
Source organism: Tethya wilhelma (assembly GCA_964030475.1). Classification (NCBI taxonomy): domain Eukaryota; kingdom Metazoa; phylum Porifera; class Demospongiae; order Tethyida; family Tethyidae; genus Tethya; species Tethya wilhelma. Next base: position 7,894,775 of record CAXIPT010000002.1, on the reverse strand, counting down.
ATTGGTTCACTTGTGGTCAGTGGTACTGTTGTAACTGGTGGCTCTGTTGGAAGAACAGGATCTTCTGGCAATGTTATGTTGAAATGATGGATGTCTCCTTCGTAAAGCATACAAAATGGGAGCACTGGATCGATACTCACATTCAATGCCTCCTCAAAGAATGTTATCTGACTATTACAAGCACTGATCACTCCTCCATACCGGGCTCTGTTGTTGAAGATGTTTGTGTGGTTGATCTCCATGTGCATTGAGCTGGCAATGATGGCAATAACTCCACCCCTATCAGCTGCAGTGTTTGAGTCAAAGAGTGATTCGTGGATGCTAACAAAGCTGTCCAGACGTCCAATGTACATGACTCCTCCATCATCACCAGCTGAGTTGTCACTAAACTGACTTCTTGTAATGATGTAGTCAGAGGCATGGACATAAGTGTAAAGCACACCACCATCCAGAGCTGCTGTATTGTTGATGAAAGAGCTTCCGTCCACTGTGGTGAGACTTTCATCTATGAAGAGCACCCCAGCATGGTTATTGGCGGAGTTGTGTCTGAAGGTACTATTGAGAATGTTGATGGAGGCATTCCTAATACATGCCACTCCTCCTCCAAAGGTGTCACGTCCAGTTGCTGTGTTGTAGTTGAATAGACTGTTTGTGAGGTTCACACTGAAGTGGTTAAAGTTGTCGACATCCAACACAGCACAGTAAGAGGCTGAGTTATTGATAAAGGTTGAGGAAGAGAGTGTTACATTAGCATTGAGTCCATCAGAGTAAATAGTTCCTCCACCTTCCCTTGTTGCTGTGTTGTTGAGGAATGAACTACCAGTTACATCAATGGAGCTGTTAGTGCCAGCAACATAGACAGCACCTCCAAATATGTTTGCTGTATTGTTAGTAAATCTTGATGAAGAGTACGTGTTTCACTGTTGCATTTATTCCACTGACATAAACTCCTCCTCCACTTTGTGTCCTAGCTATGTTGTTTAAGATTGAACTGTCAGTTATCTCCAGCAAGCAGTTCGTTCCACTAACATAAATTCCCCCTCCACTTTGTGCCTTAGCTTCATTGTTAAGTATTGAACTCTGAGTCATGTTCATTGTGCAATTTTCTCCACTGACACGTACTCCTGCACCTCCGAATGAGCTTGCTGTGTTTGTTTGGAATAAACTACCTTTTACAGTAACATGGCTGTTTGAGCCATGTATATGAAGACCACCACCATTTTGATTGTTGATACACATCACAGAAGATAGTTTGACTATGTTGGAATTGTATCCATGGATATAAATCCCCCCACCTGTGTTGTTGAGGAATGAGCTTTCAGTGACATCAGTCATACTGTATATACCGCTTATATAAACACCACCACCATTTTGATTGTTGATGCACAGCACTGAAGATAACCTGGCCGTGGTGTCGTATCCACTGACATAAATCCCTCCACCTGTGTTGTTGAGAAATGAGCTCTCAGTGACATTGATTGAATTGCCTGACCCACGTACGTAAAGACTTCCTCCTTCATTACTTGCTCTGTTGTTGATGTAATAGTTCTGATGTATTAGCATTACATCTTTTGTACTACTCTTGTAAAATGCCCCTCCTCTTAGTCCAGCAGTGTTGTTGGTGAACTGACATTTTATCAGAGATGAGTTGGTGTTGGTAGTGCCATGGTTTCTAGGCTGATAATAGATATAAATTGCTCCTCCATAAGATCTTGCAGAATTTCTGTTGAATTGTGATCTGAAAATGTTTACTGGTCCAGGAGTACACTTGTAATAATCAAGATTATTGTTATAGTAGTAAATTGCTCCTCCATGTCCTGCATTGTTGTCATCAAATGTTGATTTCTCAATTCTTACGACAATGGATCCAGATGTACCATGGTTGTAATAGCTCTCACGAACAGAGATGGCCCCTCCACCATAATAATTATGTTTTCCGTTTTGTGTAAAATTTGTTCCATTAATCACTAAATTGGAATTTAGTGATGCTTCATCTATTCTGAGTTGATCGTGAGTCATATAAATAGCTCCATTATGATTGTTGCTAAGTACTGATCCATCAATTGTGATATTAACCGATTCCATAGCATAAATGGCTCCTCCATGGTGACCATAATTGTTGCTAAATGCTGAATTGGCAATTGTGATATTTGATCGTGTAGCATAGATTGCTCCTCCATAATTCCTGTAGACTCCGTTGTTTCTAAATTCACATTCACTTATCTCAACTGAAGAAGTATTTAAATACAAGGCACCACCATTGGTCCTTGCTAGTTGACGATTTGAAACAAAATGGGTCTCCCTTAGAGTTGCTGAAGTAACTTTTGTCATTTGCATAGCTGGTGTGCTGCATCCAATAAATGTCATTCCACTGATATGAACATTCTCCACTGTGTCAAATATGAACCTGACACTCACAGATGTACATGTCACAGTAGCATTGGTGGAGGACATTGTAAAGTTGTAACCATTGGTAACAGGCAATACCAGTGAGAGGTTGTATGATCCAGGCTCAATGAGTAGTGTTGAGGCATACTCTAGTAAAGTAAGACAAGGCACTCCATCAAACTCTCCGGGACAAGGGCTACTTGATGATGTGACAATGTAGAAGGTGTCTCCTGAAGCAATGTGAAGCCTCACACTGAGACAAATAAGCACCAAATGTAGATAGGTATATGCATCTTTCTGAATATCAAGTTACAATGATTTGTGAGGTTTAATTCTCAGCAACTGAGCTGGAGCATTTATAATCTATATGTTTTAGATGAGATTTAATTCTGTTTGTCTTTAATTTTTTGCAAATGCTATGCATTTCTTTGTATAAACTGGACTGTGTGTGGGAAGTGGGGCTTTTTTGTTTAGCCTGATGCATGCTTATAGATCAACAAACTTTAAAGCTCGATTTACTTTGATTTCAAGTATAAGTGTGTTTTGGATCAACTTTCAATTGATCCCATAATATATAGTTATCTTTCATTTTGTCCGACTTGGTATAATAGTGTTTCTTTTTTAGTTTGTATACACCATGGACTGTGTGTGTTACACTATAGGTTACTGTTTAGATAACAACCTGTAGTATTTATGTCTTTAGTTTGTCTTGTATAATACATATTGCTTGATAGATCATACAGCTGGAAATGTTTGTGAGGATTGTATTTTGGCAAATTTCTCCAAATCCCCAAAATTAAATTTGACAAACATTTATTGCCCAAATATAAATATTTAAATGTACACTATAATATGATCCCAATAGAAGGGTTTAGAATGACGTTTTCTCCACAGTCCTCCATAAAATAAGCTTGAAACTTGTTTTTTAGGTTCAGGGGTACTTACTAAAGGCTACATAGCAATAGCATTAATTGCTTTTGAAAGTTTGGTCTGCCAGAAGTTTCACCATTAATTTGCAACAATGCTTTCAGATCAGTTTAACTTAGCTTGATTGCTGGTTAAAGCTCCATGATATGATAAACTGTTGTCAAATCTATTTTAGTAAAAGAAAAACAAAAAGAAGATGTATACACATAGCTACTGTATCAATTTTGCCATATGACATAATGCGCTTTCTATATAATGTATTCGCTAATATCATTTGAGCCCCCTTTTGCCATATTTAATTCTCGCCAAAATAGCGAGCTATACAAGCAGTATATGCTACTGTATTTGTTTTTGCAGGCGTACTATTATGCTTTTATATAGCCTAGCCCAAATAATAATATAATAATGATAATTCATGCATATAGTGGTGAATCACCATGCACCTACTTTAGTTAAATCTACAGACCGTAAGCTAAGCTAAGTACATGCATCATGTACATTTCATTTACACCTATATAGAGCTATCTTGAAGAGAACCTTGAGTTTGAAAGTAACTCCATAGAAATGTAGTGATATGTTTTTTGTGCATTAATGCATCCAAACATGATGCATGCACTAGTGAAAGAGCTACAATGAGCATTATTGATAGTGGTAGTGATCATGCAATAGTTATGTGAACATGTCCAGTATTGTTGCCCTAGGTACCGCTAGGTAGTGAATATTAATTGGTACTACTATACTGGATATCATTGCTGCAAGAAGTATCTTACAATGATATGTATGATTTTGCACTAATGATAGCTACTGTAATAGTGATGCTTATTTATGAGGTACAGGGGTAGATTCACGGGGGGAAAGGGCCGGGTTTGTATTGACTTGTTTGTGCTCACGCTCAGCTGAATAATGCAGAAAGTTGCTGCCACTGCCACTGCCACAATAACTTAGTTTATAAGTAGAAACAAATACATCGAATAGCATTTTAGCCCCAGGCTCAAAACCTGGAGGGCTACATGGATACTTATCTCACTGAGAAATCGCTGCAAACTGTATACTTTTAACTAAATAGGTGTAAATGGGAATGTTTTGGGGCATGGTCACAGGCCGGAGCGGCTTCCTAAAATTTTTGGTGCACTTTGTGCGCATTATTTACCACCCCAGTATTCTCAGAATTCTAGACCAGGCTCCCCCTTTCCTTACTTGTAAGGTAGGTGGGAAGCCTGGGAATGAGGCTAGAAAATGTGCACATTTGCCGTATGGTTGCTCCATGTTTGTACTGCATAATGTTATTAATTTTGTTAATACTTGTGTAATAGTTACTGTCGCCTGTTATTACGGTAACCGTAAATGTGGAAATAGTGGCGGTACATTAAATTTGGCGGCTTGGCGGTCGGCGTAAAAACCGCCAAATTTAAATGCGTGTAAACTGTTTTTCGCTCTATTGCAATACATTGCACAAGGGAGGAATTTAAAACCGCCAATATTTTTGTGGGAAGGGGTCTGAGCAAAATCGCCAAATTAAATGCCCGTCAGTATTTCCATGTTTACAGTATGTATAGCTAATGTAATTGAACTTAAATTGGGGTTATGCATGTTTGATATTTTAGCAACATCCTGTCTATATCAACATAGCGAACAATAGGAACTAAATAGATGTGTCACTAGTCTGGTGAGTAGTGTACACTTAAAGTATAGTGATTGATGTCAGGCTCATTGCTACGTGCTAAATATTAACTGGAGGTTGTTGTTGAGCATGTATCGTAGCAGATAAACTTTAATGAATGAGACGTTTCAGCTCGAGAGCCTTCATCAGTCATCCTTCTCATTTGTGTAGACTGATGAAGGCTCTCGAGCCGAAACGTCTCATTCATTGAAGTTTATCTGCTACGATACATGCTCAACAACAACCTCCAGTTAATACTTAAAGTATAATCTTTTAGTTAGAGCACCTAGCTCAACTGCTAAACTTTTGATACCTAGTGAGTAGATCAAATCTTGACAGTGTTTTGGTATCTCAAATCATCCTACTAGACTGACAACCTGTCACATAAATAGGCATGACAACTAGAGATACCTTGTTGTAGCATTAGCTGTAAATCACCAGCATAATTAATTGTCCATGGATTGACTTAGTATAATTATGGAACACTTGTAAAATTGATTTAAATTAACAAACAGCATTAAATACCCAAATCTATGGAGCTATGAGGGATATTTTAGTATTGGAACATGAACTATCTATATACTTGTACCTATTCTACTTGTAAGAAGTTGTGTGGTACTGGTATACGTGTTTATGTTCTAAAAGCATGTCATGATAGCTAAGATATAATTCAGAAATCACGCATTTCCTTCCACTGTTACTGGTAGTATAGTTTGTTTATCATAATTATTGATTTGGGAATTGTGTGTTGTTTATCAAATGTAGCTACTTGTTGGTTTCAGTCTGCCTGTTGTGTATGTCATGTTTTTTCACTTGCCAATGGATGCGTTTTAATACTCAAAACCAGAAAGAAAAAAAAAACCACTTTCCATAGCTCTACACTTTAGTTAGTAGTGACTATAAATTTATGTGTTGGGCTACAATTAAATAATGCCAGTGGTGATAGCATTTGCTGTTAGTATTCTGATCTCAAGTCTTCACCTCCTACAATATTGCCATGCTAATGAGCAGTACTATACAATCCACATCGATCAGAGGAACAGCATCAAAAACTGCAGTGTGTGCTCTTATGGAGACAACCGCAACCCTACTGCTACTCCCTGTCGATCTTATTCACACCTTACTGCTGGTTGTATCACAAACTCTACAGTGGTCGTGATCCACGGAACTTATCACAACTTGAGCAGTGTACTTAAACTTGAGAATCTGCACAACGTTACCGTCACTGGAGCTAGCAGTACCTTCTCAAGTGCTCTTGTTCGCTGTAAAACTGGTGTGAATGCTGGCCTTGAACTCAAGTATGTGAATGAATTCTACTTGTTGAATGTAAGTATTGAAAATTGTGGTGCTCTCCACAGAAGCAGTAGTGTGTCCAAGGGTCCACCTTTGAATTTGACAGCAGCTCTTTATATTGAGAATTGCACCAATGTTAGTTTAGTATCAGTCAATGTTCTAAACAATAATGGAATTGGATTAGTCATGTACAATACAAGAGGGAAAGTGTTGGTGAGTAAATCAGAGTTTACAAATAACTCACTTGAAGGTGGGCATGGTGGTGGGGGAATGTACATTGAAATGAATTCTTGTCCTTTTGTCCATAGAAACAAGGCTGGTTGTTTGAACACTACACTATACAGTAGTCATAGCCAGTATCTTATCAGTGGGTGTAATTTTACTTCTAACAAAGCTTCCACTCAACAGCACTTCTTTGCCTACGGAGGGTTTAGAACATTTGGACAAGGTGGGGGCTTATCGATCTCTCCACAAGCAAATGCTACGAATAATACATTTAACATCACCAATTGTATATTTCAAAGAAATAAGGCAATGTGGGGTGGAGGGCTGAATCTTTTTCTTACCCGGCCTAATGGTAATCAAAGCAATTTTTTCAATGTATTGAATACACTATTTGACTCAAACCTTGCCTTGGAAGGTGGTGGAGGCCTCATGGTATATTATTATGCAAAATACGCTAAACATGAGTGGGTGTACATGGGTATTCATGTTTCCAAGTGTAATTTCACTAGAAATACAGCAAAGCAAGGTGGTGGAATGTTACTTTCTATATCAGCAATTAACAAGAAGGCAAAAATAGGTAAAATGACGTTTGAAGATTGTCTTTGGAAAAAGAATCTAGCTATTTACAGCTCAGCAGTTGATTTGACTGGAAATGAAGGCTATAGTGGTGTAGTATACATTTTGTTTCTCAACAGTGATATTATTTCCAACTCGGTTCATCCTTTTCTACAAACAATCCATGATAGCCGAGGTACACCAGCAGTTGTAAAACGCCACGGCAATTCAGCATTCATGGTCACATTTGGTCAAGTTTATTTCAAAGGAGATGTTCGCTTTATTGGAAACAATGGAACAGCACTCTTGATCAATTCTGCATCAGCAACTTTTCATTCCAACACTACTGCTACCTTTGTGAAAAACTCTGGTGTTAGAGGGGGTGCAATTTCTCTTCTATCATCATCCTATTTGTGGGTTGAGAAAAACTGTGCCTTTAATTTTTCATCCAATGTTGCAAAAGTGCGTGGAGGTGCAATATACTCATCAACCATAGGACAACACGAGCTACATGAACATAGAGTAGCAATGGGCTGCTTTGTTCAATTTAGCCGTTCAAGTTATGAAAATATTTCATTCATTTTTTCAAATAACAAGGCTGATTATCGTAAGAAAAATTATGGTAACTCCATATTTGCATCTTCACTTATATCTTGTGCGTCAAGCTGTAATGGTAGCCACACACATATCACTGCAAGTGAAGCACTGAAGTGTATTGCCAACTTTACATTCATCAACAGCACTGCAGATAATGAAGTATCAAGCTCCAGCTCTAACTTTTCTCTAACTGGCATACTTCCATTACATGTGATACCTGGAAAAGAGTTTGATCTTCCCATTATTGTGACTGATACATTTAACAACACTGTTCACTCCACCCTGAGAACCTACATTCAAAGTATTGACACTAATTCTACAATGTCCATTGATTCTGCATACACATACATTTCTGAAAAGAACATGAAACTGTACGGTCTACCTGGAGAGCATGGTCACTTGATGTTAGAAAGAGTCGGTCATCGTACAATTGTTATGTCTTTTAACATAACACTTGATGAGTGTCCCCCTGGGTTAATGGTGGGAAATCCACCCTACATGAAACGAGTTGTTAATTCATGTGTTTGTGCATCAACCCTCAATCAAAGTTATATCGGAGTATACAAGTGTAGGGAGCTTGAGTTTCAAGTATTAATATTACGTGGCTATTGGGCAGGATACAAAGATGACACTGCGTCTGAGCATACTCTGCTCACAGCACACTGCCCTTTGAACTTCTGTACTTACAATTCAGCCAGAGTGCGTAACCATTATACCCTGCCTGATGTAGCAAATAAAACACTTCTCAGTGAGTTTATTTGTAACGAATATAGAACTGGATTTTTGTGTGGAAGTTGCAAAGAGAACTATTCAGTGTATTTCCACTCTCCTAACTACAAGTGCGGCCACAATACACACTGCTCCGTAGGTTTTCTGTTATACCTTGTGTCTGAACTTCTTCCGTTATGTATGCTCTTCTCATTAGTGCTCATTTTAAACTTCAAATTTACATCTGGCAAGTACAATGGATTTATTTTCTTTGCACAAGTTGTTGACCATATTGCTATTGATGCTTCTGATGTGTCAACTCTTATTCATTCAAATTCGATTCGAACATTCAACAGTATATCTTTTTTTGTTTATCGTATATTTAACCTAAATTTCTTCAGTTTTGACTCTCTGTCGTTTTGTCTATGGAAAGGAGCCAAAATGCTGGACATTATAATATTCAAGTTTGTGACAATTTCCTTTGCTTTCTTTCTCGTCTTGATAGTATATTTTCTCTTGAACGTGTGTAATTTCAATCGAATTTCAATTTGCCGTGTTCATCGAAGACCAGTATCAGTTGTACATGGATTATCAACCTTTCTAATAATGTGCTATGCCCAGTGTGCTCAGGTATCCTTTAGAATTCTTACATTCAGACATCTGTATGGCAAAGGAGGACATATATTTCAATCAAGAGTATTCTACAGTGGTGATACGGTATACTTCAACAAGAATCATGCTGCGTTTGTTATTCCAGCTCTAACATGTATTATAGTAATAGTGATCATTCCAACATTACTTCTACTATGGTATCCCAATGGTCAAAGATTGCTTGCCTACAGTAGATTTAGTGAGACAAAGTGCATCACTCTACTTCAAAAAGTACTCCCAATCCATCGAATGCAGCCTTTTTTCGATTCATTTCAAGGCTGTTTCAAGGATAAGTTTCGTTTCTTTGCTGGCCTTTATCTTGCTTATCGTTTCAGTGTATTGGTTTGTGAAGTGGTTTCATTGAGTTGTACACAGTTCTACCTAGTTGTAGAGGTGGTGTTCATTGTCATTCTACTTTTGCACTCGATTGCTCAGCCATATGCTAAAAGATGGCATAATGTGGTTGATTCTCTCCTGTTTTCAATACTAGCTTTAGTTAATACCGGCTCAATTTTTATTTACGTACTTTCAACTGAAGTTCGTTTTCAACGATGGATATATACTGTGAGTGTATTTCGATCTTTTCTTATTGCACTTCCACTCTTTGGAATGACTGTATTTCTCACTGTCAAGATACTGTTTGAGCTCAGAGGCTATGTTAAGAATATGCATTTCAAGTCCAGAGCAGCATCAGAACTGGATGAATTCCCTGCACGTTTATTGGATGACTTCAATAGCGATGCTTGTAACTTGTCTTATCGGAGGCTAAAAGATGACAATAATTCCTTAAAAGCAGACTAATAACTGTTTGTTTACTTTAATTGTTTAAGTCTAGTAGTATGTGTACCAGTTTAAAATACATCATATAAATTTTGCTTAAAAATTATAGGTTTTTAAGAGCTGTATTCAACTCTTGTTTCTGTAATAAGAGGAAACTGTATTTTAAGGCTATTACTCTTGTATGGTACAATATATATTTGTACCATGGTTGAGCTACACATCAAAGGAAAAGCAGCTGATACAATACTCATATACCCTATCCAAACCTTTGAAGTCATACACAAACTAGGGTGTATGAGCCAATACACCCTCTTGTTTGTATATAAGTACATCTGAACAAGCTATACCATGGTACAAGCCAGCTGTACTATGGTTTTTCAAGGTGTATGGGTTGTAACCTTCGTGCTGTAGCTAAAATGGAATCCCTCGGGCGAAGTACAACTATTACATAATGCAGTGTTTGGTGTATGTCTATCAAACAGGACTACATGTCCAAGTATATAAAAATAAGATTCATAATAATTATAAGATGTTGACTTTTTATTTTCATGTTTATTGTTTACAGTCTGCGAGTGATAAATTTCTCCTTAAGAGTTAATTATCTGTAATTATGGTTGGTATATTAATTAAAAATTTAGATAATATTATTGTCGATGCTTACTAGTGTATATTCCCAGTACGGTAGTCCCGGGTACACTGGAATAGCACAGATAGCCCATTAGCTAGTGCAATACAAATATTCACACAAATAACTCTGCTAATACTGAGCACTTAGCACAAAAAGATTTCTTAAGCTACTTTTTAGCCCATTTTCTTTCTAATGAGTCCAAATACATTGAAATACATTGCGGTAACCTAGCTATAGCACTACAGATTGATACCAAAATTGTTATAATCACAGTACTAGGCAAAACAAATTGTTCCCACTTTTTCTTGACCTATACTTCAGGTCTGACTTCCAGCAGACGCTCCTATGTGGATCTACACTGCCGTTTTCAGAGGCTTTCGAAACGGTAGTGCTGAAAGAGAAAGAATTGCTCTATTCAAACACTGGATAAACCTATAGCTCACACTTGCCCTGAAAGATTTTTATAAAACTGAAAGTTTGCAGTGTGATAATTAGCTTGTGGAATGTGTTTACGTAGTACTTCGCGAATTTTTAATGTTTGTATTGTGAGTGGACTGCTGGCCTAACAACTGTATAGTTTGTAAGGCTCTAAAGTTCAGTAATAAGCACTTATGGTACAAGGTTAATTGAGTAGAGGGTTGGCTTTGTGGCTGCACTGTTTGCTGTTGCGCAGTTTAACATGGGCAAATTAAACACTACGCAGTTTGCAAATTGTGCAATGCCCTTGAGCATTTTAAAAATAATTCACAATGTGTGCATGCGCATTTTTAAAATTTCCAAAATGCACTGCGCAATCTGCAAATTGCGCAAATTCTCAAAATGTGTGGAACAGATATATACTGTACGTATATAATTATATACAATGACGTGTGAGGCTTAAAATTAATTCTCAAGAACTAGGTCGAAGCATTTGTAAGCAAAATTTTACATTCAAGTAGATTAGCATTAATTATGTTTGTCTTTACATAATATTATTTGCTAATGCTTTACATATGTTTGTATAAACTGGACTGTTGTGTGTGTGTGAAGTAGGGGTTTATGATGCTTGGATCAACAAATTTGAAAAGCTATATTATACTTAATTTACTTTTGATTTCAAGTTTAAGTGTGTTTGAATCAACTTGAATAATATAATATAGTTTTAAATTATCATTTATATTGTTTGATTTTGTATAGTTAGTTTGTATTTAGTTTGTATACACCATGGTCTGTTTGTATTACTGTACCTTAATGCTTAGATCAACAAACTGTGGCATTAAAATAGTTTTGTCTTACATGTTGCTTGTTGGCATCCTGTTATGCATTTATATAGTCTACCCCAAATACATTTAGGTGTGAATCACCATTCACTCACTTTAGTAAAATCTACAGACCATTGTTATATAGCAAAGGTGTGTCACTCTATAACTCTCACTAATCTATAATGCATCCATGGTATATAGGATCTAAAACAATCATCACAAACCTGGCCTCTGAGATCTTGATTTCTGCTAAACTAGATGCTAGAATCCTTGAATAGATAGCTGCTGAGCTAAAGATATATAGCAACCAAGCTATGCACATTGTAAACCTTATTTACTGGAAGAGAACCCGAGTGTTGCAAAATTGATTGTAACAAACAGCATTAGACTCAAATCTATGGAATTATGAGGGATATTTTAGTATTGATCTGAAACATGAGCTATGTATCTGCTGTAATTTAATTATTCACTATACTGGCGTTTAGTGTGTGACATGTTATATAGAAGTTGTGCTAGTGGTCATGTTCACATTCTAAAAGCATATCAAGATAGCTAATGTGATTATTGTTTTAAAAATCGTGCATTTCCTTCCACTATTACTGGTAGTATAGTTTGTTTATCATAATTATTGATTTTGGGAATTGTGTGTTGTTTATCAAATGTAGCTACTTGTTGGTTTCAGTCTGCCAGTTGTGTATGTCATGTTTTTCACTTGCCAATGGATGCATTTTAATACTCAAAGCCAGTTCTACACTTTAGTTGGTAGTAAACTATCAATTTATGTGTTGGGCTACAATTAAATAATGCCAGTGGTGATAGCATTTGCTGTTAGTATTCTGATCTCAAGTCTTCACCTCCTACAATATTGCCATGCTGATGAGCAGTACTATACAATCCACATCGATCAGAGTAACAGCATCAAAAACTGCAGTGTGTGCTCTTATAGAGACAACCACAACCCTACTGCTACTCCCTGTCGATCTTATTCACACCTTATTGCTGGTTGTATCACAAACTCTACATTGGTCGTGATCCACGAAACTTATCACAACTTGAGCAGTGTACTCAAACTTGAGAATCTGCACAATGTTACCATCACTGGAGCTAGCAGTAGCTCCTCAAGTGCTCTTGTTCACTGTAAAACTGGTGTGAATGCTGGCCTTGAACTCAAGAACATTAATGAATTCCACTTGTACAATGTAAGTATTGAAAATTGTGGTGCTCTCCACAGAAGCAGTAGTGTGTCCAAGAAACTGTTACCTTTGAATTTGTCAGCAGCTCTTTATATTGAGAATTGCACCAATGTTCTTTTAGTATCAATCAATGTCCTAAACAATAATGGAATAGGATTAGTCATGTACAATACAAGAGGGAAAGTGTTGGTGAGTAAATCAAAGTTTACAAATAACTCAGTTGAAGGTGGACATGGTGGTGGGGGAATGTATATTGAAATGAATTCTTGCCCTTTTGTCCATAGAAACAAGGCTGGTTGTTTGAACACTTTGTTCTACAGTAGTCATAGCCAGTATGTTATCAATGGATGTAATTTTACTTCTAACATAGCTTTCACTCAACAACACTTCTTTGCGTACAGAGGGTTTAGAACATTTGGGCAAGGTGGTGGTTTACTGATCTCTCCACAAGCAAATGCTACGAATAATACATTTAACATCACCAATTGTATATTTCAGAATAATAAGGCAATGTGGGGTGGAGGGCTGCATCTGTTTCTTACCAAACCTAATAAAAATCAAAGGAATACTTTCAATGTATCGAATACACTATTTGACTCAAACCTCTCCTTGGAAGGTGGTGGAGGCCTCACAGTATATCATTACGCTAAACATCAATGGGTGTTTATTCACATTTCCAAGTGTAATTTCACTAGAAATGCAGCAAAACAAGGTGGTGGAATGTTACTTTATATAGTAGCAAGTGACAAGAAGGTCAAAAAAAGTAAGATGATGTTTAAAGATTGTCTTTGGAAAAATAATCTAGCTATTCACAGCTCAGCAGTTGATTTGACTGGTAGCGAAGGCTATAGTGGTGTAGTAAACGTTTCGTTCTTCAACACTGACATTATTTCCAACTCAGTTCGCCCTCTTCTACAAACAATATATGATAGCCAAGGTACACCAGCTGTTGTAAAACGCCACGGCAACTCAGCATTCATGGTGACATTTGGTCGAGTTTATTTCAAAGGAGATCTTCGCTTTATTGGAAATAATGGAACAGCACTCTTGATCAGTTCTGCATCAGCAACCTTTCATTCCAACACTACTTCTGTCTTTGTGAACAACTCTGGTGTTAGAGGGGGTGCGATTTCTCTTCTATCATCATCCTATTTGTGGGTTAATAAAAACTGTAGTTTCAATTTCTCATCTAACATTGCAACAGTGCGTGGAGGTGCAATATACTCATCAACCATAGGACAACACGAGCTACATGAACACACAGGAGCATTGGGCTGCTTTATTCAATTTGCCGTTTCGAATAATGACAGCGTTTTGTTCATTTTTTCAAACAACAACGCTGATTATCGTAAAATAAATTATGGTAACTCCATATTTGCATCTTCACTTATATCTTGTGCGTCAAGCTGTCATGGTAGCCACACACATATCACTGCAAGTGAAGCATTGAAGTGTATTGCCAACTTTACATTCATCAACAGTACTGCAGAAAATGAAGTGTCAAGCTCCGGCTCTAACTTTACTCTAACAGGGATTCTTCCATTACATGTAATACCTGGAAAAGAGTTTGATCTTCCCATTATTGTGACTGATATATTTAACAACACAGTTCACTCCACACTGAGAACCTACATTCAAAGTACTGACACTAATTCTACAATGTCCATTGATTCTGCATATACATACATTTCCGAAAAGAGCATGAAACTGTATGGTCTACCTGGAGAGCATGGGCATCTGCTTTTGGAAAGAGTTGGTTACCGTACACTTGTTATGTCATTTAACATAACACTTGATGAGTGTCCCCCTGGGTTAATGGTGGGAAATCCACCCTACATGAAACGAGTTGTTACTTCATGTGTTTGTGCATCAACCCTCAATCAAAGCTACATTGGAATACACAAGTGTAGGGAGCTTCAGTTTCGAGCATTAATATTACGTGGCTATTGGGCAGGATACAAAGATGACACTGCATCTGAGCATACTCTGCTCACAGCACACTGCCCTTTGAACTTCTGTACTTACAATTCAACAACAATCAGCTACCATTATGCCCTACCTGGTAAGGCAAACAAAGTACTTCTCAGTGAGTTTATTTGTAACGAAAACAGAACAGGTTTCTTGTGTGGAAGTTGCAAAGAGAACTATTCAGTGTATTTCCACTCTCCTAACTACAAGTGTGGCCGCGATACACACTGCTCTGTAGGTTTTCTGTTATACCTTGTGTCTGAACTTCTCCCATTAAGTATGCTTTTCTCATTAGTGCTCATTTTAAACCTCAAATTTACATCTGGCAAGTACAATGGGTTTATTTTCTTTGCACAAGTTGTTGACCATATTGCTATTGATGCTTCAGATGTGTCAACTCTTATACATTCAAATTGGATTCAAACAGTTAACAGAATATCATTTTTCGTTTATCGCATATTCAACCTAAATTTCTTCAGTTTCGACTCTCTGTCATTTTGTCTATGGAAAGGAGCCAAAATGCTAGACATTATA
The DNA here is from genome assembly GCA_964030475.1 of Tethya wilhelma. Lineage (NCBI taxonomy): Eukaryota > Metazoa > Porifera > Demospongiae > Tethyida > Tethyidae > Tethya > Tethya wilhelma. The sequence continues at coordinate 7,879,427 of CAXIPT010000002.1, read as the reverse complement.
GTATTCAAGTTTGTGACAATTTCCTTTGCTTTCTTTCTCGTCTTGATAGTATATCTTCTCTTGAACATGTGTAATTTCAGTCGAATTTCAATTTGGCGTGTTCGTCGAAAACCAGTATCAGTTGTACATGGACTGTCAACGTTTCTAATAATGTGCTATGCCCAGTGTGCTCAGGTATCCTTTAGAATTCTTACGTTAAGACACCTGTTTGGCAAAGGAGGACATTTATTTCAATCAAGAGTATTCTACAGTGGTGATATGGTATACTTTGGCAAGAATCATGTAGCATATGCTATTCCAGCTCTAGCATGTATTATGGTAATAGTGATCATTCCAACATTACTTCTACTATGGTATCCTAATGGTCAAAGATTGCTTGCCTACAGTAGATTTAGTGAAACAAAGTGCATCACTCTACTTCAAAAAGTACTCCCAATCCATCGAATGCAGCCTTTTTTCGATTCATTTCAAGGCTGTTTCAAGGATAAGTTTCGTTTCTTTGCTGGCCTTTATCTTGCTTATCGTTTCAGTGTATTGGCCTGTGAAGTAGTTTCATTGAGTCGTACTCAGTTCTACCTAGTTGTGGAAGTGGTGTTCATTGTCATTTCACTTCTACACTCGATTGCTCAGCCATATGCTAAAAGATGGCATAATGTGGTTGATTCCGTTCTGTTTTCGATACTAGCTTTGGTTAATACCAGCTCAATTTTTATTTACGTACTTTCCACTGAAGTTCGTTTGCAACGATGGATATATGCTGTTAGTGTATTTCGATCTTTTCTCATTGCACTTCCACTCTTTGGAATGACTGTATTTCTCACTGTCAAGATGCTTTTTGGGCTCAAAGGCTATGTTAAGAATATGCATTCCAAATCAAGGGCATCATCTGAACTGGATGAATTTCCTGCACGTTTATTGGATGACTTCAATAGTGATGCTTGTAACTTGTCTTATCGAAGGCTAAAGGAGGACAATAATTCCTTAAAAGCAGAATGATAACAGTTTTGTGCACTTTGGTTTTAGTCTAAAGGTGTGTGCATCGGTTTAAAGTACATCATACAAATTTTTGTGAAAAAATTATAGGTTTTTAAGAGCTGTGTTCAACTCATCTTATGCTTGCTTCTGTAATAATAGGCAACTGTAGTTTAAGGCTATATTACTCTTGTATGGTGCAATACAGTGTTTGGTGTATGTCTATCAACCACAACGCTTGACGTCTATAAGTGTATAAAAATGTAAACTATTTATTTTCATATTCATTGTTTACAGAATAATAAATTCCTAATTATGGTTGTATGCATATCAAACGGTTACATAATACTATTATTGTTAATGCACTAATATAATTATATTCCCAGTACGGTAGTACTGGGTACACTTGTAGGAATGGCACAGATGGCCCATTAGCGCAATACAAATGTTCATGCGAATAACTCTGCAAATACCAAGCGTTTGGCACTAAAAGCAGTACTAAGCTTCTTAAGCTACTATTTGAGACACAGGAATGGCTAAATCGTAGCAAAGTAACTGAGCAAACAAGATGGAATGGCTGTTAGAATGTGTACAGAATTCTTCCTGTGGGCAACATCAGGGACTCAATAAAGCGAAAGAGTATTACATGCAGCCCACAGAAGGATTCTTTACACACTCTAACAGCCATTTCATCTTGATTACTCTGTTTTAACATTCCTTTGTCTCATTACATTTCCAATGTTGTTGTTTTTTTAATTGTCGAAATATTTGCCTTGGTTGAATTTTTGTGGTTCGGTAATAATTAATTGCTATACATTATTTATTCACCATAGAACGTACACTGGACGAAAAGTTTATATTTCCATAACAATCCTTGAACTCAGTATCGGCCATGTTTCCAAATAGATCCATGCGTATACTTGGGTTTCCATAGAAATATCGGATTTCCCACCTTGGAAAGATGGCCGATACATGCTAATCCAACCATCAGGAAACATATGGAAATTCAATCCTTTCATCCAGTGGTAACGAAAGATCGTATCTTAACCGATTGTTTCATTATCTGTAATCTGACTGTTCTAGATTGATCAATCTTTTTTAGTACAACAGTCTATAATGCTATTTGTATGTAATGTCACTACACCTGTTCATTTATTGAGTCTCGTAGTGTTGGAAGATATATGGTACTAGTGAATTTGTGTACATTTTCAACAATCCGTAGTATATAATAGCTTTTAAAAAAGTTGTCAAGATATCTAACAATTATATCATTATGTTAGAAATTAATTCTTTCCATGGTAACTGCTACTCCAAGGTAGTTTGTTTATCGTATTAATTTGGGGAATTGTGTGTTGTTTATCAAATGTAGTTTTACTTGTTATAGTTTCAGTCTGCCAGTTGTATATGTAATGTGTGTGTCATGTTCGATCTTTACTTGTTTCACTTGTTCTACTTGTAGCTATTTGTTAGTTTCAGTCTGCCAGTTGTGTATGTTGTGTTCTTCACTTGTTTCACTTGTACCTACTTGTTGGTTTCAGTCTGCCTGTTGTGTATGTCATGTTTTTTACTTGCCAATAGATGCATTAAAAACTATAAAATAAAAATACTTTGCAAAGGTCTTCAATTTAGTTTTTGTGAAATGTGTTGGGCTAATTATACTACTATATAATAATGCCAGTGGTGATAGCATTTGCTGTTAGTATTCTGATCTCAAGTCTTCACCTCCTACAATATTGCCATGCTCATGAGCAGTACTATACAATCCACATCGATCAGAGTAACAGCATCAAAAACTGCAGTGTGTGCTCTCATACAGACTACCGCAATGCTACTACTACTCCCTGTCGATCTTATTCACACCTTACTGCTGGTTGTATCACAAACTCTACATTGGTCGTGATCCACGGAACTTATCACAACTTGAGCAGTGTGCTTAAACTTTAGAATCTGCACGATGTTACCATCACTGGAGCTAGCAGTAGCTCCTCAAGTGCTCTTGTTCACTGTAAAAATGGTGCAAATGCTGGCATTGAACTCAAAAACATGTATGAATTCTACTTGTTGAATGTAAGTATTGAAAACTGTGGTGCTCTCCACAGAAGCAGTAGTGTGTCCAAGGATCTGTTAGCTTTGAATTTGTCAGCAGCTCTTTATATTGAGAATTGCACCAATGTTCGTTTAGTATTGATCAATGTTCTAAACAATAATGGAATTGGATTAGTCATGTACAATACAAGAGGGAAAGTGTTGGTGAGTAAATCAGAGTTTACTAATAACTCTGTCAAAGGTGGACATGGTGGTGGGGGAATGTACATTGAAATGAATTCTTGTCCTTTTGTCCATAGAAACAAGGCTGGTTGTTTGAACACTTTGTTCTACAGTAGTCATAGCCAGTATCTTATCAGTGAATGTAATTTTGCTTCTAACAAAGCTTCCACTCAACAGCACTTCTTTGCCTACGGAGGGTTTCGAACATTTGGACAAGGTGGTGGTCTATTGATCTCTCCACAAGCAAATGCTACGAATAATACATTTAACATCACCAATTGTATATTTGAGAGAAATGAGGCAATGTGGGGTGGAGGTTTGCATCTGTTTCTTACCAGTTCAAATCATATTCAAAAGAATATTTTCAATGTTTTGAATACACTATTTGACTCAAACCTCTCCTTGGAAGGTGGTGGAGGCCTGACAGTATATTATTTCAATATCAACTACAGTAGGCATCAATGGGTATATGTTTACGTATCAAAGTGTAATTTCACTAGAAATAAGCTGAACAAGGTGGTGGGATGTCACTGTATATAGTAGCAAGTGACAAGAAGGCAAAAATCGGTAGAATGATGTTTGAAGGCTGTCTTTGGAAAAAGAATATAGCTGTTTTCAGCTCAGCTATTGATTTGACAGGTAACAAAGGCAATAGTGGTGTAGTAGACATAGTGTTCTTCAATAATGACATCATTTCCAACTCAGTTCACCCTCTTCTACAAACAATTCATGATAGCCGAGGTACACCAGCAGTTGTAAAACGCCATGGCAACTCAGCATTCATGGTCACATTTGGTCGAGTTTATTTTAAAGGAAATGTTCATTTTATTGGAAACAATGGAACAGCATTCTTGATCAGTTCTGCATCAGCAACTTTTTATCCCAACACTACAACTATCTTTGTGAATAACTCTGGTGTTAGAGGGGGTGCAATTTCTCTTTTATCATCATCCTATTTGTTGGTTAAAAAAAACTGTGCCTTTAATTTTTCGTTCAACGTTGCAAAGGTGCGTGGAGGTGCAATATACTCATCAACCATAGGACAACATGAGCTACATGAACACACAGGAGCATTAGGATGCTTTATTCAACTTACCCATACAAATAGTGACAATGTTTCATTCATTTTTTTCAACAACAAGGCTGACTATCATGAAAAAAATTATGGTAACTCCATATTTGCATCTTCACTTACATCTTGTGCATCAAGGTGTCATGGTAGCCACACACATATTACTGCAAGTGAAGCACTGAAGTGTATTGCCAATTTTACATTCGTCAACAGCACTGCAGAAAATGAAGTATCAAGCTCCAGTATTAACTTTTCTCTGACAGGTGTACTTCCATTGCTTGTAATACCTGGAAAGCAGTTTGAGCTTCCCATTATTGTGACTGATACATTTAACAACACTGTTCACTCCACACTGAGAACGTACATGTATTCAAAGCACTGACACTAATTCTACAATGTCCATTGATTCTGCATACACATACATTTCCGAGAAGAACATGAAGCTGTACGGTCTACCTGGAGAGCATGGTCACCTACTGTTTGAAGAAGCTGGTTATCGTACACTTGTTATGTCATTTAACATAACACTTGATGAGTGTCCCCCTGGGTTAATGGTGGGAAGTCCACCCTACATGAAACGCAATGTTAATTCATGTGTTTGTGCATTAACCCTCAATCAAAGTTATGTTGGAATAGATACGTGCAGAGGGCTTGAGTTTCGAGTACTAATATTACATGGCTATTGGGCAGGATACAAAGGTAACATTGCATCCGAGCATGCTCTTCTTACATCACACTGCCCTTTGAACTTCTGTACTTACAATTCAACAAGAATGTCTTACCAATATGCCCTGCCCGATGTAGCAAATAAAACACTTCTCAGTGAGTTTATTTGTAATGAAGACAGAACAGGATTCTTGTGTGGAAGTTGCAAAGAGAACTATTCAGTGTGGCCACTCTCCTAACTACAAGTGTGGCCACGATACACACTGCTCTGTAGGTTTTCTGTTTTACATTGTCTCTGAACTACTTCCTTTAGTACTACTCTTTTCATTAGTTTTCATTTTAAACTTCAGATTTACATCTGGCAAGTACAATGGATTTATTTTCTTTGCACAAGTTGTTGACCATATTGCTATTGATGCTTCTGATAGGTCAACATTTTTGCGTTCAAATTGGACTCAAACATTCAACAGTATACCCGTTTTTTTGTTTATCGCATACTCAACCTGAATTTCTTCAGTTTCGATTCTCTGTCATTTTGTCTATGGAAAGGAGCCAAAATGCTAGACATTATAATATTCAAGTTTGTGACAATTTCCTTTGCTTTCTTTCTCGTGTTAGTAGTATATTTTCTCTTGAATGTGTGTAATTTCAAACGAATTTCAATTTGTCATGTTCGTCGAAGACCAGTATCAGTTGTACATGGATTGTCAACCTTTCTAATAATGTGCTATGCCCAGTGTACTCAGGTAACTATTAGAATTCTTACATTCAGACACCTGTTTGGCAAAGGAGAACAGATATATCAATCAAGAGTACTCTACAGTGGTGATACAGTATACTTTGGTAAGAATCATGTGGCATTCGTTATTCCAGCTCTAGCATGTATTATAGTAATTGTTATTATTCCAACTTTACTTCTACTATGGTATCCTAATGGTCAAAGATTGCTTGCCTACAGTAGATTAAGTGAAACAAAGTGTATCACTCTACTTCAAAAAGCACTCCCAATCCATCGAATGCAGCCTTTTTTCGATTCATTTCAAGGCTGTTTCAAAGATAAGTTTCGTTTCTTTGCTGGCCTTTATCTTGCTTTTCGTTTCAGTGTATTGGCCTGTGATGTGTTTTCATATACTCATGGACAGTTTTACCTAGTTGTGGAGGTGGTGTTCATTGTCATTCTATTTTTACACTCGATGGTTCAGCCATACACCAATAGATGGCATAATGTGGTTGATTCTCTCCTGTTTTCAATACTGGTTTTAGTTAATACCAGCTCAATTTTTATTTACCTATGTTCAATTGATCTTCTTTTTCAACAATGGATATATGCTGTTAGTGTGTTTCGATCTTTTCTTATTGCACTTCCACTCTTTGGAATGACTGTATTCCTCGCTGTCAAGATGTTGTTTGGGCTCAAAGGCTATATTAAGAATATTCACTTTAATTCCAGAGATTCAATAGAATTGGATGAATTCCCTGCACGTTTATTGGATGAATTTAATGACGATTCTTGTAACTTGTCTTATCGGAGGCTAAAAGATGACAAAAATTCCTTAAAAGCAGACTGATAAAATAACTCTTTTGTTCATGTTTTTTTCTAAATCTTGTGGTGTTTAAAGTATATCATACAAATTTTGCTTAAAAAATTATAGGTTTTTTTAGGGCTATCTTCAGCTATATCTCATGCTTGTTTTGTAATAATAGTTTAAGGTAATAACTCTTGTGTGCAGTGTTTGGTGTACGTCTATGAACCATAAAATATTTCATTTTAGCATAATATTAATAATTTTTGACCCTCCATTTTCATGTCTGTAATTATGTTTTAAGACTTATCTGTACATGTAATGAATGGTACTCTTGTTGGTATGCAAATTAAAAAATTAAGCATTGTTAATGCTTATTGTTAGGCTATAATTATGTTGAAATATATGCCTTGGTTGAATGTTGTTGATGGTGATTCATAATTATGTTTGCTTAATTCACATAAAAAATTCAGATCCAGCAGAGAAAAAATATTATATGAGGGTAATGAGCAAAAAATTATTTCCACCGCATTACTCTAGTTTGTACATACAAACTATTGTACAATATCGTGTATGCTAAAACAAGAAACTGTTAAGCCTGAACACTTGACAGATTTGACCTCACAACTGTCCTAATTCAAACAGGATACCATACAAACCAATTTCTACAAGAGAACTTCAACAAGAAGACAGTGAAGCTGTTTGGAATGAATTATCCCACTACAAGACTGCTTGTGAAGAACTAGTGAAGCAAAAGTATGTTATACAATCATGTGTACTCCAACATTTACTGTTACAGCAACCACTCATATATTATACCCACTAAAACATTATGTGTGAAATTTTGATATCGCTCCTATCATAATTTTAGCTATATATATTGCATGTGATTTTATCCAGACTATTGGTGGAGGAAGAACTTGATACCTACTATAGCAAATTTCTTAGAAACCAAACAGTAATCTCTGAATTACAGGCTCTTCTTAGTGACAGGAATGGTGAGTTGTGTTAGCCTCGTCCCCCAGGCCCTCTGCGTGCTGCTATTGCTGATTTACTAAGTTGACAATCTTTACCAGAAAAAATTACAAAAATGGTAAAGATTGTCAATTTAATAACTCAGTACTAGCAGCACACAGAAGGCCTGGGAACAAGGCTAGTGGTGTAATGTAGGTATTCAACCACTAATATGTCAACCAACTTTACCTGTGTTGTGTAGAACTTGAGAAGAAGGTTGCTGCCATAGTAGCTGTGGATCCAATGACAACCACTTCACAAGACCAAAGAGAAGATGAGGTAAAGATGGTAAAACTTGTATGACAACTAATAGTTACAAGTCGTACATACATACATACATACATGCTGCTAATTAATCACTAAAGATAAAGCAGCTGAAAATGTTGGTAGAAGACTTACAACAAAAGAACAGCAAACTAAATGGGACCAGGTATGTACTATATATTTGTAATCAGCTTAGCTAGTACTATTTGACAGACACATGCGTGGATACACTGGTAAACCATCTATTTGTGTTACATCTTGCCCTGTAGTGAGAAAGAGATTGAGCATATCCTATGTACAGAGTGTAGTCGTAAACCTGACAACCTCACCAAATGTACTATGACTGACACACCACTGTACCATTCCAAGAGTACAATGACAGATCCACAAACCACTAAAGAGCCGGTTGAAGCTGACTATGCAGATCCTGCTCATGTGGTCAAACAGGCAAAGGATGCATGTGAACAGACATCTCCGTTGAAATTGACTCCTAAATTAAAGACTGTCTCGACAATGACAGAGAATTCTGGGAAGAAGTCAGGTCAAAAATTCCTATCTTGCCTTCATGTACGAAGATACTCTGAGGGTGATGTTCCACGAAGAGTTGAAACTGTTACTGGTGAAGAAACTGAGCTTCGTAAGATTCAAAATATATCCTCATCAATGCGGTGTAGGACTAGCAAGACTACTAGTGGTCATAGTGTCAAACCTAGATGTGAATGGCAAAAAGAAGTAAAGACACTAAATCAACGTCTTGTGTTCATGACAAAAAAAGTAAGGTGGACTAGTTGAAATATTCATAGCGTAATGTGACTTTGTATTTTTTTTTATTCTTATTATTATTATTTTGTTGTTAGGTTGACGATTTGACTCGGACTAAGCAATCACTCATTAAAGAATTAAACGAACATGCTTGTTCAGCAGAACAGTTTAGGTCATTTGTTTTTTGTTCTCGTGTCCAGTGCCTTCAAGCTGAAAGGACTCAGCTCTTGTTGTGTACTAAAGAATTACAAGTAAGAGTTCAGCAAACTGAAGACAAACTCTCAAGGCAATCCTCAAAACTGGCTGAAACCAGATTGAAAGTAATGACATTGTACTTTATCATATCTGTGACAAAAATATTTTCATTTTTTTCCCTCGTGTACTGTAAAGGACTTAGTGAAGGAATGCTGTTCGTTGCAAGCAAAGTTTAAAACAGCTGAAGATAGTCTGCGTTCAAAAGAAACTAAACTAGAATTGATGAAGGAAACGTAAATACCCTATGTCCTGTAATCTGTTGTTAAATTCATTTTATCTACATGTATCTAACTTACATTGTTCCAATAAAGGTGTTCAAAGCAGGAAAGAGACATAAAACAGAAGCGTAGACTAATTGAGAGCTTGCAAACCAGATTGAAACAAGCTGAAGAATCAACTTCAAAACTTCAAGAGGCAAATGTGAGTTAAAGATTATGGCATGGACGCACATGTTATTGTAGAATACCAAGTCATTAGTGAGGTTAATCATTTACACTGGTACAGGAAAAATTATCCATTGAAATTAAAGGCCAATTGGATCATTCTCAGCAAAGACAGCACAGGGTAAGTGATGTGTGTTTCTAAACTAAAATTGTTTGGGACACAAATTATTAAGGGGCTAGCTTTGCTGTACGAACTTAAAACTAAAATTCATACTAAAGTTCTCATCAATCAGCATTATATCTCTAATTATGCCCATATGATATTATACAGTGTTGGAAATACCATGTAGTGGGTTAATGAGAAAAAAATTGGTGATATTCTGTTCTAAGCTCAATTTTAAAGAATAAAGAATCAATCTATTAAGTTTTCAGACTACAGTAGTAGGACAGGAAAGAAAGTCTTTCGGTGCCACAAACTACTAATGCTAGTGTTTCCTGCACATGTAAAAGTCCCATTTCATTTAAGATGTTGGAATTTATGTGCATCATTGTGACATCATAATTAGACATGACATCAGCATCCAGAGTATATTTCAATGCTATCTTGGAGTACTATTGTAGGGGAGTCAATGGGGAAATGGACAATATTTTATCCTGCCTATTTCTGCATAGATACCATACATTCTAAACATGAGAGATTCAATGGAGAAATCAAAGTGAGCTCTTTTCAACGCAAAAAGAACAAGGTCTGTCAGGCACTCAGAAGCAAAGTTTCAGGTGCAAAATTACTAGATTGTTTAGGATAAAAATACCAGTTTTAAAGAGATACTGTCTAAGTCAGACAGTGTTTTATTGGTTAATTATAACTACAAACAAAGTATTTAAGTCATACTACTCATTACTCTTGCTTCTGTAAATCTTTTTGCACGATTTTTAGCGAAGAGAATATAAAAATAAAGCACAGGAAAAAGAAATATTTGTATAGCTTATATAAAGGCATGTTATTGTCTTGATATATGTGCTGCTAATCTATTCACACTTTAGAGCCTTATACATAACTTTTTAAAAAGATATAGGCTAAAATAACTACAGAACCAACCTGTGTTCTTGCACTTGTAACTTATCTTGAGAGCGCCTAACAGACCTGTTTCTTTTTGCATTGAAAAGAACTTGTTTTGAACTTTCCATTACATTTCTCATAATTAGAACAAACGGTATCTATGTGGAAATATGCAGCATACAATATAGCCCATTTCCCATTGACTCCCATACAAAAGCACTCCGTACTTTGGATGCGATGTTGCATGAAATTATGGGCTAATTAAATTCTTTACCGTCTTGAACAAATGAGACTATTAATTTTGCTTATGAATTCGTAATGATTGTCACATGTAATAATATTATATACTTGTCAAGTACATGTACAGTGTTGTATACCAACTATCCAGTATTAATAATATTGTCCAGTAACATATCAATGAAATACCTTGCTACAATAATTTGGAGGTGTTTAATTTTGGTCATCCAGTTTGATAATATTTTGGTATAATAGATTGAACTTCTTCGTTTACAATTAACAAAACAAAATGAAGACAACAAGAAGTTGATGGAATTGCTCAAAAGCTGTCAAGATCAACTGGCACATACGGTAAGCACTATAATCTCTGCATTTGTAGTACAACTATTTAGTGTCATGAATGTTGACTTGTGTTTGATAATCGAGGTCACCACCTGTGGTGATGTGAATCATTGATATTCGTATCTCACTATAGTGCAGTTGCAACAGCTATATTTTATAGTGTAGAAAGTAGAATAGTATATACTACAACTACGTGGTAATACACTCTTTGTGCCAGGGACAATCTTGTGGCCAGCTGTACATGGGAAACCATGAAATTGCTTGCTACACCACATAGTAGATAATGTGATTCATGATTTGTATACATTACATAATGCTGTTAGTGGTGGAGTACACAAGTAATCCATTGCGGGACACAAACCTTTTTTCGACACTATAGCTAATTGTAGCTTATACTGTAAGCATGCATGGCCATTGTACTCCAACCATAATATTATATGGTCCCAACAATAACTATATGTGAATTGAATTACTGGAAACGATATCCTTTGTAGCTATCATGGTTCAAAGTACAGGACCTGATGTCCAAAGTGTGGCTTTTACTTAATTTAGAAAAGGCTTGTAATATTAAATTTGAATTTGTGGTATAAATTATTTTATGTTCTGCTAAACAAACTGCCATATTTTGACCTGCCAATATTTCCAGCCATACCCTTCACTTCATAGCACACCTTTTGATCACACAGGCATAGCCTATCCACTGTATCCAGCATATCTTTACATGACCCACTACAGTAGAAACAATTAGTTATGGTTAACAATTAACCAAAATTTGAAACTTAAGACAACTGTTCTAATATGTGTGGCATATGCATACACGCATGGCTCAGAGGTTCAATTGTGGTTCAATCATGTTAGAATCATTGTACTGCCGCACTGCAACATGATATTATTTGTTTGACAATGCTATTGATATTTATAGATTAGTCAGTTAACTGCAAGCAAAGAGAACAGCAATAGAAGGAGTCAACTTGATAGCCAAGAGAAGCTATCACTCCAGCAATGTATGGAGCGGCAAGAACTAGACTTTAAAGAGAAGTTGTCTAGTTTGAGCCATCAGCTTCAAGAGCAAGAGAGTATTCTTAGTAGTTTTTGGGAATTCATTGAAGTAAGTTATTTGTGTGCACCAAGCTTTCCCCTTGAACTGTTGATTCCTTTTTCTCAGGAATTTGCTTCAGAACTTGAAAAAAGCTTTAGAAGTGCAGTCACTGTGTCTGATGCTAGCTCAAGCATTCAGAAATCTATTGCAGAGAGTGTTCGCAGTATTGCTCGTACTTCTCTAAACCTCACTGAATTGGAGTTAGAGGAGTTTTTTCATGATGCAGAGGTAAGAAGTTTGATTATATTGATTACACTCAGTGGGTGTACATTATTTGGAAATATCTACCTAGTGCAGTTAATATTATCTAACAAAACTTAACTTTAGGTGTCTTCTCAAAATATGGAGCATCTAAGTTCAAAGAAGTCTTTTGTGACTCAAGTTTTAAATATAGCAAGATCAAAGGTACGTAAATAAATTTATTATTATATAATAATTATGTAATCATGCAAAGAAGTTTTATATTAATGATCGACTTGCTTAATTTAATTGTAGCCTCCATTTGCTAGTCATCTTGTCAAAGCTTTCATGGAATTCTTGTATGAACACAAATTATGTAGGTAACAGTATTTACAAATTTATGTATTAATTTTATTGTGTACTGTGGTGTCATGTGACTGATAAGTATACCAATATTGTTTACAGCTGTGTGGATATGACTTTGTCAGTGTCTTCAGAGTTGTTTTGTTCATATGAATAATAATCAGTTTCAGTTTCAGATGATGATGAATTGTAAAGGTTTTGTAACCTTGCAGGTAGATCTTCATCCCTCCATTCTTCAGTGTTACGAGCAATTCCATATTTTTCTTTAAGTTTTTTTATGTTAATTCTAGCAATGTACACTCCAATATACACTAATGGGCCATAAATGAAAACTATTTCAACAGAACTAGCTATGTTAATATAGTGTTGATATTTTTGTCCATATTGAGCATAACTATAATTAAACAATGATATCCCATTTATAAATGCCAAAGTGAATATAATTAATCCATCTAGGATATTGTGCCAGCGTTTTTCATATGGCCAAGTCACAGCATGAATTAATAAGATAGTGATGAGTAAAAGCTCATGGACTGTGTACACTAGAGTCAGTCGTGTTCCAAGAGTACAAGCAATAAATGCTATACGGTAGACAAAGTATAGCCCTGCAAAATAGCGGTACTCATCTTTAAAACAACCTTGAAATGCATCAATCAACGGCTTTAGTCTGACCATTGGTATTTTTCTTGCTACCCAGGAAACCATTTTTATGTTTTCTAGCTTCAAGAAAGCGATTATCCTATTGCACAATGGATACACTAATAATACAAGAGGAGGAATTGCTACTAGAGTCACAATGCATAGTAGTGCTGGAATAGCATAGATGAGATGTCTACGAGAAAAATAGTCAATATTTCCTTGGTAAAATACAACTGTTTTCTGGGTAGATGGTGAGCCATGCGATGATAGACGTACCAACTGAAGTATTTTGAACGAGACTGTTGCACATTGAGCATGAACCATGACAAGAAATGCTGATAGTCCATGAGTCATTGATCGTGAGATTGTTGATTTTTTCCTTTGCTTGGAGCATTTCCCAAAGTAATCTTTTAGAAAAATGGTCACAAAAACAAGACCCAATGCATACACAACAGTCAGGAACTTGAAAGCCAATACATCCATTGTTGTCGCTCCTTTCCATAAACAATAGGATAACTCATCAACACTGAAAAAGTCAATATTGAAGAATCCATAAACTGTATGAGCAATAGTTTTCAAAGTATACACCAAATCTGGATACAGTATAAAGCCAAGACTATTTCTAGATATAGAATCTAGAACTTGTGCAAAGAAGATAAAGCCATTCAGAATTCCTGAGGTGAAACTGATATCAAACACAATTACTATAATGAACAGTAGTGTCAGAGGTAGTAGTTCCGATATTAGATAAAACAGCCACCCCAATTCACACAAATAATCTACTCCACAATTAAAGTGTGGATGGTGATAATGTACTGAGTGGTTTTCATGACATTCCCCACAAACCTGTCCAGTTCTGCTTTCACCACAAACAATTTGGTCAAGCCAAAATTTTGATGCTTTAGTAGTGAGCTTATGATATCTTTGATTATGTAACCCAATAAAACAGTATTTGTTAGGGCAGTATCCGTAAAACAAATATTTGGAATTCTCTCTGTGTATGTACCCTAGCCAATAACCATGTCTCAGAGAAGCCTCAAATTCATCATTGTGGCAATGGTATAGGCTTATGAAAGCATCATCGTTAGTTCTGCTACATATACACTTACCATTTTCTGGTAAAAACAGGGGAGGGCATTCTTGTAATTTGACTTGAATTGTGACTGAGACCTCACGAAATCCAATTGTTGTTAAAGTGAATGTAGCTGAATCACCTGGTTGACCATAGATTTCTAGTCTATTGTCTGAACTATCTACGTATGTGGCTTCAACTTTAACATTTGAAGTATTGTGATTTTCAATATAAACTCTGTAGACTCCTTTTACCACTTGATCAAAATCATCATTTAATGAAATAGGCAATTCCACTCTTTCTCCTGGTATTACTTCAATTGGTAATTTGCTTTGATTTATGATATTAAAGTATGCACCAGATGTAGTAATTATGGGATTAATGTCATTGTGATAAATGCTTCCCATAAAGTTGAATACATTTTTTGATGATGGATGCTCTTTTATATTATACCCAATTTCTCTGTACCACACCCGAAAGCAAGGGATCATTGTCATAGCATGAATAGAGTTGCCATAGAGTGCTCTTTCAGTTCCATTTTGAATTTCTGTATTAACTGCTTCATTTCCTGTAAAATTCATTGTGATGTTTTTGAAATTGGTTCCATTGTACTTGATGAAGCAGTTGTGTGAAAAAACATAGTCATGATGATCAAAGGAGAAATAATAAATTGCTCCCCCAGCAGACATTGCAGTGTTGTTGGTAAATGTTAGTGTACTACCACTATTAAGAACCATAGATGATAAACCAATGAGAGCTATTGCTCCCCCGTTTGTACCTATGTTTTGTATAAAGTCTGATTTTGTCTCAGATTCAAATATTAAGTCAGAAGAAATGACGTAGACTGCTGAACCATTGTTTCCAATAAATAAAATGTTTTCTTTGAAATGTACCATAAAGTCTGTTACCAAGAAAGTTCCCTTGCCATTTGTTTTGCAAAAATTTTTGTAATTGTGTTTCACTCTTGATTCTAAAGTATCATCTTGTTTGTAACAGTATTCTTTTGAACTCAACACGGCATTATTAGTGAAATTGCAATTGATAAAATGTGTTACTGGAACTTCCCAATCATCTGTCGAATTCTGATGTTGCGGAGACAAGTCCACTGCTGCTCCATTTTCAGCAAGGTTTTCTATCCATCTACATTCCTGAAAGAGAACAAAAGTTTTATCTTGTAGTGTGCATGTACTTTGCAATGCTGAAAATAAAGCTGCTCCACCACCAATTTCCCCCTTATTCCCAGCAAAAGTGCAGCGAATGCATGAAAATTTGTTTGCTCTTGTTTTTCTGTTGATTCCAATGTCAATTCCACCTCCAGCATGTATACAGCTATTGTTTCTGAACATTGAATTAGCTATGGTGACACTGTTGTTTGTTGAATTGTCAGCATACAATGCATACATTCCACCTCCCCAGGTTGCATCGTTTCCTTCAAACAAGCAGTCCTCAAAAAATAGAACAGCATTTGATGTTGAACCTCTGAAGAATATCATTACTCCTCCCCCTCTTCCAACGCCATATTCTATGTTATCATTGTACTGTTCTAGGCATACTTGATTACATATAAATTTGCAGTCTTGAAAGATGAATTGTCCATATACATACCCTGAATTTTCAAATTCAATGTGAACACCACCTGCACCAGCGCTGTCATTTTGTACAGCGATGTTATTGCTTATTATTGAGCTTGTCACTGAATTGTTTCCAACAGTGTCCTTGAACACAATTCCAGAACCCTTGCTATTGTTGACAGAAATTTTGATTATAGTAACATTGCTGCATTTTAAGATATGAATGCTCCTTGCTGTGTTATTGTTGCCATTCTTGTCACGAAATGAGAATCCACACTTGTTTAGATTCAAGTTTGATAGAACCAGGTTTTGAACTTCGATAAATTCAAGTCCTGTATTATCCTTACTACAGCCTAAGTATGATATACTGTTGATACCAATAAACATAATATCAGTAAGACCTGCCACTGTTATTGTACTAGTCACATTAACCTTGGAGCAGAAGTGAACAGTAGTTGAATTTTGCTTAATTTTATTTTGTAACTCATTGATAGCAAATGATTCTGAATCATGGTTTGTATTGTAGTGACAAACCTCACAACAAGATATTTTAACCACTGACTTTTCTCCATAAGAAAAAGAATAGTTCAGTGACTGACTCATTAGCCATAACTTAGCAAACAGCAAGAAAGTAATAGGTACTTGCACCATTTTGATTGATACCTGAATGCTTCGCATATGTCACCAATGAAGTCTGCTTGTAGCTATTTTACCATTGCATCATTGTATTTGAGAAATTTTTATTCCCAAAGTTATTTAGTACTAAGTTTTTTTTGTTTTCTTGTATTGAGCCACTAACGATAAGTTATTGTTAACTTTATGCATAAATTTTGGAAGATAATCGTCGTTTAGAAAAAATGAGATAATGCATGGTCTGATAAATAATGCTTTATATACGCTATTGTCATTCCAAATTAAGAATTTCCTAAATTATGCTTGAAACAATCACCAGATTGTGTTCAATATCAGTTTATACTAATTGTTATGGTGCAACATTGTATACTATATCTGTATACCGTATAGCTAGAAATTTTCGAGGAGTATAAATTTCGCTGTTTTCGCTGATCGCCGCCAATCCGCGAAAATTTTACCCACAAAATTTTCGGGGTCAAATTGGGTGGGGCTGCTCGATCCTCGAAAATTAAATCGCAAAATGTTTGCCGATCGCCTTTTCACGAAAATTTCAGTATTCCTCGAAAATTTCCAGCTATACAGTAGTCCACATGTTCATCAGTGGCACAATAATTATGGATGTTGTATGTCCCCGAAGTATGAGTGTTCATGCATAGTTTCTACATATCTGATGCCAAAAGCTTTCTTTGAGAATAATATGAGCACAGCACACCCAAAGTCCATTACTAAAACATTAGAGCATTGATAGCCGGAAGTTGTTACACTAATGATCATACTTGGCTCAATGACAAAGTAGCCTAGCAACTGCATGTACATATAATCACAATAGAATCAGACATTCCATGCACGATTAACTTATGCTACCATACTACATAATATTACTGTCTACAAACATGTAAAATGCACGTACCATCAAAATAATATATAATATGTACATTGTCAATCATGTGCATGCATTCTTTTACTGAAACTTTTTTGTAGTTGCTATCTGTCAGAATAAGTATATATGCATGTCTGCTGTTTAGACAATCCTGCATTGTCATTCTTGTTGGCATAATCTACATAGCTTGCAGGATATAATAATGAGTACTCTGAATCATAAGGCCCACGAAGCTAGAAGTTATTGATTTTTATTGAATGTGACAGTTGTGCCTGCTGTAATTTTTCCTGTGATTAAGCTGTGAATGTACAAATTAACTAATGTATCCTGCATTATTATATGCAATATCATGTATATGAACAAATTTTAGTGCAGTCTGGATGTTGTAAGTTCTCATGGCGTTCCCTGTGAGATTCACATTATTTAGTGTATTGCCATAGCAATGTTGCTATGGAGCTATACACAAATGTTCTTTAGTAGACGGTATGACATGTTCATTATATTATATAGACATATGCATTCTTTCAATGAACAACATACATTAGTGTATAATGCATGAAGTGTTCTCAAATGTTCATGTTATTTGTTGGTATTTGACCAGTCCACTCAATAGCTAGTTGCAACTCTTGCATTCAGAGTCAAGTTTAGCTACAGCTGCAGTCTAAACAAAGATGTATTATGCTAAAGAGTTTAGTATTGTACTTCTTGTATTGATCTCACTAGGATTATTTGGAGGGTTAAGTTTTACTATGTTCAAAATTTCTAGTGATATTTCAAATTTGAAATCAAAGCTTAAACTTCAAAGTGATCAACTAGAAGAACTTCGATCTAAATTTGAAGTGTCTCATGTTTCTGTCCCTAATCAAAACATCTATAATCCTGCAATAAGAAACAAACGCCAAGTTGATATTGATGCTAATTGTTCATGTCCACCTGGTCCTCCTGGCCCACCAGGCAATGATGGACGGAAAGGTACTCCTGGAGATCCTGGCCCAATTGGTCCATCTGGACGGAAAGGTACACCTGGTGATCCTGGACCCCCTGGAAATGATGGACGCAAAGGTACTCCAGGAGATGATGGACCTGCAGGTGATCCTGGTCTTCCTGGATTAAATGGAAGAAAAGGAACTCCTGGTGATCCTGGTCCACCAGGAAATGACGGTAGGAAAGGAACCCCCGGCGATCCTGGTCCACCTGGAAAAGATGGTCCTACTGGACGGAAAGGCACTCCTGGAGATCCTGGTCCACCTGGTAGTGATGGCTCTCCAGGACGTCCTGGGAGGAAAGGTACTCCTGGTGATCCTGGCCCACCTGGTAGTAGTGGAGAGCCCGGTCTACCTGGATTGAATGGAACTAACGGCATTGATGGTCTACTAGGTGTTCCTGGAGCACAAGGTCCGCCTGGAGATCCTGGACCACCAGGTGATAATGGAATAGATGGAAGAAAAGGAAATCCTGGAGATCCTGGTCCTCAAGGCCCATCAGGACGAAAAGGCAACCCTGGTGATCCTGGTCCACCAGGAAGAGATGGACTTAGTGGAAGAAAAGGCACCCCTGGTGATCCTGGACCACCTGGTTCAGATGGACAACCAGGTCCACCTGGCTTAAATGGTACCACTGGACCACAAGGTTTGCCAGGTATTGACGGGCGTAAAGGTTTGCCAGGTGATCCAGGCCCACAGGGCCCTCCTGGTGTAGATGGACAAAAAGGTGATCAAGGTCCACCAGGAAAAGATGGTGAAGCTGGACTTAATGGACGAAAAGGTACACCTGGAGATCCTGGCCCTCCTGGTAATGATGGACGAAAAGGATTGCCAGGTGATCCTGGTCCCCAAGGACCATCTGGATTAAATGGAAGAAAAGGAACTCCTGGTGATCCTGGTCCTCCTGGTAAAGATGGAATTAATGGACGTAAAGGTACTCCAGGTGATCCTGGTCCTGCTGGAACACCTGGCCCACCTGGTAATGATGGACAACCTGGCATAAATGGGACACAAGGAATGCCTGGTATTAATGGACGCAAAGGTTTCCCAGGTGATCCTGGTCCACAGGGTCCTCCTGGTCTTAAAGGTCATCCTGGTTTAGCTGGGTGTGTTGGGCCAATTGGTCCTCCTGGAGATCCTGGACCTCGTGGTCGAACTGGACTTTCTGGGAGAACTGGAAGACCTGGACCTGAAGGTGTTGTTGGACCTCCTGGTGTTAATGGTACAAGTATTCAAGGAATACCTGGCAGTCCTGGCCCTCGTGGTATGGCTGGACCTCCTGGTCAACCTGGAGACAAAGGCGAGCCTGGCAATGATGGGGAAACCGGAGAGAGTGGTCTACAAGGACCTCCTGGACTACCTGGTTTATCTGGGCTACCTGGTGCCCCTGGTTCTCCAGGTGAACGTGGCCCAATTGGTGTTCCTGGAAATCCTGGTCTTATTGGTGAGCCTGGTGAACCAGGTGAGCATGGTCAAAAAGGTGACCCTGGACCTTCCGGAATGCCAGGTAGAGATGGTGATCCTGGACCACCTGGACAGCAAGGTAACAGTGGTGTACCTGGTACTCCTGGAAGTGATGGTGTCGGACTGCCAGGTCAACATGGTGATATGGGCCCTCCTGGTATTCCTGGTATTCCTGGTGAAAACGGTAGTCCAGGAGAACGTGGCCCAGTTGGACCACCAAGTAATTGTTCTGTCTGCACTGATATGAAAATGTCCATGGATTAATTGTATATTATTAAGTTGTGTTCAAATTAAATTAATTTTTGTCTTGCAAATAACAATAGAACTAGAAAAACACTGTTTTAATTATAATCTTAATGCTGTTTTTTGCAAAGCTGATGGTTTTATTTTAATATTCGATGCTCAACAATATAATTGTATTATATGCAAGCAAACCATTATATTACTAATTACAATTTAATAGTTAGAGTATGGTCAGAATCTAAGCAGTAAAACTCTATACAGACATTCTACAACCTTAAAACCACACAATGTTACTACAGTTAGACCTCTAGATGGTATGATGTAATGCCCCGTCCCCACCAGCTTTGAATGCTATAACTACTCCCTTGTAGTACATGGTGAAGCTCTATAAGTTGGAGAGGGTGTTAGTGAGTAAATAGCAAACGAAATTACAGAGGGATTTTTAAATACAATAATGTTTGGTATGTATCACCTCACTATAAATAGTCCCAGACAGAATTTTCTATGGCTCCCATTTTTGGACTGCAGATAGGTAAATGGTGCCCAAACAAAATTACAAAAGGGTTGTTTTTTTTTAAAAAAATTATGTGCTCACAACATTTTTTGAAACGTTTATGCCTGGCCGGGTGCATCGTTCTCCAGTTGCACTTCGATGCATGCTTGATGTATATGCCTTGCATTTGCTAACAACTCATGGGCCGTGCACAAGGCACTAGGGTACAAAATTAAAAAAAAATTGATACAAAATATTAAACAACTTAAGAACTCTGTGTACTTAAGGCCTGGGTCAACAGCATACCTTATAATGTATAGTAAAAAAATCTCATCAATATTCGGAATGGTCATAACTTTTAAACTAACTAATTAGTAACCATGGAAACGTAGGTATAGATTCTTCGGGATATTTCAAACATCCTTAAGTCAAAAGTTGGTCATGTGACTGTTCCATATTTGCTTAATCAGCAAAAAATGAATAATTAATTAGGCGGAAATGTTCCCCTGTTGCTATGGTAACCATTTTTTGTATAAATATTTTTTTCACCAATAAATGCCTAAATCTTAATTGGGGTTCAGAAATACTGATCTGGATGAAAGATATGCAGCTTTTTCCATATAATGCACACCTGCCGTTCTCTCCTTCTCGGCTATATCTTATCAACAATACGATCAGCGGTAACCCCAATCGAGATTATAGAGGTTCATGATGATAGTTATCTCCTGAAAAAGTTTGGTTGCCATAGCAACCTTCTAAGGTTTCCGCCTAATTAATTATTCATAGTTTAAGGTGTTTCATTGACTGATCATTATTTTCACGAATATTCATTATTTTGGTATGAGATTTTGGTAACACGAAAACGAAAGGCCAAAAATTTGTTGTATAGGAAAGAAATTTGGAAAAACTATTTAATATCCTGTAGATCTGAATTTTAATTTAGGCAAAATTTCAATAATTTTCAAGGTGACCCGGGCCTTAAGTGCGCAGAGAACTGATTTTGCTAAAGTAGCAAATATTCGCAGACATTATATTATACCACTAAATATGAAGATGTGTAGAGTAAACGATCAATTTTCGGCCGTCTCAATTTTCGGACGCCGTTTCTGACTTACCTGTAGATGCTACTGCTTCGAGACTACTACCACAAGATAGCCCATGAAAAATTACCTAGGGTTGTGCAAACTTCAAGCCCCACCCACCTTCTGTAAGGCTTCCTTGCGCCGAAAAAGGGGTGTGTCCGAAAAAACATAAAATCGGACAAAATTATCGTATTTCGAACGGCAGCTCCAAGAGCCCTATTAACTTATGCCAGAGCTGCCAAATCTGGGAATCAAGAAGTTCAGTCTTCCTGCTACTGATATTCCAAGAGAGAGCCTAGTTGCAACTAGCACTGTCCTTATACTAAGCCGAAATATCATTGAGGTCGAGTGATCAAATTTCGGACACCATTTCGCTGTTTTTGCTGGATTTAGGCAGCTACTGGGGAGGCAAGCGAGTTTTGAGAAGATATACATGTATGTATGCCAAAATTTGGTTGCCACAGAAACAGGTCTAGATACAGGTAAACTTGTTTGTTTTTAAAGAAAGAAAAATTATTAATTAATGCAGAAAATAAAAGTCACATGACCCAAATTCTGACCTAGCAAGATCTTAACATGTACATAGACAAGCTGCATCATTTACAGTGATGGTAGGAATATCAATAGGGAGCCTAATTTATTTATGAATATTTTGGTAGTTACAGTGGAACCTCTTATAACAGACTCTCTAAATAGCGGACCCCTCCCTCTAGCGGACAAAAGTGTTTGCACCAACTGATTTCCCCATTGAGCTAGAATTATTTTACCTCCGAATAGCGGAAACCTCCTAACTCCGAACAACGGACAAGCTTCTTGCACCATTAGACAATTTGACTTCCTATTAACAGACAATGGGGTGTGGTTTGGGGCGTGCCCTGACAGTTGCAGTCCAGTTGAGAGCCACGGTCTAGTGTGAAGCTAATAGCTATGGATGTAGCAGAGTTTCAATTTGATTCGTACATCCAAGGTTATCATGCATATCAACACATTTGGAACCCAGTGGCTGGAGAAAATTTACTTATCAAACGAGAACCAGATAACTCAGTAGACACTTCGGCACTGAGTTGCTGTGTGGAAGGAAGATGAAATTGTTGGTCATGTGCCTTTCAATATTGCCCCCGTTCTCACACAGTTCTTGAGAAGAGACTGCAACCACTCAGGGGCATTAAGGACTGGGTCATTTGGATTAAAATGCAATAATTGCCGCATTCCATGATCAATAATATTATTATATATTATCATGCAGACAAAATTTCAAGTTTATACAAAAATATAATCTTATTTGAACACATTGATTAAATTATAAAACCACAAATTTGAATATTCATCGTATTAATGAAGTTTGAACTTACCCCCTCAGCTAATGAATAATTAATTTTCCGGAAATTAAGGACTGTTGCCATGGCAACCAAATTTTTATCACTGATTCGGAACATTATGAACTTAATTTTTTTCCGAGTAGAATTTTGATATTTGGTTTCCATGGTGAGTTATTGTCGTTTTTGTGCTTTTTGGTGATGTGCTTTATATAGAAAATTATTAACTCTCCATGGCAACCAGATATCAAAATTCTACTCGGTGAAAATTTAGTACATAACTTTATAATTTTAATGAACTTAATCTTGTTGCCATGGCAACAGCCATTATATTCCGATTAATTAATTTATTCAATACATGAATATTAATTAGGTTACATGACCAAATTTTTTCGGGAAAATGTTAAAGATGACAATAAGTTTCTTCAGTTACATTTTGATGTTATTAAATAGCCTAATTCTATAAGTAGTTATTTCAAATTTGCATAAAATTTTACTTTAATTAGCTACATATTGTGACCCAGTCCTTAATGCCCCTGAGCAAGGCTTTGTGGAGGTTACCAGTGAAAAGGTCAACAGAGGGGCTGGATTAGTCTGGCTGGCCAGACTCTTCGCACGGGGAGAGAAGAGTCTGGGGACACCCGTATATACCGATTTGTAACAGATGTCCAAAATCTGGACATGACCAATCAGATTGCAGTGTGGTTAAACGTGACGTAATTCGACGTTCGTATGTGCACGTGCAAAGTAAAAACGTCACACTAGTGAGAGCTAAAACGGCTCTTCAGACGGCACTACTCTTTCTCTCTTTGCTTTTCGAAGTTTAAAGTTGAACAACAAGTTGTGTTGATAGTAAGAATGTCTTTGTAAATCGTCCAAGTCCATACAGAAAGAGTTTGTGGTCCCTCGAAGTGCAATCAGCGGAGAAACTACAATGACTAAGCTTTCTTTGTTCCATTTGGTCAGTCAAAGGAAAGAATCTAGCCAAGATGGGTCTTGGATGGAACTCAGCGACATTCTGAATTTCAGCAACTTTAGTACAGTAGTACGGTGCGCAAAGCACGTGCACTTAGGCAAAACGTCACAAAATGAACAATGAATATCATTATATTGGACTTCACGTGATAAAATTACATTCCACTGTTACAAATCGGTATATGCTGGTGTCCCCAGACTCTTCTCTCCCCGTGCGAAGAGTCTGGCCAGCCAGACTAGGGCTGGATATGGCTTAGAAATACCATGCACCTACAAGCTCTATGGTTCAAAGCCTTATATTGAAAAACTGACAGAGATAATTCAGTCTTTGCAAGCAAGAGGACTAGTTTGAGAGAATCCCTGGCAAACTGCATTGACTCACTGACAGTTTAATTCTGAAATCAGAGATCTTTGTGTGTCTTTGTGTGCATGCAACAATCAGGTCAATCACGTGCTGAATTTGAATCATGATCTGCATGGCTTCCACAAACCACGTGGAATGGTTTTCTGGCTGTTGTGTTGTGGCTATATAGGGTTAATAATATATAAACAACCTAACCTCTCAATAAAGGACACCTCTTTATAAAGGACAAAGTCCCTTGCACCAAAGTGTCCGTTATAAAGAGGTTCCACTGTAATTAGGTAAACCCATGCCTTTATAGTCCCTGAAAAGCATAATTTGCTTGATAAAACTCAATTGGTCAACATCTCCTGATCATGTTAATTTCTCCACTGTTCAGTTTTATAGGTGAGAATTAACCTTGTTGTCTGTTCTTCTTCCTGTCATCTTGGCCTTATGCTTACTCACAACCTCTGTAATGACTCTGCCATCAGGACATGTGCAAGAAGACAAACTGTGTATTGCACGTTTTCTTGTGTTGTGACCTTTCTGTGAAGACTTTTCTTTTTTCTAGTTTCTGCTTATCTTTATATGGCAGTGCTCTTTAGAGGTTATCGTCTTCCAAGTTAAAGGACCTGGAGTTTTAATAATATTCTAAGAAGGACTTGGTCCTTGCCTCACCATTGTCACATTGCTATCCTCCACTCTGTGTCCTGTCTCAAGAGTATGTTTTGATGAGGTCACGACGGCTTCTTTAAGCTACCCCTAGTAATCAGTGACTTCATCAGGACTAGCTCAGAGGCTGCTATAATATTCTACATGGGAATAAGCATTCTAAATCTTACATTGTGAAACTCTTTCAAGTAGCAAAATCTACTGGTAATGCAGATGATCAAAGCAAATACAAAAAGAAAAGAAACCATGTCGTTCAAATGCTTAAGCATTAGTTCTTCAATGAGAATCTTAACAATGCTGATAACAATGTTTTCTGGAAAACTATTCGAACTCTCAATAGGGATCACTCTCCAGCCATCCCAACTCTAAAGATCAGTGGCTGTGTAGCTGAAACTAGTTTGGACAAAGCCGTAGCTGTTAACAATTTTTTCTACTCATGCTTTAATCATAACCAGCATCAACCAAGCAGTTCCTTGCAATATGCTTTGAGTGGTGATTTTGCTCCAGAAAACTGTCCGAATAGGCTACTTTGTTCGGAAGAGAGAGTCTTTGAACTATTGTTGCAGCTTGATGTTTCAAAATCAACTGGAAATGATGGTATAGCAGCCCGGATGCTTAGGTCTAGCATTGCTCAATCCTTACAAGAACTTTTCAACATCTCGATCTCAACAGGCAACTTTCCTAAAGAATGGAAACTAGCAAGAATCGCCCCAATACCCAAAGGTAAAGATAAAGACCTACCCTCAGGATATAGACCAATATCTGTTCTTCCCGTGATTAGCAAGCTAATTGAAAGGCATGTCAAGGAGATTATGGAAGATTTTCAAACACTGAACTCTCCAATTTCCAGCCGACAATGGGGTTTTATGAGCCATCAATCCTCTATTTCGGCTCTCATCAAAGTGATTGATGACTGGCAGAAAGCTCTGGATGAAGGTAACGAAGTCTGTATTGTCTTTTTTGATGTCTCCCAGGCATTTGATACTGTTCCTCACACCCTTCTGCTGAATCAACTCTGTGAACTTGGTATGGATGTGTACCTTATTAGGTGGATTAATAGTTATCTATCAAACAGATCATAAAATGTGTGTGTTGATGGAGTTACATCTCATATACTTCCGGTTGCTTCAGGTGTGCCACAAGGCTCTGTTTTGGGCCCTCTCCTCTTTGTTACATACATTAACAGTGTGGCTTCTGTGATCTCTGCAGAAAGTGAAGTGAATATGTTTGCTGATGATATTGCCCTCTATAGGGTCATCAAGACAAGTGTAGACTATTCTTATTTGCAGGCTGATGTAAACTCTATTTCTAAGTTCATGGATTCAAAAGATCTAAAACTAAATGCTGGAAAATGCAAACTAATGTTTGTCTCAAGAAAACGCCACCGATCACTTAGTCCACCTTGTCTAACATTAAATGAATGTGTGCATAATCAAGTAACCAGCTACAAATACCTTGGGATTATTCTGACCTCAAACTTATCATGGACACCGCATATAACTAACTGCACAAACAAGGCTAGAAGACTCATTGGTCTGTTGTTCAGAAGATTTCATCACTACTCTTCTCCCCAAACACTACTGAAGCTCTACTCTTCATTTATTAGACCTCATCTTGAGTATGCAGCCATTGCCTGGAATCCAACATACACTGGTGACATTACTAGATTGGAAGATGTCCAAAAGTTCGCACTACGTGTCTGCTTCAGAGCCTGGGAATCTCCCTACTCTGATCTGTTGGTACAATCAAATCTTCCTACACTACAACAGAGAA
Organism: Tethya wilhelma; assembly: GCA_964030475.1. Lineage (NCBI taxonomy): Eukaryota > Metazoa > Porifera > Demospongiae > Tethyida > Tethyidae > Tethya > Tethya wilhelma. The sequence continues at coordinate 7,852,828 of CAXIPT010000002.1, read as the reverse complement.
GAGCTGCTGCCAGTCTCTGTCACCTCTATAAAATACTACATGGTCTTATATATTTTGACAATGCCCCATTGCAGAGTCGTGAGTGTATGTATAGCACCCGATCCCTTCACTCATCTAGCCTAACCATGCCATTCTCGAGGTCAAGGTCTTATCAAAGTTCATTCTTCCCAAACATCATTAAGTTATGGAACACGCTCCCAAGAGAGATTACAGACTGTGACTCATTTGTATCATTTAAACGTAATGTCGTCTCTTTCTTGTGTAGTCAGTAATTTTACTTTATTTTATGTAGTACTGTTGAGTATATTTAGTTTGGGTGTACATTTGAATTTAGTGTAATGCTATTTTGTACATCCTCGCATTTGCAAAATTGTTATAAAAAAAAAAAAAAAAAAAGAAATTCACTCTGTCATGATAGTGTGCCTATACAACATACTTGCCTGAAGTCAGTGCTGAGAGTGCACTTCATGTATATAACTATACATATAGCGTGTTAACTCGACATCCTGATAGAAAGTGGGTGAGGCTGAATGCAGAGTACAGCATCCAGGCTTATCGACCATTCCAGTCAAATGATTGCAGATATTATATACAGGAAAATAAATAATGTAAAGGATTCATAATCCATGCTGATTGATATGCATGTGTAGTAAGCCTCTACTATTATAGCTGGTCAACTGACACATACTTTGGGGAAAGCCACACAAGTCAAAGACCATGCCCCCCATGGTTGGCCAAGCAGAACCAATACTGTGGAACTATAGTAACTATACAGATTAGCAACTAAATAGTTTTTATAGGCTAATTAATTGTCAGTTACTTGCTGAGTGGAGGCAACAGCTAGTAGAGTATACAGCTAGGGGCCGCAGGGGGTCAATAGCAAACAAAATAGTTGCATGCCCTTAACTGTGCGGCACTCATGAAGTGCCCCCCACTTAAAAGTGATTGTTATAATAGAGTGATGACAAGAAAGAACTGAGATGACTAGTTGGCACAATAGGAACAATCAAAATGATAGTCTGTTCAGCAAACAATGTTACATAGCAGTATGCAATGGATATTTTCTCTTCATATGAGAAGGGAGAAACAAAAGGGCAGGTGCCAAAAAAGGAACAGACTTCACGACTGTTAAAAGTCTAAGCGGCAGTTCCTACACAATCTGAGTGAAGATCGAAGAACAGCATGGACTGCTAATGAAGATTACAAACAAAGGTAAAGAAATAGAAAATATCTATTTTGAATCACTAGAAAAAGTATATGGAATGCCATACACAGAAATCATCAAGTCCAATCCAGAAATTGAATTAATTCAACAGTGTGTACAGAGCATGCAATCGTAGAAAGCGGACAATTCTAAATAGCTTTAAAGCTCTCTGCCCAAGTCAGTAAAAGCATCTTTAATATAATTGCATTTGAATATATAGTTAACTCTAAAAATTCAGACCATGAAACAGTGGATTCTAATGTGACCATGTTATAATTATGGGAAGGAGCTAATACAACAAAAATTGCCAAAAAATATTATGTGACTTGATTCATGTAGCAGATTGCCACATACTCCTCAATTTCATTTCTGGGATAGCTTGTATGTCTGTGTGCATTACAAAATAATCTACTAAATTGCGCCCATCCTCTTGTCCTCCTTTCACAAACAGCCTTCTTTACTGTTTCTGCTACAACTGTAAACAACAGTTGTCATAGTTGGTAGTATGTGGCACATGCCCACACATCCATACTCTGCATACTTAAGGCCCGGGTCACCTTGAAAATGATTGAAATTTTGCCTCAATTAAAATTCAGATCTACAGAATATCAAATAGCTTTTCCTAATTTCTTTGTGCTATACAACAAATTTTTGGCCTTTCGTTTTCATGTTACCAAAATCTCGTATACCAAAATGAAGTATTCATGTAAATAATGATCGGTCAATGAAACACCGTAAGCTATGAATAATTAATCAGGCGGAAACCTTAGAAGGTTGCTATGGCAACCAAACTTTTTCAAGAGATAACTATTATCATGATCTCAATTGGGGTTACCGTATTGTTGATAAGATAGCTGAGAAGGAGAGAACGGCAGGTGTGCATTATATGGGAAAAGCTGCATATCTTTCATCCAGATCAGTATTTCTGAACCCCAATTAAAATTTAAGCATATATTGATGAAAAAAATATTTATACAAAAAATGGTTACCATAGCAACAAGGAAACATTTCTGCCTAATTAATTATTCATGTTTTGCTGATTCAGCAAATATGGAACAGTCACATGACCAACTTTTGACTTAAGGATGTTTGAAATATCCCAAAGAATCTATACCTACGTTTCCATGGTTACTAATTAGCTTAAAAGTTATGACCATTCTGAATATTGATGAGATTATTTTACTATAGACCTTATGCAATTACGTCACAATTTTCATAGCAACACCGGATGCGTTGCTAACTGCCGCCATTTTGAAGGGCAAAAAAATAATGGCTGACATACGGAGAGCAGACAAATTGTTGCTTTACAAGTTCACTGATAGTGCTCTTTGTATTATTAGGCATCTTTTGTGGTCCACAGCTACCGAGACAGAATATAGCTAGCTCTGAGCGTGGAAGCAGCAGTACCAACCACGCAACAAAGATCTTGATACAGGAGCAAAGAACTACAATTTTTGTCACCGTCTACTAGCTGTTTTAGCTGCCGCTGCTCAAAGATCACTTTGCAAGTCTATAGGGCTCTCTGAGTGAAGGCAATCGAGCGTATGTTAGTTGACTGTCTCCACGGTTTACTGCAAAAATTCTTCGGAGAAGCTGTCGCTTTCCTGCATTGCTGCTGTACTTCCACGCTAAATTTGCCCTTCAAAATGGTGGCGTTAGCAACGCATGCGCGGTTTCTAAGTTGTGACATCAATTCTATACATTAAGGTATATGCTGTTGACCCAGGCCTTAAGTACACAGAGTATCTTCATTTGTGTGTGTATATACACCACAGTGGATGGGAGAAGTTTACAAACAATTCAAGCTTCTTCTGAGTGAATGAGCTACTTCAAGGCTTTACTCGCTCTTCTTTGAAGAAAAATCCAATTAACAAATGGGTAAATGCAACAATTACGAACATGTATGCATGAACGGAATACATTTTCATCACACTATAATCCTGAGCTTTGGTTTTACCTTAAGGTTCCGGGATACTGTTTGCATAAACGAATCGTCAAAATCAGTATCAGATTAGTTCAAAATGGCAGAGATATGGCCATAAAATTTTTCACGGCAAACATAGCCATAGACAAAGGCAGTTCATCTTTGCTCTAGTGCTTTCAGAGCTTGTTTTTTATACTGACTAGGGACTGGCGAAGAGTTTTTGTGGAATACTGCTTTGTAAAATAAAAGAAGCACTCGTACAGTGAGCAGACCAGACCTCAGCGTGAGTCAAGAATCAAAAAAAACTCACTGTATTTCCCAAGTAAGTAAGCGATTTTTTTAAACACTCTTCGCTTGACCCTCACAATTACAGTTGGATTTCAGCGTGTCTGCCTTGATTCACTCCACTAAGCCTATTGTTGCAAATATTTGATGTCAAAAAATTGCTAAATTTTGAGCTCTTCGCTTTAGTTAGCTAAACTTGTGCTAACAACCAAAATTAATTTAGCATAAAATTAATTATAGCTGAATTAGTGTGTAAAATCTTGGCACTTTGCAATGAGCAGTTTTTGCTATATATTATATATATTATATGCTATATGCAATTAATTTGCCTGTATCCCGGAACCTTAAGCATGCAGATAGTCCACCAGTGCCACAGAGAGTACAAGGAATTGTTGTCTGTCACAGGGAGTATCCTTCAAGTATCTAAGATGAAAGGCTACTTTCTGGACTGAGACTCACATTGACTCGATTGAGAACTTCCTGGTCACTGCAGGCCTACGTCTCCACAGGAATTGCCCTATTGTATATTACAGTACGTCAGGTAAGATATTAAAGATGAACATGATAAAATTATAATATTATGCACACTGTTATTTTCAGATCAAGAGCACACATACAAGTTTGCTGAGTTCACTTATGTTTCTGTGATTACAAATGAAACTGAAAAGATCATTAAAAAGGTAAATTATAAAACCTATACAAACAAATTAGTGTAAAATAACCATGCACCTTATTATCGTCCAGGTAAAAGAAAAGTTGAAGGTTCCTGGAACTCCAACAAAGAAAGCAAAATTTTAGCTTCATGTCAACATATATACTTAATATACAACTATATGTATAGAGAGACTTATCTCTAAACTTCTGTATGTCAGTGTGTATGTTGTTATACTAGTTTAGGTTCAAACGCTTACTTTAGAGAAGGTCAAGACACATGCAGAGAAATAGAAGAAAATGCTGATGTTTTTCTTCAAAAATAGTCTGTGGTAGTACTCATTTCAAGTTCAAATTTTTAGCGTGAAAGCTGCCTATAGTTGTCTTCTGAAGAATCTGTAGAGTTGTCTTTTTACTGAATATATAGTTCTTTGGCTTTTTCCCACGTGCTGTGTTTAGTTCCTTGTGGATGAGTGCAGTCAGTATCTACAACCAATATTTCCCGGTTGGCACCTTTGAAAGTATGGCTTCCCATTATACTAACTAGTAATAACAGAATTCAGAATCATTTTACCATGTTACACACCACATAGCTACCACTGACTGGACTGCTCCATGAATGTTTATGATCATAAAAAATCTAATAAAACAATTGAGTCTTCAAACTTGCTCACAGTCTCTCACTGACAGATTACCAATTGTATGCAAGGCCTAAAACTCACAGAACCTTTCTTTAGCACTTGTAGAGAGAGCTAGTGGGAAGCCACAATAGTGCCATTTTTGTTCATCAAACTTACGTACTTCCTTACTGACTTACTTGAAAAGCATCCAGAAAGTGTTGAGCCAACTTTGACAGCACAAAGTAACTCCTTTTCATAGGTACTACATTCCTTGATACTCGTTTTTATCACAAATAACAAAAACTAGACGTGGATGACCTTTGAACTCTACCTACAAGAACATGGCTACATTGAAGTACATGAATTTATACTCTAAGTTTCAAAGCTTTCTGTGGCATTAAACGCTCATGCGCATAAGTTGCTCTAGCAGCCAATGTAGCTGTTTTCTCAGATAACTCAAGCTTTATATGGGGACTAACTAGTCTCTGATAGTCTCTTGACTGTAGTGTTGAAAAAAGTGAATGAACAAGTAGTAAAAATTTCAAAAAAATAAGCAGTGTAGGAATGGGCAGTGCATTAAAAAATAATCTCCGTCAAACGTGATTTTTGCAGGAAGGCTAACTCCATGATATCTCTATTTTCTGGTTGTGATCCTCTTACTAAGATGCGCCTACTCTCGAGTTTTTGTATGTCTTTATATGGTTCATCCTTGTGGTCTGTTGCCTCTAGTGAGCTTCGATCATTAGAAGTCTGCTACAATAACATACTTCGTAAGATCTGGAACCTACCAGGTAGATGTCGTACCACTATCCTGCATTTGATCAGTGGCCTTCCCAGCATCCGTGATGTTGTTCTACGTCGTTCTCGTACCCTTGTTCTTTCTGCTGTTCGTCACTCCTCTTCTACTATGCTATCTGATATCTTTTCTCAGAGCTATTCTCTCATTTACACTTCTTTTGGAGTCAACAATCTGACTGGACATCTTCACAAGAAGACACTGCTCATGTGCTTTGTGCTAATTTCATTCGGGATGCTAGAATCAACTCTTCCCTGAACACACACCTTGAGAGTGAGATCATATATATGTGTACTACTTAATTAAATCTAACTCTTTTCATTATTACTATATATAATTATATGTGTCTGTATGTACTACTTATTTACCTCTGCACCTATTGTGGTGTGTTTAACAATAATAATAATAATAATAATTAATTACATTGATACAAACCAGGAGTTTGAATCCTCATCATGAGTAAAATATTATCATGCAAAGTGGATAATATAATAATAAAAATTATAGTGATAATAATTTTTTATCTTGAGAATTATTATTTTCTTTTTAAAATTAAATGTTCCATGAATTGTGTTATTTTATCCATGGCATTATTACATGCTGATAAACGTGATTGTGCTAAGAGTGATAACAGTGGAGAAGAATGATAAAATCACAATGACTTAATTTCTGAATGATCATAATCAGACAATAAATATTATAAAGAATGAATTTTTGGGCAGATACGATTTATAATCATAACAGGTATAGCTAACAAAGAAACTATTTAGAAGTGTGAGATAGAGAAAAAAAGTTTGAACAAAAGACTATAATTATATCATGTATGCATGCATACAAGCATGATGCACAAAACAACAATACAATGACATTATAATTATTAAAGGGAAGGTACCATGAATAAATCATATTTTATTTTTTGGGCTTAAAACAATCCTCTTTGGGCCTAGAAGGGTCACTTGTCAAAAAATTTTTTTGTCAAATGCTTTTGCAGAAAACTGCATTTGTTTTTACACCAATTATCATTGTTAGAAACATTTCCTGTTGTGGTGAAATATGGGCGTGGTCAAACGTGACATCATTTTAGGCACTTAGAACGCGTGTGTAGATAGGCAGCACAGTAAACAAGTATGGCTAGCTGAGTCTACGAATAAAGAACTGAGTGATTCAAGCCATGTGTCAAGCCAGTTGAGTCTCTCCTGCTCCTTCTCATCTTTTGAGCACCATCATGTAAGACAGACACTCTGAGAATGACAGTCATGAAGACCGTGGCAGCTCTGAGCAGTGAGGGTGCCTGGAGTCACAGTCAGCCTTACTGATCTCACGGTATGAGCCTGAAGACTAAACCTTCCCACACTTCAGATAGTGAAGCTAGTATTAGTGATGATGACAGTTCAGGTGATGATGGCAGGATAGGAAATACTGACAAGCTGGTAAGTTTGTATAACCAAAGCAGAGCGGCAGTATTATGTGGACATATCTTCTCTCTCTTATGAAAGGTGTCAATGTGGTGGCTGTGTGGCAATGGCTACTAATAGAGAATCAGTGTGTCAACCGTGATGGATTTGATCCAGTGTGTCTCAATTTGTGGGTGATACAAACTGTTATAGACACAGATAGGGAGACTTGAAGAACCTCACCAGTAAGTCCTTAGTGTATTATAACAGGGCTACTGTTATATATTATCTATGGGTGTATGAAGTAAACTCTATAGCTTACATTTTTTCCCCTCCTGTTCCAGGTACTACCATTTCATTGGATACCACCAACTAGTTAGTTGGTTCTGGGGTTGGTTACGGGAAGAAACATACGAGTGGTCTTACTAACTTGCAGTATAACTGCAATCCGTAACAAGTCATCTGAGTATGCAGGATTTAAATATCCAAACCTTTAGCATTTAACTAGTAATGTTTTGCACTGAATAATGATTTGATAACATTTGTACTGAGTTACATTTGTAATGAAAATCAACTTCTGTGCTCTGTAACAGCCTGATCCTTGGATGGCTTTTCATAGGATGCACAGAAAGTTGGAGGTAGTGTAGGCATGGTCTTGGTGTATGGCTACTCCATTGTAACCATCATTAGTTTTGTCACAACTCTAGGAGGAATAAGACACAAGTGCTAGTGAATTGTTAGAACATTAACATTGTTTGACTTATGACTTACGATACGTAGGAGCTTCAACAACTTCTTATCCATCCTCCCTTCTTGTACTTGGGAAGAACGATACTAAATTGATGTTTTCCCTTCTTTGTAACTGCCTGCTCTCAAAACGAGTTTTCGGCAACTAACATTTTAGCTTTAGTTGTGGTTTCACTTGTGTCTTTGTGTTGCAACACACTTTAGCTGGAGTTGATTCCACCATCCTAATGGTAGTAGAAGTAAGATGATTAGTAGTCTGATCTATCAACTATCTCACTTGTGTCTGTGCCAACAGTTTTGACATTCCTCATAAGTTCTAGACTGGAGCATGTATCAATATCTGATGCTTCTTGCAAAGCATCGAAAACCAACTATACAGGATATATAGTTTGGACTTAATGAACAGCTGAATATCTAACCAACTTATGTGCAGTACCTGTTTCCGTTCATGCTTTTCTACTGCACTTCTCTTGTGTTCTCTCTCCACTGACTCCAATCTCATCTCTTTGAGGTCTCTTGCGCTAGCCTAAGGCACTATATCGGTGCACTTAGCCTTGGAATGGCTCCAGGTTTCAACTTCTTCCTCCCAAACCGAGCAGCAAGAGTGGACTCAGCCTCAAAACAATCATCTGTGAAATGCCCACTACATAAAAAGAGTGCTCTGTTGCCTTTCAGTGAGTTCTGGTACGTAGAACCCGTTTCTCCCACTCATGTCTTAGCTGAGGGTCTTTGTGAAACTTGTACAGAGTTGTACTGCTGCTAAAGCTGTTGGAACAACCAGCTGCAACCCACTTGTAGACCATTTTGTTCAGAAACACACTGTTTACTACACTGTGCACGCATGCCACAAAATATTGCAATGCCTACAATTACGTCACGTTTGGACATGCCCACATTTGACCACAACAGGAAGTAGATTTTCAAGATTGAAAATGTGCTCATAATCAGTGTCATTTACAGCAAAACCAGCCATCCAATATTTTTTTAAAAAATCATGGGAAATCTAGACACCATAAAGACCATTTTTGAGCCAAAAAAATAAACTGTTTTTTTCATGGTACCTTCCTTTTAAGGTAGTAAGTAATTTAAGTTCGTTTATGAAAAAGTTCATGAATGAGGAATGATGTACATGTGTATCATGAGTCATGTAAACAATGTGACACTATACAGAAGTGCATGAAGTTCATTGAGAGAAAACAAAACTTTTGCATAGTGAAAATGTGTGCATGCATATTGGTGTAAACTAAAGATCAACTAATTTACCAAAATCACAATGATATAGTTCAATGCATGGTTCACACTGTGTCAAAACCACATGCTACCATTTGATAACAGTGAGATAAGCTCACTACAGAAGACAGAATAAGACTTAGGTGGTAGGCAGGTAAAATCATTAAACATGTGTTTGCTTATGGTCGCCTTTTGAGACCAGGGGCAGAATTGAATTCTACAGCTATTATTGAGGCCCCAGTACATACAGAGTATCCTGTTACAAAGCAGAGCATTGTAGAGTCAAGTGAGCGAATGAATCATTGAAGATAATCAAATGTCTTGTTATCATTGGGGTTGCGGATATCTGGTGGTGCAAGCATTAACTACACACATGATACAGTAGGGTTCATCATCTCGTACAGTGATTGTATGAGGTTGGGATTGCTACATCACCACCATATCTGAGGATACACATTGACCATACCTTTCCTGTTGTGACACAAAGCATAATACGGTTTGCAGATTAAAGCATGACGAGCAGCCTTTAAAATCAAACTGGAGATGGTTATGTATGGATGAAATCGAGCATAATACTATACCTACTCAGCAATGGTGTTATAACTGAGTCTAGCAAATCTTGGCATTGCTTACTATCACTCAACTTTTGACAGCTTCTAGTTCATAGCTGTCTATGTGTCGATAGAATGACAATATCAGATCATCCTCTGAAACTGATTCCTCTCCATATAGAATTACCTTTGCACACACTATTGATAATTGCAGCGGGAAGTCATGACATACCCATGGGAGAAAAACGACCGATGAGGTAGAAATCTTTTATTATAGCAAAAGCAACTTGAGATACCTTCTCAATATTTCCTTCCATTAATTTCTCTGTTTCTTTCCTAAAGTTATTCCCCAACTCTTCTCTACCTATCTACATGGACACGTGCATGATTTGTGTACAATTGTACAACAGTAGGTGCAACATTACCACGGTCCACATTCAAACGATACACTCCCCTTTGAGATGTTGTGGAAGCCCTCACTTTTTCTTGTTCAAGAAGAGTATGAAATAAAACACTGCATGTGGGTACAAAACAGTTAGCCATAAAAATTTGGCAGATTACATTAGCTTATTATGCATGATGAATGCCACACCTACCAATCATTATTGTTCCCACTAGTTGAATCTGAAGAATCAGCTGTAAGGTCAATCAGTACAGCCGGCAGGACACCAGTACCCTCATTAGATGAGGGTTGGATTTCCAGCATATTTATACATTTTTAAATGAAAATTCATTTTTTCCATAACTTATACAGTGTCATACATTTGGAGGTGTCTCTGGTACAAGTGTATTTGTCAGCTGGAAAGCTTTCTGTTTCTGCATCACATAAAAATTTTAGCGACTTAGCTTATCAGAGTATTTACCAATTTGTTAGCACCAATCAATACACAAAATTGTCAATTGAAGAGAAGAGTGATTGAGGTCAGACTAGCTATATAATATCCTCTTACAGAGATATTAAGACAAATTTATATAAATTGATTACTTATTGCAGTGGCATTGGATACCTTTGCGCTGTTTACCAGCAATGCCCATTTAGTTCAAAACCCCACCTTTTTCCAGTTTATCACACCCATTTTCTGCTGAGAACACGCCCCACTATGGGTGTGATAAAAGGTGGGGTTTAGCACAAAGTTTGAGATTGCCCAGATCTTCTTGAGCAAATGCACCAGCCACGAATTTTATTTAACGCTATGGAAGAGTATGGTGTGGTTTTGGGTCAAAATCTCCTCTCTGTGTACTTCAGGCCTGGGTCAACAGCATACATTATAATGTACATGTAAAAAAAACATTGGAAATGTAATGAGACACAGGAATGGCTAAATCGTAAAAAGAGCGCAAACAAGATGGTATGGCTGTTAGAGTGTGTGCAGAATTCTTCCTGTATGGGCAATCTCCTAATTGAGTCTCTCATTTTGCCCACAAGAAGAATTCCTTACACACTCTAACAGCCATTCCATCTTGTTTGTGCCCTTTTTACGATTTAGCCATTCCTGGGTCTCATTACATTTCCAATGTTTTTTTTACTTGTTCTAATTTTTTCATATTTCTACAAATTACATTTGTGTTGGTGTGTGTAGTTAGTAGTCTGGCAAGCCAGATTCACTGAGCCAGCGGCGGGCTGCTGAGCTGTTTGGAGGCAGAAGCTGTATCATAAGATTTACTTGCCTTTCTATATGTTATGATAATCAAAGTTCTGATTCATCCTCTTAAGAAGAGCAACCAGCTATCACAACTTCAGTGCATTCAATTCCAAATAACGCACACTTTTTTGTGTGGAAAGGGTCGTCAATTCGAATTTTCTAGAAGCTAATGAATTATGCATGAGTGAAGGAATAATGGCGGCCATATGGAGGAGGGGCTTTTCACCTTGTATCTAGCTACTCAATGAGAGGCGCTAAAAACTGATGGCAAAAGCGACTGTCCCGGAAGAAACCAAGTTCGTTCGTTCAAGAATCANAGAAGGAGAGAACGGCAGGTGTGCATTATATGGAAAAAAGCTGCATATCTTTCATCCAGATCAGTATTTCTGAACCACAATTAAGATTTAGGTATATATTGATGAAAAAAATATTTATACAAAAAATGGTTACCATAGCAACAAGGGAACATTTCCGCCTAATTAATTATTCATTTTTTGCTGATTCAGCAAATATTGAACAGTCACATGACCAACTTTTGACTTAAGGATGTTTGAAATATCCCAAAGAATCTATACCTACATTTCCATGGTTACTAATTAGTTTGTTTATAAGTTATGACCACTCTGAATATTGATGAGATTATTTTACTATACATTATAAGGTATGCTGTTGACCCAGGCCTCAAGTACACAGAGTATCTTCATTTGTGTGTGTGTATATACACCACAGTGGATGGGAGAAGTTTACAAACAATTCAAGCTTCTTCTGAGTGAATCAGCAACTTCAAGGCTTTACTCGCTCTTCTTTGAAGAAAAGTCCAATAAACAAATGGGTCAATGCAACAATTACGAACATGTATGCATGAACGGAATACATTTTCATCACACTATAATCCTGAGCTTTGGTTTTACCTTAAAGTTCCGGGATACCATTTGCATTTAATTAAACGAACTGAAATTTTTTCGTCAAAATCAGTATTAGTTTAGTTCAAAATGGCGGAGATATGGCCATAAAATTTTTCACGTCAAACATAGCCATAGATATAAGGCAGGTTGCTCTAGTGCTTTCAGAGCTTGTTTTTATACTGACTAGGGACTGGCGAAGAGTTTTTGTGCAATACTGCTTTGTAAAATAAAAGAAGCACTCGTACACTGTTATTTTCAGATCAAGAGCACACATACAAGTTTGCTGAGTTCACTTATGTTTCTGTGATTACAAATGAAACTGAAAAGATCATTAAAATGGTAAATTATAAAACCGATACAAACAAATTAGCATAATTTACCGTAAAATAACCATGCACGTTATTATCGTCCAGTTCCTGGAACTCCAACAAAGAAAGCAAAATTTTAGCTTCATGTCAACGTATATACTTAACAAGTAAAAAAAAACATTGGAAATGTAATGAGACACAGGAATGGCTAAATCATAAAAAGAATGCAAACAAGATGGAATGGCTGTTAGAGTGTGTGCAGAATTCTTCCTGTATGGGCTGCATTTAACAATCTCCTTATTGAGTCTCTCATTTTGCCCACAGGAAGAATTCCTTACACACTCTAACAGCCATTCCATCTTGTTTGCGTTCTTTTTATGATTTAGCCATTCCTGTGTCTTATTACATTTCCAATGGTTTTTTTTTACTTGTCATTGCCAGAAATACGCGGACACGGAAAATAATTTTACGTAATCTCTCCGTATACTACTTCCGCTCTTAAGTACTAGAGTGATAGGCGCTTACCTGGAATCAACCCTTTCCAAAGTACTTTCTTGAAATGTATGGCCTGGTTTTACATCTAGACATAATAGTTACTTCTTGCAAAAAACTTTCAAGTCTAACCGTTACTCTCAGAATATTCCAGAAACAAAAGTTTGTTAACTATTACTCCACTCGACCTCTCTGTATTGTGCTAGTTAATTTTCATCCGGACCTCTTCCAAACATCCTGCGTTTGCAGGCTAACCGTGAAAAAATTTTCAGATGTATGGCTTGCAATTGACCGACAAAGGGTTAAACTTCACAAAAATAGTCTTGAAGGTCACGCTTGCCCGTCTCAGAATGTTCCAGGCAAGTTTAAAGTACTATACTAAACTGCTATTATGACATCATTATAATCACACAATATTGCTGATTCAGCAGTTTCGCTAAAATCACAGATCGCTTAGAAATCTCTCTATTTAGCTTTCTGGCTCCAAGAAGAAGAGTTTTGTGTCCTTAGTAGTCACTTTTGGCTGTCTGGAGTGTGTCTTCACCAGCGCTTCTGGATAATTTGAAGAATTCTGGATTTAATGATATTCATATATTCATGTATGTGGGCGTTCCGTACATGTCCTCTATTTGTATTGCAATTTCTGGCAATGTTGTTCTCATTTTTCCATATTTCTACAAATTACATTTGAGTTAGTGTGTGTAGCTAGCTACTGAGCTAGTAGTCTGGTCACTGAGCCAGCGGCTGGCTGCTGAGCTGGTACTTGAAGTCACAAGTTGTGTAGCCTGCTTGATAGTTGATACTGAAGTGAAACACACATCTCAGTCATTTGGAGGCAGGAGCTGTATCATAAGATTTACTTGTCTTTCATGATAATCAAAGTCATGATTCAGCTCAAGAGCAACCAGGTATCACAAAATAGTTCCAGGCAACTTCAGTGCATTTAATTCCAAATAACGCACACTTTTGTGTGTGGAAAGGGTCGTCAATTCGAATTTTCTAGAAGCTAATGAATTATGCATGAGTTTAGAAATTAATGGCGGCCATATGGAGGAGGCACTTTTTTGCCTTGTACTTGGCTACTCAATGAGAGGCGCTAAAAACCGATGGCAAAAGCGACTGTACCGGAAGAAACCAAGTTCGTTCGTTCAAGAATCAGCTTCTAAATGTGAATAGTCTCTGAGAAAAGTTGAGCCAAGATAGAAAGAGAAGAAGAATAAGAAGAAGAAGATGGAGAAAATTGGAGGTTTGGCATGTTTGTGTTTGTTACTTTAGCGATGTCTTTAGGCCATGTTTTTGGGTTCATTAGAAAGAGAAAGAGCTAAATAGTAGCTTTAGAAGCCTTTTAGTGCTAAGCGCTCAGTTTTTGCAGAGTTATTCGCGTGAATATTTGTATTGCGCTAATGGAGAGACTTATCTCTAAACTTCTGTATGTCAGTGTGTATGTTGTTATACTAGTTTAGGTTCAAATGCTTTAGAGAAGGTCAAGACACATGCAGAGAAATAGAAGAAATTGCTGATGTTTTTCTTCAAAAATAGTCTGTGGTAGTACTCATTTCAAGTTCAAATTTTTAGCGTGAAAACTGCCTAGTTGTCTTCTGAAGAATCTGTAGAGTTGAGTTGTCTTTTTACTAAATATATAATTCTTTGGCTTTTTTCCACGTGCTGTGTTTTAGTTCCTTGTGGATGAGTGCGATCAGTATCTACAACCAAGGTTTCCCGGTTGGCATCTTTGAAAGTATGGCTTCCCATTGTACTAACTAGTAATAACAGAATTCAGAATCATTTTACCATGTTACACAGACAACTCTGGCTACCACTGACTTGACTGCTCCATTTAGGACGTTGCCATACGACCATGGTACAGTGAGACATAAAAGGTACTATTAGTATTACACTGTGTCAGACTATTTGCTGATGACTGCACACTCTACAGAGGTTTTTTGATATGGAAAGCTGCCTGTAAGACTGAAAATCCATCTCTCTCTCTTTCTCTCTCTCGGATCTGTCTGTTTCTGTCTGACACACACACACACACACACACATAGAAGAGTAGGTGCACATGTACTTTGGTGTGTATATATGAGGTGTGTGACATTCAGACGGAACTATAACACCAAAGAAGAGAAATATTTTTGTGTTACAAAATTTGTTTTTTTCTGAAAAAAAATTTTTTAGAACAAATCTAACAACTATTACAAAAGTGTAGTAGGTAGAGCTATCTCAGGGAGAGATGATGCTGCAGGACCTGATACAGACTTTAGATAAATTGAATACTCGATAGATTCTGTTAGAGAGGTTAATCTCAGATCTATGGTTTGGCAGCTGCACAATGTTGGTAGTGCAGGGTAAATTGAGTAAAAAAAATGGGACAAAAATTGAGCAAATTTGCTAAGAAATAGCATACATAGTAAATGACAATTAGAATAAAAAATTAGTAGTGTAGTAGTGGGAAAACAAGGCAATCGACTTAAATTGCGGCACATGACTACTACATTTTCAGTCTCCATATCTGCATATGCATATCCTGCCAGTCCTGCTGAAGGTTGCTGAGTGCTCTGAGAAGTTTCTGTGAGTTTTGTTGGTTTCAGACCCTCAGACAACTTCTATGTACCCAAAGAACTCAGTTTTGGAACTAGAGAAAATTTAATGCTGTGTTGATCATACACACGACTCCTTGCAATGACTGCAGCTTGTCATAATACGCATGTAGAAAGAAACTGTCCAATGGTCAATCAAGCAAGCATGCAGTAAAAAAAGGAGACACCAACTCTTCTGCTCTGGCGTAACATGCATGTATATAGTCCTGTAACAATCGTGTCAGTTGGTCAGACTGCCTCTAAGAAAACTTTTGTCTAGTGGTCTCTGGGATTTGAGAATGTGCTTAACAATCAACTGTGTGATCACAAGTAAGATTCAGCAGAACCTATTATTCCCAGTACGGTAGTACTGGGTACTTAGGAATGGCACGGATGGCCCATTAGCGCATTACAAATATTCACGCGAATAACTCTGCAAAAACTGAGCGCTTGGCACTAAAAGGCTTCTCAAGCTACTATTTAGCTCATTCTCTTTCTAACAAGCCCAAAAACATGGCCTAAAANACTTGCTCACAGTCTCTCACTGACAGATTACCAATTGTATGCAAGGCCTAAAACTCACAGAACCTTTCTTTAGCACTTGTAGAGAGAGCTAGTGGGAAGCCACAATAGTGCCATTTTTGTTCATCAAACTTACGTACTTCCTTACTGACTTACTTGAAAAGCATCCAGAAAGTGTTGAGCCAACTTTGACAGCACAAAGTAACTCCTTTTCATAGGTACTACATTCCTTGATACTCGTTTTTATCACAAATAACAAAAACTAGACGTGGATGACCTTTGAACTCTACCTACAAGAACATGGCTACATTGAAGTACATGAATTTATACTCTAAGTTTCAAAGCTTTCTGTGGCATTAAACGCTCATGCGCATAAGTTGCTCTAGCAGCCAATGTAGCTGTTTTCTCAGATAACTCAAGCTTTATATGGGGACTAACTAGTCTCTGATAGTCTCTTGACTGTAGTGTTGAAAAAAGTGAATGAACAAGTACTAAAAATTTCAAAAAAATAAGCAGTGTAGGAATGGGCAGTGCATTAAAAAGTATTGGAACAAGGAATGGTCCCAATTTCTGCACATGACTACTTCATTTTTGTGCCCATGTCTTGGCTGGTATTTAATCTAATCCTGCATTCTATACATTATTCCACTTTTTAGCCAAGTGATAAGATTGGCAGGAATTTGAACCATGTGATAAAAATTAATGTGATACTGATAAGCTATTCAAGTACAGATGATTCTTTGAACCATTTACGACAATAATAGCTATGCATGAGAGATAAAAATGAAAATGAAGTAGTCATGTGCCGAAATTGGGACCATTCCTTGTTCCAATACTTTTTAATGCACTGCCCATTCCTACACTGCTTATTTTTTGAAATTTTACTATTATAATAGTAACAGTTGAATCTTGGTTGATCAACCAGTGCATGCACCTTGAGTGCCTATATACAATGGTGATATCAATGATACAGAGGTATAGAATGACTGTCATAATAATATCCTACCCTGACAAATTAGAAACCTATTATATAACTTGCAGTACATGTATATATGAGAAAACTTTTCATGTGATCTTAGACATAATAATGTTTTATTATAATTAGCACAATATTTATTATATGGCAATACAATAACACAATGTATAAGCCTTAATTGTGCCAAATTTGACAATGTGTATACTATATAACAGTATTGTTTCTCAAGTTTTATCTTGAAGGTAAGTCTGGAAAATACTTGATAGATGAAACTGTGTCTTCACTATCCCAGTATTTTTCAAACATTGGTAGTGGTGTATACTTGTATGTGAGACTAACAGTGTCTACAAGAAGTAATCCTGTTGGCATTTGATGGCGATAGTCTGCATTATTTCTCATAAGTACCATCATTGTGTGCGTGGTTTGATCGTAAGCACATGTACCAGGCTGAGAGGGTATGAGACTTTTAAAATGACTCAAGTCGAGTAAAATTTTCCTCTCTTGGGGTTTTGGGAATATTTCACCAATACCTATAGACATGTATTTGTCCCTATTCCATATATAAGTGAATACCCTATCCATGCTACTATCATGCATGATACACAGATCTTCAATTTCAAACAGGTTTGGTCCACTAACGTAGAGTACTTGGGCAGTTGTATAATTCATAGCCACAGCGAATACAACATCAGTTCGATAAGGATAAAACCAGATTGTTTGACTCTCTTGATCTAAAAAGTAGATATTTGTGGAAGTAGCCGAGCTATTTGCAAAAGGTAGCTCGTAGAGGTACTGCAATTCCATCTTATCTTCACTAATCTGTTTGACTTGACACCAGTAAAATATGTCATCTGGATCTGGTATTGCCCCCCTACATATTCCATATATGGATTTATCCTTGGGAAAGTAGTCATACGTTTGGAAAATTTGCAAAATTGGTTTCGTCAAGGAAATTTTTGTTATAGGGATACCTGATTTTAAATCAAGAGCAAGAAATTGATCGTTCACTCCCAAATAGACCAGCTCATTGTCAGTGTCAACAGCAAAGAGGTTGTAGTCAAAGAGCATCTCATTAGTGGAATCAGGGTTCAGAGTGTGATTCCAGTACTCTGTAACATTGCCATCAAAGTCGATCCTGAAGAGCGAGGCGTGGTTGAAGTTGAAGCCTGGGAAGTGGTGGTGTCCAGGGTTGGGGAAAAGCTCAACAACCTTGAAGGCTAACAGGTAGCCATCTGGCTCTTTGCCACTCCAAGTCACATCACTGTCACTCTGGTTGCGGCTAGAAATAAATCCAAACTGAATGGCAATGAAAAGTAGTTGCCAATAAGTAGTCATCTTTATAAATGTCTGCCGTATTTAACTTTTCTACGCTATATTGTTGTGTAGTGTGTATAAAGCACAATGATTAATGTGCATAACATCATGCATTATTATCCAAGCTGTTGAGCCATATTTAGTATTGCATTGTGCATTGATCCATATTAGATAATCTATGATTCTACACATTCCATGGAGGCTAATAGTATAAGAGTTATCAGGTATAATATACAAATGTACAAAGATGTTATAGATCTACCCATTACTTTAAGATCTATACATTAATCTTATAATAGCAGAATTTTCGAAGAGTAGTATTTTCATGGAAAGGCGATTACAAAACCTTTTTGCGATTTTTTAAAAAACTCATTTAATTCTACTGTTGAATGTTACTATAGAGTTTACTAGCTATAATTATTACAAGTAGTAAAAATTTCAAAAAAAATAAGTAGTGTAGGAATGGGTAGGACGGTAAATAGTATTGGAACAAGGCATGGTCTCAAATTCCTACTGGTTAAGCAGTGAGCAGTGGCGGATCCAGAGGGGTTCCTGGGCTTCCATGGAAGCTCCCTTTCAGCTGAAACCTCGCATTGAAATTAACTGTGGAGACTGGAAAAGTGCTTGCTGGAAACCCCCTTTCAACTTAAAACTAACAAAAGCAACTAAAAATCTCACTAAATAGCAGTCTTTTGTGAAAGATAATATAGTTTCTGTCTTTTTCTTGCCGTTTTTCGCCATTTAGGCCTTGTTCTGGCAAAATATTAGCTGCTAGCACACTATAGGGGTGGGGCTATATGACCAGACGTGAGCGTGGCTAAGCTAAAAATTTTCGTGTGCTTCACGTGCATTTATTGGAAACCCCCTATATATTCAAAATGCTAGATCCGCCACTGGTGAGGAAACTGACTAGACTGCCGGGTAAGAGTTGCAATGGGTATAAAAATGAAGTAGTCATGTGCCGAAATTGAGGCCATGCCTTGTTCCAATACTTTTTACCGTCCTGCCCATTCCTACACTACCTACTTGTCTAACAATTCCCAGTACGGTAGTACTGGGTACATAGGAATGGCACGGATGGCTCAATAGCGCAATACAAATATTCACGCGAATAACTGCAAAAACCGGGCGCTTGGCACTAAAAGGCTTCTCAAGCTACTATTTAGCTCATTCTCTTTTTAACAAGCCCAAAAACATGGCCTAAAACCATCGCTAAAGTACCAAACTAAAATATGCCAAACCTCCATCTTCTTCTTCTTCTTCTTCTATTATGTCACGGCTTTTCTCGAAGACTGTACACTTATAGAAGCTAATTCTTGAACGAATAAACTTGGTATGTTGGTCTTCATTCGCTTTTGGCATCGGTTTTCTGTGTCACTCGTCAAGTGGCTCAATACAAGACGAAAAGCGCTTTCTCAGTATGGCAGCCATTATTAATTTTGTAAACCATAAATTATTCATAAGCTAGCTAGCCTAACGACCCTTTCCATATTCAAGTGTGCGTTATTTGGAATTTATTGCAAGATGCCAGTCCCAAGCAGTACTCCAAGCTCTGTCCTATTTTCTCGTTCTCTGTGTTCAGTTCTTCAGTAGGGAAGTTATCTATAGCTAACAAGACACATATATATCAGATTCAGCTTGGGATTTCAGTGTTTCACCTGTGTAAAAGGCATGACTGTACTGTAGCCGGGATCAAGTTCTCTGCTCAGGCTAAAAACTGTATTATACTGATATTATAAACAATTATTTAAAAAAAAAAATAGAACAAACAAGTACAAAAAACATTAGAAATGTAATGTAAACATAGGAATGGCCAAATTGTAAAAAAGTGAGCAAACAAGATAGGAATGCTGGTCAGATTGAGTGAGTTCATTCCTGTGTCTACAATGTCATTGAGCTCAGTAGGGATATGAACATAGGTGACACAGTGAAATGAATTCCTCGCTCAATCTGATAAGCATTCCTATCTTGTTTGCTCACTTTTTTACAATTTGGCCATTCCTATGTTTACATTACATTTCTAATGTTTTTTGTACTTGTATAAGAATGTAGAACTCCAACGTCATTAGACACTAGCTTCTTTTTACACAAAGAGAGAAGCAACTCAGTTGCCTTGGATGACTTGTTAACTCTCTTGACAAGATTATATGCTTTCAGAAGTAGTGTCTTGTTGCTATTTTCACGAAACTTCAAAACAACCAATTGAGCAAAACATGGAAGTCGCTTACCAAAATGTACAAAAGAAACTTCATGCTGTAACTCCTGAGCAATAAACTCATCACCACTGATGGTATCATTCTCCAAATCATCAGGTTCACTGTCAGTATCGGGTAATTCATCTTCTTCTTCATCATTATCATTGTGTGTAAGTGCCTCATCTCGAAATGCCTTGACCATATTGGATCCATTGTCTGTAATTATTACATGTAATTTGTCATCTGAAATATCCCACTCCTTCAGGATCTCTTCCAAGAGCTCTCGAATTCTTTCGGCTGTATGTGGATGTTGGAATAAACGTACAGAAAGAGTGACTGAATGGCGATTGTTGTCTTTCCAAGAAAAAAAATGGGCACTTACACCAAGATACTCTGGCAAGTTAAGGACCGGCTCCCTAATTAAGGAAAAAAATTATTCGAACCAAGAATATCTTTATTGTTTAACATGCTCTCACTATGGTAATGCATGTGAATGATGCTCCGAACATTCTTAATGATTTCCCCTGGTTACCAGAGTCACATGACCAATCTCATTATGAATATTCATAGCAATATCTTCAATTAAAATTCCCGAAATGATATGCAGTTGCCATGGCAACCAAAAATTTTATGTGAAATCTTGTGTTATAGTACTATATTTTTATTCATTGATATGTTGAAAATACCGTACATCTATGTAGAGATGGTAGATTTTTTGAGCAATATTTACGTAGCAGTACAAATAAATGATAATAGGACGTTTCGGCCCGTGAGCCTTCGTCAGCTATTGACACAACTGAAAAATGGATCATGATACCGTACATCTACTATGTAGGAAACCTCCCACGAGCAGCAGCTTCTCAAAGCATTTCCAACTACTCTAAAGTTTTTTAGGCTGATAGTCAAGCCTCTGCGTGAGCCTGACTTTACACTTCAAGGAGCTATTATAACACATTTATTAGTTAAGTTTATAAGAGTATATACCCCCTGAATAATTTCTTTCAAAAAATGAAACTGAAGAGGCTATAATGTATCATTATCATGGCTCAGCAATTGATGCTCTCCAGCTGTATCTACTCAAATCACTCTGGACCATTTTCTTAGTCAATCCTTGGTCTTGTAATGCACATATATATATTTAACATAATTCCTACCTGTAACCTCCCACCAGAGGCCAACCTCCGAATAACGGCCAAAAGCCTCGCTCTCCAAATTTAAAGTGCCCTTATTCAGAGGTTTGTAAATGCAAAAGTATATCTGCAAAAGTATGAGTCGCATGCTAACGCTAAGGTTGAGGTAAATGATAATAATTAAAAATTAAACATTGGTGTTTAGTTGTAGTACAACCTCTTCACTGAACTCTTCACTATAGTGCCACGTTGTTTTTTTTTTGCAATGTTCGAGGTCTTGAATTCATTAAAAATCTTCACATTGCTAAAATTAAATAACACAGCAGCATGTATAATTATAACATTCTTACATTTAGATCTTGGAGCGCGCGTTTTCCTTTTTTAATTTTACAAGTGAGAATATGTCGATCAAATGGAAATATTTGAAAAGTAAATGAAATTTAAACATTAAAATTTTACGTGCTTGCCATTAATTTTGAATACTTAATAAAACTTCCAGTGGCCAATTATCTTTCCATATCATGACTGCATCTCTGGATATTTGAAGTAAAATTAAAAGTATGCATACAAGTTAAGCTCTCAAAATATACCCTTGCACAAGTTTACATGATTGACTGTTTACCTCAAAAAAATCAATAAACAGTCCGGGTCATAAGATTGCACTACTAAACTAAGGAAAAGACAAATTATTATTTTAAAAGGTTTAATATACGTACATGAAACTTTCTCTTTGTCTGATTTTGGCCTTTGGCAAAAAAATTGCTCAACCTCCATTAGTGACTCTTGTATTTTTATGTTAGCAAAATGCAGTGTTAAGGCCATTTTCCTTTCTCAGTTAGGAATGAGGAATGTAATACTCCAAACCTGTCAATTAATACACAGGACAATAGTATTATTACTCTGCAAACACAGAGGAGTCACAAGGAGCAAAATGACACTTAGTACATACCAGATGTCTCGTGGTGGACCTCAGTAGCTTCAGGATTCATGAGAAATTGCTCTCATGGCATATACCAGCTCTGAATTGAGTGAACTGTACAGTTGTTAGAAGTTCCACAGGGTCAAGCCGTAAACCTTCTGGCGGAGACACTATCTTCAGTCCACACAATATATGCACTTCCATCTGTGTGATGTCTGTACGCATATTCCGCAAATAACACTTCCTATTCTAAGTTTGCAATTAAGGTAACAAAATGTTTGTACAACGTAGGTGGAGCTAACTTAGGAGGCCGGACTGAGTCAGCGGAGTGCTTGAGCTAGCTGACTGTAGCTAGTGCGTGTACGCAGCATAGAGCAGCACTGCTTTGTGAACTGAAAATAAATTATTCACTTGCTTGATACATGAATACTCACACATGCTATTATGATGAACAATATATTATAGGCAGAGAGAAAGCAGTGCAGCAGGTAGCATCAATGAGGCAAATCAGACCAGAAAAGGCATGCTGAACAGCAAAGTGAAAAGAAGCAAGAAGAGAGAACACCAAGAGACAGTGACTAGCACGTCACCAGACAATCACCATGTAGCTAACCATACAGCTGCTGAAGATAAAGCACCATTTCATTGTCGACGTTTACATCATACTATCAGTAACAAATGATCAACCTGAATATTCACTAATGCAATCCACATTTAATATGCAAGCACTGATACTCAAACACACACTCACGCTCGCCCCCTAAATGTCGTAGGCATTTGCTTGTAATATTAAGGATGTGGGTGTAAATGATAGTGTTGATTAACTAACCTTTTGAAATAGATCGAAAGGATTGCTGGAGCAAACTGTGACCAAACGAGATTTCCTGAGCCTTGGTTCTAGATGGTTCCAGCTGAGCTTCATGAAATTGTTAAAATCACATGGTAAACACGTGACTCAACTATATTCGTGCTATCCATCTCAAGCTCAGCTCAGCTCCACCACTTGGCACTCTGTCAAAAATGGATTCAGAATCTGATGCTTCAGATGACGCATTATTGGATGGTAAAATAGTGGAACTGATAGATAATCCTTTTGAAGCATTTATGTGAACAACTGGACATAGCTGATACTGCGGAAGGCTCTAGTGTGAGTGCTCAAATGCATATAATTGTCTGTGTTACTGTCATTTTGCATGCAAACTACGATAGTACACAACTATTGTAAACAATTATGTAGCTTTTTCTTGGTAAAGACNTAAGAAGAAGATGGAGAAATTTGGAGGTTTGGCATGTTTGTGTTTGTTACTTTAGCGATGTTTTTAGGCCATGTTTTTGGGCTCATTAGAAAGAGAAAGAGCTAAATAGTAGCTTTAGAAGCCTTTTAGTGCTAAGCGCTCAGTTTTTGCAGAGTTATTCGCGTGAATATTTGTATTGCGCTAATGGAGAGACTTATCTCTAAACTTCTGTATGTCAGTGTGTATGTTGTTATACTAGTTTAGGTTCAAATGCTTTAGAGAAGGTCAAGACACATGCAGAGAAATAGAAGAAATTGCTGATGTTTTTCTTCAAAAAT
Organism: Tethya wilhelma; assembly: GCA_964030475.1. Classification (NCBI taxonomy): domain Eukaryota; kingdom Metazoa; phylum Porifera; class Demospongiae; order Tethyida; family Tethyidae; genus Tethya; species Tethya wilhelma. The sequence goes on along the minus strand of CAXIPT010000002.1, from coordinate 7,828,870 downwards.
AGTCTGTGGTAGTACTCATTTCAAGTTCAAATTTTTAGCGTGAAAACTGCCTAGTTGTCTTCTGAAGAATCTGTAGAGTTGAGTTGTCTTTTTACTAAATATATAATTCTTTGGCTTTTTTCCACGTGCTGTGTTTTAGTTCCTTGTGGATGAGTGCGATCAGTATCTACAACCAAGGTTTCCCGGTTGGCATCTTTGAAAGTATGGCTTCCCATTGTACTAACTAGTAATAACAGAATTCAGAATCATTTTACCATGTTACACAGACAACTCTGGCTACCACTGACTTGACTGCTCCATTTAGGACGTTGCCATACGACCATGGTACAGTGAGACATAAAAGGTACTATTAGTATTACACTGTGTCAGACTATTTGCTGATGACTGCACACTCTACAGAGGTTTTTTGATATGGAAAGCTGCCTGTAAGACTGAAAATCCATCTCTCTCTCTTTCTCTCTCTCGGATCTGTCTGTTTCTGTCTGACACACACACACACACACACACATAGAAGAGTAGGTGCACATGTACTTTGGTGTGTATATATGAGGTGTGTGACATTCAGACGGAACTATAACACCAAAGAAGAGAAATATTTTTGTGTTACAAAATTTGTTTTTTTCTGAAAAAAAATTTTTTAGAACAAATCTAACAACTATTACAAAAGTGTAGTAGGTAGAGCTATCTCAGGGAGAGATGATGCTGCAGGACCTGATACAGACTTTAGATAAATTGAATACTCGATAGATTCTGTTAGAGAGGTTAATCTCAGATCTATGGTTTGGCAGCTGCACAATGTTGGTAGTGCAGGGTAAATTGAGTAAAAAAAATGGGACAAAAATTGAGCAAATTTGCTAAGAAATAGCATACATAGTAAATGACAATTAGAATAAAAAATTAGTAGTGTAGTAGTGGGAAAACAAGGCAATCGACTTAAATTGCGGCACATGACTACTACATTTTCAGTCTCCATATCTGCATATGCATATCCTGCCAGTCCTGCTGAAGGTTGCTGAGTGCTCTGAGAAGTTTCTGTGAGTTTTGTTGGTTTCAGACCCTCAGACAACTTCTATGTACCCAAAGAACTCAGTTTTGGAACTAGAGAAAATTTAATGCTGTGTTGATCATACACACGACTCCTTGCAATGACTGCAGCTTGTCATAATACGCATGTAGAAAGAAACTGTCCAATGGTCAATCAAGCAAGCATGCAGTAAAAAAAGGAGACACCAACTCTTCTGCTCTGGCGTAACATGCATGTATATAGTCCTGTAACAATCGTGTCAGTTGGTCAGACTGCCTCTAAGAAAACTTTTGTCTAGTGGTCTCTGGGATTTGAGAATGTGCTTAACAATCAACTGTGTGATCACAAGTAAGATTCAGCAGAACCTATTATTCCCAGTACGGTAGTACTGGGTACTTAGGAATGGCACGGATGGCCCATTAGCGCATTACAAATATTCACGCGAATAACTCTGCAAAAACTGAGCGCTTGGCACTAAAAGGCTTCTCAAGCTACTATTTAGCTCATTCTCTTTCTAACAAGCCCAAAAACATGGCCTAAAACCATCGCTAAAGTACCAAACTAAAATATGCCAAACCTCCAATTTTCTCCATCTTCATCTTCTTCTTCTTCTTCTTCTATGTTATTTCGGCGTTTCTCGAAGACTGTTCACTTTCAGAAGCTGATTCTTGAACGAATATACTTAGTTTCTTTGTCTTCACCCGCTTTTGATATCGCCTGCTCATGTCTCTCATCTAGTGGCTAGATACAAGGCGAAAAGCGCCTTCTCCGTATTGCAGCCATTCATTTCTACACTCATGCATAAATTCATAAGCTTCTTGAAAATTTCAATGACGACCCTTTCCAGATAGGCAGGTGTGCGTTATTTGGAACTCGGATATTCGCTTCCTGCCTGCAATACCTGAAATTTCTGGTTGTGGCTGAACTCTCTATAACTTTTTAGTCTTCAATATTTAGGAGGTGAATACTTTGTTACACTTATTATGTACTAGTTGTCACTATAACAAGATGTGCAAAGCAAGTACATTGTTAAAATCCAGCCTCAGCTCCCGCTGACTCAGATGCAGTGCTCTAACTCAATCACTAATAGCATCATAGCTAAATATCCATGCTGATAGTGTACAAGTAACTACCATATACATGCACACTCAAATAAGATTTGTAGAATTATGAAAAAATGAGATCAAACAAGTGAAAAAAACATTGGAAATGTAATGAGACATAGGAATGGCCAAATCGTAAAAAGAAAACAAACAAGATGGAATGTGTGTAAAGAATTATTCCTATGGGCAACATGAGGGACTTGACATGAAAAGAGAGTACTACATGCAGCCCACACAGGAATGATTCTGCACACACTCAAACAGCCATTCCATCTTGTTTGTTTTCTTTTTACGATTTGGCCATTCCTATGTCTCATTACATTTCCAATGTTTTTTTCACTTGTATAATTAAGGGTGGTCGGTCATGCCTACACACCACGCTGCTACCAACTTGCAAAAGACACAAAATATAAACTTTTCTGTCCAGATTTTTACACAAACAGGTAGCGCTAATGGATATCTAGCTATACTGAACACGCTTTTTTTCTGAATAGCAGCTTTTTCACCGACTTCCAGTTTTTTTGCCTATTGCATCTATATTTCAACACAATTAAACTAGAATGATCGAAGAACAGGTATACTTTTAGCTGCTACGTATCGTTTTTCGCCATTTCTTGGCTGCTTCCACTGTCTTTGTTCGATTTTTTTGACACACCCACTGATCTAACCAACCAGGGACGAATAAAATGAAAAAAGAATATGTACTTCTAAAGATTGAGCTGACGTCAGGCAGTTGGCACTCTCGCGGTGATCACAAAAAGAAATTTTAGAAGAAGGGGTACATCAAAGAAGCTGCCCCTTTGAAGTTGATTGTCTGCCAATGCGGTTTATTTAGTATTGAACGCGAGTAGATAATAATTTGTACACGTGGCAGAGCAGAGTGAAATCTTTTGTGATCGTGGTAGCTGCTACAGAATGGCCAGCTGAGGTGAAATATGGTTGGTGACAAACAGAGAAAGGGTTGAGGTATTACTGGAGGTCAGACTGGTCTACTCAAAGCTGCTAACTTCACCTCAATGTGACTGACTGTTTTCTCTCTAATTGAAGAGCACCGAGATGAAATGATCCATACTGCTTTGTCGTTGGTTTCTCAAGATCCAAGCCTCTGTCTTAGCTTCAGTCATGCTGGTGATGCTTCCATACCGCTGCTCAAGTTCTGTTCTGAAAGGAAGGTAGTACTGCATCATGAGGAACTGATTGCTAATGTAGTGTATGGTCTATAGCTCCATGTGTCTACTATTACCATGAAATGTGCTTCTGCATGCATCTACTCTGTGTGTGTGCTACGTTTGAAGTGAGATTTATTTTAGAAAACAACATATACACTTGTGTACAACAAAAACAACAAAAATTACCAGGCTATAGAGGATAGTACGTACTCTCGACTTGTGCATGTTTGCATGTCTCACTTCTTGTATCATTCTTCTTCTTTCAGTATGGCATGTGTACACCTTGAAGTAGCAGAGCACTTTTCATATGGAGCAGAGATTCTACAGATACTCAGGTTTGTTAAGGCATGTATCAGCCATTTTGGCATTGCAAAAGTTTGGTTAAGAATATCTTTGTATTGGTTTAATTTTAAGCATTTAAACTTTGTACAAATATTTACCACTGCAGTTTCTTCAGACACACAAAGTTTGAGCATCACGTGATAAAGGGGGGCGGGGCTGGTCCAAATAAATGAACTTTTAAAAATGCGCAACTGTAGCTAATTAGCCACGCCCACCAAAATTTTTTTGTGACATAACCTAATGGTGGGCAATGTATTGGTGGGTGGAACTCAGGGGTGGGGTAATGAGCTGTAGAGATATTCTAGTTTTGCATATTTAAGTAGGTGTGCATTTATTAGAATTTGAGGTTTTTGAAGCATTTCTCCGAAACTAAACCTCAATCCAGGTTGTTCCAGGCAGAATAGGAAAGATACCAAGCAAAAAAATTTTGTGTCAAAATTTGGTGGGCGTGGCTAATTAGCTACAGTTGCGCATTTTTAAAAGTGCATTTATTTGGACTAGCCCCGCCCCCCTTGATCACGTGATGCTAAAACTTGGTGTAGGGGAAGACACTCCAGTGGAAAACATTTTTACTAAGTTTCAAAGCTTAGAAGTAAACCATTACAAAGATATCCTTAAGTAAATTTTTGTATTGCCAAAATAACTTGTACATGCCTTAACTGACCTGAGTACACTCAATCTTGTAAGCAACTGTTTGCTTTTTTGTTGATCACAGGTCTGTTGTTTTTTTTTTTCTTTTCTGTTTTTTACGGATTTTTTATACTAGGAGTTTTAACATCATACTTGTTACCTTGTGGTACACCACAATCTATATTAGCAGAAATTCACCCTTGTTCGGAGTCTTTTGGACCATACTTTGTCTCTTTAACAGCGCAGTTCCTCGTCATTGAGTTTCAAGTTGGATTTAGCATCCATCTCTTCTGTCTTAGGAAACCAGCTCATATACTATACTGTCCGGCTCTGTTGCTGTATCGGAGTCGTCTTGATGGTCCACCTGAAAGCCAGCCAGTTCATAGACACTTTATGTTCTGGCATTGATATAATATTTACGCTAGCTCTAGATACTTCTGGAATACAAGCCATTCAATTTTGATACTTACCCAATTACTGGTTATTGATGTGTATAGTAGTACTGTTAAACTTTTTCTGTTGCTTCCAGACATCTTGAATACTTGCCACCTGGTGTCAGCCTCTTTTGAAGACCTCTTTCCCTTTGATGAGGGCTTATTGTGTTGTAAAAAAAGCAACAAAAAAGTAGCCAGCTGTCTAGTGAAGATTCCACACCTAATCTTCATGCGCAATTATTCTATACTTCCGGTTGAGGTTTGTGGTGATGTTAAACTACAAAATTATGATGCAATTCTTCCTGCCTGCGCTCTTTGCATGTTGCTATGACCAACCACCCTTAAAGCATATTAAATTTTATGCTCCTCCTACCACTGCAAAGCAGTTTACAGTTAGGTGAGATTTCCATTAAAGGAGGTTAATTATCTCTAATCTTTGAAGTTAATTAGCTTCCTACCGATACAGACATTAGTACACACAAGACAAGTCTATCAGATGATTAACAATCATTTTAATCCATTATTCCTGTGTCTACAATGTCATTGAGCTTAGTATGGATATGAACATATGTGACACAGTGAAATGAACTTGCTCAATCTGACAACCATTCCTATCTTGTTTGCTCACTTTTTTATAATTTGGCCATTCGTATTTTTGCATTACATTTCTAATGTTTTTTATACTTTAAGGTATAATATCCATGCTGATAGTATACAAGTAACTACTATTTACACACAAATTCAAATGTGATTAGTAGAAATATGAAAAAATGAATATAAACAAGTAAAAAAACCATTGGAAATGTAATGGAAGAATGTAATAGGAATGGCCAAATCGTAAAAAAGAAAGCAAACAAGATGGAATGGCTGTCTGAGCGTGTAAAGAATTATTCCTACGTATAAGCAGCATGAGGGACTCAACATGGGAGAAGAGTGCTACATGCAGCCCACACAGGAAGAATTCTGCACACACTCAGACAGCCATTCCATCTTGTTTGCTTTCTTATGATTTGGCCATTCCTATATATGTCCCATTACATCTCCACTGGGTTTTTTTTTACTTGTAATAACTATGTGTTAAAATGAGACATTCCTTGTTTCATTGCTTTTAGCAGTATTGCATGCTCATTCCTATGCATGAACAATTCTTGCAATTGTATATACCACATGCAGCATGAAAAAATATGTACTAACTTGGTTCCTATACAATATGCCATTGGTAGGTCTTACATTCTTCGTTAAGCCACATGTGTATCTTATGCAAGATTAACTTAGGATTCTATCTATATTACATCATTTGATTGACATCCTATAGGCCTGCTATAAAAACATCAGTAGAACTGTGGTTGACCACGGTACTTAAGCTTGCATAGGGTCACTTCCTATTACTACAAACCTATCATAATAATTCAGCAGAATAACTCCACATAACAATGGTCTACTATAAGTATGGTTTGTGGGGCATTATGTTTACATAATATTGGTTTGCTTTCCCATTTACATTGATTCAATGTAATGTTGTTTTAGTCAATTTATTTGTATTTTAGTTAAAGTTTTAGTTAATCCTACTGTAGAATTAGTTTTAGTTTTAGTGAGTTTTACCCAAAGTAAATCTAACTTTAGTATATGATTATATCTGCAGTTTAGATAGCTTTTAGATTTAGTTCAGTTAACTTTTATGTCAATGATTGTGATTTAGTTTAGTTTTTAGTTATGTAGTTATAGTTATATCACAGGTTCACTAATTTTAGTATATACATGTGTAGATTATATTCACTGACTTTGGTCAACTTTTATTATTTGTAAGTAAATCTGGTCCACATATAGCAAAAGCTTTTAGCATAAAAACATCACAAAGATGTGAGTTCTACAGACAATACTCAGTTCACATATACATATATTTCTTGTTTTTCCTTATGAATACTTCATATTCGAGATTTAAATGAGTCAATCTGTTTCTTTTTCCAATGGTGGCTTCACCAGCCGTAGAAAATAATGATCCTGATGTGCACATAACATCTACTGCTAGGGAAGAAAGTAGTGGATAAGCATCTTTATGTTTCATCCAAAAAGTCAAAGGCTCATCGTCATCATCAAGAAGATGCACTGTGTCGAGATATCGATCCAATTCTTTGTTACCGACTTGTTGCTTTGCAGCCTTTTCTTTACTTCGTCGAACATTAGCTTCCAAAACTTTGGCTAGGTAACTAAATCGTTTGCATTTGACAGGAGGTTCATCCTCATCAGCTTGAAAATGAGCAGGGGATGACTGGTTTGAACTACCAGAATCACTATTGCTAGCTTGCAGCATTCTCAAAAGCTCTTGTTTTCCAGCCTCTACTTGAGTAGCTGGGATTGCATGTCTGTATCGTGGATCCAATACAATAGAAACAATATAGAGAGGTTCATGGCAAGGATCTCCTGGGTCAGTGCATTTTCAAAAACGGTGAGTGAGCTCGGATTGTAGTATAGACACTATAGCAGNTTTCAAAAGCTGATTCTTGAACGAATATTTGTGGTTTCTTTGTCTTCAGGTCCTTTTGGCATTGGTTTTTCATAAAGCGGCTAGATACAAGATGAAAAGTGGCTTCTCCGTATGGCAGCCATTCATTTCTATACTCATCAATATTTCATTAGCTACTTTGGAAAAAGCAAGATAACGACCCTTCTCCAGGCAGACAAGTATGCATTATTCGGAATCCTAAGGCTGCCTGACCAGGTACCTTTCAGTCTTCAATATTTAGGAGGTGATGTAGACTTCTAGTTGTCAGTATAAGAAGATGAGCAAAGCAAGTAAGTTTTGTTAGATACAGTCCTGTAATGCTTCACTTTACTGATAGCATAGATAATAATATAAGCTATAATATCCATACTGAAAGTGTACAAGTTATACACACAAACTCAAATGTGATTAGTAGAATTATGAAAAATGAGAACAACCAAGTACAAAAAAAACATTGAAAATGTAATGGGACATAGGAATGGCCAAATCATAATAAACAAGATGGAATGGTTGTCTGAGTGTGTAAAGAATTATTCCTATGGATGACCTGAGGGACTCTACATGGGAAAGAGTACTTGATGATTGCAGCCCACACAGGAATAATTCATTACACACTCAGACCGCCATTCCATCTTGTTTGCTTTGTGTACAATTTGGCCATTCTTATGTCCCATTACATTTTTAATGGTTTTTTTGTAAATACTTATTCCCAGTACGGTAGTACTGGGTACATAGGAATGGCACAAATGGCCCATTAGCGCAATACAAATATTTATGCGGATAACTCTGCAAAAACTGAGCACTTAGCACAAAAAGGCTTCTTAATTAAGCTACTTTTCCCGTTCTATTGAGCCTAAAAACATGGCCTAAAACCATTGCTTAAGTAACAATTTAAGAATCAGATTCTGAAATTGAGTGCTTTTTGCGAAAAGTCGTATCAAGTTAGAAGAAGAATAAAATTAGAGGTTTGGTGAACGAATATATGTGGTTTCTTTGTCTTCAGGTCCTTCTGGCAGGGTTTTTCACGACTCTCATTGAGTGACTAGATACAAGACGAAAAGCGCCTTCTCCATATGACAGCTATTAATTTCCATACTCATTAATAATTCATCAACTACCATTAAAATAAAGTTGACGACCCTTTTCCAGTTAGGCAAGTGTGCGTTATTTGGAATCAAAATATTCACTGCCCTGCCTGTTTTACCTGAAGATTTCTGGTTGTGCTAAAGTCTCTGTAACCAGTTACCTTTCATATTTAGGAGGTGAATAAGCTGCTCCGTAAGATGAGCAAAGCAAGAAAATTTTGTAAAATACAGCTCCAGCCTCCTGCGATGCTTCACCCTGACTTTCCCTTTCCCTCTATTAATCAAGGTACCATTAAAGACATAAACAATCACAGTTATGAGTGGTTGCCACTGGTTGGGTGCCTAATAATTAGTACCATGACAGTGAGTTTACATAACACATCTCTACACGTGTTGCATAAACTCATTTCAGGGCAGTAATGATATGAGATTATTGCTTTTTTTGTGTGTGCTATATAATAGGCTTTAATTGCCATGAGTTACTGTGCTGCATGGTTATTGTAAACTTTGGCATTATTATTATCATCCAAAAACTAATTATTTTGCCGACAGGTCGTTGTTACCCATAAAACAAGTTCAACTGTGCACAACCTAACAAGAAATTTGGTAGAAGTGTTGGGAGGTCTAACCTTAATGAAATTACTAGAGGTTGGTTGGTTGGTTGGAAACAGGTTGGATTATACGAAGAGAAATGAAATCGATGTGTAGCAAGAAGACACCTTCAATATTCAGAAAAAAGTAACGCCTGAATCCATTAAATTTTTCTCTTGGTAAAGAATTGACAAAATGTAGCCCTGTGTTTTTTTGTGTTCTAGTGGAGTGCAAATGTAAAAACAAAGCTTCCAGATCAAAGCATATTAATGATGAGAACATTGCTTCTCTATGTGCTAGCATCATGTTGCGTCATCGTAATAGCAGAATAATTGTCATCCAAAGAATTATTTCCCTGATTTTGTATAGTGAGCACAGCCCTAAAAGGGTGAGTTGGATTTTTTTTAAAGAATAAAATTGAATGCGTGGTATTCCCAGTACGGTAGTACTGGGTACACAGGAATGGCACGGATGGCCCATTAGCGCAATACAAATATTCACGCGAATAACTCTGCAAAAACTGAGCGCTTAGCACTAAAAGGCTTCTTAAACTACTATTTAGCTCTTTCTCTTTCTAATGAGCCCAAAAACATGGCCTAAAACCATCGCTAAAGTAACAAACACAAACATGCCAAACCTCCAATTTTCTCCATCTTCTTCTTATTCTTCTTCTATCTTGGCTCAACTTTTCTCAGAGACTATTCACTTTCAGAAGCTGATTTTTGAACGAACAAACTTGGTTTCTTCCGGGACAGTCGCTTTTGCCATCGGTTTTTAGCGCCTCTCATTGAGTAGCTAGATACAAGGCGAAAAGCGCCTTCTCCATATGGCCGCCATTAATTTCTACACTCATACATAATTCATTAGCTTCTAGAAAATTCGAATTGACGACCCTTTCCACACACAAAAGTGTGCGTTATTTGGAATTAAATGCACTGAAGTTGCCTGGAACTATTTTGTGATACCTGGTTGCTCTTCTTAAAAGATGAATCAGGACTTTGATTATCATATAGAAAAACAAGTAAATCTGATGATACAGCTACTGCTTCCAAATAACTGAGATGTGTGTTTCACTTCAGTATCAAGCAGGTTACACAACTTCATGCTTGTGACTTCAAGTACCAGCTCAGCAGCCCGCCACTGGCTCAGTGAGTCTGGCTTGCCAGACTACTAGCTCAGTAGCTAGGTACACACACCAACCCAAATGTAATTTGTAGAATTATGGAAAAATGAGAACAAACAAGTAAAAAAAACATTGGAAATGTAATGAGACACAGGAATGGCTAAATCGTAAAAAGAACGCAAACAAGATGGAATGGCTGTTAGAGTGTGAAAGGAATTCTTCCTGTGGGCAAAATGAGAGACTCAATAAGGAGATTGTTGAGCATACAGGAAGAATTCTGCACACACTCTAACAGCCATTCCATCTTGTTTGTGTTCTTTTTACGATTACAAATACCAAGTTTGTGGGGTCCTGTATGGCATATACATAGTACATAGTATTCACATCCAATACACGATTGACAATGTATGGCACCTGTACCCTCTTTGAACAATGACCATTGAAGAGGATAATGGAAACAATTTTGTGATTAAGAGATATATTTTTATTACAAAGTTTGCGAAACATGGCAATACACATAGCAATCACACTTTTTCTGTTTGGACGTGGCACCTTTGTTTGAGTGATATTTTGAAAATTTCATACAAGGCTGGTGCATTACTGCTAATCTCTTCTGTTATGTAATCCTATTTAAATCAAGTCAAGTGTGACTTCGTTGACTGACAAAGTATTGATCTGAATTTTACACCACACAATTTCGCTATCTCTGACTTCACAATGATGCCAAAGCGTCGAATTAGATACTTTCGTATATCTGGATTCTCCATGCATTCACTCGCAATTTTAACCTTACTCTTTCTTGCTGTGGCTTTGACCAACTTCTTTCGAGAAGGAGTTATGTTGTAGTTCTTACGATACGAGGTAATGCTAATGCAGCAGTCAGTTGAGTTGAATTGGCACTAAAAGGCATCTTAAGCTACTATTTAGCCTTTTCTCTTTCTATTAAGCCTAAAAACATAGCCTAAAACCATCGCTAAAGTAACAAACTAAAGTATGCCAAACCTCCAATTTTCTCCATCTTCTTCTTCTTCTTCTTCTATCTTGGAACGACTTTTCTCGAAGACCACTCGCTTTCAGAAGCTGATTCTTAAACAAATAAACTTGGTTTCTTTGTCTTCACGTGCTTTTTGTATCGGTTATTCGTCTCTCTAGCTGAGTCGCTAGATACAAGACGAAAAGCGCATTCTCCATATGGCAGCCATTCATTTCTATACTCATTAATAATTCATTAGCTACCTTGGAAATCAAGTTGACGACCCTTTTCCAGTTCTGGTTCTGCTGAAGTCTCTGTGACCAGTTACCGGTACCTTTCAGTCTTCAATAATAGGAGGTGAATAGACTACTTTGTTACATAGTTGTCATTATAAGAAGATGAGCAAAGCAAGTAAATTTTGTAAGATACAGCTCCAGCCTCTTGAGATGCTTCACCATGACTTTATACTGATAGTATAGATTATAACATAAGCTACAGTATAATATCCATGCTGATAGTGTACAAGTAACTACCATAAACACACAAACTCAAATGTGATGTAGATTATAAAAAAAAATGAGAACAAACAAGTGAAAAAAACATTGAAAATGTAATGAGACATAGGAATGGCCAAATCGTAAAAAAGAAAGCAATTTCTTTGATGACAGTGCCTCCACTCTTTAAAACAATGTTTAATTTTATCAGCACAATATACGATCCATTGCCAAGCAAATATTATGAAAGTGAATGCTGCACTAACTATAGCAATAACAAGAGCTGTAATGAAGAGAGGGATATGCTTTGGACTGAGGTAGGGGATGTTAGCATCAACCAGCCAGACCAATTCACTTGAACCATCCGAGTACTGGAGTGTTGTAACTGACAGTGAAGCTATGATTGCACGGAGGAGCTTCGTGTAAGAAAGTAAAATAAGAGTAGCAAGTGTTCCTATTGGGTTCTTTCCAGCTGTAACCAGTCTTGCAAACTTGGTGGATTTTTCACTAATGATAATAATTGCAACAACCAAAGAAATAACATATAGAGGGAAAGCAAATTGCAGCCAAGTTTTAGCATAGCTATCCATTCCATCAAAGAAGCAAGTCTCAAATCCGAAGTCTAGATTAAGCCATGCTATGAAAACAGTAAATACCTTTGTTTGATCATGAAGAAAGAAAACAGTACGATTTTCTACAAAGATGTTGGCATAAAAGATGAGACCATTTAAGGTTCCTTCAGCTACAGTAAAGTTCAACTTAAGAATAAATGCAACTAGTATTACACCAGCTAGAGCAAAGACAATTAGTAGTCCTAGCCAATTGTTAGAACATGGCCTGCAAAGTGAACTACCAAGAGAGAGACTGAGACCATCTTTACAAGATCCACAGAGCTTTCTGGAACGATTAAATGCACACAGTTCATTGTCTCCATTTTCAACGTTCAAGTCAACAGAGATGTTTTCATTTTGTGGTTTACAGTAGTCAAAAGGGCAGTATTTGTGCAGTACATAGCTGCCTTGGTGAGTTGTAGTGTTTACATAAGAAAACCAAGCATTGTCTTTTCTCTGAACAGTTTCTTCATCAATGGAGCAGTTTGATATGTATTCAGGATAGAGCTTAGTGCTACAATCACAATGTTCATGTAAACTATTGTCTTGGAAACCAATTGGACATGGTTCAATAACCACAGTAAGGCTTGCTGTGGATATTCCATAGTTCATACATGGACCAAAAGCATAGAGATGAAGCTCCAAAGATTTGTATTGAGAGAAAATGCTGTAGGTCAAATCAGTACAACTACCATCTTCATGAGTTCTTTGTCTAGAGTGTCCCTCACCTAGTTTTCCATCTTTTGTCACAGATGCATGTATTACACTGTATCCTATTGAGTTGTTGATATGGTCGACTGCCACAAGTGACACAGTAAATGTCTCTCCCTTTCTAACATACTCTGGCTGAGGATCGTAACTGCAGTCTGGTTGGTTGTTTTTACAGAAACAAACACGAACTGGTTTGGATGATATCGTTTTGGTTGAGTTGAAGTCGTGGGCTTCAAGATCAGTAATGTTGATAAGATAACTTATTCCACTTAATGTACTTGGAGACAAACTGTCATATTTATGAAATACCTCAGCAAACGGACTTGCTCTACACCTGTCTAGTAGCCCACCATAGAGCACATCTCCAGCTAGCCTAGCTGAATTGTTAGTGAAGTACGTGTTGAGCACTGCTAAAGATTTAATTTCATTGTGATACAATACTGATCTGTACAGGTCTATTCCCTGAATAAAGCATTCATCAGTGGTGATTGGGTTATCACTGGAAAGACTAGCTGAACAAGTAGCAGAGGTTTTATCATAAACATACACAGCCCCTCCATAGTCAGCAGTATTGAAGTCCAAATGTAAAGCAGTCTTCATAAAACAATTCAGTTCCAGTTCTGTTTTTAGTATGTAAATTTTAGTACTTCCTTCCAAATACATTCCACCTCCTTCTTTAGCATAATTGCTGACAATGTTAGTTTTGGATCCAGTAGTCAGTCTTACTGTTGACCTGATGGCATGAATACCTCCACCTTTAAACGTTGCATTGTTTCTACCAATATTGATGTGATTGTTGAAGTTAAGTTCACTCTGGTAAGCATAGATGCCTCCGCCTGAGGTCACTGCAGTATTGTTAGATATGGTAACATCTCCATAAACATAAAGTTTACTTCGTGTAGCTGCTATAGCTCCACCTCTTATGGCTTTGTTGGTCATGAGGTTCATTCTACCATCAAAAACTATAACGCTTTGAAAAGCAGTTATTGCTCCTCCTTCTTCCAATACATTGAAAGTCTGATTGAAGTTATTCATAGCAATATTGGTGTACCCGGCAAATGTGACATTGCTGGAGTAAACAAACAAAGATCCAAAATTGTTCATGACTGTGGTATTACCAGAAAAATATAGTGTACTTTGTATGGCATACAATGCGGTACTAGTATCAGCTATATTGTTTTGAATGTTGAGAAATTCACTGCTGTTGAATGTTGCTTCTACAAAGTAAAACACTGAGCCACTACCTGTGCAACTGTTGTCACTGAAAGTAGAATTTGAACTGAATACATCTAATTTAATAGTTCCATTATCACCTTTGTAAGCAAATACTGCTCCACCATCTCCTATCACCTTGTTGTTAGTAAAAGTGCTGCTAATCATGTGTATAGATATGTAATCAATACTACCTCCTATACTGGTTACATATATTGCTCCACCAGCACCAACAGCATCTCCTTTACCAGTAGCAATGTTGCCATTAAAGATGCTATTGACTATATTAGTAGTATTTGAGTTAACATATACTGCTCCACCATTTGCACCATACCCAATCACACTGTTGTTACTTAGAGTGCTATGCACAATTATTGTTACAGAAGTAGTATCTGATGTATACACTGCTCCGCCAGCAGCTGTTGAATCAATAGACTCTGCATATGGATTTTGAAAAGGTACATTTATGGTGTTGCCAATGAGAGTGCTATTAACTACAGTAATGTGACTAGATCTTCTTGCATACAAAGCTCCACCATTTCCAGTTTTTAAATATATGCCAGACACAGTGTTGTTGTTCAGAGTGCTATTAACTATAGTAACATTAGAACAATCAAGAGCACTGAATGCTCCACCATTCGAGGTCGAAGTGCCAGTCAGAGTGTTGCCATTGAGAAAACTATTGACTATGGTAATATTTGAACTAGATGAAACAGACAATGCAGCTCCATTAACTTCTATATCTCCAATAAAGTTAACTGAATAGGAGTAATTTTCACTTAAGGCGTTGTTGTTGAGAGTGCTATTGACTATAGTAACATTAGAACTTGATGTAATATACAGTGCCCCTCCACCAGCTCCATGCATATGACCATTATCTCCAATTACAGTGTTGTTATTCAGAGTGGTATTAAGTATAATAATATTTAGAGTTGAGTATACATACACTGCTCCACCATATGCATAATCTCCAACTCTACCAGTCACAGTGTTATTTCGAAATATACAGTCCGAAATGGTAATAGCCAGAGTAATATTAAAACAAATTATTGCCCCACCAGCTTGAGTTCCACGTTTTATATTTGACAATGGTTCTAAAATCTCTGTACCAGTGTTAGAAGAGAAACAGCTTCTTGTGATATTAGCAATGGACACCTCATCTAAATACAGTCCAGTTCCATTACGTCCCTGACCATGAAAACTACAATCTTCCACTGTAAAGACTCCAACCTTGGTGACTTTATTATTCACACACCCAAAAAGTGCTAATCCTCTCATACTAACAATGCTGATTGACTCAAATCTGAACCTAGCAGACTCATAGCAGGTGATTGATGTACCAGATTGAGAGGTTGCATTAAATTCAAAGGACAGAACTGTGATATATTGAAAGGAAAGCTCCAGATCAAGGCTGTGGTTCCCAGGTAGAAAGATAAGAGTGGTGTTGGAGGCAAAGTAGTTGCTAGATTTGTTAGCATACTGGGGGAGAGTGAAACAAGGCACATCTTCAGAACATGGGGTATTTGATGGTGTGACATAGTAGGTCTCAGCAGATATGAGTACTATATACCAAGCCACTATTGTTAGCAGTACCTTAAATAGAGTTCCTTCCATACTACCAAAATACAATGCAAACTGCTGTATAGTTGCATGTAGAAATTGTTGGGTTAATGCTGCAACAGACTCTAAAAGGCAAATTAATGTGTAGTTTGATTGAAAAAACGTATAGACTATAATGCCTAGAAAATATATAATAATAGCTAGTCTACAGAATGGTAATATAAAAGCAGATCTTAAATTTAGTTTTAGAGTTTGAAATGGGAGGTATGGCAATTAAAAATTAAACAGAGCAGGGAGATATTAGATAATGCATGCAAAAAAATTATTAGTAACTAAATTTTAGTACTTTATAATAAACAAGTAGTAAAAATTTCAAAAAAATAAGTAGTGTAGTGTGGTAAAAGTATTGGAACAAGGGATGTCTCAATTTCGCACATGACTACTTCATTTTTATTCTTGATCCCTCATATGGATCCCCAGTGTCATAAATGCAACGAGCTGTACAATAGTATACCATAGCTTATTACTCAGTTGGCTAAGCAGTGGAGTAAACTAAAACAGACAGGTAACTTATACTGGACTGCCGGGCAAGAGTTGGGTATAGAAATGAAGTAGTCATGTGCCAAAATTGAGACATACTTTTTACTGCACTGCCCATTCCTACACTAATTATTTTTTTGAAATTTTTACTACTTGTTAATTCACTTTTTTCAACACTACAGTGTGGAGACTATCAGAGACTGGTTAGTCACTACAAAAAGCTTGACTAGCAGCTACAACAATCATACACTTTATTAAGCTGTGAGAGGCTAATGTGTATGCACACAATAATGCCACTGAATAATGACCTTTGAACTCTACCTACAAGATAGCTGAATTGTAGTACATGAATTACTAAGTTTCTAAGCTTTCTAGTTTTTGTTTAGGCATATTTGTGGTATCAAGGAATGTAGTACAGGTCTATGAAAAAAACTTACTTCGTACTATCAAAGTTGGCTCAACACATTCTGGTTCTCTAGAAATCCTTTTCAAGTAAGTCAGTTAGGAAGTACGTAAGTACGTACGTACGTACGAACATTTGAGAACAAAAATGGCACTATGGTGGCTTCCCACTAGCACTCTCTACGAGTGCTGAGGTGAGTTTTTGTGAGCCTTAGGCCTTGCATGCTATTGGTAATCTGCCAGTGAGAGCCTCTGAGCAACTTTGAATGTTTAATTTTGTTTGACTAGATTTTTATAGTGACCAACATTTTGTATTGTGTCTATGGGACAGTCGGCCCATTCCTACTATACGTACTACCGTACATATGACAAGTATCACAATTTAAATAGCTTAGACTTATAAATTACCTTATTCCTGTTTATGTATAGCTACCAGTCTGTTGTAGCAACTGTATAATTTTAAGTCATGAATGTAATTGGCTTCAGGCAGTCTTACAACAATATAACTATAGCCTCTCCATAGCTGACTGTGTAGAGATATTCGAGTTGATTTCACTGGTTTTACTCTTATGGTATACAAATCTTGTGACCTACTATAATTCACTACAATGCTTACCATATTTAGATGTATATGTGTGTAGATGTAGGTGCATGTGGCCTCAATTCAAACAGCTGTCATTGTTTTGTTGTAGTATAATTAAAGCCCATCATACACTGTGCAACATTTTCATGCAACATTGATACAACTTGCATACAACAATGTTGCACGGTGTATGTTGGTTTTGATTATGTAATATTATGTTCAAATGTTTCATGCAACATGTTGCATGAAGTTGAAGGCCTTTCTACTTCGTGCAACACCTTGCAACATGTTGCATGCAATAGTTTTTGGCAACATACACTGTGCAACATATTGCATGCAATGTGTTGCATGCAATAATGTTGCACAGTGTATGATGGCCTTAAGCCTCAGCACATGCAGAGGACTACGGTAGTTGTGTGTGTGTGTGTGTGTGTGTGTGTGTGTGTCCGCATACATTGTCTAATACAGGATCTGAAGAAAGGCAGCTCCAAGTACTTACTTTCATGAATCGAAATTATCTTGAAAAAAGTTATGTAGAATCTTGCAATACATTGTAGTTTCTGAGATATGAGGTTTTGTGCTTCTGTAAACGCTTATCTTCAAAACCACACCCAACAATTACACCCCACGAATAGTGTGCGTTATCTAGGAATAAAGTTGGCTTCAGATATCACAGAGCTCTGGCTCTAAGCCTCTGGATATGATGTGCTTATTAATTGGCTTAGGTGCTTGCACAGGTAAGTATATAACTCAATTGATTACAAGCATAAATCTGAGCTCACAAGTTAGTTGTGTCAGTGAATTTACATACTGATTCAATAATTAATAATAATTCATAATTCAGGTAGCCCATATAGGTTTGCTCAAAAGCATCTGACAACAGCTGAGCATTCCTCATAGCATTGCTCATCTGGTTCATAGTCTGATTTGCGCTGCTGCATCACAGTTTGCAAGTGACAGAATGTGCAACCTCATACCTGGTTTGAATCCTAACTAGATCTCAAAATTTATTTTCCAATGAACTTGCATGTAGCTATGATACACTAATTATGCAATCATACGTACGGTAGTACGTATAGTAGGAATGGGCCGACTGTCCCATTGACACAATACAAAATGTTCATGCTTATAAAGTTTTAGGGAAAGAAAGCTAAGCCTTCAGATGCATTTAATAGCCTCCCCCAGACAGTTTACTTACTGTATTAACCAAGAAAACAGGAAGAAAGTTTCTGGAGAGAGCGCTGGCGAGAAGCCACAAGAGTGCAATTTTGTTCTTCCTTTCCTTCCTAACTGACTTACTTGAACGCGATTTCCAGACAAACAAAAGGCATTGAGCCAACTTTGATCATAATTATAGTGGGATTTCATTTCTTGCACATTATGTCCTTTTCGACTTGTTTGCTGGCGAAAAGGCAGCAAACAAAATCTAGGCAGCTTTTAAACTCTTGATATAAAATACTGTACTGTTTATTTAGCCTTTTGATGTAGGTAAATGTCGTCAATTTAGTTAGATTTTTATGTAGGTAAAGGTCGTCAATAGAACATGTGGTTGCATGCATATAATGCGCATGCGCATCCAATGTACACATCTGCTTTTTGTAGAGACACTAGTCTCTGCTATGTGACTGTCTCCATTCAATTGAGCACCTTAGTGTTTAAAAAAAGTAAATGAACAAGTAGTAAAAAATTTCATAAAAATGAGAAGCGTAGGAATGGGCAGTGCGGTAAAAAGCAATGAAAGAAGGCAATTGCAAGTCTGAATTTCGGCACATGACTACTTCATTTTTTGTACCCAACTCTCATACGTTACTGTGTACCTACATTCTACATGCTTGTCACTTTATCAAAATTAGTCAAGTTATTGCTTGCGGCATTGACCAAATGACTGATAGTAATATTGAATGATGAAATTCGAACTTGCCACTGAATTGACTCGTCAAATGAAGTAGTCATGAGCCGAAATTCAGAGACTTGCCTTGCTTCATTGCTTTTTACCTCACTGCCCATTCCTACACTTCTCATTTTTATGATTTTTTACTACTTGTAATATATACAAGTGTGCTAGCTAGTTGAGTGTGCTGAGGCTTGTGCACCATCGGTGCCTATATTATATTATGTCATTGACTGAATATCAAAAACATGAACATCTAATGTATTGGGTATATGAGACATGGGGCTTGGTCAATTCCTACTAACTTACATATGATAGGAAGTGGGAACTCATATATAGTTGATACAATAATAACTGTTCCCATACTATAGAAAGCTTTGCCACATATAATAATTTATAACTAACTTGATTGCCCTCTCTTAAAGTACTATAGGTGCATAAGAACTATTAATAACAAGTAGCTAGTACAAAAAAAAGTTAGAAATGTAAAAATTGAGCAAACACAATGGGAATGATAATCAGATAGAGTGAAAAGTTCATTTCTATGTGTCCTTCATATGACATAGTTACCTAGGAATAAACTTTAATTCACTCAATAGACCACCTTTACTATTTTGTTTGTTATGATGTAGCCATTCCTATTCCCAGTACTACCATTCTTATTTCCAGTATGGTTGTATTGGGTACATAGGAATGGCACGGATGGCCCGTTATTAGCACAATATTCACTCTGCAAAAAATAAGCACTTGGCATCAAAAGGCTTCTACAGTTGGCTCATTTTCTTTCCAACAAGCCTAAAAATATGGCTTATACTAAAGTATCAAACTAAATATTATGTCAAACATCCAATTTTCTTAATCTTCTTCTTCTCATATACTTTTATCTTGCACCAATTTTTGTCCGAGAGTGCTTACTTTCAAAAGCTAATTTCTTGAATGAATGAAGGCACCAATGGTGAACAAACCTTTGCGGACTCCACTAGCATGCACTGCGTACATATTGCAATTCATGCATCTGGTAACTTATCTATCTGCCTAGTCAAGCTAACTGCTTGAGATCTAGCTGGGATTAGAACCCAGGTTTTCTAGTTGATTGCTTTTACCATCGAGCTCAGAGGCATTGCAATAGCACAGTATACTCTACTATTCATAGACACTATAGTCGGCTTCCAAACCAGATCTTAACCACTAGATGTATATACATGACCAGTATAATCTTTCATGACGTGAAAAAGCATGCCGTACGCAAACTGACTTAGGGTAATTAGCTAAATTACCACAGAAACAGAGCAACAAGATGCACACGATGCACAGTATATGGCCAGTCTATATAGTCAGCTTAGTGAATTGTAATAAAATTAACAAATACTGATCATGTGCTCATTTCACATATTAAGATGTAACACCAGTGCTGATCAACGTCAATTTGATTTAGGACTCAGTCGTCAGTCATGTAGTCAACTGAAGGGCGATGAACATAGATTCATCTTGCTTAGTTTTAAAAAATGTTATGTTCATACAAACTACTTTATGAGACTTGCAATCAATTGAATAATAATCTGTTGCACCACCTAGGCCAAACACAAGCACAAGCACAAACTGAGCTCTACTAGATAACGCACACTACACATGCAGGGTGTGATCAATGGGTGGGTTTTTAAAGCTAAGCGTGAAAAAAACAAAAGCCTCAGATCTCAGAAACTACAGCGCTTTATACTACACATATTTCTTTGATTCAGGAACGTAAGCTAGTGCATGCATGCATGTTATTATGATTATAAATTAGCTCCAAAGTTCATCATGTTCACTTTCTCCACTTCCACACAATTTTATGCATACATTTGAGCAGTGGACAAGTGGATAGTAACTGGAGGTATATTGCCATTGATCTCGGAGAGTGGTAATTGACGTCATTGCCATAGAGACCTGTTCTGCCATTCTTCAGATTATCCAGTAACAGACGGACGCACACACAAAACAACTACCGTAACCCTGTCGGCATGTACTGATGCCCACACAAAGGCTTAATAAAAAACTTGTTTTTGTCCTAAACCAGTTATTTACCTCTCTCTAGATATAAGATGAAAAGCGCTTTCTCTGTATAATTTCTATACTCATAAATAATTCATTAGCTACTAGAAAAATCAAATTGAC
Source organism: Tethya wilhelma (assembly GCA_964030475.1). Lineage (NCBI taxonomy): Eukaryota > Metazoa > Porifera > Demospongiae > Tethyida > Tethyidae > Tethya > Tethya wilhelma. Next base: position 7,807,735 of record CAXIPT010000002.1, on the reverse strand, counting down.
CACCCTTTCAACACATACAAGTGTGCATTATTTAGAATTTATGTGTTTCTGTCAGATAATTCTGTTATTTCCACTACTACTGGATACAAAACTCTACCATAACTTTAGACAATTTGCTAGGGTGCATAATTAGGCTGGGCTTAGTAGAATACTTGTTTCCTGTCCACCGCCCGCATCCCTTCCGGGTCACCGCATCAAGCGTTATTATTGAGTTAATAGGTCGCATGCATTCGCTAATAAGAGGTCACGTGCTCCTAACCGCACAAGCACATGGTAAAACTACTAAGCTCCGTACCGTTTGCAAGGCCGCACGAAGACAGTTATGCTCTTGACAGTTCAAGTTGTGGCTAGTTTAGGGTTCCTTGGAGCATTATTGAACTGAATAATGAGGAACTCACGTTTGCCCAACTGTTTGAAAGGATTCAAGCCGGTTCTTTTGACATCATTGAAGTGACTGATGACTTGAAAAGAGCTGAAAAATGTACTTTCGTTGGTTCAAAGAAAGATTCTCTCATGAGTATAGGCAATGATCATGTCGTTTCAAGAGTGTGTTCACAGTTTGGTAACTACGTGAAATTCATGGTGGAAATATCAGTGAGTTCTCAGAGTCCTTGTACAAGTACTACTGTTAATGCATTTACGATCATGGCTGCTGCTCAAAGGCGACAGCAGCTCGGAGACAATGGTCTTCCTTTCCCTCAGCCTGTCAGAGATGGGAGAGATCGCATGTACAACGATCTACTAGGTCTGATGAAGGAGATGGGCATCAAGTGGAATGATCCAACAGTGTATGGCATCCCCTTTTTAAGAGCACTACGGGATGCACTGTGGTATGTGGATGGCCATCAAGACACGATTGCTGAGAAAGCTCCTAAAATTCCTGAGCTGTTTGCCAAGAAGTTTACAGGATACAATCGTCCTGAATCACACAAGCATCGGAAACGGCCAAAGGGAAATCTGAGTCGTTCAGAGCTCAACAAGCATGCATTAATACTTCAAGAGAAGCTGCAAGCAAGCTGGTTCAAAAAAGAAGCGTTTAAAGAACTAGCTGTAGAAGTTGAGGCTCTGGTTGGATCACTAAATGCTTATGCCACTTACTTGAATGAAAAAACCAAATACCAGAAACTGCACCATGAACTGAGCAGCTACACCAAGTGACTCCTCTCATTTGGACTACCTACCCAAGATTGCAACAATTCCATCATCTCTTCAGCCAATTGATGAAGCACTGAAGATGAAGGATCCGTACATTCCCATCGACATTGCAGATTTTGCACCAAGCAACAGGAGACAGCGATACAGGTGTGTGTGTGTGTGTGTGTGTGTGTCTCACAATACAGCATTGTAGATGTCATAGGAGCTTTGACATAGACATGATATAGGTCTTATCTTTGAACAAGAAGATAGAAATTTGCTGTCCTATAGTTGCTTTATTTTGTGTACCAAGCCACACCATGTTTTGATTGCTACATGACCCAGGTTGTTGGTCATGCCTTAATTGCTGTCTAATGAGTCTTATTGGTGTGTGTGTGTGTGTGTGTGTGTGTGTGTGTGTGAATGAACTACTGATGTCTAGGTATATGAAAGATCTGGAGAAAGGTCTTTCGGTTTCAAGCATGCTGTATGTATACACACCAGGAGGTAGTGTGTTGAATCATAATTTTGTGTGGAGGCTACCTGAGAGCTGTTCTCTTGAGGCATCTCTGTCTGTGAATCAACAAGTTGTGATGAAGCTGATGGATCAACTACCAGTGTACCACACAAGAGCGATGAAGCGAGAGTTCATAAGCCATTTTGGATTGCTCATGGATGGAGTCAAGCCATATGTGCTTAGGGGAGTCTACCGAGAACTAACCCGAGATGCTAGTGTGTCACGTACAAGCAGTGAAGAAGTTGATGAAAGAGTGAAAGAAGTGCTTGCTTCTGAAGATCCAGATATCGTAATTGATCTTCGGGAATTAAATGAAGGCCGGAAAAGCAAGTATGATGTATTTTGGGAGAAGTGTATTGAGTACATATCAGAGTGCACAGCTGTACCAGAAAGACGACATGGAGATGTTTGTTTTATGGCAACAGCCATTTCAGTTAGGGACCTTATTGCTCAAGTAACTCAAAAATGCCCACCTGAAACCCCCATACCATCGGAGTCGTGGGTAAGACTAAATTTTTCACCAAGAAATCCACATACCAAGGCTGCTCAACATTACACAGGACGTTTGAAGGTGAAGCATGTGGTCCAGAAGAGAATGTTTAGAAAATCACACCCCGATGAACACTATTGTGCTGCCCTTTTTCGGTATCAGCGTGAACTTGCTGTCAAATATCGAGACATTTCTACATTCATTTGCATCGATGATAAGCACCGAATTAAAGTAGGCGAGCCGGGCTACCCAGTAGCTGCAGCAGAACGTGGCCGTCAAGTGATTGTATCTCAGTCTGAAACTTTTGCTGTAGGCGATCATGACTTCACTCGATTCTCTTTAATACCTAGTGTTGTTCTGCAAGTAGATATTCCAGAAACGTTCGAAGGATCGTGGTATACAGGTCAAGTGTTTGTAGCCTTGAAAGATGCAGTGTTTGAAGCCTCGTCTCCTTTACGTCATGCTGTAGAATTACACTCTCTTTTGTTGAAGCAAATCAGTAATCGTACTATTCTTTTTATCTATTCAGATGGAGGACCTGACCATAGGCTTACTTATATATCAGTACAACTTTCACTGATAGCACTTTTCTTGAATCTCAACCTGGATTTTCTCGTGGCCTGTCGTACAGCACCGAATCATTCATGAAAAAATCCCGTTGAAAGAATTATGTCTGTTAAATATTGGTTTGCAGTGTGTTGGCATAATGAGGGCTAAAATGACAGAGGAGTTTGAGTCAGCAATCAAAAATTGCAACAACTTACAGCAATTGCGGCAAGCTGCAGACAAGAATCGGTCAGAAGTTGTCTCATCCCTACTCCCAGCTATTGATTTACTTCATGATATATTCAAGCGCCTCCAGTTAAAGGGCAAGAGCTTCGAGCCATATGAGGCTGCTTCAGAGGAAGAGATACAGGAGTTTTGGTCAGTGCTACTGCTTATTGAGTCCTCTCTTACTAGAGAAGATACAACCAAGAAGGCAATCAAAAAGAAGCCCAAAGTAATTGAGTTTGTCAAGCATTGTTGCAAGTCTCGTCACTATTCGTTTCAAGTAAAGAAATGTGGCTTGCCTTCCTGTGAGTTCTGTAAACCTGTTCGAATGAACCAAGAAACATTCTCTAAACTTCACTACTTACCTGATCCGATTCCTGGTGATGAAGGTCACTATAAGTCTTTTGATGATGTCTATGGAGAGTGTACAAGTGAGGAGCATCGACCATCATTGTTGGCAACAAGAAAGGCTCCGAGAAAAAGTCTTGGTTTTTCCCCAAGCCAACAACATGTCAACAACGTTGGACTGCTTGTGCAGTGTGAAGAGTGTGATATGTGGAGATTATTGTTCTGTAAGCACAAACTGAATTATCAGGAACTGACAGAACTGGGAAAGTGTCTAGATGATATATCATATACTTGTGGTGTAATGTTTAATTTCAGACCTTGACCTACCAGGAAGGCTGAAAAATGTCTGTGTGAAAGATCACAAGTGTGGTGATCCCATCGAAAAACTTTATTACTCTTGTGACTTTGAAGCAATATGTTGGTGTGCTTCTGAGGATGTTGCTAGTGAGGAACTGGAATTATTGGAGTACTTACCATTATGCCAAGACTATAAAGATTAAGGACTAACTCCAGTCAAACGCCCTCAAAGGAAGCAGACTTAGTGATGTGTGTGTCTGTAATATATGCCATGTATTATATGTGTTGTGCAGTTCTAATGGATTTTGCAATGTGTAAAGTGTATTTCTGTGTAGTTATGTCAACAACAAAGTTCATAAATTTCAATAATAATTTAGTAATGAATAATGAATAATAACCGCCCGCCCGCATATGAATTGTACCCAATAGTGGACAGGAAACAAGGATACTATTACTAATGGCCTTATTCAAAAAAAAAAAAAAAAAGAAAAGAAACAAACAAGTAGAAAAAAGAACGTAGAAATGTCCAAATTAAAAACAAGACAGGAATGATGGTCAGATTGGATGTAAAACGGCAAGTGATGGAGAGATGAAGCATCATCACATGGGAAAGCCTCGAGCTCTCTCCTTCAAAGAAAGAACTCTGTGTATATTTTTTGTAAAAATGAGAAGTGTAGTGCTGTAAAAAGCAAGGAAACAAGACAAGTCTCTGAATTTCGGCACATGACTACTTCATTTTCATGACTCAAGCATAGTACGTGAAATGTCGGCCATTTGGCTCAATGGACATGAGTTAATGCAAGCAATCACTTGACTGAAAGGACAAGCATGTAGAATGTAGATACACAGTAACGTTTGAGAGTTGGGCACAAAAAATGAAATAGTTATGTGCCGAAATTCAGAGACTTGTCTTGTTTCCTTGCTTTTTACAGCACTGCCCATTCCTACACTTCTCATTTTTACAAAATTTTTACTACTTGTTCATTCACTTTTTTAAACACCAAGGTGCTCAATTGCATGGAGATAACCACACAACAGAGACTAGTCAGTCTCTACAAAAAGCAGAAGTGTACATTTGATGTGCATGCGCATTATAGGCATGAAAAACACGTGGTCTATTGACGACCTTTACCTACATGAAAATGGCTAAATAAAAAGTACAGTATTTTATATCAAGAGGTTCAAAGCTGCCTAGATTTTGTTTGCTGCCTTTTCGCCAGCAAACAAGTAGAAAAGGACGTACTACAGATGAATTGGTCTTACTATATGGTCAAAGTTGTCTCAATGTCTTTTGTTTGTCTGGAAATCGCGTTCAAGTAAGTCAGTTAGGAAGCCGGAAGGAAGGAAGATGAACAAAATTGCACTGTTGTGGCTTCTTGCCAGCGCTCTCTCCAGAGTGCTCTGGAAACTTTCTGCCCGTTTTCTTTGTTAATACAGTATGTAAACTGTCTGTGGGAGGCTATTGAATGCATTTGAAGGCTTAGCTTTCTTTCCTTGAAAGTTTATAAGCATGAACATTTTGTATGGTGTCTATGGGACAGTTGGCACATTCCCACTATACGTACTACCGTACGTATGATATAGGTACCAGTACCCTGTATTGTTTGGTAATTAGCTAAGGTATACACTGTCAAATACATAAGTTACACTACTCAAAAAAATGTCTGAAATTTTTTGAAATGTTCCAAGCACCGACATAGGCAATACTTAGATGAAAGCACATTTATCCACCATATTGTTGAATAAAATCCACATTTGAGGAAAGGTTCTGTCACATTTCCAGTCAAATCTCTGAGGAGTCATTATTTTACAGCATGTGCATTTGCTATGGATTGTTCAGCTTGGAAATTAGTGGTTGGAAGGCCCTTCTTAACTTTGAGCAATATAGAGCTTGGAACAGTTCCTTTTTAGGAGCGTATGTTATTCCTATGAAAATTAACCATCTCAGAAATGTTTTAATTGTGGGCTCAACAGGAGTATTCAGATGTCTGTCATAATGTGGAAGTCCTTGGAGAGCGTATATTTGTGGACCCTTGCATTCTGTTTTCTGGATAAACTCTTTCTGGTGTTTCCATAAAGTACTGCATTTTCTGTATCTTATAATACATCTCATTTCTGTATGCATCATACATCTTAGTGCCGTTAACCATGACCTGCATTGAATGAACGGTATGGGTATTTCATGGAGCTATAATATGCCTTGAAAGTATGAATCTGTACAAACAGCTATGTGTCAAATCCTGCTAAATCTCCCAGATGAACTACGAAAACTAGCTAGATCTAAGTTCCTCATTGGTACAATTCTAGGACCTTATAACCACAAAATACATCACCTATGTACAAGCAGACTGATGTATATTCTGAATTAGTTTTAATTTTAGAGGAGTTAGTATTGACGTTTTATGGTTTTGAGGCTAACAGATAGAAATTTAAATGTCTTATAAGCAATATTAATGCTATTACTTCCACTTTTGTATCTCGATTAACCCTTTACATACTGGACAACTTGGGAGAGTTGAATAATTTTTCTAATTTTGAATAGTCATTTACACAGCAATCACAGTTTTTTATTGGCGAAAGATAATCATTGACTAATGGCATGAGCCTGTTTGTAGGTTGAAGGAAGTGCATGTGTTGCTTGTAATAGTTGAAATCTATGGTTCAAAGCCTCCTTGCTAATTAATCCCTGGATATAAACTGTGCGACATTAGAAGGCTTACTGTCTGAAATACAGTTAACTGAGAACCTGATCACTTGAGTCAATAGAATGTCTTATCTTCTAGCCAGTTGTATTCTAGCATATAAATGGAGGATGTTACACTTTCAAAATCGCTTTGAAATTGCTATATCCAAACAACACACATATATACACACAAACACACACACACACACACACTGTGACACACACATCAGTTGCACACAGTACGGTGACACACACACACACAAATTCACATACACACACACACACACACACACACACACACACACAGTATAGCACACTAGTAAACATTGCCAAATGTTTACTAATGACACATCATACTCAACAAAGCCATGTCACATCGTCTCTCTTTAGCATTTGGTTTTGTCAGATTACTCATTGCCAATGATTTGTCATGAGTTTCAACAAAACTTTTGAAGGGGTCTTTACCAAGAAAAAGCTACATAATTGTTTACAATAGTTGTGTACTATCGTAGTTTGCATGCAAAATGACAGTAACACAGACAATTATATGCATTTGAGCACTCACACTAGAGCCTTCCGCAGTATCAGCTATGTCCAGTTGTTCACATAAATGCTTCAAAAGGATTATCTATCAGTTCCACTATTTTACCATCCAATAATGCGTCATCTGAAGCATCAGATTCTGAATCCATTTTTGACAGAGTGCCAAGTGGTGGAGCTGAGCTGAGCTTGAGATGGATAGCACGAATATAGTTGAGTCACGTGTTTACCATGTGATTTTAACAATTTCATGAAGCTCAGCTGGAACCATCTAGAACCAAGGCTCAGGAAATCTCGTTTGGTCACAGTTTGCTCCAGCAATCCTTTCGATCTATTTCAAAAGGTTAGTTAATCAACACTNTTAGTAGGAATTGAGCCCCATGTCTCATAGACCCAATACATTAGATGTTCATGTTTTTGATATTCAGTCAATGACATAATATAATAAAGGCACCGATGGTGCACAAGCCTCAGCACACTCAACTGCTATAGCACACTTGTATATATTACAAGTAGTAAAAAAAATGAGAAGTGTAGGAATGGGCAGTGCGGTAAAAAGCAATGAAGCAAGGCAAGCCTCTGAATTTCGGCTCATGACTACTTCATTTGATGAGTCAATTCAGTGGCAAGTTCGAATTCCATCATTCAATATTATCAGTCATTTGGTCAATGCCGCAAGCAATAACTTGACTAATTTTGATAAAGTGACAAGCATGTAGAATGTAGGTACACAGTAACGTATGAGAGTTGGGTACAAAAAATGAGGTAGTCATGTTCCCAAATTAAGACTTGCCTTCTTTCATTGCTTTTTACCGCACTGCCCATTCCTACACTTCTCATTTTTTGAAATTTTTACTACTTGTTCATTCACTTTTTTAACCACTAGGGTGCTCAATTGAATGGAGACAGTCACATAGCAGAGACTAGTGTCTCTACAAAAAGCAGACGTGTACATTGGATGCGCATGCGCATTATCTGCATGCAACCACATGTTCTATTGACGACCTTTACCTACATAAAAATCTAACTAAATTGACGACCTTTACCTACATCAAAAGGCTAAATAAACAGTACAGTTTTTTAAATCAAGAGTTTCAAAGCTGCCTAGATTTTGTTTGCTGCCTTTTTGCCAGCAAATGAGTCCTTTTCGCCAGCAAACTAGTCGAAAAGGACGTAATGTGCAAGAAATGAAATCCCACTATATGATCAAAGTTGGCTCAATGCCTTTTGTTTGTCTGGAAATCCCATTCAAGTAAGTCAGGAAGGAAGGGGAGAACAAAATTGCACTCTTGGGGCTTCTCGCCAGCGCTCTCTCCAGAAACTTTCTGCCTGTTTTCTTGGTTAATACAGTAAGTAAACTGTCTGGGGAGGCTATTAAATGCATCTGAAGGCTTAGCTTTCTTTCCCTAAAACTTTATACGCATGAACATTTTGTATTGTGTCAATGGGACAGTCGGCCCATTCCTACTATACGTACTACCGTACGTATGATTGCATAATTAGTGTATCATAGCTACATGCAAGTTCATTGGAAAATAAATTTTGAGATCTAGTTAGAATTCGAACCAGGTATGAGTGCTACGAGTTTTGCACATTCTGTCACTTGCAAACTGTGATGCAGCAGCGCAAATCACAGACTATGAACCAGATGAGCAATGCTATGATTATATTGAAATGCTCAGCTGTTGTCAGATGCTTTTGCTATAATTATGGGCTACCTGAATTATGAATTATTATTAATTATTGAATCAGTATGTAAATTCACTTACACAACTAACTTGTGAGCTCAGATTTATGCTTGTAATCAATTGAGTTATATACTTACCTGTGCAAGCACCTAAGCCAATTAATAAGCAAATCATATCCAGAGGCTGAGAGCCAGAGCTCTGTGATATCTGAAGCACATACGGTCCAACTTTATTCCTAGATAACGCACACTATTCGTGGGGTGTAATTGTTGGGTGTGGTTTTGAAAATAAGCGTTTAGAGAAGCACAAAACCTCATATCTCAGAAACTACAATGTATTGCAAGATTCTACACAACCTTTTTCAAGATAATTTCAATTCATGAAAGTAGGTACTTTGGAGCTACCTTTCTTCAGATCCTGTATTAGACAATGCATGACACACACACACACACACACACACACACACACAACTACCGTAGTCCTCTGCATGTGCTATGCATGTGCTGAGGCTTAATTATACTACAACAAAACAATGACAGCTGTTTGAATTGAGGCCACATGCACCTACATCTACACACATATACATCTAAATATGGTAAGCATTGTAGTGAATTATAGTAGGTCACAAGATTTGTATACCATAAGAGTAAAACCAGTGAAATCAACTCGAATATCTCTACACAGTCAGCTATGGAGAGGCTATAGTTATATTGTTGTAAGACTGCCTGAAGCCAATTACATTCATGACTTAAAATTATACAGTTGCTACAACAGACTGGTAGCTATACATAAACAGGAATAAGGTAATTTATAAGTCTAAGCTATTTAAATTGTGATACTTGTCATATGTACGGTAGTACGTATAGTAGGAATGGGCCGACTGTCCCATAGACACAATACAAAATGTTGGTCACTATAAAAATCTAGTCAAACAAAATTAAACATTCAAAGTTGCTCAGAGGCTCTCACTGGCAGATTACCAATAGCATGCAAGGCCTAAGGCTCACAAAAACTCACCTCAGCACTCGTAGAGAGTGCTAGTGGGAAGCCACCATAGTGCCATTTTTGTTCTCAAATGTTCGTACGTACGTACGTACTTACGTACTTCCTAACTGACTTACTTGAAAAGGATTTCTAGAGAACCAGAATGTGTTGAGCCAACTTTGATAGTACGAAGTAAGTTTTTTTCATAGACCTGTACTACATTCCTTGATACCACAAATATGCCTAAACAAAAACTAGAAAGCTTAGAAACTTAGTAATTCATGTACTACAATTCAGCTATCTTGTAGGTAGAGTTCAAAGGTCATTATTCAGTGGCATTATTATGTGCATACACATTAGCCTCTCACAGCTTAATAAAGTGTATGATTGTTGTAGCTGCTAGTCAAGCTTTTTGTAGTGACTAACCAGTCTCTGATAGTCTCCACACTGTAGTGTTGAAAAAAGTGAATTAACAAGTAGTAAAAATTTCAAAAAAATAATTAGTGTAGGAATGGGCAGTGCAGTAAAAAGTATGTCTCAATTTTGGCACATGACTACTTCATTTCTATACCCAACTCTTGCCCGGCAGTCCAGTATAAGTTACCTGTCTGTTTTAGTTTACTCCACTGCTTAGCCAACTGAGTAATAAGCTATGGTATACTATTGTACAGCTCGTTGCATTTATGACACTGGGGATCCATATGAGGGATCAAGAATAAAAATGAAGTAGTCATGTGCGAAATTGAGACATCCCTTGTTCCAATACTTTTACCACACTACACTACTTATTTTTTTGAAATTTTTACTACTTGTTTATTATAAAGTACTAAAATTTAGTTACTAATAATTTTTTTGCATGCATTATCTAATATCTCCCTGCTCTGTTTAATTTTTAATTGCCATACCTCCCATTTCAAACTCTAAAACTAAATTTAAGATCTGCTTTTATATTACCATTCTGTAGACTAGCTATTATTATATATTTTCTAGGCATTATAGTCTATACGTTTTTTCAATCAAACTACACATTAATTTGCCTTTTAGAGTCTGTTGCAGCATTAACCCAACAATTTCTACATGCAACTATACAGCAGTTTGCATTGTATTTTGGTAGTATGGAAGGAACTCTATTTAAGGTACTGCTAACAATAGTGGCTTGGTATATAGTACTCATATCTGCTGAGACCTACTATGTCACACCATCAAATACCCCATGTTCTGAAGATGTGCCTTGTTTCACTCTCCCCCAGTATGCTAACAAATCTAGCAACTACTTTGCCTCCAACACCACTCTTATCTTTCTACCTGGGAACCACAGCCTTGATCTGGAGCTTTCCTTTCAATATATCACAGTTCTGTCCTTTGAATTTAATGCAACCTCTCAATCTGGTACATCAATCACCTGCTATGAGTCTGCTAGGTTCAGATTTGAGTCAATCAGCATTGTTAGTATGAGAGGATTAGCACTTTTTGGGTGTGTGAATAATAAAGTCACCAAGGTTGGAGTCTTTACAGTGGAAGATTGTAGTTTTCATGGTCAGGGACGTAATGGAACTGGACTGTATTTAGATGAGGTGTCCATTGCTAATATCACAAGAAGCTGTTTCTCTTCTAACACTGGTACAGAGATTTTAGAACCATTGTCAAATATAAAACGTGGAACTCAAGCTGGTGGGGCAATAATTTGTTTTAATATTACTCTGGCTATTACCATTTCGGACTGTATATTTCGAAATAACACTGTGACTGGTAGAGTTGGAGATTATGCATATGGTGGAGCAGTGTATGTATACTCAACTCTAAATATTATTATACTTAATACCACTCTGAATAACAACACTGTAATTGGAGATAATGGTCATATGCATGGAGCTGGTGGAGGGGCACTGTATATTACATCAAGTTCTAATGTTACTATAGTCAATAGCACTCTCAACAACAACGCCTTAAGTGAAAATTACTCCTATTCAGTTAACTTTATTGGAGATATAGAAGTTAATGGAGCTGCATTGTCTGTTTCATCTAGTTCAAATATTACCATAGTCAATAGTTTTCTCAATGGCAACACTCTGACTGGCACTTCGACCTCGAATGGTGGAGCATTCAGTGCTCTTGATTGTTCTAATGTTACTATAGTTAATAGCACTCTGAACAACAACACTGTGTCTGGCATATATTTAAAAACTGGAAATGGTGGAGCTTTGTATGCAAGAAGATCTAGTCACATTACTGTAGTTAATAGCACTCTCATTGGCAACACCATAAATGTACCTTTTCAAAATCCATATGCAGAGTCTATTGATTCAACAGCTGCTGGCGGAGCAGTGTATACATCAGATACTACTTCTGTAACAATAATTGTGCATAGCACTCTAAGTAACAACAGTGTGATTGGGTATGGTGCAAATGGTGGAGCAGTATATGTTAACTCAAATACTACTAATATAGTCAATAGCATCTTTAATGGCAACATTGCTACTGGTAAAGGAGATGCTGTTGGTGCTGGTGGAGCAATATATGTAACCAGTATAGGAGGTAGTATTGATTACATATCTATACACATGATTAGCAGCACTTTTACTAACAACAAGGTGATAGGAGATGGTGGAGCAGTATTTGCTTACAAAGGTGATAATGGAACTATTAAATTAGATGTATTCAGTTCAAATTCTACTTTCAGTGACAACAGTTGCACAGGTAGTGGCTCAGTGTTTTACTTTGTAGAAGCAACATTCAACAGCAGTGAATTTCTCAACATTCAAAACAATATAGCTGATACTAGTACCGCATTGTATGCCATACAAAGTACACTATATTTTTCTGGTAATACCACAGTCATGAACAATTTTGGATCTTTGTTTGTTTACTCCAGCAATGTCACATTTGCCGGGTACACCAATATTGCTATGAATAACTTCAATCAGACTTTCAATGTATTGGAAGAAGGAGGAGCAATAACTGCTTTTCAAAGCGTTATAGTTTTTGATGGTAGAATGAACCTCATGACCAACAAAGCCATAAGAGGTGGAGCTATAGCAGCTACACGAAGTAAACTTTATGTTTATGGAGATGTTACCATATCTAACAATACTGCAGTGACCTCAGGCGGAGGCATCTATGCTTACCAGAGTGAACTTAACTTCAACAATCACATCAATATTGGTAGAAACAATGCAACGTTTAAAGGTGGAGGTATTCATGCCATCAGGTCAACAGTAAGACTGACTACTGGATCCAAAACTAACATTGTCAGCAATTATGCTAAAGAAGGAGGTGGAATGTATTTGGAAGGAAGTACTAAAATTTACATACTAAAAACAGAACTGGAACTGAATTGTTTTATGAAGACTGCTTTACATTTGGACTTCAATACTGCTGACTATGGAGGGGCTGTGTATGTTTATGATAAAACCTCTGCTACTTGTTCAGCTAGTCTTTCCAGTGATAACCCAATCACCACTGATGAATGCTTTATTCAGGGAATAGACCTGTACAGATCAGTATTGTATCACAATGAAATTAAATCTTTAGCAGTGCTCAACACGTACTTCACTAACAATTCAGCTAGGCTAGCTGGAGATGTGCTCTATGGTGGGCTACTAGACAGGTGTAGAGCAAGTCCGTTTGCTGAGGTATTTCATAAATATGACAGTTTGTCTCCAAGTACATTAAGTGGAATAAGTTATCTTATCAACATTACTGATCTTGAAGCCCACGACTTCAACTCAACCAAAACGATATCATCCAAACCAGTTCGTGTTTGTTTCTGTAAAAACAACCAACCAGACTGCAGTTACGATCCTCAGCCAGAGTATGTTAGAAAGGGAGAGACATTTACTGTGTCACTTGTGGCAGTCGACCATATCAACAACTCAATAGGATACAGTGTAATACATGCATCTGTGACAAAAGATGGAAAACTAGGTGAGGGACACTCTAGACAAAGAACTCATGAAGATGGTAGTTGTACTGATTTGACCTACAGCATTTTCTCTCAATACAAATCTTTGGAGCTTCATCTCTATGCTTTTGGTCCATGTATGAACTATGGAATATCCACAGCAAGCCTTACTGTGGTTATTGAACCATGTCCAATTGGTTTCCAAGACAATAGTTTACATGAACATTGTGATTGTAGCACTAAGCTCTATCCTGAATACATATCAAACTGCTCCATTGATGAAGAAACTGTTCAGAGAAAAGACAATGCTTGGTTTTCTTATGTAAACACTACAACTCACCAAGGCAGCTATGTACTGCACAAATACTGCCCTTTTGACTACTGTAAACCACAAAATGAAAACATCTCTGTTGACTTGAACGTTGAAAATGGAGACAATGAACTGTGTGCATTTAATCGTTCCAGAAAGCTCTGTGGATCTTGTAAAGATGGTCTCAGTCTCTCTCTTGGTAGTTCACTTTGCAGGCCATGTTCTAACAATTGGCTAGGACTACTAATTGTCTTTGCTCTAGCTGGTGTAATACTAGTTGCATTTATTCTTAAGTTGAACTTTACTGTAGCTGAAGGAACCTTAAATGGTCTCATCTTTTATGCCAACATCTTTGTAGAAAATCGTACTGTTTTCTTTCTTCATGATCAAACAAAGGTATTTACTGTTTTCATAGCATGGCTTAATCTAGACTTCGGATTTGAGACTTGCTTCTTTGATGGAATGGATAGCTATGCTAAAACTTGGCTGCAATTTGCTTTCCCTCTATATGTTATTTCTTTGGTTGTTGCAATTATTATCATTAGTGAAAAATCCACCAAGTTTGCAAGACTGGTTACAGCTGGAAAGAACCCAATAGGAACACTTGCTACTCTTATTTTACTTTCTTACACGAAGCTCCTCCGTGCAATCATAGCTTCACTGTCAGTTACAACACTCCAGTACTCGGATGGTTCAAGTGAATTGGTCTGGCTGGTTGATGCTAACATCCCCTACCTCAGTCCAAAGCATATCCCTCTCTTCATTACAGCTCTTGTTATTGCTATAGTTAGTGCAGCATTCACTTTCATAATATTTGCTTGGCAATGGATCGTATATTGTGCTGATAAAATTAAACATTGTTTTAAAGAGTGGAGGCACTGTCATCAAAGAAATGCTTTGTTAGAGCAATCCAGAGAAGAGAAAGAAACATGTCTAAAGTATTTAAGTTGTATTAATATTGTTCAAAACCCAAAATTTATTGCTCTAATTGATGCTTATCACAATCCCTACAACAAAGACTACCGTTATTGGATTGGACTGCTATTGATAGTTCGTGTGGTCTTGTATCTCATTTCAGCTGTGAATGTTGGTGGAGATCCTCGCATAAACCTTCTAAGCATTATTGCAGCAATTGTGATAATTAATTCTTTGAAACAAATAGTTGAAAGCAAACGCAAAGTCCTTAGTCGAGTCCACAAATATCAGCTTGTTGAAGTTCTTGAAGTAATATTGCTCTTAAATCTTGCTCTCTTGACCAGTGTTACCTTTATCACAGAGAAAAAAGACAGTCAGAACTTAGTAGCCTACATTTCAACTAGCATTGCCATCATAATATTTCTTGTTCTTTTTGCTTACCATTTTTACAAATTTATCCTCAAAGAACTGTTTTACAAGATTAGTTCTAAGTTCAACTCAAGAAGAAGGGAACATATTCCACTCCCCGATAATAACACAGTGTTCACAAATATTGAAGTATCACAAGCTGCAAGTGAATTTGAAGTTAACGCCTCACCAGAGGATTTACTTACAAAAACTCTAGTGGGAGATGACGAACGGTTCAATACAAATGCTTCAGGTCGAGATCCTAGTGTGACAAACAGTTTGCCTCAAATTAAAGGAACCCCCTCTTATTACACACCGGCAGCCAATTGTTATAAGCCTTCATCAAATGAAACTGAAATGCCCAACCTGGCATCAGAACGTAGGTGTTCTCTCCTCTCTCCATCAGTGCCAGTTGAAACCAGTTCACAAGAAGATGGATCCTCACAATCAGAGGATGAGTATACCCCATTAATTACACAGCAATAATGTTTATTATTTTTTACAATTGATAGATTTTGATAACTATAACAATGTTTGTTTGTATGTCACATATTTGCTGAAATTATATATAGCTCGAAAACTAAACACTTCATGTTAGGATATAATATTGTTTACCTTATAGCATTTAATCTGTTGAACCATACATATGGTAGTGTGTATAGTAGGAATGGGCCGACTGTCCCATTTAATTACACAGTATAAAATGTTCATGCTTGTAAACTTGCAAGGAAAGAATGCTAAGCTAGCCTTTGCTTATTACTGGCAAAAAGTTTCTAGAGGACTCTGTGGAGGGATCGATGGTGAGAAACCACAAGGTGCAATTTTGCTTTCTCATTCCTTCTTCCTAACAGATTTACTTAACATGATTTCCAGAGAAACAAAAGGCATTGAGCCATCTTTGACTATTATGGTGATGCTTCACTTTATTTGTAGTATATACCTCCTTTTTGACTTGTTGGCTGGCAAATAGGCAGCAAACAAAATCTAGGCAGCTTTAAAACTATAGATGTAAAATACCATAGTTTTTATTTAGCCATTTTGATGTAGGTAAAAGTCGTAAATATACCACATGGTTTGCATTCTTTAAGGCACTTGCGCATCAAATGTAGCCTCTAACCAGGCTCTCTCCTGCTAATTTTTTCTGCACGTAAATTATCTGCGTGCCAAAGGGAGGGAGAGAGCCTGGCAGATTTTATTCACATGCACATCATGGTTGGATGTGGTTAGGGTGTTCCGGTCAAAATTGTTCACGCTTGCCCTTTAATCCATTTTTAGAGCTTAGAGTCAACGAGAAGCTGTCCTTTTCACTCGTGAAGCAACAGTTTTGTCCAAGAAACTATAATGAGATAGACTTTGTCCTTTGCTGCTAGCATTAACTATTATTAAATTATATTCTTGTTCACCAACCCAGTATGCAGATTGAAAATATCAAACTTTAATTTGGCAGAATTAAAGTTTGATATTTTCAATCTGCATACTGGGTTGGTGAACAAGAGTATAATTTAATAATGACTATAATATCCAACCAGAAACTCACTTACGAAAGTTAACATTAACTACTATAATTGCTACTAGACATGTTTGTTATTTCATCCACATTAGTGAAGTGATTGCCTGCATTGACTCATGAGCCAAACAATTGACATTAATTTTATAACTTGTATACAATTGACTCATCAAAAATCAGTAGTCATGTGCAGAGACTTACCTTGTTTCATTGCTTTTTACAGCACTGCCCATTAATCGTGTAGACAAGTTGAAGATAATGATGTCATCACTCTTCATTATAATTGCCTGGGAACACACCTTTCAGTTGAGAACTTGTATTATAATTAGCCGTGCATGCGGACTGTTTGCTAGAACTCCCCTCTTTACTTAAAAACACCATAACAAAATTTCTCTAAAAATATAGTTTCTGTCTTTTTCTTGCTTTTTTCTCCCTCCATTCAGGCCTTGTTCTGGCAAATAATTGCACCCGAAAGCAGAAGGCCAAGGACAGAACCAGGCATGGATATGTGAATCTTTTTGACGAACTTTGCAAACATTATTTGATTAGCACCCCTATTCAAAATCCTACAGAGCCTGTATATAATTATTATAGGGCCCAGAATGTTAACTCTAGATTTGGTTTTCACAGAGGAGGAAGTTAATTATTATAATTAAAGGTATCACGTGCAGGCAATAACTGCTTATTGAGCAAAAATCTTCGTAAAGAACACATTTTACTATTGAAAGATTTTCAATTTTCTAGTAATTAACACTTCTTTCAAAATGACGTAGTGTGCTAAAACTTTAGCATGCTTGTACACCTATTGCAACTTACAGGATGGACTGGGTGGCAGTCCAAAAGGTAGCATAGTTTTTCAACATGCTTACACCTACTAATAGGATCCTGATAACAGACCTGCCAAGTCTCACACATTGCGCGTATTTCTCACACATAAAACAGTCATCACACTCTTAAGCTTATAACAGCTAGAAATCCCATTCCAAAAGTTTGAAAACAGGACCAGCCGGCATTGCTCGACTCGTTCTCTCGCCAGTTTCAAATTGCAATAATTTGAGTTCAGAGGTCACTATTATGGGTGTGGCTAGATTAAATGTTTGGCCAGCACGTGTGTACATGTATTGTGCGAGCACTGCTTGATAGCATTCACTCACTTTGGCAAGCCCTATTCCATGCTATGCATGCACTTAGCCTCATTCACAGGCTCAGTGCATGCTTTATGTCTAGAGATTATGCTGGCACTAAAACTGGGATAATTGGAATATCTTGC
This sequence comes from Tethya wilhelma, assembly GCA_964030475.1. Taxonomy (NCBI): domain Eukaryota; kingdom Metazoa; phylum Porifera; class Demospongiae; order Tethyida; family Tethyidae; genus Tethya; species Tethya wilhelma. The sequence goes on along the minus strand of CAXIPT010000002.1, from coordinate 7,789,972 downwards.
ATGGAAGCAGAAATAGTTTGAGAATAATGGGTTAAACTCAGCACTACCCTTAACCCTGTCAAACCACGTGATAGACCATAATTTTGCTTCAATTTTTACATTTTTTATGACTATCTAGATGCATTCCTCCTCTAACCTCAAGTTCTAAAGTCAGTGTGTATAAGATATCATAGTAATCTCGTTTAGCAGATACAGCACATGGTATTACATCATCATGACATTACTATAAATAGATAATCATATACTAAATATACAGGTACTATAGTTAGTCAGTTCAGTTTAATTCCTACAGTGTGTGATTGTTTAATAAATGCGTTAATTTTGTTGTTCGAAGCTTTGCAAAACACAGATCAAATCTCACTTGTCCTCAATGCCAAATGATGGCAGCTCTGAAATAAGATCCTGGTTTTTCTGGATTCTGTTTTTCAAACACTCTTCAAAGCTTAGATCTAAGCCTCTTTGTTTAGTCGTAATCACTTCAGCTTAGGCCTAACCTAGATATGTTCATGAAGCTTAAGCCTAAACTTGCACCTAATCATTGAAACTTAATCATTGAAGATTAAGCCAATAGCTTAGACCTGCATGAGCACCTTAGACCTCAGTATAAGCTCAATGATTAGAGCCTATAGCTTAGACCTGCTTAGGCTCTAATCACCAAGCTTAGGTCTAAGCTTATTGATGTGCTTAGGCCTAATCAAGTAGCTTCGATCTAAGCTTTACAAACTCTTCGAAATTTCGGATTCCAGACAAAAAATTTTCCTGATCTTATCTAGACAGAGGTACTAATAATGAGTCTATGAAAAAGTCTGAGCGTATCAGCCACTCCAACCTGTTCTGGTGTGTAAATAACTTAAAATTATTTGTGTATTCATCATTGCACACATGCATGACATTGTGATACCACCTTCATCCATGCAACCTCCACTGGTATTCACATATCAAATTCTGAAGTTGTAGGTAATAATAAATAAACTTTGTAGGTTTCAGGATTTTAAAAACTCTGGTAATGGATACATGATTGAGACTTTTATCTCAGATTAACCCCTCTATTGGTCCATGAGATTGATAATTACTATTATAGTAAGTAATTATTACAAAGTTCTTCTGATGTAACACGATGTATGAATCAGACAAACGGAAATATTTCTTTCATTTTGTGATATGAGGTGGAAAAATGGAGTCTTCAGTAGGTGGTAGAGATTCTTTTCAGGTGTATCAGCTGAGATCTTCTGATAACCCAAACTGTAGTGTTACTATTGGTAATGATGCCACAGCTGGTAAAACAGCAGGAAAGAATCGAGGTGATATTCAACAATCAGATTCCTTTGCTGCTGGTAGAAATAAGCCAAAAAGTTGTACATGTGGAAACAAAGAATTGCTTTATTTCAAGCTTTTTGGATTGGCTCTGACGATTGTGATTATTTGGGGACTCCTTTTATTGCCAATAGTGTTCTATCATAAGCCTGTGGTAAGTGAGCATCACATGTACAGTGACTGTATAAGCATGTATTATATAAACTTATAGGTGTGTGTTAACAAAGTGATAAACTTATGATGTTTGTCCACAGTATAGTTACAGATACTTGTTTGCTACTTATAATAATTATAAAATTTAACAGTTATGTGATATAGGCAACCAGAGGAGGTACGACACGCGAGTGCCGATTCAATGCTTTTGCTGACTCAGCATGGTAGGTGCAGGTGACCAAATCCAATAGCAATCACATTATTGGAATGCACTAATTGACACTCGCGTGTCGTACTTCCTCTGATAGGCAACATTTACGGGACTAGTATGAGTCTCTAATACCATAAATTACCATAGTCTTAGTATTTAAGCATGTAACGTCTTAGAAGCATGCCCAGAGACTTCAATCTGGATTCCAAAATCTGTGGTCCTAAGTGTCTTTGCCATACAAAATTAAACTTCCCCTGAATAGCAGACTCTCAGGAAATCTTACTCTAAACAGCTCTTAAGTGGTCTGTTGCTATTACAAGCCTAAGTAGCTTGCATAATGTGCATTAAAATTGTAAGGTTTCTGGTCATGCAACAAAACAGCATTAATAACAGTAAATTTGGCTTAGTGAATTTCTCATGAGTAAAAGTACTAGTTGTACTATGTTTTTTTTGTGTGTATGGTTATTGTAATCGGCGCTTGAGGGAAAACATACAGCTGCACGAAGGTAAAAACTATAGTACAAATGGCTTGTACCATAGTGAAGCTGGGTCATAAGTTCATATACTACCTAGGGTGTATCAGCTGATACACCCAAGGTAGTGTAACAGCTAGTGGTTAGACAGTGTACATGGCTAATGGCACTAGGCGGTGCCTTTGAAGTGAGCACTGGTTATCTAATTGTGGACACATAATATTGTGGAAAAATACAGGCCTGCATGTGACTTAATGTCTTATTCATGATCGGTGTCTATATTTTTGACACGCCAATACATGAATCGATACTGGTACTGTTAGAGCCTCAATATGAGTATACTTGGGTTTCCTTAAAAACATTTGATTTCCTACCTTGGAAAGATGCCGATACCGAGTTATAAAGTAATGTTATGAAAGTCTCATCTAGTGTGACCCCCAGGGCTGCTAATTATATGGGCATTTAACTTCAATTATACTAAATAACCTGGGCCGTTCCAAGTTTCCTTTTACAGGGTTATTTCTTTGCTTAGATATTGCCCCAGCATATTACTATACTCCTGAAATGAACCATGTGTTTGTATTTTGAGCATCAAATGTTTCTATGACAATGAGCAACCCCTGGCCTATATTCTATAGGGGTATCAATTTAAAGGTCCACAAGAGCATATGCACATCCCTTTCCCACATATTTAGGAATCTTCTTCAATGATTAACAATACTTCAGTAGCTGACAACTGTTCCTCAAGAATAATCTACAATGGAACTGTGTGCAGAGAAGAATTGAAGTCTCTATTTAGTTGCCTTCCATCAGAAAATGATGACATGATTTTAATTCAAAGAGACCAATCAGAAGCAGTTTGTCCTCTGTTAGATGGTATAAACCTGTTTGCCAGTGATGAGTGTAGAGCTGCTGCACTTCCATTTCTCTGTGTCTATTTCTTTGGTCTGTGTGACGGTACTGGGAGGGCATTCAGACCATCCTCAAGTCAGTGTATAGAGATCAGCACTGGAGTGTGTCAGAGAGAATGGGAGCTGGCTGGCTCCATTCTTGGAGAGGTACTTCCAGACTGTGAATCATTTCAGGAACTCACAGATCAAAGAATTACGGAGAATTGTGATAGCAATAGATTGTCAAGTGTAGGAAGTGGTAAGGATAAATAATTATTAATTTTGACATAGTTTCGTTCATATATATGTAGTATAATAATTATGTACTACAAAATTATCATACATTGTTGCTAACTACCACTGTCATATAATATTCACTTAATTTGCTGCTAAAATTATTTTAATGGCTGTATATATACTTGAAAGGGAATGCAAATTACTAATGTCACTATTATTGCTTGCATGCAGGGTCGTTTTTTAGTGTTTTTTTGCAATTATTATCTTAGGTGATGATCAAACTGTGACAGAAGATTCCTTAAGATTACTAATGCCCCTTAACCTGCCACCGAATGATACCTGTGAATGTAATGAAGGTTTTTTTGTAGTGAAACTAATGGAAGTGCTAGTAGAGTGTGCGTCCCAGATTGTGGATCATTTGAACATTACTCTCACTCAACTGTCGCTGTAGATGTGTTTATAATCCTGGCTGGAATCATTGGTCTATCAACTGGCATCGGGGTAGTGGTGATTGCTATCAAAAAAAGAAAGAAAATGTTAGTGAATAATAAGTAATGAATTTATAATAATAATTAGCTAAATGCATGATACAATGTCATGCTTGGTAATACTGTAATTTTTTATATTGAGTATAAATGTAATTTTCATAAAATTAGTATGGTACATTCAAAGGTTAATAGCTTGTCAAATTCAGATGTTGACGTTTGAAATTTTTGCACGCTAATTTTCATAAAATACAGTTTCTACAAATTCTGACTGAAAATTATCCATGGTAACCCCATGATATTGATATTGAGATAATAAATTTGAGCATTATTATGACATATATAAAGTGGCATGTGCTTGACGTGACAATATTGTGATAACCTTGTATATTTTTTTAATTCATACATTTATAGCCTAACCTATCCTTCCTTGTTGTTGGTATATAAAACTCTTACAGTGATAATATTCAGTAAATAACTTTTAAATAATAACTGTAGTAATGTAGCTAAAGCCTAAAATTATTTAGTTAAAAGGCAGTGTCACTATGTAGTAGACAGAAAGTTGCTAAAATGTCCAACAGGACCAGAAACCTTACAATTCAAGTGCACTTATGCAACCTACTACAGTTGGACCACATAGTTACCAATACCTGAGTAGTAACAATGTGCAGTAACATAGAGCAATTATGTGAAGGTGCACATTTTCCTGGTCCACAAATAAACACACATACAAAATGTCATGATTTCTGTTTTCACATTATCTATAAATTATAGTGACACAGTCTATTAAATAATTTATAGTATTTGATCTGCAATACTAATTAACTATATATAGCTAATTGTCTACTGTTGTGGTTATACCATGTATAATACATGTGCATGCATGTAAATATGTAGCAACTACAGTGTTAATAGGCTTCACTAATCGAAATAGACTCTACTGTAGTTCACGGAATCTGTTGATAACTTCAAGTACACCAACTTCTTACTGTGTACTATCAGGTAAATACTTTTAATAGAGATATAGCGATATATAAGGCACTGTCAAAACATTGTGCTTTAGTTACTTCAATTTATTATTATAGTCGATGCGTTATAAATGCACACTATGTAATTACTTACAGGTGTGGTACTTTACTACTTTCTCCTACAAATTACTCTGTGGGAAGCATTCTATGTTATTACATTGTTTTGGAAGCTTCAATTTCCATTTCATGCCCGTGAATTTGATCTAAATGGACGATATCGATACCTTCATCTGGCAGCTGTCATTGCTGGGCTAATCCTTCCTGTGATTCCAATTGCTGTTACTATGATACACAATTCCGAGTCAAAGTCCCCCACACATGGACTGGGCTTTGGTTCATTTATTTTGCCCGCAATAGTGTGTGTAGGTTCAAATCCTCAAGTCGCATACTATTCACTAATTCTACCAATGAATTTGATCTTATTCGTCGGTATAACATTGTTGGTTATTTGTTTCTGGATAATACACAAGGTATGTGGCTCATATATTTCTTGTGTCTGCTAGGTTACAATAATTCTAAAATTATTTCACTGTATAAACACTTTAGCAACATGGAATTTTCAATTCAAAACACTTAAAGAATTCCACACACAATACTGGAGCAGCTGAAAGGAAGATTTTAGTCGTGCTGAGCTATGTAATCGTTTTAATTAGTTTAGCACTGTCACAATTCACCATCATACTAAGAAACATGAATGAATTTGGATCCAGGGTGTTTCAGTATTATCTATGTGAATAGAGTGGTCCCAGTACACCTTGCTCAAGAGCTGGATTCAGTGATCTTCTACCTCAGCCAGCATTGGTTGCTATATCATTTAGTCTCATGATGCTATTTCCTTTGCCCAATCTTTACTTCATGGTTATAATTTTGAAAAACTCAAAGACAAACTGAAGCATTGTTGTTCGATGATTCAGTCATCATAAATCAAGGACAATGTCAATGGGTGGAAGTGATCATTGACCTAGCACATATGTATAACTCGAGTAAATTTAATAACAGTTTTACTTATAATTATACTTTTCAAGTTTTATTGCCAAATGAAGTACGTTCACATAAGTTTTATCATGCATATTTTTTGAAATTAGCTGAGAGACTATATCATGCATATAACTATTACTACAATGTCACCTAAACCATACAAATTAATTTTGTTTAGATACGTAATATAGCTCTTTAGCTATACGTAATATAGCTCTTTAGCTATACGTAATATAGCTCTTTAGCTATACGTAATATAGCTCATTAGCTATACGTAATATAGCTCTCTCTCTTAGTTCCTTTGGTATTTACGCATCCCTTGTGATATATATGGCTAGCTATATATCTCCTTTGATATTTAGATATCCCTTGTGATTATATTATATTATCTCCTTTGGTATTTACATATCCCCTGTTATTTTTATGTATCTCCTTTGAAATTTTAGATATCTTTCTCCTATATATCCATCACAGTATTTATATATCTCCTTTGATATTTATATCCCTATGCTGGTATTTATAAATCTCCTTAGGTTTTTACATATCTCTTGTGGTATTTATATATCACCAATGGTATATACTATAATTATATATTCACCCTTAAATTTAGATATATACCACTTGGTATTTACATATCCCCTCAACATATACAAATACCACTAAGTTCGCTAATTTTGTTACACATGGCACCCCATATTTTTGTCTGCTATTGCCTTTTAAATGTGGCACGGAAATGACGTTAAAAAATGATATCAGGTGTAAAGAGTTAAGCTTACTCTAAATTGTGCATACTTATGATTTGCTATGCCAATGAGTACACAAGAACCATTGGTACAGTACCCTGAGGCAATTGACATTAGGATGAGACAATACAATATCAAAGTTTGTGGACATAGGAAGTAGTTATTTGTACCTATTCACCCAAATTAGGTTAATTCTCCATGAATAACTGTCATAGGAGAGTATGAATTACATACATCAGGCCTGCTACGGGTACTAGCAATTTAGGGAATAGTGCCATTGCATAGTAGATGTAGCATGCAGAATTGAACTTGTTGGAACTATCTGTAATATAGCTAACATTAAATTTTATTAATTTAAAATATGTGGCGCTCCCAAGCTCCCTCTCCGTAAGTCCACACCTACCAGAAATTAAGAGTGAGAGATAAGGAGAGGGAACCTGGTATCTAAAATTATATGGGATAGAAGGGTGGTATAGAAGGCACAGTGGTTGATACTGCCCATGCTTTTAATTGGAGATCAACTGAGTTCAATAGTGGAAAACATGGTATGTTGTGTATTTGTAAGCGAAACAAGTATGAGTGTTATTAGGGCTTGAAGTCTGCATCAAACCGTACAAAATTAGCGCCAACCACCTGCAACTTGAATACTTGTGTATTTCATTTCTACCAGTAGTGTACAGCATCAATAAGTTATGGTCTACATGTAACTATATAGGCTGCTGATAGATAGTAAACTAGCTTTCTTTGCAAGTTTTGTAGCTGCTCCTTGTACTAAGCTCATACAGCAACCAAGGAATATCAAAGACTAGATCTCAAGGTTTTCATGCAGAACTGGTATATTAAACCAATAAGCCACAAGTGTCTAGAGTGTAACTGTCTTGCTACCATATAATATAGATGTGAAGTCAATTTGAAAAACAGCTGTAGAGTAGCTAGGCAGCTAGAGGGTTGGTGGTACCTTTAAAATTTGTCATTAGCATGACATTGTCAAATGATGTTGATTCAACAGAAAACATTCAATTCAGTATTATAAATTTCCCCTCTATATACACTGTTAAAACTGGGGAGTAAACTGTTTATACTGGGGTGTAAAACCACTGACTTACATCCCATTGGGTGTAATTTTTGTGTTGATTGGTGCTAGACATCAAATGTTACCATGACAACAAAGGTTTACCCCCTAGGGTGTACACATACACTTTAAAAACTACACCAAAAATGGTGTTTATTTACACCCCAGTTTAACAGTGTAACTGGACTTTTAATACACTTATCTACCAAGAAAGAAAGCTATATATATCTGTACGTAACTGTGATAGGAGTAACATAGCAACAGAAAGGAATAAAGCATAAACTATAAATATCAGTAACTGTGATAGGAAGTTCACCATAGCAACAGATAGCTATGATTACCCACCTCAAAGTATCATGCATGACACTAAGGGTCTATATACTGAGGTATTTCCTGCATGCATTGTGCAATAATCATGCACAGGAAGCCACTATGAAGTGTATTGAAATGAGACCAGGAACCCACACACAATTAACTGACTTTGTTTAAAGAAGATGGGATTTTTTTTCAAGTTTAATTTACGTAGCATCAATGTAAAAATTATTATTTTATAGATGACACATCCAGTCACCGAACATTTTAATGTTACATGGTCACTATTAGGACCTAGGATCTGCAATGTTGTAGGTCTTTACTTTTTATGCTGTGTACATGAATAGTTAATGAATCAATTATGCACTTGCAAATAGCATTATGCTTACTTGTACTCCGTCTTAAGTTAACTAGTCATAAAATTCACATGCAATAAAAAAGTTAATGGTAAAATTAATGGCCATGCAGTTCAGTCAAAGGATGGCGAAGCAATGCCGTAAATCTTTCTAGTTTTTCTTCCTGGTGGGATTCCTTTGGAGTATATTCGTACAGCAATGTGAACAAGATCAGCCTCCAGCTCTTCCATTAGTTGAGAAGACCCCTCTCCGCAATCTTTACCAACAGGGTGAACTAACTCAAGCTTAGTTTTTGGAATAGCCTTGTTCATCAAACATTCTTCAGCTGCAATTTTAATCAATCCTCTAGCAATGTGAACATTGTCAGCATATAATGGTGCCATTGCTAGTCCAATTTCTGTACCACCACCTCTAATGGCTTGTTTCAAGATCGTGTACCCAACAATATTTCCATCCCTCACAGCAGTGTAGCCGAAGCTTCCAGGAGTGTTTATCCAGTTCTCTATAAAGATATGCCTATGGGTACCGAAAATAAAGCTGTCATAATCAAGCAATTTTGATAATGATACAGAATTGAGGGGCTTGATCTTGACTTCAGGAGAGAACTCAAATTGATTTAGATTTTGAACAACCTTCTCTGGACTAAACTTGGCCACATAGGTATCCCAGTGATGTTTGCCTCCCAATGCCTCGAACCAAGGTTGGACCTTCTTGTCTATGTCACCTCCAATTGTATATCGTTTGTCTGAAGCTTCGTAACCTGCATAATATAGTGCTTTCCCAAAACCTTCACCTCTGTATGCATTCTTAAGTATTTGTCCTCCAATGTATGATGAATGATTGGGATACCTAATGGCATGAACATGACCAACCAGTTTGTTGTTCACTTCTCCAATTATAAAACCCTTTGGATCATATGCATATGCATTGGCAAAGTCATACGGTCCAATGTGCCATCCTTCTCTTATTAATTCATAAACAATAGAATTTATCTCCTTGCAGCTTGCAAGCCTTGTAGATAATTTCTCATGCTTGCTCACAGTAAAAGACCTTACAATTTGTACTGCAAAATGAGACTTGACTAGATTCAGCTTGCTCAGCATGGCTGTTATAGATCCAATATTCAGTGACAGTGGTAACTTAATTCCCAGCAAAGTTTGCTACTGTCAAAGGCTTAGTGTAATTTATACGTACAGTCTGGAATTTCATGTTGTACACACTTCCTCTACTAAATGGAATGCTCTTCCTCAATGCAATTGTACACTAGACCAGTTGTATAGAATCAATTATTGTGTTAGAGGTCTTCTGGGAATATTTTTGACAATAAAGCTTCCTACAATTATATTTGGGATACTCTTTTATTATTATAGTAATTCATTTAGCTAAGCGACTACTTAAATATCCTGAGAATGATTACATACATTATATAATGAAGCACATGCAAGATTGGCCAAACTAGCAAATTTAGATGGTTTGATTATGTAGTACTTGGATAGTACATTAATGACTCAGACAGTCTGACTATAGGAATTCTTCCAACTGACAGGAAAAAGCATTAGTACTTTATTTGCAGGAAATGAAATACTACTTTTGTGTTTCTTTGATGAAGAGCAAAGAGGTCATACATATTTGAAGTGTAGCCTTCTGTTTACAGCTCAATGTTAGAGCCCAAACATGCACAATCATGCACTTTATCATGAGGGATATAGGTTTGGCAATAGTACCTGCCTAAGTTCAAACTTGCCACAGAACTAAACCTAACAAGGAAGTACACTATAGTTATAGGAACACCTGTTCTCTGTGACAAACAGCTGTCAGTTATTCTGGATCCACACTTTCAGAAGCCTGAATAATGACTGACTGATTTCAAATTTGGGGGCCATTGCAAACATCCAGGACAGTTGGCACCTAGCAAAGCTGAACATTATAGTAAAAATTTCAAAAAAAACAGGAGCCGTAAAAGTATTGGAACAAGGCATGGTCTCAGTTTCAGCACATGACTACTTCATTTTTATTCTTGATCCCTTGAGAAGCTGGCATCCTTTCGCAACCATCTCAACTCACAACATCCAGCTATCCAGTTCACCCAAGAGAAAGAGAAAGAAAGAAATGATCCTATACCCTGATGTAGAAGTCCAAAAGGATGGACGTTTCTCCACTGGTGTATACAGGAAGCCGACATACACATACAGCTACATCAAGTACACATCCCATCACCACCCACTAGTAAAGTGGACTGGTCAAATGTCTGAAGAACAGAATGGACAATGTCTATAGCTGTGATAACCGAACCAGGAACATGGAAATCTCACACCTGAAACAAGCTCTGGATACTCCCCACGAACTGTATCCCACATCCTACACCAGATAATTCCCAACACCCAACCGTAGCCTGACGAAATCACCATAATTATTATGCCTACCATATGTCCAACACATAGCCGAGCCTATCCAACATGTCTATAACCAAATCGGAGTGAAGACAGTGCTTCGAGTACATCAGACCCTCAGAGAGATACTGGTTTTAGTCAAGACCCCAAGGCCGCACATGAAGAGGAAGAATGTCACGACAGTGTCTATGTTGGAGAAGCTGGGAGATGTCTACAGAGAATAGTTACTGAGCACAAGGCCACGGTGAAATGCTGGGACAGCAACAATGGCATTGCAACAAACGCCTGGACCAGCAAACACAGGGTGAATAGGGAGGAGGTAAAAGGTTCTCATCTCAGAGCCATTCTACTGGAAGAGAAGGGTGCAGTGCAGATCAGGAGCAGAAAGAACACCAGCAACTTGGACTCTCGGGATCCTTTGTGAAACCCAATCCTAGAGAACATCTAATAATTCTTGCCTCCCCCTCCCCACCTCATCACAACAATCAATTATTTACAAGTACTAAAAACAGAAGATTAATGCAAACATAGGAACGGCCAAATTGTAAAGATATGAGCAAATAAGATACGAATGGTTGGACGAGTTCATTTCACTGTACATGTGTCACCCCATGTTCATATCTTAGCTCAATGACATTGCATTTAGACACAGGAATGAACTAACAATCATTCCTATCTTGTTTGCTCACTTTTTTACGATTTGGTCATTCCTATCTTTGCATTACATTTCTGATATTTTTTGTTCTATTTTTTTTCAAAAAGGGTTGTTAGGCTAGCTAGCGTATGAATAATGTATGAGTTAGAAATTAATGGCCGCCATATGGAGAAGGCACTTTTCGCCTTGTATACCAACTCAATGAAATAACCGATGACAAAAGCGATTGTACCCAAAGAAACAAAATTTGTTTGTTCAAGAATAAGTGAATAGTCTCTGTTGAGCAAAGACAGAAGAATAAGAAGATGGAGAAAATTGAAGGATTGGCATATTTAAGTTTGGGCGATGGTTATAGGCCATATTTTAGGGTTCATTAGAAAAAAAAAGAGCTTAAGAAGCCTTTTAGCGCCAAGGCCTCAGTTTTTGCCACATGGCCTATTACAAATATTCTCGTGAATAACCCTGAGAGTTTTTCGCGAGAATATTTGTAATGGGCCATCCTATGTACCGTACTGGGAATAATTATGCCAATACTAGACTTGGTGCACAAATGTGCACCAAGGGTTAATCATATAAATATACTGAAACAAAAAGAACACAATAGAACTAGATGTTTAGTTTGTATAGACAAGAGTTTTAATACTGATACAAAAGCACACACATAAGAGTTACACTTTAGGAATTACTGGTTTTCCAACACAGTCTACACATTCTGGATATGTCAGTGGGAATCATTAGAAAATCTGCACAATACACGCATATAGGGTAGGTCGTATCTTGAAACTTCTCAATTAATTGGCTGCTCACATGACATTTGTGTGTATATAGTATACCATGTTCAGCCTTCCAAGAAACTCCAAATCTTGCAGTTGAGCACCACATGAAATATTTTTCTGCAAATCAGCACACTTGTAAGCTTCATAGGAATTTTAAAAGCAGTAGCCTCCACATGCAGCATTCATCACATCGAAGCATAATGTCAACATTTTTAGCATGTTAAGGTTGTGTATTTTGAGTGGGCGGTACTTTAGCTATGACTAATTTAATTAGTGAATTGTGAAGGGGTGTGTCCAAGATTTCTATATCAAAATATACAATTGAAAATTAAAGTGTTCAGGATTCGTGCAAAAAATAGCGACCGGAAGTTGTCTTCGAACAAGTGACCAGAAATTAGACCACATCAAAGTACTTCAAAGCATTCTTTGAAAACCACGCACCACAGGCACTTAAAAAAAATATTACTCCTAAAATACTGTATGGGTGTATCTTTAGGATGGTGATATGCATGAAAATATGCAAGTTTGCAGGATGGCTAGCGGAGAGTGTGTGCTAGCTGTGACTTCGAAGCTTGGCAGGCGTATCACCTCTGACCTCTGACCCCTCTGCCACATTAGTGAGCTCAAAGTGAGTCTGTACAGGAAAAGTTGAATTTGACAGGGTTGTATAAAGTCCATTTTTCTTCCGTGGTGGAGAGGAGAGAGAGGCAGTGAGGTATGTGAGCTTGTAGGGAGCTTGTGTGTCTTGAACATCATGTTGAGTTTTTGACTGGGTGGGACTCAGTTTTCCTGTTTACCTGTTATACATTTTGTGAGAGATTGTGGTTGTGAAAAGTGTATACATAGTACAGACTTGATGAACAGTTTTTTGCTTTTTTTCAACGTACATTTTTTCGTTCATCTGTTGTCTTTGATAGTTGTTCCCTGTAAGTGAGTGGCAATGGCAGAAAAATCCACTTTAGAGAGCAACTAAATTTGACGTTTTACCCTTTTGAGCAATAATCAGCCATTTTGAGACTAAATCCTCTTGGCTTTGAGATAGTATCAATAGTTTCTATGAGCCTATGAATATCATTACTGATCCCCGCCCAATCAAAAACCTCTAACCTTGAATAAACCGTTGCACTGAAGGGTAGAGATTTGGACTTCTTGGAGGCTTTCTAGAGAGATGGTCGATGTGTTCCATCTGTTTTAGTACCCAATATGTTCTTGAATTCCTTACTGTCACCGTGCTCTCCAGTGACTGCAAGAAGTAAAGTTGGTTTTGGAATCTGAATAGGTCCACAAACTGAACAATCTTCAGACCCATATTATTTCTGGATCTGGAAAGAGTAATGTTGACAAACACAAAAATGCTTTAAAAATGCTGTTATGTCCTGTTTAGAAGACAGGATTCTTCTTGGTGAGAAATACATCCTTCTTAACAGTTAAGTCAATCTCTTGTATCACTTCCCACGTAGAATCTATCTCTTCGCTGACGGAAAGGAGGAACTTCTTTTCTTACAACTCCAGATGGTCCAGTATAGATTTTTTATGGGCAATGCAACTACAACTCTGAACTAATAGTCTATCGTCGTCACTTTGCTGCATCATGTAGGGTGGCAAGACTGTTACACCAGCTTCAAATTCATTATCTCCTTTCTCACACATGAAACTAATACATTGCAATCCATGGCCAAGGTTGAGTGTTGACATTATGTACTTTACAGGACTCGATCTTCCAGGAATGTTTTTCTTTCAACAAAGAGAAAATCAAAAACTAGAGGTTTAAGGACCACTTTTACAGATATAGTGAGTCTGTGGTCAGGTCCTGCATCACAGTACAGGAAGAATACTGGTCTTGAAGTTTGTCACTCTTGCTAACAGTTCAGTTGCATGTTTTATACTCATTGACAAGTCAGTTAAGGACAATCAGTTCTTAATTGTACAACTACACAGCTGAAAAAGCTCTGAATTAGATGGCTGAGATACAATCTATACTTTTCTTAGAGGTTATTTGAATGGTGTTTAAGAGTTCTATCATCTATGTACTTTCTAATTATAAGGATTCACTTATTAGTTGCTATGGTAACTGCTATGAATAAAATTAGCGTAACTATTTGCTGTTTATGGACACAAATGTAAAATTCCGGTGCAGAAAGAGAATAACGCTCAATTTGGCATAGCGCTTGTTAGCTAGCTAATAGTCTGTACTATCTCTCTAGTAGCCTTTTTTGCAGTGCAACTGCAGTAGTAGACTATAGACAGAAATAGTGAATTTTAGAGCAAATTAATCATAGCTACTTTAGGTAAAATGGGGTAATTTGGAACTTTTTCTGTCTTCCAACTTGTGTCTATTTGGCAGTAGTAGACCTATCTGGAAACTACCACTGCAGAACTAATTATGACATATCTAGTTTTAGAAATGCAAACCTAAAGTTGCTACTTTGTATGCAGTAAGCAGCCACTTTCTAATTTAGTGAAAGAATGGGTGTGTAGGGTAATTTGGGATACATGTCATTTGTCAGAATTGGAGTGATTCTAAGCGGTGAAGACAAAGAATCATGCACTTCAGACTTTCTTCAGTTTACCTCGACTGAAAGTGGAGCTTGAAACAAATTCATCTTCATCATGTGGCCAAGTTTATTAGAAGTATACAGAAATTAATAGAAAAAGTGCTGTGTATGTGGTTCCATTTTTATAATTTTAGTAATTTGGCAACAAAATGTGCTCAGGTCAGTTAAGGCATGTAACAGTTATTTTGGCAATACAAAAGTTTACTTAAGGATATCTTTGTAATGGTTTGCTTCTAAGCTTTGAAACTTAGTAAAAATATTTACCACTGGAGTGTCTTCACATACACCAAGTTTTAGCATCACGTGATCAAGGGGGGGCGGGGCTAGTCCAAATGAATGCACTTTTAAAAATGCGCAACTGTAGCTAATTAGCCACGCCCACCAAATTTTGACACAAAATTTTTTTGCTTGGTATCTTTCCTATTCTGCCTGGAACAACCTGGATTGAGCTTTAGTTTCGGAGAAATGCTTCAAAAACCTCAAATTCTAATAAATGCACACCTACTTAAATATGCAAAACTAGAATATCTCTACAGCTAATTACCCCACCCCTGGGTTCCACCCACCAATACATTGCCCACCATTAGGTTATGTCACAAAAAATTTTTGGTGGGCGTGGCTAATTAGCTACAGTTGCGCATTTTTAAAAGTTCATTTATTTGGACCAGCCCCGCCCCCCTTTATCACGTGATGCTCAAACTTTGTGTGTCTGAAGATTAAAAGTTAAAAGTATCTAATGCACATGTTTCACAAGCTAAAAAATGTCTGTATAACCAGTTAAACTCACTGGATTGAGTATATTATCTCTCTGTGTTGATTTGTGTTATCCGATCCTAACTTTTCCACTTTGATATGCCCGGGACTGATTGATGGCTACATATATCTATGTGACTGGAAATCAAAGGAACAAAGGACCTAAAAGCACATGTTTAAATGCTCATAAATGTCTAATTAACCTGGTTAACTCACTGGATAAGGTATATAGTCTCTCAGTGTTGATTTGTGTTATCCGATCCTAACAATTTCTCCTTGATGTGGAGCGATGACTACATATATATGTGTGACTGGGAATTATAGTTTAAAAGTATCTAATGAACATGTTTCACATGGTTGCAAATGTCCCAATAACCAGTTAAATTCATAGGATTGGCTATGTAATCTCTCAGTCTTGATTTGTGGTATTGGATCCTGGCTACATTTTTAGTCACCATGACATGGACTGATGGTTATTTTTACTTTTACGAGCATATTAAACACATTCATTACATCCCTCTTACTTTTAATTTCTAGCCAAATATAGCTATATTTAGTCAAACTCACTTGAATGGGTATCTAATCTCTTTGTGTTGGTTTGTGGTATTGGATCCTAAAATTTTTGATGTACATTGACGGCTGCTTATATGTATGTAGCTGATCATTGAAGGTAAAGGGGATGCAATTCACACCATTTACATGCTTATAGATGTTTCAATAACCATTTAAAACTTACCCAAATTAATTATTATCCAATCTTCTGTAGCTTTACAACCCCTCACCCCCCCCCTCAGTTATAAACCGTTTCTTACATTGGGTCCTTTGAGGTCTTGTGGCTGTCAGCTAGATATGTCACTAATTTCCTCCCTTGAAGTTTCATCCAGTTCTATATAGCTTCATGAGCGCTTAGCCTTGTCTCGTGTCCCGAACTAGCAAGGTGATTAGTACGCACCGCACTGACACTACGCACGAGCGTACGTACGTACCACCCACCCGACTGCGCAGCGCTTATGCCGGCAGTGCAGTGACGATGGGGTTACGGTGAAATTTAGTCAGATCCTATTGTGCGGTCCATTGCCACTTTTCGATACATATAATAATACATATATACACGTCCGGCAGAGACTTGACTGTAGCTTGCCAGCATAGATCTATGAGAATGCGAAAGAGAAAGGAAACTCGACGCAGAGACAACGTTGCGCAGACCACTCATGAGGAGCCGGACTGTCAGAGCTCAAATTGAAACCAACTTCATAGACCACTCCTGAGGCTGAGACGGCCAGGCCCGTCTAGAGCTGAAGCATCTGAGCAGATACTGCCATGGGGACACTACTCCTGAGAGATACCATCTCTTGAAGCAGACCTAGAGAGACTACACCTCATGCAGGAGCAAATTTAATATTGAGCAACTATGACACCATGCTAGTCTAGCAACGCCAAGCCTCTCACACTTGCTCCGCCTACTATGATGGCCAAATTGCTCTTCAACACTGAGAAAACTTCCTAGCTAATCAGCTAATTGACAATTTCACAGTGACACTGACATTCTGACACAGATATCGTCTTCTTCTCAATCAAGAAATACTGCCTCATGAGCTCTTCAAGGTGTAGTACAGCAGCGCCGGAGGGAAGCTACTCAACACAAGTATGCGATAGAGAGTGCTTCATATCTACAACTGCCAGCACATGCACCCTGGAGATGCCTATATACAGTGTACTTGACAGTTGACGACCTAGCAACTGGTTGGTCAAGAGTGAGAAGAGTTTGCAAGCCGTGAAAGTCCCCTATACAGCAAGTGTACGAGGTACCAAGGAGTACTGGTTGTCTCATTGCCACCATTGGAGTGACTACTCTTGCTTGTTCTCTTGTTTCCTAGACATTTTGCGCATGCGCAAGAATATACAGCACGTTCTCTTCCCACAAATAACGCGCTCAGGCTCGCCCCCTCGATGTACTACATCATGCTAGTAGTTTACTAGGGGAATGCACCGTGCATTGAAGGGCGAGCCAGAGCGATCGTATGGCAAGCGGTTTGTAACAAAAATCCCTTAACGCCAACGTGACGTTGTAAGGGCGTACAACGTCATGTTCTAAGATTTAGGACGTCACGTTCAAGTTGCAACGTGACATCAAGTGAGTTTAGAACGTCACGTTCAAACCTTAGAGTATGACGTGCATTAATCAGAACCAAATGTACCACGTGCTTGATTCAGTTCAACTTGAGTCATGGAGCAGACAGAGTTGGAGCTTCTTTTTGAGATCGATGAATCCTCTAGGCTGATCAAAGCAAAGCCTGAGTCACTCCTTGTAGCAGTAGAGTCAGAGCTGGGGAAGATTGGCTTGGACATTTCCCTTGTACCCCTGTCACCGATACACGAAGAAGAGCTGAAAAGGCAAACTAAAGTACCTTATAAGCTACAGAGGTGGGTAAAGAAATTCAACTGCTATGTTGATATGACCGATGAGGGTCAAGTATGCGATGGAGATCGACTGACTATTTCTAAATGGTGTGCACCCAGTGAATCGGATGCTAGTAGTAGTAAGAAGGTAAGTCCGGGCACAGCATGGCTAGAAATGTAGTGACATATGAATTATTGATGAGCCTACATGCATCAGGCAGCTGCTCAGTAGCTAAGTACTAAAAGTGATACTGAATGCATTTTAGTCTTCAGATTGCAAGCTAACAAGACACTCTAGAAAAATTTGCGCCCTAAATACTGTTAATTCAACCTTTTGGGTAACTTACAGCAAGCTTTTCAAGTCCAGGAGGCTGGCGCCGGGTTTCTCCGCCAAATGGCCAAATGTCGAGCATATCAAAAACGCGATCGCACAGTATTGCTTCTGTACTTTAGAACAGGAAGTACCTATATCTTTTTATCCAGCATTTCGATTTTTCACTAGTTTTGCAAATTTGCGCCCTAAATTACTAGACAGATGCAAGCATCTTTGGGGCGAGCCTGAGCGCACAGAACTTGGTGGCCAGGTCCAGTTGTATGGCATGCAGGCATCGTGGAGTTCGCGCCAGCGCTAGTGCGCGTTAGCTATTGCGCAAGTGCATCACGTGTAGTCCTACTTGATATCATGTGTTAAATTATGAGCATGCGCAAGAAAGTGTTCATATTGACCTCGTGGAGAAAATTCGATGTTGGAGATGGCGAAAGTTGAAGAAAAACGTGAATTTGACGTGTCAGAGATTGAAGAGGGGAAAGGCGTGAGCGTTCATGGTGTGCCTATAACGTTGAGTTCCGTGAAGAAAGGTAGAAAGAATCCCAGCGTGTCGTATTTCGACGGAGAAATATGTGATGGGAAGAAGCGTGCCAGATTTGGTTCGTTTGAGACTTCTTTACTTGCTGATATTGAAAAGGCTAAGAATGCTGAGGCTGCAATAGTCTTTGATAAGAGTGATGTGAAGTTGAGTAAGATGAATGGTGAATTAGAGGTTCATTTGAGCAGTGTGTCGAAGGTTGGAGATTCGCCTAGAAAGTATGCAGGAATTGATTTTGGTGAACTTGCTGGATGTAAAGAAGTGACATTGGATGCTCTTGTTGATATTTCTGTGAATCAGTATGTGGATGTACTAGTTAAAGTGAAGGAAGTTGAAGATGTGAAGCAGGTGAAGAAGTCAGATGGAAGTGAACTGTCGAAACAGGAAGTATTTGTGAGTGACGGTACATCTTGCTGTCGTCTGGTGTTATGGGAGAATGATGTAAACAGTATGGAGGAAGGAAAGAGCTATAAGTTAAGTGGTGTGTGTGTTCGTAAATATGAGATGCGAAAGTATCTTTCATTTTCAAAACGAAGCTCAAAGAGTGTAATATTATTGCTGATTTGGGAGAAGTGTGTGATGTTGATGCAGCTGAGTGTGGGGATGTGGATAGTTCAGGAAAATCGATTGAAGGTGAAATAACAGCAGTGATAAGTGCGGCTGAGTATCACTCTTGCAAATTTTGCAAAAGTAAAGTCAGTAGTGATGATGGAATCATAGGATCTTGTACGAAGTGCCATGCTGTCATGAAAATGAAAATGTGTGAAGTGACAACTTCGGCCAAAGTGGTTGTATCGACTGATATAGGTGATGTGAATGTGTCTATATTTGAGCCTAACCTGTCCAGAATTGTTGAGGGTATTACTGCTAGCAGTTTGGGCTTCAAACTGTTGAATGCTCCTCGTTGTGTGTTTCGTATAAACAAGCGAGATGTTGTCTTTGCTGTGAAGAAACTGTGAGACTTAAGTTTTGGATCGAACTCTGACTGAATGAACTTCAAGTACTTGAACTACTCCCTGTTATCTAATTATAATGACTGTTGCAAAATAATGATTGTATGAATTTGTATGAGCTTTTTGCCATGGCTAGTTAGAAAGACAAGCTAGAATGGGATAATTGCTTACATGTATTTCAGCTTGAAATGTGTATGGGATGTGTAGCAGGTATGCATGGAGGACACGTGGGTATGCACGTGTATACCAATATTTACATGTGAGTGTTCTCTGTCTGCAAGGAAAATTATGGCGGAAATTTACTATGATTCTTTAGATTGGGAGGCACTTCTAACGGAGAAAGTGAGAGAAGTAGAAAAGAGAGATGAACGGATAGAACAATTACTTTTGAATCTGGAGCTTGTAAAGCAGGTCAGTGAAAGTAAATTGAAAAACGAG
This sequence comes from Tethya wilhelma, assembly GCA_964030475.1. NCBI lineage: Eukaryota > Metazoa > Porifera > Demospongiae > Tethyida > Tethyidae > Tethya > Tethya wilhelma. The sequence continues at coordinate 7,769,934 of CAXIPT010000002.1, read as the reverse complement.
ATAGAGGAGAGAGAAGAAAAGTGGAAGTGTGAGTTTGAGAGAGCAGTGAAGTTGAAGGAAGCAATTGGAGAAAAGGAAGAAAGAATAGTTCTATTGAAGAAACAGATAAAGGATAAAGATGATAAAATAGAGAGATTGGAAAGTGATAACTTTCGTATTCGTAAAAGATTGAATTGGTTAGAACGAAAAGAAGAAGATGAAAGACACTGTGAGAGTGCACGACGGGCTAAGAAAAGGAGAGAAGAAGAAATGAAAGAAGAGATAAAATGGAAGGTTAGGTTTGAAGAGGAGGAGAGAGAAAAGGTTCGTCAGGAACTAAGAAGTAAAACTACTGAAGGGAAGATGTTTAAACTCAATATGTGAACAGTTGTTACCGTATTTGAACCATTGTTGTCATTAAAATATTGATCATGTATTATGATAATGTGAAACTGTTTCAAAGCAAGAAAAATTACTGAATTTATTCCAAAGTATTATATATAGTAGTATATATAATTATGTTCATAAATGATACATTATTATAGTATTGAGTTGCAGTGCAACGCAACAGTTGACACCAGAAGTTTGAAGAAAGAAGTTTGAAGACAGAAGATTGGTGTCGAAGATTGAAAACACATCACAGACAGCCCCAAAACGGGTGGTAGGGTGGGGGGCCAACGATGCAGTGTCACATATTCGCGATGGTGTTGGCTATCATCATAATTATTGATGCAAGAGCGTGCATATTCTGTCTTCAATCTTCGACATCAATCTTCTGTCTTCAAACTTCTTTCTTCAAACTTCTGATGTCAATTGTGATCCTTTTCAAACTTCACAAGTGTGTGTGTGTGTGTATGTGTGTGTGTGTGTATGTGTGTGTGTGTGTGTGTATGTGTGTATGTGTGTGTGTGTGTTGAAGAGAATGTTATGTTGATGTGAATTCAAGAGGAGAGGGTGTGTCTTCATCCATGCACAGTGACTCTGGAGGAGAGGGTGTGTCTTCATCCATGCACAGTGACTCTGGAGGAGAGGGTGTGTCTTTATCCATGCACAGTGACTCTGGAGGAGAGGGTGTGTCTTCATCCATGCACAGCAAGTTGAGAGTGGGTTCGTTGTCATCTTGTTGCATTGAGAGGAGTCGTTGATCCTCTTGTTGTCTCTCATGAAGTCGTTTATTTCTTGCAATGCTTGTCAGACGTTGAAATGGAAACGGTGGGTTAAATAGTAAGTCTGTGAGGTGTCTTACTGTAGAGCAAGCTACAAAGGTCAATCCACAGGTAAACTCTCTCTTTCCAACATCAATGACAACCTTGTCCAAAGTTAATCCTTGTGACTTGTGGATGGTTACAGCCCATGCTAACTTCAGTGGGAGTTGCAGTCGTGAGCACTGCACTCCAGAGGTGAACCATGTGCGACAGAGAGGAGTGATGGGAACAGTTCCGTCGTGTAGTGTTGGACCAGAGTAGTGGTCAAATCGTACCATTACAGCAACAGGTAAATCAGGTGGGCCTCCACTGCGATAGCAGATTGCTTCAATTGTGCCCATTGCACCATTCACCAAGCCAACTTCAACCAACAGGTTACTGGTTAACATCACACGGGCTGACTTTGCTAGTAGTACAACTGGTTCAAGACCGCTTGCATCATCTGATGAAGCTTTAGCTGCATTGGCTCCTGTGTGGACAGCCTTGATAGTGGCAACTGGATGGCCACATTCGTGCAGCTTGGCAACATTAAATTCCACAACAGCTTCAACAGTTGGGTAGAGGTGGAGTGCATTGACAAAGAGTGATTGTTGTTGCACTTTAGTTGGGGTCTGGTTCATCAGGTAGTTCCAATCTTCAACAGTGACTTGAGCATTTCTGAGACGAAGGAGGATGTCTCTGAAACGAGTTTGCTCAGGGTCTTCTCTGGCTTGGCGCATCACACGGGTGAGTGTGAAGGCTTTGTCAAACTGTTGGTAGGCAGATCCATCACTGGAGGCAGCTGGCCAAAGTCCCCAAACACCAACATGGAGCAGCCGCCAACACCTGTTGGGCGTCATGGGGAAAAGCTTGTCTGAGACGTCTGTCAATCTGACCAAATATCTTTCTTCCAACCATAGAGATCTCATCTATTATGATGTACTTGACGTTTGAGAGCTCTTGTTGAAGTTGGCTAAGACGGTTGCCTTCCAGTTCTTTGAACTCTCCTTTAGTTGGAAGGTGTAGCAGGCTGTGGAGGGTTTTACCTTCGATGATGAATGATGCCACACCAGTGGGAGCAGACACCTTGAGGTTGTTCCCAAGCAGCAATCACAGACAGTGGATCAGATACGACTTGCCAGTACCTGCTGTACCATTGACAATGATGTGTAATGGTTGAGGGTTGCTGCTCTCATAGTGATCCTTCACAGTAGTGTAGACATCAAGTTGTCGACCCTGCAGGTTGTCAGGAGTAGCAGATGTAGTAAAAGGATGCTCCTCAGCTGTTTGACGCTGCCTTGTGATGAAGGTAGGAGCTTCTTCGATGTTTGGATACAGCTGTGCAGCTGATGTCCAGTCAAATTCATCATTTGAAGGAATATTAGGCTGGAGGTCACTATTGCGTTGGCATATGAGCATCCACTCATCTTGAGATCTCTGTGGCTGACTACGTTGAGGCTGCTGTTCCGAGTCATGTGATTGTATATATAATAAAGAGCAATAAAAAAACCTGACTGAGTGAGATATTTATGGTACAAACATGTATTTCTATTTAATACACACCTCATTGTCTTCAGGTTGATCTTCATTAGACTCTAGATCTTGTTGCTGCCTTTGTAGTCGAAAGATATCCTCTTCAAGAGATCTTGGAACGTTGTCAGATCGTAAAAAAGTGGCATATGCTTCAGCAAAAGTGTTGTGACCTTCTTTTAGCTCAATCACTTGACGGAAGCTCTTGTGTTGCATCAGCGACTGTTGACAGTACTGCTCATAGTTGGGTCCATCAGGATCTGGAGAACAGTAAGGTCGGGAAATCACAACCACCTTCTTTTGTCTTCTCTTTGGCTCTGTGTTTGCTTCCTTGGGCATGGTGTACTGCCTTGCAAACTCCAAGAGAGTGATAGAGTTGAACTGGGATGTTGCTGGACGGACCATGTAGTGATCCAGGATTGAGAGGACTGTTGCTCTCTCTTGCTCAGATAGATTCTCTTCGACCTGTCGTGAGCCATCCAGAGGGAGGACAATGAAATCACGAGATGACTTGAACATTGGCAGTTGCAACAGAAGGTGACATGTCTCTTGGGCAGAGTAGTCTCTCTCTCCAACACAGTTGGTTAGCAACTTCTGCACAGCTTTGAGTGATCTGTTTCCATCACTGAGGCTTCGAACCACGTTGGTGAATGTTTCCTTCAGTGTCTGTAATCGAGGCTCACTCTTGGTGACATACTTGGTGCAGTATTGAATGACTTTGTGCCGAGAGACAATGTACTGCATGTCACAATTGTCACGCCAAGCTGACAGTTGAATTGTGTTGTGACTGTTGATAACTGGGTCGTTACGAGTTGATTCAAGTGTTGGCTCTCCATCGTCATCAATTGTAATAGTAGTCTGTGGAAGCAGTTCTTTGGGGTATCCAAAGCGGCACTGTTGTCGACCGTTGCGAGTGCGGAGACAATAGGCCTCTGAACAACGTGTATGACGTTGGCAGGTAGCAATGAGATCACTGAGGTCTTCATCAAAGTCGGTAACCTCTGAGTAAGGCTTGTTGCAGATGTGTGGGTCCACCTTGGGTGAAGGAGCATCGTCAATGTTGCTTCCATCTGGCAACACAGCAGGATTGATGGTGGAAATGATCTTGTCAGCATACTGGATGATCTCCTGCTTAGTAGCTTCTAGTGCATCTGGTGATGTAGAGGTTTTGAGCTTCTCCACATCAAGGAGCATTGGGTAGCCAGGCCAGACCATGGACGTGAGGACTGCCACGATGCTGCCACTCAAATCGCATCCAGTAGTCAGTGGCTCCTAGAACACCCACAATGAACACATCCACAAACTTGTCGACTCGGTGGTAGAAGAACCAGTCAGCTACAGCTGGGTTTTCAATGACGGCCTTGGCACGACTGGCTTTGGAGTGGGGATCTTCAGGACAGATGAGCTGTGCTAGCTCTGGCCACTGGTTGTCTGCTGCACTGAGTGTGAAGAAGATGGTAGGCAATCCAATGGTGTCCACCATGGCAACGAGACGACTCCGTTGGCGGAACCAGTACTGCTTGGTACCTCGTAGATTAACTCCATAGTGCAGGACTTTGACTTCTCCCTCTCGACCGACCATGTCACGCAGGTCATCCACTGTCAAGTGGGCATCTCCAGGATGCTGGCGGATGTAGATACGACCAGCTCCGAGTGCTCTCCATCGCATCTCTGTGTTGAGAGCAAAGAATCGGAATCGAGCATGTTTTGCGAATCTCCCATCATCATACATCATGAGATGCTTGAAGTAGTTGCCAATGGTAACATAATTGCATCGCTGCGCAAGGAAATCTGCTCTTCCTGTAGGAAAAAAGTGGGGAATGCCATTGAGAAGTATCCCTCAGTGTTGAACTCGTTGATGGGAGCTCCTCCAATGGTGGGCCACATGAGAGAGGCAGAATTGGTGCCAGATTGTCGATCTTGCACAGCTTGCCGAATGGTTTCCTGTTCTGTGCTCTGGTGTGCTGCATTTGGAACAAATGAGCTTGACAGGTGTGCTGTGTATGGATCTTCTTCTGGTAATTGAGATGATTGACCAGCAGATGAGAGGTCATCAGGTTGAATGGATGTTAGGGAGGAGAGGATTCCATCTTCCGGCAGCTGACGAAGAGCATCTTCATTCATACGAAGTTGATTAGCTCGATAGTACCGATTGTTCTCAAACAGCCAATTCAATGCTTGCTGAACAACATGCCTACGGACACGGAAATCTTGATGTGATTGTTCCTTCTCCTTTCTCACAACCAGTACATTAATCTCTGATGGCAACCTTGGAAGGGAGGTGGCAAATGATAGCACATTCTGTGGAAGGTTAACAACGTGTCCACTGTATCCATACTGGCCATGAGGTAGCCTGTAGATGGACATGATTGGCATCACAGCTGATATCAGCATCTCTTCAACCTGTGTCAGTCCCTATAATTATAGCAAAAAGTATTAATAACAAAGTATAATAGGTATACAATAAATTATTATAATCATATATACCTGCAATTGTGGTGGTACTGGGCCCGGGTCCATGTTATTTGCAGGGGAACAAAGTTTGGGAACTTTTTTGTCTGGGTAGCACCTTCTACATTCTTGCTGATGGCCAACTATAGACACGTTTGGAAATTGCTCCAAACAAGTATTACAGCGGTTAAACTGGGTAGTTGCCATCATTGCGTGGAAATTTCGCATCTTTTTCTGAACAGCAGGCTGACCAAATAGAGGAGATAAATGGTCAATTTGAATTGAGGTTTGATATCGCATACGATCTTGCTCCTGACGCATTTCTCTCTGGGGAGTGGTCTCTCTCTGCCTCCTTTCCTCGTCTCTGACTCTTTGTTGATCAAGACGAACATCTCTCTGGGGACTGGTCTCTCTCTGCCTCCTTTCCTCAATCCTGACGCTTTCTTGATCAAGACGAGCATCTCTCTGGGGAGTGGTCTCTCTCTGCCTCCTTTCCTCAATCCTGACTCTTTCTTGATCAAGACGAGCATCTCTCTGGGGAGTGGTCTCTCTCTGCCTCCTTTCCTCGATCCGGACTCTTTCTTGTTCAAGACGAGCATCTCTCTGGGGAGTGGTCTCTCTCTGCCTCCTTTCTTCGATCCTGACTCTTTCTTGTTCAAAACGAGCATCTCTCTCGGAAGTGGTTTCTCGCAGGCGCCGTTTTTGTTTGCGAGCTGAATCTACTTGTCTACGCCTTGCGAGTCTCCTTTCTTTGTCATCAGGCGTTTCTCTAGCTTTACGTTCTCTGTAGAGTTCTCTTCGCCGTGCAAGGCGTTTTTGTTTTTTCTCTTCATTATTATCCATGATCGAATCTGAACGTCGAACAGACTTTCATGTGACACTGTCAGAAAAAATGTGCTATTGCGAGACTCAATATTGCGCAACTTTGACACCAAGTTCGAACATGTGCTAATGCTATTGCGCAATCAATTTCAATATTGCAACACCGCGTTCGAATAATTTGAATATACGGAAAGTGTCCACCGTGTACAAACCAACAAACAAGCAGAAATTTTACCATTTACAAAGACTATGTGGGGCTCGCTCAGGCTCGCCCCAATTACTAGTGGCATGCAAGCATGGAGTGGGGCGAGCACGAGCAAGCCCATGCGCATAGAGTTTTGCATGTGGGAATAGACTCGTTGCAGGCTCTCCCCTATATACTCACTGTGAAAGGGGAGCCTAGTAGGTTATGTGGGAACGAGGCTAGTGCATATTGTTTGTTATTGCACTGGTGAAAGAGTATGGCATAATTCCGAGCGAAGCGAGGCTATGTTTGGGTTCAATCGAGATTTTTCGTGGACGATGTGGTGGTGGCAGACCAAGGTAAACTTCGTGGCGTATCTTGGCTGTACTTGATTTCTTTGATCATGAGTCTGCAGTTATTCTCATTACTGCTCAGGCAGGACTCCATTGATTCTCTCTTGCCAGTTAACAGTTACTCTCCTGGCCACCTACGCCCGGGGTTTCAGCATCATTCATGCGTTGAATCTTAGCAACTAGCTGTTGTATTAGTTCTGAGTTATCAGTCGGCAGTTCCTAGCTTCTCGGACTCCATTGCCAGAAATTGCAATACAAATAGAGGACATGTACGGAACGCCCACATACATGAATATATGAATATCATTAAATCCAGAATTTTTCAAATTATCCAGAAGCGCTTGTGAAGACACACTCCAGACAGCCAGAAGTGACTATTAAGGACACAAAACTCTTCTTCTTACAGCCAGAAAGCTAAATAGAGAGATTTCTAAGCGATCTGTGATTTTAGCGAAACTGCTGAATCAGCAATATTGTGTGATGACGTAATTTATAATGATGTCATAATAGCAGTTTAGTATAGTACTTTAAACTTGCCTGGAATATTCTGAGATGGGCAAGCGTGACCTTCAAGACTATTTTTGTGAAGTTTAACCCTCTGTCGGTCAATTGCAAGCCATACATCTGAAAATTTTTTCACGGTTAGCCTGCAAACGCGGGATGTTTGGAAGAGGTCCGGAAGAAAATTAACTAGCACAATACGGAGAAGTCGAGTGGAGTAATAGTTAACAAACTTTTGTTTCTGGAATATTCTGAGAGTAACGGTTAGACTTGAAAGTTTTTTGTAAGAAGTAACTATTATGTCTAGATGTAAAACCAGGCCATACATTTCAAGAAAGTACTTTGGAAAGGGTTGATTCCAGGTAAGCGCCTATCACTCTAGTACTTAAGAGCGGAAGTAGTATACGGAGAGATTACGTAAAATTATTTTCCGTGTCCGCGTATTTCTGGCAATGCTGAGCTCAGGGTTTTGCAGTTTAGAGCTTCTCAGTGGTGGCTGCTCTAGCTTCTGCTCTTGTTATCCAGTAGTATTGACATCCATCCATACACCCAACATTACTGCAGTAGTTTCAAGCTGTGAAACTATTCAGTTTGCTTGCTGGTTTTATACATGGCCACTGCGTATAAATTATGTGCTATGATCATGATTTCAGCTGACAAATTAACATAGTGAGCTTACCTTCGTGTAGGTTGTTGCCACCTGTAGTAAAATGTGCTTTAGCTTTTCGCCGTGCCTATCTTACATAGACCCTTCCAGTCCAGTCCAGTTCTGACCTTCAGTTCTCAGTCCTTCAGTGGCTTTCTGTTCGGTGTGCGCGCGCGCGAGGCCAGTGTTGACAATTTTCAGGGCTTTGCAATTTTTCATAGACACGTGGCATGGCATGCGGTTAATTTGGAACAATTAGAATATAGTTCGTATTTACGGAAAGCGGTCGGTCGGACGATTACATCACTAGATATATATATATATATATATACAGACATACAAATCCCTCGTTCGACACGCTTATGTGGGGCTCGCTCATGCTCGCCCCAATTAAACAGGAAGAGTTGAACTTATGACTTCCTCAATCAATGGACCTTGAACTCTGGCACTCGCTCCGCCAAACGGAGCTAAAGTTAGTGAAGTTTTGCTTGCTCTTCCATTGTTACAATACAAAATTTTGCATATTAATGAGATGCAAATTAGGCTTGTACTTTTTATGTAGCACAGCTGCATGTCACTGTTAGTACTACAATTTCTAGCCATGGCCTATCATGTTATGAAATGACATAGTAGTAGTTAAGTTATTAGAGAATGCATGTGACTGGTAAGTGTTATCTATCACAAAACTGTTGATAATACTTGGATTTTGTTGTTGGCATAGGCTGACCCTACCACTTCAGCATTAAAACATTGTGATCAGATTGGAACCGTATCTGATGCAAGTGCAAAAGCTCTTCGAAAGTTATTCCCTGGTTTTGGCTCAAGCAGTGGTGAGAAAGGCAAATGAGTTTAGCTGGGAAATGCATGCCATTTGACTCCATGACATTGTGACTCTCTCCGATAATATTATGTTGTTTTTTTGTCATATTAGTCATTTATTGTAATCAAACAATTAACAATAATATCACTTATTATGTTTCATTATTTAACCAGTTTGTTTAGTGTGTATATATACTACAAGGAGTGGGGCTCGCTTCGCTCGCCCACTCCTTGTTTATGTATGTTTACAGAATTATAGTGAACGTTAATAGTAAACATAGATGAAATTGATGAGCATTTTGTTATAATAATAATAATAATATTAATAATGAACACTCCATCAAGAGGAGCAAGAACGACAACATATACATACAACAAATTAAATTAAGTAGATAATTAATAGTTATAATGTAGATATACAATAAACTTCATGATTTAAATGACAATTAGCAGACTGGTTACATCTAACATCTCTGATAAAACTTGCACACAGTTTGTCAGATTCTGAATAATGCTTGCAATGCTTCTGACCAAGCTGAATGTTATAACCAAGATAGTTATACAGGCGAGAAGAAGAATGAAGAAACAAACCAGAGATGAGAGAAGACTTAGACTTGAGAGCAGACATCAGGAGACCTCTAGACCTTACAAGAATAGTATTGTATACACTTTGTAATTTAGCAACGGAGTGAACTATACCAGTGTGACTGTGACGAGGTAGCTGCCAAATTTTGCGAAGAATATTATTAAAAGAGACCTCTAGATTTCTTAAAGCAGGTGAAGAGGACTTCCAGAGACAGGCACCATATAAAGAGAGACAGTAGGACTGGAATAATCTAGTCTTAACAATAGGATCACAACAGGAAAACATATATAAAATATAGTTAGCCTTGCGGCACATTTCGTTAGAGATGGCATAGATGTCTTCATCATCAGACAAGTTGCAAGTAAGAATGTGACCCAGGTGCTTAACAGATTTACTTAAAGTAAGAGATTTGCCACAGAATGCAAAGTTGGGAGTTGACAGATTAAAGTTTACCGATTTACTAAACTTAATGAGTTGAGTCTTATCAGGATTAAAAATAAGGTGGTGAGAGTGAGCAAAAGATGTACACGTACCAAGCATACTTCTTAGGGCAGATGCAGATGGAGCAAGGAGAGCAATATCATCAGCATAGCCAAAGGCACCAACAAAGTGGTGATTCCAAAAACAGCCAATACCATTGTTCTGCAGGTCATTTAAAAGGTCATCAATATATATAGTAAACAGAATAGGAGAAATGACACCACCCTGACGAACACCATTGGAGGAGGAAAATGGTACTGAAAAAGAATTACACCATCTGACTCGAAATTGCTGAGTTGCATACCAAGAGAGTAAAGTCGAGAGACAGGAGTTGGCAAATTTCTTTGGAGTAACTTTTCGAATAACAGATTATGATCTACACGATCAAATGCTTTGCTGGCATCAAGAAAACAAGCATAGACATCAGTTTCATTCGCCACATACTCATATACAGTGTTCTTGAGAAGACCAGTACAAAGATCTGATGAAAAGGCAGGTTTAAAACCAAACTGTAGTGGTGATGTGGAAAAGCATTCCTGGAATTCAAAAAGTAAACACCATTCGAAGATTTTACTCATAGTGGGGGCAAGTGCAATGGGACGATAACTGTCAGAGGCAGAAGGATCTTTACCTGGTTTAGGAACAGGTACTAAAATACAATCTCTGATAGACTCAGGAACATGACCATGACGTAGCATCGCAGTAAACAGTTTAGAGAGTGGTTTACACAAAACATCTATAGCATAGATGAAATGGTTAGACATGCAAGTAGTGCCATCTCGCTTATTAAGTTTCAGCTTCAAAATAGCTTCCCGGACACAATCCTGGGAGATGTAGATGGAAGACAAGTCAGAGGAGCTGACTGAGGCTTGAAGACAACAGAACAGATTGTCACGAGAAGAACAGTTAGAACCTGAGTTAAGTAACGAACTAAGATTAGACGAAAAGAGATTTGAAATTTCTGTGGGGTCAGAGTGACCATCCACACATTCTGGAAGAGAGGAGGATCTTGCAGAAGGCTTAGAAATCAATTTGACTTGACGCCAAAACTCAGAGGAGTTAGAATTGAGTAAAGCATTAGCAAGCTTCTTACGTTTTAAATGACATTGACGGCGACGAAGACGACGAACCTCATATTTGTATCTCTTTTTGCTATGCTTTTTTATCTGGAATAAAACCCCTGCAGATGGACAGCCACAATCGGTCCAAACTTTGTGCCAAAAAGAGGCAGACTGCTTGAGAGAGGCAGCAGCAACATTCCAACCAGAAAGGGGTGAATGATGATGCCCCTGATGATTGGGGAGACACTCATTAGAAGCCGCAACAAAACAACTAAAAAGTTGGGAACAGTATGAGTCAAGAAATAGTGAGTGATCAGAGCAGTCAGGCAGGCAACAATCAAAAACCTCATTGGGAAAAAGGGGTATGTTAGCTAAAAGATGCTCACAAAAAAGGTTGATGTGATCTTGATCAACAATAGACCAATTAACAGAGCAATAAGAATTAGGTGTAAACTGTGATGCATTAACAGTAGGTGTAGAGTTAACAGGAAGGGAAAGAGAATTAGGAATATTAAGTCTAAAATGCAAAGACAGGTGATCAGAAAAATTTGTAGCAGAGTCCTGAGCGAATACAGAATCAATCAGATGAGCATGATTAGAACAGGTGATAATGTGATCAGGGGAGGACACACACGAGTAATCATCTCTATGATAGGTGTAATTTATGTTAAATTTTAAGTCAACAGAGACAAGGTCATGGGTCTGCATAAAGGACATAAGATGGTTAAGATTAGAGCTCGGGCGTGAAAAATCAACATTAAAGTCACCAGCTATGACTAGATTGTCAAAATGCTCAGCAGAGACAATGGCTTCAAGTTCGGAAAGACTTTCACAAAAAGCAAAATTAGATTCAGGAGTAGAGTAGTCAGTTGGTAAATAAACACAAATAAGTAAAGTTGGCTTAGGACAACCTTTGCAGTTGAAGCAACACACAACAATCACTAGTTTATGTAGAACAATTTATAAAAGTTTTTAATATGAACATAAATACTGGCAAGCATAAGGACTTGCAATGCTGCATGTGTATATGCACTGCTTTGGTAGTACTCTGTTGGCCAGTTCAGCAATTTACCTCAATACGTGACGTCACAGACGACCCTTTTCCGACTTCCGCAATTTTTGCAATCAGCTGGCAAAAGAAACTCGTTATCTGGCTAGCTGTTTTTCGTGTACAGCGACAGAGAAGCAGACTTCCAGTAGTGAGTGTTCTCACCTCGTTACGCTTCATTTGTGAAGATTGGCTCCCATAGCCCGCTTCTTTGTTGGATACAGATGCCACTGGTAAGCCTTGTCAGCGATCTCAAAAACAGCTAGCCATACTTATATTGCTTGTTGTTTTATCCTAGGCTAGCACTGTCTAAGCTAGCTTTCTAGACACTCTTTTCCTAGCTTGTATTCTCCACAGTCCAGAAAAAAAGCAGCTTTTAGTTCGAGGTCACATCACTTCCGGTGACCCTCCGTAACACACGGACGGACGGACGGACGGACGGACGGACACACGGACGGACAAAACTTTGCTTATAATATGATATTATGATAGCAGTTCAAGTTAAGTTATACTACCAATGAAATGTTCATTAAATTGTCAACAGCAAATGCTCAGCAAGAGAGAGCGGATGAATTGCACAAACAGATTGAATGGAAAATGGAGCGAGAAACTGTATATAGTGTGTGCGCAATGTGTGGGGCCTTGTCTAGTGCACAAAAGAATGAAAATGCATGAATTTCAGAATAGTGAATAGGACAGTAACTGTTTGTTAAAATAGAAGCAGAATCCATATGCATGCATACCAGCTATAATAATTCAGTATATATAATATATATATAATTATATGGCATTGCATGCATGCATGCATGATGATCATGAGCTATAAGGGTGCATGCATGCATGCATGCGATGATCATAAGCTCTATGTTGGGTGCATGCATACATGATGCATGATCAGAGCACTATAGCTATTATGCATGCATAGTGTTGAGATACATTAAACTGATAATAATAATTATTATTATTATATACTTATATAGTTACTATACTAAGTTAAGTACAGAGGCAGCGGGCAATAACTTCCCGTATTGCCCTGCTGCTATTGCCCGCTTGTAGAAATTTGTTCGCGCTATGCTCAGCCAATCACGCTGCACAAAAATCAATTTTACGCGCGAATTTTAACCAATCACAGATAATCGTTGCCACGGTATAAAAAGAAGGCTGCATAGAAACCACTGCCAGTTTTTTTGTAAATGCTTGGAGAGATAAAAGCTACGCTAGTCAAGCTAGTTCGTTGACACAGAGAAAGCCTTCAGTACGAGCGAGTCAGCTACTAAACGAACAGCGAAACCCCACCCATGCTACATCCGGTAAACAAATCACTGTCCATTGCTGCAGACAGACGGGAGTCGAACTTGTCGAAGGCATTGAAGCTTCTTGATCAGTGGCGGATTTAGGGGGAGATCCAAGGGATCCATGGATCCCCCCTTTCAGCTAGAAACCCATACAGCTACATAGCTACACAAATGAAAAAGTAGCGTCAAGGATCCCCCCTTTCAATTTTAAAAAAGAAAAACAACTCAAAATTTCACTTAAAATCAGTTTTTTATGGAAGATAGAACAGTTTCTGACTGTGTCTTGCCGTTTTTTCGCCATTCAGGCCCTGATCTGGCAAAATTTTAGCTGCACGCACGTAAAAGGGGCGGATTTTCAAACCGGAAGTGGGCGTGGCTACCCAAAATTTTGCCGCGCGCTTCGCGCGCGCATTGGTTAGATCCCCCCCTTATAAAATCCTAGATCCGCCACTGTTAATAGTGCCAGAAACCAGGAGAAAGCTATAAATTTTGTGCTCTTTCTATGGCCAATACTCCTGCAGGCCTGCTTCAAGCTCATTTTTTCCGTGGCTAACTGTACTAGTCACAACATGCTAGCTAGCTAGTTAGCAAAGATGCATGCCCTTGTTGATAAGTATATAATAAATCCATTATTACATTCCTTTGGTCGGGCAATATGGCTAAAATATTGGTTCTTGACTTTTGCATTGGCCCTCCCTTCGGTCGGGACCAATACTCCAGTCTCGAACCAATATTTAGCCATATTGCCCTCCCAGTCATGTAATAATATATTATATTTATAGGATCTTATTATGGCATTCCAAACTGGACAAAATTACTATAAAAACTGATAAGTTTAGTATTAGCACTGGTGCAAACTTTCAGGTTGGGATAAAGTGCAAAGGTCAGTCAATGTATAATATTATAATATAGGTTTCGGGTTCGGTGTTCAAGGATCTGCCTGTACATGCATGTAGGCATTATAGAATGATTTTTCCCTTTTGATCATAATGGATTACTCTATAATTTATGCAGTATTATATAAGATCAATATTGAATTCATACAATGTCATTATATACATAATTTATGTTGATACATCTCATCAAGAGTATATTATACTCTTGATCTCATCCAGGCCAAATGTTCATGGTCCATGAGGCTAGCTACAGGTAGCCTCGTCCCCAGGCTCCCCTTTGACCTTTCACTCACGGAAAGGAGCCTGGTATCCGAAATCACGTGCATGACGTCAATCGTTGCCAAAGAGCAAATATGGGGGCGCGGCGGTTTGATAAATGACGTCAAACTCTTGGTTCTGCGCAAACAGCAATATTCGCGACCGCTGAGCGCTACAAGCAGCTTCAAAACTTACAATGAAGGGTAGTCGCTAGTAGTTTATCATCTATTAGTAGTTTACAGTTATAGAACATAACTTACTGATGCTCTAGACTACCAAAATTGGATGAAAGACGGGCTGAGCCGCTCGCACGAAGGTTTCGAGATGCCAGGATGCCAGCAGGGCTAGTTCTGTCCGTGCAGTTACTGTTTGGCAAAGTTCACTCCTTAGACAGCCTAAAAATAATACTTTTACTATCCGCTTACTGTTTCTATCTGACAAAAACACAAAATCTACTGTGCATTTCATTTTGCCATACTAGCCTCACGTGGCAAGAAGCATAAAAACGTGGGCAGAGTCATTGACCGCACTACAATATGCCCACGCGCAATTTTCACCGTTCTACCCTGTTCTATCCCCACGTGATCTCGGATACCAGGCTCCCCTTCTCCTTTCCGTGAGTGAAAGGTCAAAGTGGAGCCTGGGGACGAGGCTAAGCTACAGGTACTTTGGGGTGGCCTGGTGGCTTGTTCACCATTGACTCTGACTCCCAACCCATGGGTAGGTGGTTCGAGTCCCTCCAGCGCCACAGGTATTTGTTTCCCATTTTCTCTTTCGAGCTCTGCCTAGGAGTTAACTCAGCTCTACCCAAAAAAATGAGGAGGTGAATTTCACCACATCCTTCGGAGGGGATATAAAGCCGTCGGTCCCGGGGGACCTGCGTTCATTAGCCCTAGGCTATTTACCTCCTAGCAAACGGTAAGCAGAACTTAAAGGATCACTCTCTCTTACTAGTCTCCTAAGTCTGTCTCTTGCCACTTTGATTCCTCTTGCTCTAAGCCTTCCGCTGATCATGGATACACCAAGATTGGGGGACTCAGAATGTATCTCTCTTATCAATTCTAAAGCATCAGCATCATTTACAGTATCAGCTAGATCATTATAAGCATCCCAAAATCAGCACGCCTTCTGTAAACCAGAATTATATAGTTAAATGATCGAGTCAGTGACTGGAGATTCATTATGGTATGTGCATGTTATACTTCATCACATATACTGGTCTAAGTTTCTCTTGGGAGTTATTGTCCTATACTTGGTGTTAATACTGAGCCAGTTATATAGTACACAAGTTTGATTTGCATACCTGTAAATGGTCATTCTAGAGACTCCAAGAAGGGAAGCTATTTCAGTCCAGCTAAATCCAAGAGAAGAGAGGTAATCAAGTTGCTCCTTTGACACATTGAATCGTGGTCTCCCACGTTGGAGGGTTAAGGTTGTGTCAACTTGAAATGAGAAATCAGTAACATGTGCATCAAGCATATCTTGGTAGCGTTTCCATTGAAGCTGTATTTCCACCAGACAATCAACTAAACTCTGTAGCTCTGTTCTGTACCTCAAAATTATAGCTTGCTCTTCACCTAGTATGTCAGAGTCGTCCAAGTGATGAAGTTCCATCTGTTGGTACAGTGATGTGCAAGTAGAAATGTACATATCTAGCCTTTCCACTACACAGTCTACACTAAGACCCCCGGAAGTACATACTATTTATCGAACATTTGGGGGTTGTATGGAGCATATGGGAGATAATGAGATTCATACTACACGTGGCTAGTTGTAAATTAGCTGTTATTTCTACCAGCTATAACTCGTGTTCAGGACTAGTCCAGTTAAAACCAGTATGATTTTTGAGTAGAGAAGGCCAAGCGCTTTCGATTGATCCCAAGTTTTAGCAAGGTAAGTCATATCAAAATGTAAAGTACACTTATGTAGCTAGCTACCTTGGCATGGAGAAGAGAACTTTGAATTTTGATCAAATCAGTAATAGACACATATGAAGCTCAAGCTATACATTTTTAGACTATGTACATCTTGGACTATGGTCAGCTAAGTGCAGAAGAGTTGCAACTAAAGTATGAGTAAAATACAGCTTGTACAAAATCAAAAATAATTGCTCTATTAACCAAGCACTCACACAGCCTAAGAAGGGTCCACAGACTTCTAGTCAGCACTTTCATGTAGCTCTACACTTGCTCTAATAGACTGTAAAGAAATAGACTGCTAGCGCTTGGCTGGCATTCAATAGCTGCCATCTTTGCTGGGCATGTTTCAGAACTTCCCCAAAAATTAATGATATTCATTCACTTTGAATTTTGATCAAATCAGTAATAGATATCCCTGTCTCTACAGAATTTAGATCTCCATTCTATAGTACTAGCACTATACGTACCTTGAATCTGGAATGAAATAATCCTTGCATGTTGAAGATACCAAGCATGGAAAACTGGAAAAGAAGCGACTTTGCTCATCAAAAACTGTCAGTTTACGTAAGTACTAGAGGGCGCTGCGCAATAGTACAAGGTATGAATATTAATGACCACATAGCCTCATGGAGTAATCATATTCATTAACCACAACGTGTCACAACTGCAGATTATGACAAATCTGTACTACGCATTCCACTTGTATGACACGCTTCCATTTGTTCGATAAACTTGGGGTCTTAGTGTAGACTGACATCAGTATTCTGTATAACTCTGGTTAGCAACTCCATACTGCCGGGATGCACCCAGAATAAACTCTCCAACACCTTGGAAGTACCTGGACCATTCATTAAAAGACATTCTCTCAGCCAGGCTCTCCCAANCGCTGACGGAAAGGAGGTGGCAAGACTGTTACACCAGCTTCAAATTCATTATCTCCTTTCTCACGCATGAGACTAATACATTGCAATCCAAGGTTGAGTGTTGACATTATGTACTTTACAGGACTCGATCTTCCAGGAATGTTTTTCTTTCAGCAAAGAGAAAATTAAAAACTAGAGGTTTAACAACCACTTTTACAGATATAGTGAGTCTGTGGTCAGGTCCTGCATCACAGTACAGGAAGAGTACTGGTCTTGAAGTTTGTCACTCTTGCTAACAGTTCAGTTGCATGTCTTATACTCAAGTCAGTTAAGGACAATCAGTTCTTAATTGTACAACTACACAGCTGAAAAAGCTCTGAATTAGATGGCTGAGATACAATCTATACTTTTCTTAGAGGTTGTTTGAATGGTATTATAGAGTTCTATCATTTATGTACTTTCTAATTATAAGGATTCACTTATTAGTTGCTATGGTAACTGTTATGAATAAAATTAGCGTAACTAATTGCTGTTTATGGACACAAATGTAAAATTCCAGTGCAGAAAGAGAATAACGCTCAATTTGGCATAGCGCTTGTTAGCTAGCTAATAGTCTGTACTAATTACTATCTCCCCAGTAGCTTTTGTTGCAGTGCAACTGCAGTAGTAGACTACAGACAGAAATAGTGAATTTTAGAGCAAATTAATCATAGTTTAGGTAAAATGGGGTAATTTGGAACTTTTTCTGTCTTCCAACTTGTGTCTATTTGGCAGTAGTAGACCTATCTGGAAACTATACCACTGCAGAACTAATTATGACATATCTAGTTTTAGAAATGCAAACCTAAAGTTGCTACTTTGTGTGCAGTAAGCAGCCACTTTCTAATTTAGTGAAAGAATGGGTGTGTAGGGTAATTTGGGATACATGTCATTTGTCAGAATTGGAGTGATTCTAAGCGGTGAAGACAAAGAATCATGCACTTCAGACTTTCTTCAGTTTAACTCGACTGAAAGTGGAGCTTGAAACAAATTCATCTTCATCATGTGGCCAAGTTAATTAGAAGTATACAGAAATTAATAGAAAAAGTGCTGTGTATGTGATTCGATTTTTATAATTTTAGTAATTTGGCATCAAAATGTGTGTAAGCTATATATATATGTATGAAAAGATTATATATAGGTGTATCACCTTTTGGAGAGGGAGAATAGCAGATTCTCACTAACTGCCCACCTTCTATGGATCTGCTTGCTTTTGGCACTGCTAGCTTTTTGTTTTCATTGATTTGTTGTATCAGGTAGAAAAGATAATATAATGTATTTAGAAACTCTTTTGGTCGAATGCTTAGTTTTCTGTTCTAAAAAATAAAAAATAGTTGGCTGACACTTCTTACATTGCTAACTGTCGTTTCTGCCGTTTTCCAAGCTACCAGCTTTATTGAATCGTTCTGAATCGCTGGATTGCATGATAGCAAAGAAGGGTCAAAGGTCGGGAAATTGATCACGTGCACTAATTAGTGGGCATGGCACCCTAAAATTTTCGCGCGCTTCGCGCGCAGAAAACATTCAGCCCCCCTTCTTTGCAATCCTGGCTACACCCCTGATAATAGTACTACTCTTCCTTAGCAACATACCTGGAATTGAATCGGTGGGGACAATGTCCTTCGTAACTATGGCTCAAAATACAGTGGTGTCCAAAACCTCTCAATTCGGACATTTACCTCCATTTTTGGAGGGGGGCTTTTATTTAACTTAGGAAAGGCTTGTTGACACAAAGAATGTATTTTCACACAGTAGTACTCTTCTACTTTCTACACCATAAAACTTAACTTAACACTTCTATTCTTTGCTCCAATGCCAGTGGCTTCTAGTAGCTCAGTGGTAAGAGCATCCGACTAGAAATTAAAAGACCTAAGTTTGCTAGATCTCAAGTTTTTTTCCAATAAATTTTCATGAGGAGTAGGTGCTCGATGCAATAAGCGGCTAAAGCCACAAGTACGTGTCTAGGATGTAACTGGCTAGCTTTCTGTGAACCATAACTATAGATTACATTTAATTGTGACAAACAGTTTCAGAGAGCATATAAACTTGACAGGGTGGCATATACAATATTGTTGATTCAGCAGAAAACACATTCAATTTAGTACATAAATTCTACCTCTAATCTGGTCTGTAAATATCAGTAACTATCTAGGAAGCACCATAGTGACAGCAAGTATGCATATTATGCATGTACAAAGGGCCTATGTGCTCAGGTATTTTCTACTTGTATTTCCTGTAACTATGCATAGGAAGCCACAATTAAGTGTATTGAATTGGGACTAGGAAGCCACATGCAATTCACTGCAATGGAACAGAAAGCCAGAAATACCTGTATGCGTGGAATGGTTAATACAATCATGCTTACACACTACATGCTAACATAGTATGCATATTGGTAGCCATGGATGTTTCAAAATTACAATAATGGTAATTAAGGTCATAATTTATATATAGTCAAGTAGTAAAATTTCAAAAAATAAGTAGTGTAGAAATGGGCACACGGTAAAAAGTAGTGGGAAAAATGATGTCTCGATTTCAGCACACGACTACTTAATTTTTATTCTTGATCCCTCCCAATGCTTCCTAGTGTTGTCAAGACAAGCTCTGAGGCTATTAAACAAGCAAGAACTATTGTTGGGGCAATGGCAGAAAGTGACATAATTATANTAAATACATTTATTTAGAGAAATTTTAGTAATCTTTTTAACTCCCGTTTTCTCAAAATATACGGAAAACGTTTTAGTGCCCTTTTTAACCGGAGGCCTTCATTATTTTTCTAAAAATAAATTTGCCAAATAAGTCCAATCCTTCACAGTACCTGTATTAATGGGAATTTCGTCTGGGAACACAGCTACTGACTGCTATAGAGAGGTTGTCTGCTGTACGTACATTGAGTTGTCCTGTGTAATGCATAGATTTTTGTCTTTGGCCGACTTGTAACAATTCATCACTAGGTTGCTGGGGGACAATGGCTTGACACTTACTCACAGAAATTACAATTAGAAATTGCTTTAGTAAGGTGAGGAACATCCCCATGGCACTGGTCATTTGCAGCAACTCCCAGATCTTCTTTAGGGCAAAGAGGGTTGAACCCCCAGAGTGGACTGTTAACAATGACAACAGTATTCTTGTCTTCATGCAAGCATATTGGCCTGGGATGGCTAGACAATAACAAGAGAGTTGCTCTCTTACTAAACATAATTATACTGAGTCTGCTATCATCCGAATCAGCACAGTGGTATTGTTTAGTATGAGAGCATGCTTGTTGTCATTGTTTACATTCTACTCTGGGAGTTCAACACTCTCAGCCCTACATTTCTGGTACTTTGAGCCAGATACATATTTGGATTGCAGATATTTGAATGTCAAAATACACGATACAACGATGTCAGGGCAAGTAATCGAAATTGAATTTGTCACAGTGATTGTTATATTCGTTATACAATTTGTCACCAGTCAATTGTTTATTCCCAGTACAGTAGTACTGGGTACATAGGAATGGCACGGATGGCCCATTAGCGCAACTCTGCACTGCAAAAACTGAGCGCTTGGCACTAAAAGGCTTCTTAAGCTACTATTTAGCCTTTTCTCTTTCTATTGAGCCTAAAAACATAGCCTAAAACCATCGCTAAAGTAACAAACTAAAGTATGCCAAACCTCCAATTTTCTCCATGATCTTCTTCTTCCGGCTTCTTCTTCTATCTTGGAACGACTTTTCTCGAAGACCGCTCGCTTTCAAAAGCTGATTCTTGAACGAATAAACTTGGTTTCTTTGTCTTCACGTGCTTTTTGTATCGGTTATTCATCTCTCTAGCTGAGTCGCTAGATACAAGACGAAAAGCGCCTTCTCCGTATGGCAGCCATTACTCATTAGTAATTCATTAGCTACCTTGGCAATCAAGTTGACGACCCTTTTTCCAGTTAGACAAGTGTGCGTTATTTGGAATCCATATATTCGCTACCCTGCATGCCTGTTTTACCTGAAGATTTCTGGTTGTGCTGAAGTCTCTGTAACTGCAGTTACCGGTACCTGAGTTTCAGTCTTTAATAGTAGGAGGTGAATAGACTACTTTGTTACATAGTTGTCATTATAAGAAAAGAAGATGAGCAAAGCAAGTAAATTTTGTAAGATGGACTCTACAAATCCAGCCTCCTGAGATGATTCACCATGACTTTATACTGATAGCATAGATTATAACATAAGCTATAATACCCATGCTGATAGTGTACAAGTAACTGCCATATACTCACAAACTCAAATGTGAAGTAGAATTATGAAAAAATGAGAACAAACAAGTGAAAAAACATCGGAAATGTAATGAGACATAGGAATGGCCAAATCGTAAAAAAGAAAGCAAACAAGATGGAATGGCTGTTTGAGTGTGTAAAGAATTATTCCTATGGGCAACATGAGGGACCCAGCATGGGAAGAGTGTACTACATGCAGCCCACACAGGAATATTCTGCACACACTCAAACAGCCATTTCATCTTGTTTGCTTTCTTTTTTACAATTTGGCCATTCCTATGTCTCATTACATTTCCAATGTTTTTTTCACTTTTACTAACATAACAATATCTAAATTATCAAATTAAAGAAAGCGAAGAGGTGCCACAAAGGCCTCAATGACTAAACTTGTATCATGACTCAAAGGGCTTGAGTCCGAGGTTTATGAACCTGCGGCCTTTGAGCTTGCACAGCAGCTAATTTATGGATTGGATGCAAGGTTCAAAGAGCAACACTTTTCAATTATTGACCTCATCTACGAAAAGGATGAGGAGTGGCTTGCAAAAGAGCAAGAGGATTTAGATCATCATGTTAATTTCCAAAATACTTTTTTCGAGGGTTGTTTACAGAAATAAAATCATTAGCTATTTTATACAAACCAAGGTCATCAGTTCTATCTTGATGTATAAAATTAATAGTAAAAACATGTTATTCAGCCTGCAATCAGTCCTTAAGTAGGTTTTGACACGTCACAGGGACAAGAAAGAGCGTTAGCAGTAGCATGCAGTTGTCACAGGAAGTGTCAGATAATTAAAAGTCTTAGCAGTTTGTCCATTTCTGGGAACATTCCCTTGTTGGGGCGAGCCTGAGCGAGCCCCACATAGTCGTTGTAAACGGTAAAATTTCTGTTTGTACACCGTGGACACTTTCCGTATATTCAAATTATTCGAACGTACGTGCACGTGGTGTTGCAATATTGAAATCGTTGTGCAATAGCAATAGCACATGATTTGCAAAGACTGTCAGTTTGACATTCGGTCGATCATGGATAATGAAGAGAAAAAACAAAAACGTCTTGCACGGCGAAGAGAACTCTACAGAGTACATAAAGCTAGAGAAACGCCTGATGACAAAGAAAGGAGACTCGCAAGGTGTAGACAACGAGATTCAGCTCGTCGACAAAAGCGACGCCTGAGAGAAACCGCTTCGGAAAGAGATGCTCGTCTTGATCAAGAAAGAGTCAGGATCGAAGAAAGGAGGCAGAGAGAGACCACTCCCCAGAGAGATGCTCGTCTTGATCAAGAAAGAGTCAGGATCGAGGAAAGGAGGCAGAGAGAGACCACTCCCCAGAGAGAAATTCGTCAAGAGCAGGATCGTATGCGATATCAAGCTTCAAATCAAATTGACCATTCCTCTCCTCTATTTGGTCAGCCTGCTGTTCAGAAAAAGATGCGGAATTTCCACTCAATGATGGCAGCTACCCAGTTTAACCGATGTAGTACTTGTTTGGAGCAATTTCCAAACCTGTCTTTATGGACCCAGGCCCAGTACCACCACAATTGCAGGTATAGTTATAATATCTATAATTTATTATTGTTTGTACTTTGTAATCAGTGATACTTTTGTATAATTTATATAGGGACTGACACAGGTTGAAGAGATGCTGATATCAGCTGTGATGCCGATCATGTCCATCTACAGGCTACCTCATGGCCAGTATGGATACAGTGGACACGTTGTCAACCTTCCACAGAATGTGCTGTCATTTGCCACTTCCCTTCCAAGGTTACCATCAGAGATTGATGTACTGGTTGTGAGAAAGGAGAAGGAACAATCACATCNCACTGTAGTGTTGAAAAAAGTGAATGAACAAGTAGTAAAAATTTTAAAAAAAATAAATAGTGTAGGAATGGGCAGTGCGTTAAAAAGTAATGGAACAAGCTTAAGGCATGTCTCAATTTCAGCACATGACTACTTCTACCTACAAAGATGGCTGCATTGTAGTACATGAATTTATACACTAAGTTTCAAAGCTTTCTAGTTTTGTTTAGGCCTATTTATGATCAAAACGAGTATCAAGGAATGTAGTACCTATGAAAAGAACTTACTTTGTGCTGTCAAAGTTGGCTCAACACATTCTGGTTCTCTGGAAATCCTTTTCAAGTAAGTCAGTTAGGAAGTATGTAAGTACGTAAGTAAGTAAGTTAGATGAACAAAAATGGCACTATGGTGGCTTCCCACTAGCGCTCTCCACGAGAGCTGTGGAAAGTTTTTGTGAATATTAGGCCTCCATGCAGTTGGTAATCTGTCAGTAAGAGCCTCTGAGCAACTTTGAAGGTTTGACTAGATTTTAGTGACCAACATTTTGTATTGTGTCTATGGGACATTCGGCCCATTCCTACTATATGTACTACCGTATGTATGATACAGAGAACAAACTAACTCTGAATCCATGGCAACGACATACTTAGCGTAGTTATGGACTGGGTTAGCTCACTGTCAACTGAATTTTATGTATGAGTGATTTTAGATATAAAACTACAATGAATTTAATTTGCATCTCATTAAACGGCGACTGCATGAGATTGCCTCATGTAATACTAAGTCATTCGACAAGAAACAAGAGTAACGTTGAGAGTAGATTTGAGCGTTGAACAGATATAAAAAACCTTCACAACTTATGTGGGCTGCTAAGTATGTGTAGTAACAAAATTAATGTGCAGTAGATAGGAAAGTATATGCAAATGTGCACATTTCTGGGCACAGCAAATATTGACTGTTAAATTGTTGACAATTTCCAATTTGACGAGGCCAGAAGGGCAGAAGTTGTGTTGGGATTGTATGAGTGAGATGAGCAAGTATGACACTGGTAATCAATTCATTTTGCAAAGCAACACAGCAAGAAAATTTTAAAGATATACGGATAAATAGAAAACCAACGGTCCACATCATGAGACTATATAAACCCGTGCACACAAGCACATGCTGACTTCCTTTGAAAGCCAGCTCAAAGGACTACCTCCAGAACGCTGTATATGTGAAGAAGAAAAAACATAAAATAACATACCTTACTATGGAATACCAAGGGAACAGTCACCATACTGGGTGGAAAAGGAAGGGCAGCTGCTTCCACAACACATGCAGCTCGACGGGGTGCCATGAATGGCAGCATTGGCTCAATAACATGATGGGAAACCCCCCACTTTTTCTAAACATCAACTGGCAATATAGTTTGATACATTATTATAGTACAAAGCAATAACAGAGGGAGTAATAAAAACAATCACTACGAATTTCTAACTATCTGGTCTGAAGGTTTGTAAACGGATGTATAACACTCCTAAATCTGAAGATCTGTTTGCATTTCACTATAGGACCATTAACATTGCCAATTTACGACCTAAGAGCTTCAGTGACAGATGTCGATATTCTCTCCTAGGCTCTTCCTTCTGAGTCAGAATCTCTCTCTGACTTATGATATGACATTTCTCTACAACTTACTTGCTGTGCTGCGCAGCAAAAGAAAAGTCAGCATATGTGCTTGTGTGCACAGGTTTATATATATAGTCTCATGAGGTAGACTGGTTTTCTATTTATCCGTATCTTTAAAATTTATTGCTGTGTTGCTTTGCAAAATGAATTGATTACTAGTGTCACATGCAGCGAATCTCATAAAGTAAATTTAAGATCAAGAACTTTATCAGTGGAGTAAATAAAACCATAACATTTAATTTGTATTAAATGAATATCAAAACTTTTAAGGAGGGTAGCTATACCATACAATGATTTACCTGGTACACAGGGTGGTATGCGTACAGTGGCCAATGGGGCAGAGGAAGGTCTGAACCCAGGGAAGCAATCTCCACAGTTTACATCAAAATGTGACGATATACAAAATCTGTTTAGTTTAGCACATCCGCCAGCATACGGTCCCAAGCACTTATCTGAAACGAATGTATGTGTGTCAACATTATTATTTTAGTTAGTTGTGTGTGTATGTTTTTGTGTATATATATACTATGAGATGCATAATTTAGGATTTCATGAGTATTGCTGGCCAATTTAGCATGGTATAATATTATAGTCATGTGAATGCAGCTTTTCTTCTCCTGACTCAATGGATGCTAAAAACAGTTAAGTAATTATAATTCACTTAATGTAACTCCTCTCATACTTTGACCTATAGTTTCACAATTCATATCCATGCAATCATTGTTAACCCTTGGCGCGTGCATACGCAGCAAGGGTTACGGTAGTCGTTTTGTATGTCTGTCTGTCTGACAGATTTACTTTGTAGGCAAGTTTAGCACGCACTAATACTATACTCTTATTAATCACGCTGTTTTGGCATATTATAAGCATGTTTTTAATGAATCCAAGGCATGACAGAGCTGATGATAGGCTAATGAACAATCACTGAGTCATGTTTATATTATGTGAACTTGCCAGTTAGTACAGTGCTAGTACTCTAACTATGATCATTGTTAGTGACTAAGTATTCTCTGTGTAGCCGGTCAGGCTGCCACTACTAGCCTCCTGGTCCGGCAGGGCATCCGTTCTCATCAGTGGTTAAAATGATAGTAATTGTAGCTAGTATCCTCTGCTGGCTCCACTGTTACTGTACTAGAAGCTAGATTGTCATGTGTGACAATGCATTCTATTACTAGGGCGCCAAGGGTTAAGCACCTTGGTGCCTTCATTGAAAATGTGACGATAAATTTTGATCTTCGAAACACAATTTCAATTTGAGCGTTGTCAGGCAATCTAAACAAAACCAAACCAAACACCTAATTAACTTTTGCTAAAATAACTTAATAACAGATAAAAAAATTGGAAATTCGAATACCAATGTTTTCTTCTTGTTAGATAATATAAATTGCATGGATATTTTTTTTATTTTTTAAGTGGAGTGTATACAAAATTTTCCAATGGGCTGCATGTAATATACTTATACCATGTTGAGTCCCTTAATGCGCACAGAAAGAATTCTAATGGCCATTTCTTATTTCACAATCCAAGGCCTGTAGACATCACATTTTTTTAAGGTTTTGTTATTTGTTCGTTCATAATTCCACAAATCACATAATCAACTGGTGTAAGGAGTTCTTCCTGTGGGCAAAGTCGGAGACTCAATATGGAAAGAGAGTACGTGTTACATGCAGCTCATACAGGAAAATATCTGCACACACTCTAACAGCCATTCCATCTTTTTGCTTTGTTTTTACGATTTAGTGTGTCTCATTACATTTCCAATGTTTTTTTCTCCACTTGTTGTACTATACATTGCAAGGTTTTACAGAGACTACATGTATGCATCACAATGAGAAAACAGTCTGAGAGTTCTATAAGGCCAGCCTAGATTTATCTCTTTCCAGAAATGAGAAAACCACAAAGAAAGGGGAAGCCTGGTGTCTAAATCACGTGTGTTCTGCAACAGGACGTAAAATTTAATTGTTGCTAAAGAAGTATAATCCATATTGGTGTGGTGGTTAGAAAAAAAGGGTTGTGTTTGGTACAAGACAAATGCCACATGGTGGGGTCCTATATACTCCATGCATTGCCACATGTAATTGTACTATATCTGATAAAGGTGAAGTACATGCATCAATGTTACGTAACTGAGTTACACCAGCTCCTTTTATTTACTATGTTAATAGTATTATACCACAGCATGCTCACACAAGACATACCTTCACCACAATATATCAGTGACTCACTGAGACCATAATTAAACTGATCAGCTAGACAGTTGGGTTGTAGGTCATTGTACTTGGGTATGTATTAACCTAAGAGGCTGCTTAGATTTGTGGCCAGCAAAGATGACCTGCATGAATTGTTAAAAAAATACCCCTCAGAAGGACTGCCTTCCTAGAAGAGCTGATATAATATAGCTACAGCACCAAACTAATGACGACAGACCCGATTCTGACCATCCAAGTCTTTGAACCACTCGCATAATCTAAAGGCTTCTCCCCGGCATTCATCCTGTACTAAAGACAAACCTAGAAAAGATGTCAACCTTAATTGTTCGTAGAATGTTAGTCATTATTGTTTCTTTAATTTTGCAGGTGAATAACTTACTGATGCTCCACACTATCAGGCTCACATAAACATTCAAAATTCCAGTGCTATAATATAGTTTGATGCAAACTTAAAGCCATTAAAAGTCTCTTTCTACCCTTCTTAATGTCACAGGTATACAAGTAAAAATGTACTGAGACACTGAATTGTAAATGGAAAGCAAAACAAGATGGAATGACTGTAAAAAAAATTATGTGGGCTACATGTAAACTTTGGGCCTTAATTGTCAAGTCCTTCATTTTGAAGAATTCTTTACACACTTTAACAGCTTTCTTTTTATGATTTAGCCATTCATGTTTCTCATTACATTTCCAATGTTGTTTTACTGATTTGTTCAGTTTTTTACTTTTGAGTTTGCCCTTGTACATATTGCACTTATTCATGCATCCTGCCCATAAGTAATGAGCTGACTACGCTGAGCCAAGTGTAGCAAACATACTGAAATCATATAGTTAAATATTGGAATGAAGCACAGGCAAATTGAGTCACCAACTGCTGCAAAAACCTCTAACCTTAAGGTGTCACCAAAGTTTTCACCCATGCATTCATGATTGGTCACCATTAATCTTAACCCATTTACACAACTCTAATCGATGACCCTTACAAGGCTGTGTTATTTCGTAAGCTGCCTGGGAGCTGGTTGTGCTATAATCGATTGAACTCTGCTTTTTCAATGACTAGCAGCTTTCTAAGATTAATAATTTCTCATGACTTACAGCAGAGAGGCATTAATTGAAGTAGCTGGTAAATTACAAGCAATACAGAGGGAGATTTCACTTTTGAGCTGTTTTGCTGAACTTTCATGGTAAACCTTTCCAGAACTTTTCCTCCTCTTACATGTTTCAACAGTCCTTATAGAGAAAAACAGGCCACCAAACTGGGGATTTTACTGTCCCCATTTATAGCTTCAGACCATGCATACACTTGAAGGCAAGCAGAAAGTAGACTAGCAAAACTTCCTTATAAGACTGTCACTTTAATGAAGTTTTAGACATTTTTTTGATTATCTACCATTTTGCTGTATCTATTGTACTTGTCAAAACAGTACTACTATACTATTGAGCAGGGTTACCACAGCTTACTGGAGTTATCTACCCAATCATGCTGAGGATCTTAACTTCCAACTATGCCAGTATGCATGATACTTGTCAAAAGTATGTATTGTACTTGTCAAAACAGTATTATTGTATCATTGAATAGTACGGCACTGTTGAATGAGTCAGGGTTATATCTACCAATCTTACCTTCCAACTATATATGTATTGTACTACTTCACTATTGAGCAGAGTTGCCACAGCTTATTGCTATCCATTAATGGTTAACTTCATGTGTGCGTGTGTGTATTACAGTCATTATATTGAGTGCCTTAGCAAGCAGCATCTAGTCGTGACGTATACATAATAAGAATATGGTTCAGTTAAATTTGCCTGCAAGTGTTTACATAATATATAAATAAACAATTATGTATGATTCAGTCACACTTTATGAATGCAATTAGTTCTAGTGTGATGGCCTTGGATTGCAATTTTGTTCTGGTAAAATTATTGCTGCTCGAGCATGAGCACCTATGCTTTGGTGAGCAAGAGTAGATTATACTTCTGGTTTTAGTTATGCAAGGAAAAGGTAAGAAGACTCGGATACTAGAGAGAAACAGTTGCAAATCATCCACAATTCATGATTGATCATGGCCTGGCTACAGCACTCTGATCTTTGCTGGTGTTATTGAAATATATGTTTCTCCAGTGCATGCATTCCCAGGATAAATTTCCAGTGGGATTAAGTGTATCCCCATAATTTGTGGTGGGGCAAAGTGTTCCTGTCGTGAATAATGAGATACCATATACTTTTTACAAGTGAACCTGCATAGCATCATAGATAATATCTAACTTTAAAATCCTTGCTTGTACATCTAGTGGCCAATATGTAGCAGCTCTGTCTATGTGTTTCTCATCATGCAGTCAGCTAACAGCTTGAGTTGAAAAGCATGCACCCCATATCAAGTGCATGGTCACGAGTTTTATCTCTAGTAGCTCAGTGGCATATATGAGGTGTTTAAAGATCCTTGTACTATGGTTACCATGAAAGGAAAAGCAGCTGATACAATACCCATATACCTTAGTGTGTGAGTTTTCTGCATAATTATGCTGCTAATAATTTGTTAACTGACTGCATGCCAGGCATCTTGCTATTAAACATAACACTATCAAAGTTATACAGCTAAGCTAGCGATCATTGATTAGGCCAGCCCACTGATACTCATTGGCAATATATAATAATGTTCATAGCGCTGGGGCAAACACCTGTATCTGCTATGTCTATTATTCATATATCCACAGGTTGAGCATAAATGAAAAAATGCTGAGTAGCTAGCAGTACTTCACTCTGCTTTCAGTCAGCAAGCACTCGTGCGGGCTCAATCTGCACTGCCACGTGGACGATCATGTGGACATGGTCTCGAAGCTGATTGAAGGTCAGAGTCTTTGATGATAAGCCATCATAGATTAGGCCAGCCCACTAGTGCTCATTGGCAATGTTCATAGCGCTGCACTTAATGAAGCAAACACCTTTGCTATGTCTATATTTATATATCAACAGGTTGAGCATAAATGAAACTTACAAAATGCTGAGTAGCTAGCAGTACTTCACTCACTCAGCTTACACACTAGTATGCACTAATGTAGCACTGCCACGTGGACGATCACATGCACATGGTCTAGAAGCTGAAGATCAAAGTCTTTGATTATCGAGCATACAACGACAACGAACCAGCAGAGCCAACCTACTCACAAATGTAGGGCTTGCTCAGGCTCGCCCCAATTATTCCAACTGCAAGTAGTAAGAATAACAGTGTAGAAATTGTAAAAGCAATGAAACAATCCAATGCTTTTTTAATTTGGGCTGATAACTGCTTTACATGTCATAGTATTACGGGTCGAATAATATTCAGTTGTCGAGTATAAAGTGTATCATCATTTTTTTCAAGGTGTAATCATGTGTCTAAATTCAGATTCTTGGCTTGTTTCACAGCATCACTACACATACTATTATGAAAATTTAATTTTTAGTACTTGTTATAATTATGAACACTAAGGTGAATTTCAAGAGACAGATTATTTTCTATGATTGTACAAAGTAATAACCCTTGGTACACCCTTGGTACACGCGTGCGCAGCAAGGGTTACGGTAGTCGTTTTGTATGTCTGTCTGTCTGACAGATTTTTTGTGCACTCTATATCTCAAGAACGGAAGGCCCAGTCTTCAAAAGCGGCATACTAAGGTAAAATAATCAATATTATCTAAAAAAATTACATGTAGCATTCCAACAAAACCTTGTAGTTCCAAAGATCTGAGGCTCTCTAAGTACTACGCTTCGAGGCCACACCTGCGAATCATTCCCATTTCTTAGCGTGTGTTAGAATTGATTAAACGATGCCCAGTGAAGCATGCAGAAGTTGAGGGGCAACTAACTTACTTTGTAGGTAAACATTAGCAAGCAATAACACTATACTCTTATTAATCATGCTGTTTTGCATATTATAAGCTCATGTTTGGAATCTAAGGCATGACAGAGCTGATGATAGAATGATAAATCATGTCGTGTGAACTTGCCAGCTAGTAGTCTGACTATATCTTTGCAGTTAATATACAGATAATCAGATAATTGTTAATGACCAATATTCTCTGTGTAGCCAGTCAGTCTGCGGCTGGTGCCACTGAGCCTCCTGGTCCGCGGGGCATCCACAGTTATAATATAACTGTAGCTAGTATCCTCTGCTGGGCCCACTGTTCATCGTACTGCAGCTAGATTGTCATGGGTGACAATGTATTGTATTGGTAGGGCACCAAGGGTTAAGCACCTTGGTGCCTTCATTTATACCAATTTTTAAGCTGCCTTGCGTATGTTTGTTCACAAGTTTATCATAAATTTTTCACAATTATTTTTCCTTAGTGTGGATTTCTATATAAAATTTTTGATTTACTTTCACAAAGTGTTGTTGTTTCATCATCACCATTTGAACAATCTGCAAAGCCATCACAGAGAGAAGAAAGACCAACATATTCTCCGGGTGTGCACACAAATACATCTGATCCCACACCACTGAGTTCACCTCCACCTGCAAGCATACAAGCTACAGTATATCTTCTATAGTGCAAGATTAATTATTCCAACTTTGCAATTTAATTGTGGCATTGAATTTAATACGATTGCATATTTACTCTACAAATGGCACAAACACTGACATTTGAATTCATAATTAATCATTACAATAATTAGCATGAACATATCAACCTCATGATGGTGAGCAAACATAAACAAAATAATTATGAGTTTATTGGTCTTACAGTCTAATGCAACAAGGTTGTCTCCCTCATCCATGCCACCAGGACAAAGACGAATGTTGTTACACAATTCTGCCCGTGAAAAACAACTCAAGACACCATCAAGCCTTGCACAAGAAAGATTGTCTGAGTATCCATTAGCATTAACCTGACCGAGTTGAAATCTACAGGGATCGAATGAAGCAGCCGGATCACTCCATACAGAATCAGCAACAAGCACTAAAATCACACTCTGACATATCAAAAAGATGCATCCTTTATCCATTATCAATTTTCCTAATTGTAACACTAACAAGTTGAATTGTTTGTAAATTTACATATACAACTGCGTCAGAACTGAACAAATTTTCAAACATGATTTGCTTATAATAATATTATACAGGAAGTCAAATAGACCACATTACATTTCTATAGGCACGAAGTTCAAAGAAATAATCGAATCCAATACAACTCTAACAAACAAGCTTAAGGTTAGAGGATTTTGAGTGGGCAGTGATCAAAATAAAACAGTAATGATATTCATAGGCTCATAGACACTCTCGATACTATCTCAAAGCCGAGAGGATTTGGTCTCAAAATGGCTGATTGTTGCTCAAAAGAGTCAAAGGTCAATTTTTGTAGCTCTCTAAAATGGATTTTCCTGCCATTGCCACTCACTCACAAGGAACAACTACCAGGCGGCTTGAAAGACAACAGATGAACAAAAAAACGTACGTTGAAAAAAAATATAAAAAAGTAAACAGGAAAACTGCTCCCACCCAGTCAAAAACTCAGCATGATAATTCAAGACACACAAACATCCTACAAGCTCACATACATCACTGCCTCTAGATCTCTCTCCTCTCCACCAGGGAAGAAAAATGGATTTTATACAGCCCTGTCAAATTCAACTTTTCCTGTATAGACTCACTTTAAATTCACCTATGTGGCAGAGGGGTAAAAGTCAATCACACTTAACACACGCTTGGTTGGATACGTCCAACAAGCTTCAAAGTCACAGCTAGCACACACTCTCTGCTAGCCATCCTGCAAACTTACTGCACTTAAGTGCCTGCGGTCCGCGGTTTTCATAGAATGGTTTAAAGTGCTTTGATGTGGTCTAATTTCCGGTCACTTTTTCAAAGACAACTTCCAGTCGCTAGTTTTTGCAAGAAAATGATCTCCAGCACCTCTTGAACACTTTTATTTTCAATTGTATATTTTGATATAGAAATCTTGGACACACCCCTTCACGATTCACTAATTAAATAAGCGATAGCACTCAAAATACACTAACCTTGAGTTACCAACATTAAGACTTTGATCAAATGCTTATGTAGCCTCATGCATTCCTCTCTGTAAGTCAACACCTACTAGCTGATAAGGAGAGAGAGAGAGCCTGGTATCTAAATCACATGGGAAGGGTGATTGGTGCCCGGGGATACATGCAGCGTTTGATATCTTAGCCTAGCTAACTTCCTGACGCTCTATAATACTGGTAAAAATATAATGCATGACCATTCAAGTTGCCAGGTTGTCAGTGCTAATTTTGAACAGTTTAATGCTCTTTCTGCCATCTGCTTGCTGTTTCTGCTACAAATACACAATCTACCGCTATTTTCCAATGTTTAATTCAAATAAAACTCCAATCTAAAGTGTGGGCATAGGCTCAGATAGATATTGAACTACCTTTATTTACAAGTTTTGTAGCGGCTTGTACATAGTCCTCAGCGATCGCAAATGTTGCATATGTGCATAGAACTGAGAGTTTGAAATTATTATTCTAACTGCCATGCTGATGCATTTATTGTTTAGCAACAATTGATGTCATGCATACATGTGATTTTAGATACCAGGCTCCCTCTTTCTTTTGCTCGCTTCCACTTTTTATCTGGAGAGGGAGCCTGGCAATTAGGCAATAATTCTGATGGTGCAATTATTTTTAGAATAACAAAATCTCTATACACAATGTGACCATTATACAAAGAAAATTAGCCCTAGAAATAATTAGAGTAAGTAATCTATTGTCGGACACAACCTATATTCGGACACCATTTTTAGCTAATACAGTAAGCATGACCATTATATTTACTCTACAAATGGCACAAACACTGACATTTGAATTCATAATTAATCATTACAATAATTAGCATGAACATATCAACCTCATGATGGTGAGCAAACATAAACAAAATAATTATGAGTTTATTGGTCTTACAGTCTAATGCAACAAGGTTGTCTCCCTCATCCATGCCACCAGGACAAAGACGAATGTTGTTACACAATTCTGCCCGTGAAAAACAACTCAAGACACCATCAAGCCTTGCACAAGAAAGATTGTCTGAGTATCCATTAGCATTAACCTGACCGAGTTGAAATCTACAGGGATCGAATGAAGCAGCCGGATCACTCCATACAGAATCAGCAACAAGCACTAAAATCACACTCTGACATATCAAAAAGATGCATCCTTTATCCATTATCAATTTTCCTAATTGTAACACTAACAAGTTGAATTGTTTGTAAATTTACATATACAACTGCGTCAGAACTGAACAAATTTTCAAACATGATTTGCTTATAATAATATTATACAGGAAGTCAAATAGACCACATTACATTTCTATAGGCACGAAGTTCAAAGAAATAATCGAATCCAATACAACTCTAACAAACAAGCTTAAGGTTAGAGGATTTTGAGTGGGCAGTGATCAAAATAAAACAGTAATGATATTCATAGGCTCATAGACACTCTCGATACTATCTCAAAGCCGAGAGGATTTGGTCTCAAAATGGCTGATTGTTGCTCAAAAGAGTCAAAGGTCAATTTTTGTAGCTCTCTAAAATGGATTTTCCTGCCATTGCCACTCACTCACAAGGAACAACTACCAGGCGGCTTGAAAGACAACAGATGAACAAAAAAACGTACGTTGAAAAAAAATATAAAAAAGTAAACAGGAAAACTGCTCCCACCCAGTCAAAAACTCAGCATGATAATTCAAGACACACAAACATCCTACAAGCTCACATACATCACTGCCTCTAGATCTCTCTCCTCTCCACCAGGGAAGAAAAATGGATTTTATACAGCCCTGTCAAATTCAACTTTTCCTGTATAGACTCACTTTAAATTCACCTATGTGGCAGAGGGGTAAAAGTCAATCACACTTAACACACGCTTGGTTGGATACGTCCAACAAGCTTCAAAGTCACAGCTAGCACACACTCTCTGCTAGCCATCCTGCAAACTTACTGCACTTAAGTGCCTGCGGTCCGCGGTTTTCATAGAATGGTTTAAAGTGCTTTGATGTGGTCTAATTTCCGGTCACTTTTTCAAAGACAACTTCCAGTCGCTAGTTTTTGCAAGAAAATGATCTCCAGCACCTCTTGAACACTTTTATTTTCAATTGTATATTTTGATATAGAAATCTTGGACACACCCCTTCACGATTCACTAATTAAATAAGCGATAGCACTCAAAATACACTAACCTTGAGTTACCAACATTAAGACTTTGATCAAATGCTTATGTAGCCTCATGCATTCCTCTCTGTAAGTCAACACCTACTAGCTGATAAGGAGAGAGAGAGAGCCTGGTATCTAAATCACATGGGAAGGGTGATTGGTGCCCGGGGATACATGCAGCGTTTGATATCTTAGCCTAGCTAACTTCCTGACGCTCTATAATACTGGTAAAAATATAATGCATGACCATTCAAGT
The DNA here is from genome assembly GCA_964030475.1 of Tethya wilhelma. Lineage (NCBI taxonomy): Eukaryota > Metazoa > Porifera > Demospongiae > Tethyida > Tethyidae > Tethya > Tethya wilhelma. Next base: position 7,734,671 of record CAXIPT010000002.1, on the reverse strand, counting down.
TGCCAGGTTGTCAGTGCTAATTTTGAACAGTTTAATGCTCTTTCTGCCATCTGCTTGCTGTTTCTGCTACAAATACACAATCTACCGCTATTTTCCAATGTTTAATTCAAATAAAACTCCAATCTAAAGTGTGGGCATAGGCTCAGATAGATATTGAACTACCTTTATTTACAAGTTTTGTAGCGGCTTGTACATAGTCCTCAGCGATCGCAAATGTTGCATATGTGCATAGAACTGAGAGTTTGAAATTATTATTCTAACTGCCATGCTGATGCATTTATTGTTTAGCAACAATTGATGTCATGCATACATGTGATTTTAGATACCAGGCTCCCTCTTTCTTTTGCTCGCTTCCACTTTTTATCTGGAGAGGGAGCCTGGCAATTAGGCAATAATTCTGATGGTGCAATTATTTTTAGAATAACAAAATCTCTATACACAATGTGACCATTATACAAAGAAAATTAGCCCTAGAAATAATTAGAGTAAGTAATCTATTGTCGGACACAACCTATATTCGGACACCATTTTTAGCTAATACAGTAAGCATGACTATTTGTATTCCTATCATATAATTATACTACTCTTCCTTAGCAACATACCTAGAATTGAATTAGTGGGGACAATGTCCTTCGTAGCTATGGCTCAAAATACAGTGGTGTCCAAAACCTCTCTATTCGGACATTTACCTCCATTTTTGGACGGTGGCTTTTATTTAACTTAGGAAAGGCTTGAATTGTTGACACAAAGAATGTATTTTCACACAGTAGTACTCTTCTACTTTCTACACCATAAAACTTAACTTTGGATGAGGAAAAACAGACAAGGAGCTAGAGGATGCAAGAATTATGGACAGAGTGGTGAAAGGAGCTAGATAGATCGTGATTTATAGTGGAAAGATGGAGGATCTTTTGAACTTGAGACACATGATTTTAGATCGTGACCAAGCTAGGACTAGCCAGATGTGCAGTCGTAATATTGAGAGAGTGTGCGATTGGAGAGAATGTGATTTTCAAGGATTAGTTAATGGAGCTATGGTGAATTTACAATGGACATTGAAGAAGTGGGAGAGACCGAAGTTGACAAGATTGGAGACAATGAATTTCATTTTCATTGTCGCAGTAAACAAGTTTACTGCAGGAGAAGGGGGAAGGAGTGTGAAAGATTGGACTTATTTGGCAAATTTATTTTTAGGAAAATTGTGTATAAGAATTTGTAATGGAGGATATGGTTTCTTTATAGTTATGATCTAGGCTATTCCTTGTGCAATATCATGTGTGATGTCTGTTCATTTTCTAGTTATGCTTTTGAGTTTATTTCCTTATTTTGTATGTGCTAGGATCAACACGGTCAGACATGCATAAATGCTTGGTTTTACTTGTGGTTTTTCTTTAGTTCTTATTTCCTGTATTGGTTATTTTCTTTGATGTTTTGTATAGGGATTAGGTCATAGGCTAGGATTTGCTATGTAAGATAGGAGCATTTTTGTTGCATTTGTCCTCCGTTTTTTGAATCAAACATCTTAAACAGTCATCTGCACTCAACTTAATTCACGCTCGGCTCCTTTACAGGTACACTTCTTGAATCTGAACGACAAACTACTACTCCCGAACAAACAATTTCATTAAATATATGCCTCCAATAGTGGACAAACAGGAAACCAGACCCATAATGAAATTAAATGGGCATGAAGTAAACAATCATATCTTTTCATGTGATACAATGCCTTTCTTTATCAGAAGTATATATAGCACTTTCAGTTTAGCTTAAAGCCTTTAGTCCATATAGTACAAGTAATTAAAAATGTAATGAGAACATAGGAATGGCAAAATTGTAAAAAGTAAGCAAAGAAAATAGAAATGGTGGTCAGATTAAGTGATGAGTTTATCCTAATGTTTGACATAGTAGACACAAGAATGAACTCTTCACTCAATCTAACCACCATTCCTATCTTGTTTGCTTACTTTTTACGATTTTGCCATTCCTATGTTCTCCGGCATAATGTTTATTTCACTTGTTTGTTCTACTTTTTCTGAATAATTAATATCTGCACGTACCCTAGCAAATTGTCTAAAGCAACTAATAGCTATCCAGTAATAGCGGAAATTGAAGAATCTAGCTGTACCAGTCATGAAATACATGAATTCTAAATAACGTACATTAAAGGTTTCGTCAACTTGGTTCTCCAGGTAGCTTATAAATTATTTATAAGTATAGAAATCAATGGCTTCCACATGGAGAAGGCGCTTTTCATCTTGTGTCTAGCGAATTAGCTAGAGAGATAACTGCAATGCCAAAAGCGGTTGAAGGCAAAGAAACCAAGTTTATTCATTCAAGAATCAGCTTCTGAAAGTGAGGGGTAACTGGAAAACCCAGGCACGCGAAAATGAACTTGACATGAGCACGAATGCGAACGCGAAAGCGCTGGGTACAGTCTCTATTGCGTGCCCGCGTTTTCCAGTTACCTTAAAGTGAGTGCTCTGAGAGGCACAATTATAAGATAGAAGAAGAAGATGAAGAAACTGGAGATTTTGCATATTTTAGTTTGGCAATGGTTATAGGCCATGTTTTTAGGCTTATCAGAAAAAGAAAGAGCTATATAGCTTAGGAAGCCTTTTAGAGCCAAGTGCCCAGTTTTTGCAGAGTTATTCGTGTGAATATTTGTATTACACTAATGGGCCATACGTACAATGGACCGAATTCATAATTATTATTCTAAATAACGCACACCACCGCGTGCTATGGTGGGAAACAGTTTCTGGGTCAAACATTTGCACAGGGTTTTTCATGAATTTTATGCATGTTTAGCACAGGTTTCTAGCAGCTGTATCAAATTGTGAGCTGATTTTGCCAAGTTTAACAGTCAGAAGAACTTCAAAGTAAGTGGGAAACCAGAATTCAGTTCAGATTTTGGGAGTTGTAGTGGAGCATCCTTTGTACCAGCATGTAGTCAGCACTTTGCACAGCCTATTCTGCTTGCAACGTAGACTGGACCTTGAAGCTAACTATTGGGTCATATACCACAAAGACACACAAAGTTACACAAAGACTTCTAGAATGAACTTGCATGCACGGATTACTAGCTACTACATCTGTGTGGTTTGTTTACTATGAATTTCATTGACAGCAGGGAATGCCTAACTCTTGTGCAGTTTCAGGGTGTAACAACCATTCAAGCAAACCAGAATGCAAACATATATCATTCTATTCACTCCCATTCAAGAATGAAGAACGCTTGAGGCGTTGGTTGACTGCCACAAAGCTATCACTAAGCAATGTTAGTAAGCATACCAGAATCTGCAGTGCTCACTTTGCTGGATCCAAAAAAAGAAGCAATCATGACATCCCTACAGTGTTTCAGTGGTGTCAAAGGAAGCTACCGGTTCGAAAACCAACTCCTTCAAAAGTGTATCTAACCCGTGATGACAGAAGACGCCAGATATTGCACGATCATTCATACAGTTGTAGCTCTACGACAATCTCTTATGATCAAGTGACTACCATGGAGTGTGATCAATATGGGTCATCTTTGTTAGCAGTACTTACTCCATGTGACAAATCTGTGAGACTCTTTTCTGATGCTTCTGTAGGTACTCAGTTAC